>OZ007497.1:192022069-192622069 GCA_963931805.1 Microdon myrmicae
TTGTTTGCAGAACCAACATTAAAATCATCAAAGAATGTAAAAATGATTTTAAAAAGTCTCACAATGTTATCTAATAAAGGAGATAAGGTAATCAACTCATTAATTGAATCCACTCTTGCCAACAAATCCGTGAAACTAATTTCGTTACCAATGGTATTGAATTTACTTAATCGAATATCTCTAATATTTATTTTAAATTATAAAACCCGATATATAATTCGAAATTAATGTCAACTAAATGCGTTTTTGAAATGGATAAATGATATCCAAGCAGATACAAATATTGTAGTTACATGTAATTGTTCCTATTGTTATCAATTCGATGCAATGATACCATTACTATCTGCAGAGATTCCCTACGTGTAAATGCAAATCACTTTAACCTATGATCTCGGGTTTCAGTGTTGTCGCATAAACTACTTAACCAAAGCGGCTACACCTGTTGCGAATATTCAAAAAATAACTTACCACTTACAAGAATATCCTTAAAACGACGTAGGTGTGGATAGGTCCAACGTTTCTTGCCACTAATTCAATTTTCTACGTTGAATCTGCCAAAAAATATTAGACTCACTTCGATTTAGAGAATGAAGGAAAGCTTCTCAGTACACAAGACGAGTTCAATACTGCACTTTTAATTCCGAAGAAGTTAGTTCTAAGAATTTACATTACTCCACGAAACTGAGCCCGAGAAAGGCGCCAAACAACCTGCGAGGACGAAATTCAGGGAAAAACTGAGAACAAATTTCAAACTTCTACGGAAAAGCTCTGCGTCGGGATTTTTGCCTTGATGGCAGTCGATTGAAAATGTTCAATATAGTAACATATGGCTGTTGCGCGAGGAGACTGCTGCCTGACTAAGAATCGCATTTTATGTTTAAGGACCAAGGAGCTTTCGTGAATTTCAAATAGGATTGTGGTCCTTTATCGATGCTATTTTGTGTAGATATATCGAACGAAGACATGGGACAGGAACTAATTATAACATGGAAGGCTTTTACGAAATTATACGACACTGCATGGTACCCGTGGATTAACTGCCCAAGCATTCCGTTGGCTACAGAACTCTATATATAAAATGATGTTTGAATGTATACCATGCAGGGGCCATTAAACTTGCAAACTTATCTCATGCTGTTTTACGATATGCTTCCGCCGCAAGGGATTCTTTGAATTACTCATGATGCACATAGGTGGGTGCGGTAAATCTGTGCATAGATTAAAAATTATGCCAAGAAAATGGGTGTTTTCAAGTGAGAATAGGAGACTCGAATTACCATCTTCTTCATAAAATTTTTTTTTTTATTTTTTATTTGCAACAATATTTTCTGCTGACTCTTGCCATTTCTTCGTTGCTTGATGGTCAGTTACGACAAAGAATGGGTATGTACTGAAACCACTGCGAATCATACACATCTCAGTATAAGGATACCCCACAATAACATGACATATTTTGTATGTTATGGATTTTTAAAATGATTGATGGAATCAAGGAGCATTCAAGGCATTCCCTCACACTGCAAACCAATATAAAAGCGAAGCTATGAAAAATGGTTTTCAATAAGTTATGTTATTGATTCCTTTTTTGACTATAATGCGCAAACCATGCCCGGCTCTTTTCCCGTTTTTATGTGACACCGGATAATGAATTACAGAGTGACATTAATGGTTTGTATCATCAACGTCGTTTAGTTTTTGTAAACGTTTGTTCTTTCAAAAAAAGTAAACAAAATTCTACTTTTAATAATACTTTCTATAGCTTTGGCATTGAATGATTAACGACGGTAACATATAATAATTTTGAGAAAACAAGCAAAAAGAGAGAAAACTTGTTAGTAAAAATGTGGGCATTATTTATGATTTTATTTTTATTTATTTAACTATTTATTTAATCAATTCATTTATTGTGTAGGGATTTATCTATTTTTATTTATTCATTTATTTTCTTCTTTTTTAAGGCTACCGAAGTGAAAAAACCGAAAAACGAAAGAAAAAAAAAAAGATAAACTTCCCAAACTATAAATAATAGAAATTAAATTGTATTCTATATTACAATTAAAAATTAAATCTTGATAACTTTTAAATTGAACTTGTTTCATCATAAAAAGGTCTTTGCATAGCAGAGCAGTACTGCGTCTAATTACAAATTGTAGACAAATGGCGTCTACAAGTCTCCACGAACCTTTCCAGTGGACTGTATCTGCGAAAAATCCCGCACTGGGTAGTGAAACAAAAAGATACATGAAAAAAAGACCTGACAATAGGAATAATACAGAAGGTCTTCCTTCTAAAAATGCCTATCGTGATTCTTGGATATATCGTAAATATTTTATTTTTATCCTATATCGAATTTCAGCGGCCATCTATTGGCTTAATGAAATTTCGTGCAGCGATTCACTACACATGACTCTCTATCTCGTTGTTGTTAAGCTGCGATGTAGATGGGCGTATCGACTAGCGTTTGCCTTGACTTTATGTTATTAACAAGATTGTCTCATTTTTCAACAGTATTTAAAAAAAACAACATGACATGCCGCCACAATTTACTTAGAAATAAAAAAACACGTGTGTGTATCATAAGTCAATCCAAACAATAGTTTTTAAATGTTATCCCTCGACGATGTCATTACTCACCTTTATACAGAAATCATGTATTCTATTTTCCTGTACGTTCCCTATGCTGGACAAAGGGCATCGGCCCTAGTACAACTAGAATCTTCGCTCCCTGTGTAATAAGCGGAATAAATTATGTCACCTTTTTACGGTATCGAACCATTCCGGACTACTCTAACTTTCTCGTCTGTTACTCCATGTTCACTGAACTCTATAACACCCTTTACGGTAACTATCTGATCAAGATTCAGACCAATCTGAGGAATGACCCTAAATCCTTTTTCTAGTTCGTTAACCATAAACTCAAATCCGACTGTTACTCTGTGTGAGCAAAACCAACCCACTCTCTCTCCTGAATAACTGTGAAGAATGATAACAAATGAAAATATAGTTATAAGTAGGCGATAAAAAACTATAATGTAAAAAAATAAAAAGTTAGCGCTGAAAATAAAAACAAAAAGAAAAAAAAATAAAATTAAAAAGTCGGTTGACAAAAAATTAACTAAGAGTGCGGTCGAGATTAAAAGACATAAGGAAAAATAAAATTTAGTGCGCTCGCGATTCTAGCGCAAACTAGAATTAAAATTGACGCAAAATAGAATTAAACTTTAGTGCGGTCGAAAAATAGACATTTAAAAAACGTTAAAGATAAATTTTAAAAAATATTGCAATCACCAGTTAACTGGGAGTCAAAGTACTCAACCTGAACTGCAGAGCAAGAGAACTTTTATTTAAAAGAGGAATAATAACTGTAATAGGTGTAGGTGTGTTGAGCCGGCACTATCATAAGGGAAAAATTCATCAAGAAAACACCGACTTGGCAAAAAGAAGACCTAGACGAATAAGTGTGGTCATGAGCTTTCGGGTTCGTACAGGCCAATAAATAGTAATAGTATAATAATAATAATATAATAACTGTAAGTACCTTTCGCTTATCATTATTATTAAATAATATTTTTGTGTACTTTGGCGGATTTGAATGTTGTTGTCGAAGTGTCACCGAAGTGTTCCGCCGAACACTGTTCACGAGGAGAGAAGCAACTTGGAACACGGGGACACTGCCACAAATAAAACGGTGAGAGCTATTTTCACTTTCTATTTTATTGTTAAAGTTTTATTATCTTTCGTCACATATAAACTACAACGTATAAATTCGGATCACACGACAACCGACACACATTTCCTTTTGACGACACGGAACGTTTACTAATACTATAGCGTTAAGCAAGGATAGTGAAGAAGGTGAATTGAACACACGATGAAACGATTGAAAAGCGAAGCAGTGAAGCATCAGACTACTGACCGTGTTTAGAATTTGATTTCCAAACTCGACTATATTCCACTGATGTGAATTATTTTTGTTATTTATCGCTTGGTATACGGTTCTGATGTATTTTTCTTATTCGATTTTTCGTTCGTGTTCGTCACTATTTTGCTTGTGAATTGTGTGTATCTGCTAGAATTGCTACAATACCTTTGATCGTTTTGCGGTGAGAAAATCTAGCGCAAGTGTGAAGTTACGGATACCTCCTCGTCGAGTTCTCTAACTGTTCTCTCTTAGACGGATGTTCGAAGTAGACTAATTGTCTCTATCTTTAAAATTCAATCCGAACTTCTCATCCCCGCATCTTCAAGCGAAAATTCCCCATCCAATCTGCCAAAGAGCATTTCCCATCGTATCCGTTAACAGAATTTCCCATCGTATCTGTAAAGAAAATGTTCCCATCATCAATCCATCATTCTCCTTTCCGTCTTCCTTGTCGGTATCTAGTTCCTTTGTTCGACGATCGAACTTATTTTCCGATCTTTTCGTGGGATCTGTTTAGGTTACCCATCTGGCTTAAGCTAACAATGTTCTTGTGCGTTTCAGATGGGTCATAAAGGAACCGTGGGATTGGTATAGTTTCTTTGTTAGCATTTCCAAACCATAAACATCTAGCGATCCAAACCATAAACACCTAGCGATCTACGTTAAGATGTTTATGATTGCATGACTATTGGTCGGCAGCGAAACGATATGCTTTGTTTGCACAAGTGTGCCTTTTGCGTTAGGGTCATGCAAAGGATTTAGGTGCTAATTGCTATTAGCTACCAGAGTAGGCATCCGTTGTTCGGTTTATTTACCGACAATGGTGTTTCATGGGAAGTATCGCGTTGATGCTTAGAATGGTGCTTGACTTACATGCGATGCCTAGCTGCATTTGGCGCATTGGTTTGGATACGATGTATGGATGCGTTGAACTCGATATTGGAAGCTTTTGAACGTTTAGTTCCTTGATTTCTGATATCGACCTCAACGTCGTTGCATGTCATATTACCTTTTGTTTCAGGTGTGGTTAATGACTATGGGGACACGTGTCTGTGGGCACGTGTACTGACAAAGGTGAGTATATTCCTTGGCGGAAGGATACCTCACCCTATAGTGGGTTGAGTGGTTCGTAGAACCGCTACAGTGCCACAACCCCACCTCGTTTTTCTTAAACTCCAAAACATCATCTAATCCACTTACGATTGCTAATCTGTTTGACACTCATTTCAAACGGTAATTAACTAATGACTCCTTCGATGCAGCCCCATCATACTTCAACTTCTTATCTAACTTTTCTTTTGGCCCCCCCCACCCCCAAATTCCTTTAATCGAATCCAAATTACTCCTACTTAAAGACGATTTCACACTGGGCCCCGATGGTGTACCGACTATTTTCCCTAAGAAATGCTCATCCGTTCTCGGAGCTCCTCTCCCGATGATCTTCAATCTTTCGCTCTCTGTTCTCCTGCCATTGGAAAACTTCCTTCATCACCCCCATCCACAAAAACGAAGGCAAAACGATGTCACGAATCACCGCCCTATTGCAAAACTCTCCCACGTACCCAAGATTTTCGAAAGCATCCTTTACGAATCTCTTAGTTTTCGTTGCAAAGCATTTATCTCACCAAGGCAGCGTGGTTTTCTAAATCGCCGATCAACCACAACCAACCCTCTTGAGTTCACATCCTTTGCACTCTCAGCACTAAAGCACAGTAAAGAACTCGACATGGTCTCAACCGATCTCAGCAAAGTTTTTGACAAATTCTCCCACAACTTTATCCTCTTCAAATTATCCGCCCATGGGTTTTGAGTCAAGACTACTGAATTGGGTCTCATTTTATCTTAATAATAGCCTTTATTTCATCCGGTTCAGACCCGTGATATCAAACCCCTTCCATGCTGCCTCTGAAGTCCCTCAAGATAGCCAGCTGGGTCTTCTCCTATAGAGACACCAAAAATATTGATAAGGTCATCAAGCATGTCTCTATATGCTGATGACTCTAGGATACATCAGATCTTCGAGTCTCCACATGATCGTGCAATTCAGATTCATATCCGTAGAGTCGAAAGCATCCGATACCCCTTCTTATGGTTTGCTTTCCGAGATCTAGATTGGGATAACCCTTTAATCCTGCTCCCGTACATCATCATCATCATCGGAACTAATACCGGGATCCGGTCTTGGCATTATTTGGCAAGTCTCTCCACTGGTATCCGGTCCTTATCCGAGACTTGTTACATTGTCCATAATAATTTGTTTTTCCGAGCAAGGTTATTAGCCTTGCGCCAACCTTTCTCAGGATAGTTCCCGTCCATCAACGGCCTCAAATTAATAAACCCCAGAACCCATGAGGCGTGTAGATTCATTCTGTTCATTCATCAACTCCTCTCTGATTCGGTCGACTGCGCCGACCTCTTGAACTTAACTCTCCTTAAATACAAACCCTCGGAACACACGTAATCCCCGCCTTTACTACATTGCCCACCACTGCGCATGGTATGGCTTCAACGAGCCTCTTTCATTTCGGAGAATTGTCAACTCCAATTCCACCTGGTTTGATTTTGACCTCACTACGCATACTCTCAAACAGTGCATCCTAAATCATTTTCCCCTATCACACTACTGACACAGGCCTCCTTCGACGCTATTCCCTATAGATCCCCTACTCTAGACAAAGACCATCGACCTCTTCTTCTCCTTTTTACAGTCACAAGTTTCGCTCCCTGTGTTACAAAAGGAACAAGCTATGGGTCACCTTCTTACGAAATCGAACTACTCCAGACTACTCTACCTTTCTCTGCTGTTACCTCCAATTCTCTGAACTATATAATACCCTTTACCTTAGCTACCTTATCAAAACTGAGAATAATCGGAAAAATGATCCCAAAACCTTCTTTCAGTTCATCAATCAAAAACGTAAATCCCGACGATTATCCCACATCGCTTACCTAACCTCTCATACCTCATCTGATCCTGTTATTATTGCTAACCTCTTTGCCATTTATTTCTAATGTCAGTCATTCTTTAATGACTCCTTTGTTCCTGACCTGTCATACTTCGACTAGTTACCTAACTTTTCGCTCGGACTCCTTGTCTACTACTTCCCTAACTTTTCCCTAGGGGCCCTAATTGAATCTAAGCTATCCCATCTTAAAGACAAGTTCACACCGGGCCCTGATGGTATCCCTGTAATTCTCCAGAAGAAATCCTCATCCGTTCTCTGTACTCCCCCACATTTAAAAAACTTCCTTCATCACCCCCCACTAGAATAAGGGGCCCTAAAACGATGCCGCGAACTACCCCCCCATTGTGAAAATCTCCAATTACCTAAGATTCTGGAAAGCATTCTCTATGAAGTTCTTAGTTTTCGTTGCAAATCCTTTATTTCACCAGGACAACATGGTTTTCTCAACGGCCGATCAACTACAACCAACCTAATTGAGATCCCTTCTTTTACACTCTCATCACTAGAGCACTGTAATGAGGTCGATATGGTCTCAACCAACCTCAGTAAAGCATTGAACGAATTCTCCCACAATCTAATTCTCTTCAAATTATCCGTCCTCGACTTCGAACCTTGATTGCTAAAACGGATTTCTTCCTATCTAAAGAATAGACTTTATTTCGTTCGGTTCAGATCCATGATATCCAACCCCCTCCTTGCTGCCTCTGGGGTCCCTCAAGATAGCCACCTGGGTCGTCTCCTATTTATACTTGCCACTAATGACATTGATAAGGATTCCAACTTGTCTCTATACACTGATGACACAAAGTTATATAAGATCAATGAGTCACCATTGATTCTGCACTATTGCAATCAGACCATAACAACTTCTCGACTTGATATGGTAAAAACTTCTTTGTACTTAACACCGCGAAGTGCCAATCCATAACCTTTTCTCGTAAGCGTATTCACTCGTCCCCGCGCCTCTATTTCCTTCATAACCAACCTCTGACCATATTTCAATCTAATCGAGACCTTGGGATCCTTTGCAACAGGGAGCTTAACTTCCTCTCACACATTGACGAGACGATCCGGAAACCCAACCCTGCCCTGGGATTCGTGAAACGTTGGTCTACGGAGTTCTCCAACCCCTACGTAACTCGATCCCTTTACCTTACCTTCGTACGTCCACTAACAGGATATGCTGGTCAAGTATGGTCCCCTTATCACACGACCCATATCCGTAGAATTGAAAGTGTTCAGCGTGACATCGTACGGTTCGCTCTCCGTAGGCTAGGATGAAACACCCCTTTAAATCTACCCCCGTATATTAAGCGCCTCAAATTAATCAACCTCAGAACCCTTGAAGAGCGTAGGATCCTGGCCGATATACTACTATTCATTCATCGGCTCCTCTCCGGCTCGGTCAACCGCTCCTACCAACTTAATTGAATTCCTCTGAATACAAACCTTCGTAATACGCGAAATGTCAAGACCGACTCCAGTTTGTTCGACTTCTACCTCACTGTCCGTACTTTTAAGCACCGCCTCCGAAGCCATTTTCATCGCCTATCTAATGCGGCGCTTTCTACACTTTCCTCTCCAACCTACCCCCACCTTCCGCCATTAGTATTACCTTCATAATATGTCCTATTCACTCACAATTAAGTTTGATTTAGATTCTTTAGTTAGTTTAGGGTGGCGCAAAATTAATCATCCATTTTGTTTTTGAATTACATTTTTACTAAATAAAAAAAAAAAAGATTTTGAATGATGGAAATCTTTATTTGGACCTTTACAATTTTTTCTGTTAACTTAAGAGATGACTGCAGCTGGCTAGTTCACAAATGTCAAATGATTGACGTTCGACGCCATTTGCAAAAATTATAACATCTTCCTATAGGCTGATTAATTTTGCGCCACCCTATATATAATTTAATTTGTAAATACTGATATTGCGTGGATTAAGCCAATAAATGGGACGGTAGCCCCACTAAACCTAATTTCGTTTTCAGCGTTATTCTTTTTTTGTTAAATTAGTTTATATTATTTTTTGTATTAATTTTTTTTAATATGGTTTTTCTCTTCTTGTTCTTCTTCCTTTATATTTCATTTACCCCTTTATTTTCCATTTTTTTTTTCATCTGCCATTTTTTTCCATCGTCTACTTGATTTATTGTTGTTTTCTTTCATTTTGTTACAATCAGTGTTTATGTTGAAAATCCTTTCCTTAAAAAAAAAAAAGAGTATTATTCTTTGGAGAGGAATCCTACTATTGATTGTGACTTGGTTTATTATTCATATTTAGTTATTAATTTTTTAATTTTTAGTTTATTTATTAATTTTTTATTATAATTTGTCTATTTATTATATTATTTATATACAAATACACTTTTTATCTTTTTATTTATATACTCTTTGGCCAATAGGAGAAGAATTCTGTTCCATCAGGACAATGTCAGGCCACACACATCGATAGTGACTCGCCAGAAGTTTCAAGTGTTTGGTTGTGAAGTTCTTATGGATTCATTGTATACTCTATATATAGTTGCAGGTTGTAACGCTTCGGAAACACTTGTGCGGCGAATCGTAGAGAGGTATACTTCCCGTCGGTAGATAAACCGCAAATTGCTAGGATTTGTCGGATTGTCTTGCTGGGCGCAAATAAACCGAAACTTCGAGGAACAGTCTGTATCATAATATCTGTAAAACACACAAAGGTCCACTACTTGCCTTCAATGTGGTAGCGACTCCAGTCCCAATGTCAGCGCTGTGCCCTCTATCACACAGATCGCCCGTCTCATTATGCTGCCACGTAGGTCGAGGATATGTTTAGGACCAAACCTTCAAATATGGGAACAAGTTTTACCGGAGTAATATATTGTTACGCAATTTTGATTTTACGTTTATCGACTTCCTCGGTTCGATCTCTGGATTGTGAATAATCCAACGAAACTCAAAGTTTGTTCTCTTTTTCTGAACAGATTTATTTTATTTTCACTTATTATTTTGGCACTTAATATCCGCTGTCAGTTTGCTTACTCAGTCGATGTATATCGTTCGACGTCCAAGTACGAACTAACTGAGAGACGCCCAGCATGCTATTCACGATTATTCGAGTGTAAATTCGTCACACTGCCGTCCGCAGTCTGATCGTCCCGATCCAAAATGGTGAATGGTTTATGTTATGGAGTGGGTTGTGGGCGTTCAGCCCCAAGAGTGTGCTTTGGGCTTGATTGTTTTGCGGAATGGGGTAGTGTATTCTTAAATTTATTTTCGTGTAGAAATGTTAGGTGGATAGGATGTATGTTGTTAGGAACTTGACTTTGCTGTTCCTGATACGGGGCACTTGTACTCTGAGCAAAGTTCAAGTGTCCAGTTTCAGAAATAACAGAGTCGGGGGCTTTGATGTTAATATTATTCTTACATATTGAAGTCATCATCTTCTAAGGTGTGTACATTTTTATTTATTTTTGTGTTAGTAAGGGACAATTTGTTTTTTACCTTTAACCTGGGTGACGAGGTGCATTGCGAGAGGCTATTGACCGAAGAATTTGTTGTAACTTGTGGGATGGTTTGGTTTTAGTTGGGTTGAAGCAGTTGTTTGTAGTTGTGGGGGATTAGTTGGAGTTACTTGAGTTGTTGATGTTAGATGAGCTGATAGTGTTTGTTGAGTTGGTGGTGTTGTTGATGAGTCCAATTTGGTGAAATTATATTTTATTGGTTTCGATGGCTGGTGAGGCGATGCATTTTTGATGTTGTTTGCTGTATTAGATGTGGAGGGGCCAGTTGAACGGGCTTCTTTGAGTTTTGGGGTTGGTATTATGTTTGGTTTGTTTTGTTATTTTGTGAGTCCCTGTGGTGGATTAAACTTCAGCGTTTCTGCAAAAGTTCCGGAAAGTTGATCGGGTTTGAAGATATTTTTTTTCCTTGTAAATACGTTTGGCTTCGCTCATTGAGCATTTGGTATTGGTTTTGTGGCGGTTCCGCCAAACCCCACGGTTCGCTTACCTAAAAATCATCCATAACTCTATCCAATCACATAATTTCGATAATGCAAACGCATTAGCACCTTAAATGCTTTACGCATCTAGGATTATCTAGGGTATAATCTAAAAGGTCCCTGTAAAAGAAAACTTACCATCATGCATCTCTTCGCATATAATTTCCTGTAAGATTTCTTTTCTACCTTTTCACCTTTTCAGGAATCCCAAAACCTATTCAGTACCTTTGATTCCCAGGCAAATTTCAATTTCCCACACCTGCACCGCAATCTCCACCCAGCATACCTGAAACATTTCCTTTTGCAAGGCCATTAATGCATACAACGCGTTATATAAGGTTCCTGGAAATAATTCTTTAAAGTGCACAAGACATCATGAATCTCATGAATCTCAAGCCAGTCAGCACCCTTTGTCTGTGTTAAAATCCCATGCCGGACAGCTTGTTTTTACAGATGCCATAAACCACATTTCTACGCATGTAAACATGCATAGGATTCAACTCATCGTTTGTTTTCCCACTAACAAACAATCTTCAATTTCTTTCCCTGCCGCAACTAATTACCCGGCATATACAAAGGCATCCAAGGAATTCGTTCGTCCACCAATCCCATTAGCACCTTTTTTCCCAACGTCGATAATAGCGACGCCCATGGCGTAAATAATGAACCGCATTACCAAGGGCGCATTCGATCATATCTCCCTTTTGTCTTTCGCCTGTCTGCTTCGTTTACCCATTGCCCTCGAGCACGCATAAACAACTCAGATCTGAACGATTGCACACATACCACCATGATCTTCATTACAAGATCTGGTTTCCTATTCCACCAAGAGAGACTCTACGTTTTTCTGGTGGTAGGTAAAAACGATATCCTTAGTGGAGAGGATATCTACCACGACGCCACAAGCCCACCCCATATGCGAATCATCTCTGCACGAGGTGATTATCGCTGAGTCCTTTACCATCCGCTGACCACTATGGTTATGTCGCTCCCGCTGTCTGTAACGCGAGAATACCCTAAGTCGAGTTTTAGACGCGCGGAAGTCGGTTATCTACAGTGCAGTGTTTGCAACCGCCATGTCGAATATTATATTTGCTGCAGTCTTCGAAGATTGTGTTTTTATTGACTTCACATTGTAACTTCCACGCAGTGCTACCGTAAAATAAATAAAACTAAACAAAAGGAATCCTGTGTTAAATTTGTCCGCGTTGTCTTGGCGAACAGTTTTATTTCTCCCGTTGGTGCTTTTCTTCGGTGCACGTTGGAACTTTGTCTTTGTGATGCTGGTGGAAGGAAGTGAACCGAGTGCCCGTGCCTGGCGCAATACATCCTTCCCCACAGTTTTTATCGTCGGTATTTCTTTGGCTTGGATATTCTCAGATCCTCTTGGTGCAGATTCTCGTTTGGCTACCTTATGCCAGAGCATTCCCTTCCCATTATTTGCAAAAATAATGGAAAAACTTACAGGATTAATCATTGTTTGGGGGAATTCCAAACAACCTCACGGCCTATTAACTTTACAATTCTTAGACAGGAAATCATATCCCAATAGGCATTTGCCGCTTTTTTTGCGTGTATTTTCGTGGCCCTGTGATTTATTCTTCGTCAGAACTTCCTTCCACCCTAGGTTGACCGTACAGGTCGGTGGAGTATGACGGCGATGTACAACCTTAACCGTTTTGGTGGGTGTACAGGTTGATCCATTCTGGCTTTTTTCCCATTTTATCCTGAAGCTGCACTCTTCGCAAGTGTGATTCTTTCGGCCACAAAACTCACAACAACGCCTGTACACTCTATCGTTCTGCTCTATACTCTATGGTTCGATGTCATTGTTTGTTTGGATGTAGGGACTTGGACTGGTCCGTATTTTGTGTTATTCGGGGACTCCCTCTGTTGATATTGAGACTTATGTCTTGCTGGTCCGGGATTGCGTGGAAGTGGTTGTGCACGGCAATCTTTATTATGATGCCCGTATTGTCTGCAATCCCTACAGAATGGTGTGTTTCGACGTTTCGTACACTCGTCACATATAAATCATCATCATCATCGGCACTACAACCGGGATCCGGTCTTGGTCTTATTTAACAAGTCTGAGGCTTGTTAAATTTTCCATAACTATTTGTTTTTCTGGGCAAGGTTATCAGCCTTGAGCCAACCACATATAAATACCCCTTTTTATTACAAAAACTGCACGTCATACGTGCAATTAAAGGGTGTGGCGCACGAGCGTCTTGGACCTGGGTGGGTGAATTATTGTGGTAATAATATCCACAGCCCTGGTGAGGTTTTGTTACCCCAGGTCCTTTATGTTTAGTCCCTATTCGCCCTTGGGACGAATGTGGTGACGCGTAAGGCTTAAACGGGTTCTTTGCAGACACGTGGCCCAATAGTCATTACCATACCAGTAACAAAGGTTATATGAAATTGCAACAACGTTGACCCCGATATCAAAAACCAAGGAACTTAACGTTCAAAAGCTTCCAATATCAAGTTCAACGCATCCATACATGGTATTCTACCCCAATTCAAAAGGGCAGCTAAAGCATCGCATTTAATCAATGCGTCAAATGCAGCAAGCATCGCATACAAGTCACCAATCTCCCATCCTAAACATCAACGCAATGTTTCCAAAGAAATACCATTGGCGGTAAATAGACCGAACAATGGGTGCATACGCTGGTAGCTAAATGCAATTAGCACCTAAATCGTTGGCATGACCTAATGCAAAGGCACACTTATGCAAACAAGGCATATCGCTTAGCTGCCGTCCAATGGTCATGCAATCATAAACATCTTAACGTAGATTGCTCGCTAGATGTTTATGATCCGAAAAGCCTAACAAAGGAACGATACCAATCCCACGGTTCCTTTTTATTACCCATTGGAAACACACAAGAGCATTGTTAGCTTAAGCCAGATGGCTAAGCTAAACATATCCCATAGTCCGTGCACCCATCCGAAGTGCATGCGATCATTTGCCCGCATGCCAGATGTGTAGTGCAAATAAACTACGGAGAGATCGGAGAATAAACGACGGCATCCGATCCTGAAACAAAAGAAACATGATTCCGACCACCAGCAACGAATGGTGATAATGATGATTATTAGGTAAGATTTCTCCTTTCCAGACCCCATGGGAAATTCTCCTTTTGAGGTGCAAAGGGAAATTTTATGCTGTTAACAGATACGATGGGAAAGTCTGTTAGCAGATTGGATGGGGAAATTTTCCTTTGCAGATGCGGGTTGAGTAATTCGAATGGGATATTTTTAGGATGGAGACAATTAGTCTATATCGAATACTCGCACAGGATAGGCTAACGATTGAGTGCCAACGAAGCTACTCGAACGGTGAGGATCTCAAACGAAGAGATTCTAATAAAGATAATCGAATCAGTTCACGAATGAAATTAATCGAGGTCGAGCCGTACGTGTACTGAAACTTAAACCGATTAACTTGTGTTCAGTAGTGTGTTTTAACCGTGCTAAAACATTAACGGAGTAGCTTGCGCTTTCTTTCGGTGTGGTAACTACAATATTAACAATAAGACAGTTCCTTAACATTGTGGAGTTAGATTTCGTGAAACTAGATATAAATCATACTCTAGACGAGAAGTGTAAAAACAAGGCAGACGAAATAATAAAAGTAAAAATACAAATAAACAAACAATTTCTCGTGTTTCATTGTGCTGTTCGCTTCGTATTGTTCTGAGTGTTAGCAGTGTTCGGCGGAACGCTGCAACCAAAACCTCCAACCGAAGGACAACAAACTTTCGCCAAAATGTCAACCTACGATACCACAAATACCTCCGCCAAAGCACCACGTAGGACAAAATACGTGACGTGGTTAAATATTTTCTTTAGTGGCTTGTGGTCCGTAATTACGGTGAATTTTCGCCCTATTAAATACAAGCGGGAATTCTTAGACGGCCACACAATGGCTAACAACTTCTTCTCAATGGTGTAGTAATTCCTTTCCGCCTTACTCAAGGTTCGACTAGCATACGCGTCTGGCTGATCTTTGCCTATTTCACCTTGTGAAATCACGGCTCCCAGGGGTTCATTACTCGCTTCCGTGGTCAAGATAAAGGCTTTGGGGAAAACTGGATAAAAAAGTAGTGGTGGCGAGAGCAACAACTGCTTTGTTTTATCACATGCCTGTTGGCATTTGTCTGACCACGTGAATTTAACGCCCATCCTTAACAAGTTCGTTAAGGGGTGCACTATCCTCGAGAAATTTGGAACAAATTTCCGATAGTATTATAGTTTGCCAGGCCCAGAAACGATTGGACGTTCCTTACCATTTTGGGAATGGGGAAATCCCTGACACGGGATATGGCATTGCCCCTTTTTCGGAAAAAACGTATTCTAGGTACACTACTTCCTTTTGTAAGAACATGCATTTTCTCGGTTGCAATTTGAAGTTGTGGTATCTCATTTGTTCGAATACTCTCCGGAGTTTGTCATTATGATTTTCTAGGTTTTTCACAAAGCATTCGATACCTTGCAACCCGGTTAGGACATGGTTCATGAGTCTATGGAACGTAGCCGGTGCTCCTGTTACGTAATAACTCCCCACCACCTTCGTCCCAGTGAGAAAACATTAAAACACATACAAAAATACATAACATAAAAGACATTTAAACAATTTCAATATTCAATACCAACATTTCACACAATTTACATTTTTAAATTAAACCATTCATTTACATTTTACAAGTAAAGATTTACCTTATTAAACATTAATTATTTTATTCATTTATTTATTTATTATTAACAAGTAATTCAAAATTACATATCAATAAATTAACATAATGAACCTAGCAGCTGAGACTATTGGCTTTGTACTTTTAAATTATAATTTGATTTTTAGGATTTTTATAAACTTATCCATATTTTCTATGTTGTCGGGTGTAGGATTTTCGAGAACTTTATAAATATCTATGTTACGAAATAGACTCTCTCTAAGTTTCAGATGAGCACAGTCTTTTAGTGTATGAATGATTGTAAGCGTTGTGTTGGATTTTAGCAGCGTAGTGGAAGTATGACCTAATTCCAATCTCACGAAGTTTGTGATTTTAGATTTATTTTCTTTTTCACACTAACGCACGAGTTAACACTCCTAAAAGAATAAGATAGCTAACATTCAAAACATAAAACACAGATACTTCAAAATCTGTTCAAACTAATGTTGCTCATAAAACACGAACAAAAGAAAACGTGAACCATTGTATACTAATAATAGAAACACAGATGCTTCAAAACATGAAACACAGGTACTTCAAAACCTGTTTAACCTAATAGAAAGATATAAGTAGATTCCAGTTCGAAAGATATAAATAGACTTAAGTTCGAAATGTAATCAGAGATCCTGTCTGACTACGGACTCGCATACACGTGCTGCTCAGCGGAGATAATTAATAAAAGGAAACATAGTTTCCAAATAAACAAAGAAAAAGGTCTTTTCTTTTTTGTAAAGAATGACTATGTTTATGTTATGTTTATTAAAATTCGTTGGATATAAGGGGCGATATTTGAATAGGTTTACGTTTTTATAGGTGTTGTGATAAGTATCCCAATTTTGTCGAATTGTACTTTTTAGTTTGTTTTGGATGGTTGCTAGTAGATCGGCTCTTGTATAGATGTTAAATTTATGAACTGGAGCACTTCTAGCTCAGTTAGCTGCATAGTATGCATTTTCATTATGTGGTGTTGTGGCGGTTCCTTTGAACGCCACTGCTTACCTTCCCATTAACCATCCAGGTAACTGCTCTCTAGAGCACCAAAACAATAAAAGCATGTACTTACCTTTACATAGTTAAACTATAAATACCTGTAATGCTGTAAATTCATGATATTCGCTGATGCAAAATCCATCAGCACCCAACAGACATGTTCCTCATAAGCAATTTGGTTGCATCACCAAGCAACCAACATGAACCGAACCAATTCAGTACACATGTCTCTGATCGAATTCCATCAGCAATAGTAGGTATCTTCCACAAGTAAGAGCAATTTGCTTGCACCATCAAGCAACCAATATTGTCCGAACCATATCACTGAGATATACCCTACGCGTCAGCCGCACACGTGCAAGAGATGTTTCATCTTCTCCTTTTCATACATGCCCACATCGGTCGGTCATCCCACCGACAAATACATTAAGGCATACGGCTGACCGCCCAAGGAAGTCAAGTCTCCTAAATGGAAAGTTACCATCGAGAATTCGACTACGTGGAGATGCCGCCAAAATGTGTACGATCATTATAAATGCTCTACGCAGTTGCTGATCGTGGAAACACCTAAATCTCGATGTCGAGATACTGGCACCAGCTGCAACCATGTCAGCTAATGTTCCCCTTGTGGATTTGGTCGATCCACGGTCCGCATGCTTGTGGACACACACACACACCATGAGCAACCGGGGCAAACATCGAATATGTTTCGCGCCCTTTGTGCTGATGCAAGGTATCATCCCCTTTTAGGTCGACAGCAAAAGATGAAATTTTATTTTCGGAAATTTAATTAATCGCGATACGGATTCCGTGGAGGCAAGTGGTGCCTCCACGTTAAATAATCAAAGTCTGAACGCAGCTCTGTCAATGTGCGAACAATTTTTTTTTTGGTAACGAAACATTTAACTACCGCGCACCTCCACAATTTATGTGTTATTTATTATTTACTGGCCTGTAGGAACCCGGAAGTTCATGACCTTACCGACTCGGCTCCGCCATTGTTCCCTGTCCTGTGCGCTCTCCTTCAACGTTCGATCATCCGATCCGATCTCCTCGAGGTCCAATCTAACATTGTCCTCCCATCTCCGTCGCTGCCGTCCTGTCGGTCTTTTCCCCGTTAGTTTACCGTCAAGAATTCTATGCACGGTCCTATCATCGCCCATTCGAGCTACGTGTCCGGCCCATCTTAATCTTTGCGACTTGATCACTCTCACTATTGTGGGTTTGCGGCCTAGCACTTCCAATTCGTGGTTGTGGAGTTTCATCCATTGTCCTGGCTCCTCGTCATATTTACCGCCAAATATACCCCTTAAAACTTTATTCTTGAATACGCGGAATTTGTTCTCTTCCCGTTTTGTGAGAGCCCATGTTTCGCATCCGTATAAAGCAATCGGCATGATTATGGTTCTATAGACACGGAGCTTTATATTACGTGATAGCAGTTTGGATTTCAGCAGTTTACTGGCTGCATGCCAACTACCGTTGCCGGAATGTAGTCATTTGTTAATTTCCTTTGACGTTTCGTTTCTGGTCATCAGTATCGTTCCCAGATATTTAAATTCTTTGACATTTTCAAATATCTTGCCCCTGACGTTTATATGTGTTCTCTGAGGTCCACCTGCTCTCGTCGTAATCATGTATTTCGTTTTGTCTTCGTTTATTTCTAGGCCCACCTTTTCTGCTGCTTGCATGATAATTTCACAGTTTTTACTTATAGTTTCGAGATTATCGCCCAGAACGGCGATGTCATCCGCATACGCGCGCACTTGTGTGACCCCGTTCAGGGATGATCCGGCCGTGTTGTCGTCTTGTACCTTTCTGATAACATACTCGAGAACAAGGTTAAAAACGCATGGTGAGAGGCCATCCCCTTGTTTTAGTCCGTCCCGGATTTCAAATGCTTCTGAGAGGTGGTTTTCTATTCTAACTCGCCCTTTGTTTTCGTTCATGCAGATTTGAATGAGGGCGGCATATTTTTTCGGGATCCCCAGCTCAACCACAATATGGTAGAGTATTTGCCTTGCAACTGAGTCGTAGGCTTTTTTGAAGTCTACGAACAGTTAGTGAACTGTCTGTCCGTATTCCCACTTCTTTGCCTTATTGTGAACATTTGGTCGGTTGTTGACCGGTTCCCTCTGTAATTATTGCAGTCAGATCTGTCGCCTTTTTTGAAAATGGGGATGACTATTGAGGTTTTCCATTCTTCCGGAATGATTTCCTTGTCCCATATTATTTTAACCAGTTGGTGGATCTTTCGAGCGGTTGCCCCTCCTCCATGCTTCACAAGCTCTGCCGGTATGCAATCGATTCCGGGGGCCTTGTTGTGTTTCAATCGATTTATCGCGTCTACAACTTCGTCGAAAGAGTGCTCTGGGATCTTGGGCTCGGCTGTATGTACGTCTGGTGCGTTTATTTGTGGTTGATGGGTGCGCACATTGAGCAGGTTTTCAAAGTACTGCTTCCATCTTGTCACGATATTTTTGTTTCTGTCACCAGACAGCCGTTTGTGTCTCGGATTTTTTGGCTCTCCCTCGGTAGCCATTTCTAATTGAATTTATGCCGGCATACATACCTCTGCTGTTCTTTGCTCTGGCATTTTTTATGATTTTTTCGATCCTAGTCTTCTCCCATTCGCGTTTTTTGCTTTTGAAAAGTCTAGTTGTTTCTTTCCGAATTGTCGCGTATCTTACTGCGTTACTTCATGATATGCTTCTAAGTGGATCATTCTGAGTCGTTTACGTTCTTCGATCTTTGCCCTGCACTCATCGTCAAACCAAGGTTTGGACTTAGTTGTTTTCTTAAATCCTAATACCTTTTGGGCTATTTGTTTGATTTTGTCTCTGATCGATGTCCATTTAGTGCCCAGATTATTGGTTTCCCCTTCCTCACTACTCCCATTCTCTAGAATGGTAAATCTATTCGTTAGTTCCTCTTGATATTCAGCCCTTTTGCGTAGGTCGTTTAGTTTATCAATGTCGAACATTTTGCTCGTCTTCCGTGATTGCCCATGTGGGTTTGCTGCGAGCCGACTTCTAATTTTGCCCATCACTAGAAGGTGATCGGAGTGGCAATTTGCTCCTCTATATGATCTTACGTCAAGGATATTCGAGTGGTGTCTTTTGTCTATGAGGAACTGGTCTATTTGGTTACGTGTTACGTCGTCGGGTGATATCCATGTGGCTTTATGGATTTGCTTGTGCTTGAACATCGTGCTTTTCACTACCAGATCTTTGGACGTTGCGAACGTGATAATTCGAATTCCATTATCATTTGAAACGTCGTGTAGGCTCTCCTTACCTATAGTTGGTTGGAAGGTGTCTTCCCTTCTAATTTTCGCATTGAGGTCCCCGAAAAGGATTTTGACATCGAATGATGAGATCCCATCGAATACTTCCTCTAGGGTCTCGTAGAATGTGTCCTTCGTTTCTTCGTCGGTAGATTCTGTTGGGGCGTGTATGTTTATAAATACATAATTGTACCATGGTCCCTGTATTTTTAGCACCGACAGTCGGTCATTAATAAATTGCACATCTTTTATATGGGGTGTAATCTTATTGCTTATGATGAAGCCAGTAACGAGGTTATATGTATCGGTACCTCCACACGCCAGTGTAAACCCGTTGGTTTCGATTACTTGATGTGTGAGTTGGACTTCCTGAAGCGCGACGATGTCCATTTTATATTGTTTCGCATTTTCTACGACCGTCTGTATCGCCCCTGGTTTATATAACGTTCGAACGTTCCACGTCCCGACGCGTATATCCCGCTTTTTCCGTTTTTCCCTAAGTCTTCTTTTTGCCGAGTCGGTGTTTTCTTAATGATTTTTTCCCTTATGGTAGTGTCGGCTCATCACACCTACGCCTAACGGGTTTTTCGTGGAATTGTTTTTTGTATATTGGTTATTCATTTTTGATCCCACGAGATTTGGGGTTTCAAATAGTCCGCCACATCAGCGCCCCGTTTTGATGTGGTAAGGTCTGCTTACTGCTCTGATTCGACCCGGTGTCAGAGAGGCGCCGTTATAATACAGCCGGTATACCCCTGGCTGCAAACCATCCAATGGGCACGGTGACGCGTAACACCCTGGATTAGGGGTGGTAGATCTTTGTGTGTTACTCCTCGCTAGCCTGTCTGACATGGGTGACCCCACTGGAAGCATATGCTTCCGTCAGCATAGCCTGAGTGATTCATTGTACTTTAAGCCCCCGCACCACGTCAAGGTTTCTTCAATTTATGTGTGAACTATTCAATTATTTAATACTAACATTAATTATAACAACTACAGTGCACCTTCACAATTTAAGTGTGAACTATTCAGTTATTTTATTCTAATATTAATTATAACAACTACAGTGCACCTTTACAATGTAAATGTGAACTATTCAATTATTTAATCCTAACATTAATTATAGTAACTATAGTATTAAACGAAGAAGTTTTAAATAAAGAAGCGAAGAAGATGAAAAGGAATTGGCGATGTTTTCGAACTGGCAGCATCAAAAAACTTGGTCGGTGTGAGTACCAGGTTTCCGCGTAAAGATACGCACAAAGCCACCTAGGTATCACCTGATAGAGCCACTAGCAACCAAATTAACCACGTGTTGATAGATCGCCGCCACTCCTCGAGCCTGATGGCGGTACGAACGTGCCGAGGTGTCGGGGAGTCGACTCGGATCACTATATTGTTGGTATAGTTTTCCGAGCGCGGATTGCCGTACGGAGACGTATTGCATATGCGGATCAGATTCGGATCAACGTGGCTGCTTTACGAAATGAAAATACTAGTAACACCTTTGTTTATGCGTTAAGACTCGCACTCGATGAGTTCGATAGAGGGAGAGTAAGTCCTGGGGCCAGAATGCCGGGCGTAGAAGAGAAATGGACACGCCTTAAGAATACTGTCGTTGGTACTGCCAACTCCATCTTTAAGCACTAGTCGTAGAGATCTGAGCGACTGGTTTGATGATGAGTGCAAACTACCAAGTGAACGTAAGAATGCTGCATACCGGGCATTGCAGCAGTCTCATAGGACGTGGGTACCCAAGGGGAAATACAAAGAGCTCAGAAGATCTGAAAAAAGACTCAACAGACAAAAGAAAAGTGGCTGAAAAAAAAAATCTTGTCTGAAATTGGAGGCTCCACCAATCGAGGATCAAAACCAAATGCTGCCGCCACAAAGCATTGAGGAAACATTAAAAACCATAAGACAGCTCAAATCATATAAAGCCCTCGGAACTAATGGCATGCCAGCTGAGTTGATCAAACAATCACATGACGCAATTCATGAGATCGTGGTGCACGTGTGGGAGCAAGAGGAGATACTGGAAGATTGGCGTGATGGAATCATTTACCACATAAATTAGAAAGGAGATATCACAGTGTGCAGCAACTATAGGGGTATAATATTGCTAACTACCCCCTATAAAATACTCGCCACTATCCTAAGATCGGATAGCCCCATACGCTAAAGTCATCATTGGTCAATATCAGTGTGGCTTCATACCAGGCAAATCAGTGATTGATCAGATATTCACCCTTAGGCAGACGGTGGAAAAATGTCAGGAATTCAAGATTCCATTATATCATCTATTTATAGACTTTAAGGCCACCTACGACAGTATAGCCAGGGTAGAACTATATAATGCCCTGAGAGAGTTCGGCATTCCAAACAAATTGATACAACTTTGTAAGTTGACCATGACCAACGTAACTAGTCAAGTAAAAATAGTGGGACCGCTGTTGGTCGATAAATGGCTCGGGCTCGTTGCTCCTCAATGAAATAAGAGTCCAGAGTTAGCAGTGATTTGAATTGTTAATTTATTGTAAAAAGAAAATTTGTCGATTGACAGGGAATACACATAAAAAACTTAGATTAAATTTCGAGGCACGTTTTTCTATTTTCTTTGCGTCTTCGGTCATCTGAATCCGCCAGTTGATCGACAGATGGGATCAGTGCCAACTTCAAGTCCAAGAACTGTGTAAAGTTCACACAGGCTGACGGTTGTGTTGGGTAAGACCAGCTGTCAATTGATCAATTCTCAACACTCCTCTTTGATCAATTTACGGCGGAGCGTCTCAAAGACTCTCCTGTTCAGTGGCTTGGTCAGAATATATGTAATCTGCCTGCTGCTCTCGACGTGTCGCAGTGTCACGGGCTTGTCGACGTGTTGCTGGATGTACTTTCGTGGTATCTCAATATGCTTCTTTCCCTTGCTTGTCTTTCCCTCGTGTGCATTCTGCAGCATGTGTATGGCTGACATGTTGTCGATGTGCAAGGTGATTGCCTGGTCGGTTTTCAGGATACCCAGTTCCAGCGCGATTCGCTTGATCCAGCACACATCGTCGATTACTGACACTGCCGCTCGGTACTCGGCTTCTGCGGTTGAGGTCGCCACCAGGCGCTGCTTTTGTGAGTACCAGATCACTGGTCCTTCCCTCATCACTAACACTCCGCTTGTCGACTGTCCTGTCTCCGAGTCTCCTCCATAGTCCGAGTCGGTGTAGACCATGGGCGTCTGGTCTCCTCCAAAATGAATTCCGGCTGTGATTGTCTCTCTCAGGTACTGGAACACACGTTTCACCATCGCCTGATGACTCCTCATTGGCTTGTTGCAAAATCGACTCAGGTGGTTCACGGCGAAGCTGATGTCTGCCCTGGTGATTGTAGCTAGGTACAATAAGCTTCCTATCGCCTCCCGATAGTTGTTGTTCGCCGGAAGTGGTTCATCGTTCTTGAAGTCTGTCTTCTTGGTGATCATCCCTTGCTCAATTGGTGTGGAAGCTGGGTTGCATTGTTCGAGTTTCATCTTCTTCAGTATTTTCTCCGTGTAGCTGGGCTGGTTCACGAAAATACCTTCTTGATCAATCTTGATCCCCATGCCCAGGTATGTCAACTTGTCCTTTACTTTCTTGCTGTATGTGATCTCAAATTCCTGGCTTATCTCATTCAGAAGCTTGTATATCTGGTCTTCATCTTTTCCAGCTCCCAATCCATCATCCACGAAGAGTGAGAGCATAATGCTCCTGTCCTTGTTGTAGTAGATACACGGGTCGTCGTCTGTACTTGTCAGGCCTATCTTCCTTTCAAGGTGTGCAGTGACCCTCTCGTTCCACATCCTTGGAGCTTGTTTGAGCCCGTAGAGACTCTTGTCCAACTTGCAGATTTTCCTTGATCCATCGTCGAACCCTTCAGGCTGGTTCTTGTAGACATACCGTTCAAGGTTCCCGTACAGGAATGCCGTTTTGACATCGAATGACACCAACTTCATTTTCTCTGACGCGGCGTGACTTAGAAGCAGGCGAATGGATGCATGGCGGGCTACCGGACTGAAGGTTTCTCCATAATCCACTCCCTCTTTCTGTTCAAATCCTCTCGCCACGAGTCTGGCCTTGAGTCTCCCGTCTGCCTTCACTCGAAGTACCCAACGACAAGTGATCGGCTTCACTCCTTCGGGATAGTCCACCAGCCTACAGGTTGTCATTTCCATGAGAGAATCGTACTCCTCCTGCATCGCTCGTCTCCACTTCTCATCCTTGAGTGCTTCGCTCACCGGGATATCTGCTGTTTCACCGATCATGGCTGCTCTTGTGCTGTTGCCTCGGTTGGACATGTTGGCAACGTAGTCCCTGTACCTTGGCGGTGGTTGCAGGTTCCGACGATCTCGCAAGGTTCTTCCTTCTGCCTGCTCTGCTGGCGGCGTTGTCTCTTGTTCGTTGTCGCTTTGCTCTTCGGTACTTTCGTGGGTCTCTTCTGCGTGTTCATATTCTGTGTGGCTGTTACTTTCATCTTTCTTTTCAATCTTGTCCTCGGGTGCTCGTGCCTGAGGTTCAGTGCCTTGTCTCAATATCAATTTCTCCTCGTCGAAGATTACGTTGTCGGAGCTGATGATGTCTTTCGTATCTTTCAGATAAACCCTGTACCAGGGTGACCAAGATTCACTCTTCTGACTTTTTGTCAATTTTGCCTCTCTTCTTTCCTGCTATCAGTATATAACATTCACATCCAAACGGTGCCAGCTTTTCAATCTTTACTTCTCTTCCGAACCGGAGTTCCGCTGGGCTTTTCCCTGGCACATTGCTGGTTCCAGTCTGGTTGATCGTGAAGATCACATGGTTCATTGCTTCGACCTACAGTCTGTCGTCCAAGTTCTCGTTATGTATTGCTGTCCTAACTGCCTCGACAATTGTCCTCATTTCTCTTTCAACCCTTCCGTTTTGTTCTGGCGTGTGCACATTCGTAAATGTGTGAAATATTCCCAGCATCTGTTTGGTTTTTGCATTTTTCAGTTCCGTGCCGTTGCCAGATCTCAAACACTTGTTGTGATCCGAGAGGCCGTGCTTCCTCTTTCGAGGGAAGAGCGTGGACCTTTTCTTTTATTTTCTTTAAGTATAATTCATTATTTGCCGAGTCTATCGCAATTTGTGAGAATTTGAATTTTTCTCTTTATTATTTAACGCAACATCCGTTATTTCGCCAGATAAATAGTTTATAAATAACGCAGTTAAAATATCACTTCCATTTTTATCAAATCAATTCGAAGGTTAATCTACTTTAACTTTTATACGTTTTTATCGTTTATTAAAATTTCTCAAACTATTTAATCTTAACTCTGCTTCTTCTCGACTACTTTTCTCTAACTGACTTTAACACAAAACTTAACTGAACTAAACTTAACTGAACTAAACTTCTCTCTCTCTAACTTCCAATCTCAAACTGATAACTCAAACTTCTTGAGCTCCTACTTCTCTCGAACCCAACTCAAAACTAACTGATTTTACAATAAAAAAAAAAAAAAAATGTGGCGAGAAGGCCGAATTTGGCGAGACAGGACATATGTGTCCTTCATCTTGTCTCTGACTTCTGGTCATCTTGCGATAACCAGAATCACCCACATCCGTGAGGATATTGGGCTCGGTCTCGCGGCATCTGAAAAGAGAAGAAAAAAGGGGGGTATCCAAGGATAGTGTGGACAGTGTTAGTCCAAATGTTCTCTAACTACTTTTATAGAGGGATGGTGGGAAAGAAATCTTACAAGACCGGTGGGTCTTGGGTGCGGTAGTAAACGCAGATCACGTCTTTGGCGTCTGATAATCTGCTCTTTGGTCGGTGTGTATGTTTGTATTTGTGCCGTCTTGTACTGTGCGTTCGTGTGTTTGGTTTGTTAATTGTAGACCCTATGGGATGGGTCCAGAAATCCTCTATTATAGAGGGGAATGTTGTTGGGGAGGGTGCTTTCTTCAGTTTTATACTGAAGAAGAAATTGTGGGGGTTTGATCCGAAGAGATCGAGAGAGGGAAGGGTCAAGAACGAAAGAGTCCCGTACAAGTAGGTTCTCGCTGTTCTGAATGTTTTCGAGGTACTTATATGCTAATTGAAGCAAGTACTCGTCGATAGGGGTAATGGAGGCGCCTTCGTATAGGTGAGAGTTGGGGTAATGACGACCGTCAGGCCTTCTAGAATGATTGGTGCATTTTCTGAGGAGTTTCCTTTCGAAAACCCGAAGTCTTTCCATTTGAGCCGAAGATATGCAGGACCATATGGGAAAGGCGTACGATATTCCAGATCGGATTAGCTGCTTATAGCAGAGAAGCTTAACTTTGGTGTCAACTTTGTTCCTCCACTTCAGGATGTTGTGCAGTTGCTTAGACCGACCAAGGCCCCTTTGGAGAATGTGGGTCACATGTTTGATGAAATTCATTTTTGGGGTATAAGTGACCCCGAGATATTTCATCTTGTCCTGTGGTCTAATCGTAGTATCTCCCATTTTTATTCGAATATTCTGTGAATATCGAGAGGTAGGTTGGGAGTGTTTACTACTCAGAATTATGGCTACTACTTTGGATGGATTAAGTCGGATTTTCCATCGACTGTAATACTGATACAGTTCGTCCAAGTGACGGTTGAGTCGATTTGTTGCGAGGTTAGGGCCTTTGGTTGACCTGTACACCAGGACGTCATCCGCATAGCATATTTGGTTTACTCTCCCGTCCGCGGGGCGGGGAATATCGGAGGTGTAAATGTTGAATAAGATGGGGCCTAGAATGGAGCCCTGTGGTACGCCTGCAGCGGCGTGAAAAGTTCGGGAAAGCTTTCCATTCATTCTAACTTGGAAGGTTCTGTTTAGAACAAACTGGTAGATTGATTTTACAATTGAATTTTTTCTCTACTTATAGAACATTGTGTTCTAATTTACTGGAAATTATAACATGAACAAAACAAATTTTAACAAAGTCTCTGTGACTTTTAAATTGAATAAAATTTGAACGAAAATCAAAGTTACTATGTTTTGAATGAATAAAAAGGTGCAGGTTATTAAATGTGCTGTAACTGGCAATATTGTGAATGTTTATGAATGGTATGTATTAAGTGAGAATGTAATACATTGTGACGCATATGACAATCAGTACTGGAATCTTCGAGAAAGTCCGAAACAAAGTACTAGATCATTTTAGGAAGTACTGGAAAACTGGAATAGAACATTCAAGACTATGGAACGGACGGAAACGATACACCAAATCAGAATGAGGAAAAGCGGTATAAATACGTCGCACGCAGAGCGGAAGAATAAGTTACAGTGATAAGTAAGAAAGCGAAGAAAGCGATAAGTCTCAAGTTAGAAGTAAGAAGGAAAATACGCGATAAGTACGGAAGCGATAAGTCAAGAAATCGTTGTGTACGGTAAAAGTGACGGTTGTGATTAACGGACTAATAAAGTGTTATATTAATTCAAAAATCAATTTAACGGCTCTTATTTATTCAAAAATAATTAATCCAGCGAACCCTAAGCTCGCTACAATTGGTGTCAGAAGTGGGATTAATTATTGTTTAAGTGAATAAGTGTGTGAAAGTGTGTTGTGACGATGTCAGATCGACATTTGGAGGATCTTCGCGTTCCTGAGTTGAAGAAGGAACTTGAGGACCGGAATCTGAATAGCAGAGGACAGAAGCAAATTCTTCGACAACGTCTGCAAGCAGCAGTGGAGGAAGAGGGTATTGATGTCGACACATATGTTTTTACGATTGGTCCAGACTGTCCGGATGGAGAACAAACAGCGAGTCAAGATGGTTGCAATGTAACGGAGAAGAGTCCGCCACTGTTAGACATTTCGGAGATGTTCCGGATGATGATGACAAAATTCGACGAACAAGCTGCAGATGTTAAGGCAAAGTTGGATGTCCAAAATTCAAAATTCGACGCGCAAGCTGCAGATGTTAATTCAAAATTCGACGCCGTAAATTCAAAATTCGACGTCCAAAATTCAAAATTCGACGCACAAGCTGCAGATCTAAATGCAAAATTGGATGCTCAAACACAGTGGATGAAATGTAATTTTCAACACTAGAAGGAAGAAATCCAGTCAGAAATTCGAAACGAAGTAGAAAATCTGGATCTAAAAGTCACCGCAGAAATAATGCGAATCGAAAAGAGACTTGAGAGTGTTGAGAGAAATAAGACATCGCCTAGCAATCAACATGACTACAAAGATACAAGGATGCAACCGCCAACATTCGATGGAACGGGACCCTTCTCCGTATTTATACGTCAGTTTGACGCCGCGGCCAATTATAATAAGTGGTCGGATGAGCAAAAGTCAACATCACTAATCTTGTCACTCTGCGGGGCGGCTGCAGAATTGCTACAAACCATACCAACAGAGAAGCAAACTGATTTCCAAGCGGTAAGAGACGGCCTTGAAGCTAAGTATGGAGACAACCACATGCAGCAGGTCTACCGCATGCAACTGCGGAGCAGAACGCAGAAGCCTGGAGAAAATCTTCAACAGTTACAGGCAGACATTGAGCGGTTGGCAAACTTGTCTTATTCAAATATGACTAAGGAATTTCTGAACGAGGTAGCAATGGATGCATTCATAAATGCACTCCAAGATCGGGACTTGCAACAAGCCGTTCGTTTGGCAGGAAAGAAGACGACTAATGAAATACTGGCCTTCGCATTGCCATATGAATCTGCTAAACTCGCTACCAGGAGTACATATAGAGTCCGAGAAATGTCCGTCCAGGAATGTTCCTGCCAAAGAATCGGGCATGTACAACGGATAACCCCGAGACATGTTATGAAGTGCTGGACATACGGCGGAGTCGGCCACATCTCTGTTGACTGTAGGAAACGTCGACGAATGAATGAAACATCGAGTGAGAATTGTTGTTCATGTGCTTGTCATAAGAGGAGACTATCAACGGAACAACCTGAGGTGAGGAAACACATCGTACCTGTCAGAGTACTAAATGCGTCCGAAGAGCCGGTCGTAACAAGAAAAGGAGAGTTAACCGCAGAATGTGCACCTGTATCAATGATAAGCTCAATTCAGCAAGGGAAGGTGCATAATAACGCTGATGTTCTATCAAGAAGACGATGTAAGCCAGATTTTAAATATGGTCATAAAGCAGAAGAGAAAGAAGAGTCGTACGACCTGCGAAATGTACAAGTAGAAGTACTAGATGGGTGGACGAATGATGCTACACACGCAGCTCAACTTCAGGATGAAGATATGTCGCTAATCCTGGAACACAAAGAAAAGAACGAGCGGCCAACTTGGAACAATATTTCCGACAAGAGTGGAACATTTAAGGCATATTGGGCACAATGGAATTCATTGTTGGTGGAAGATGGAATTCTAAAGGGTAAATGGGAAGCCGCGGACGGAAAATCCCATCGAATGCGGATTCTAGTCCCACCATCAAAAGTGAAAGAGGTTCTAACAGAAATGCACGACGGGGCCTCCGGTGGACATTTGGGAGTTAATAAGACACTTTCAAAATTACGATCTCGTTTTTACTGGCTTCACATGAGAGATGACGTCGAGTCTTGGTGTAGGAAGTGCACAACTTGCACTGCGACCAAAGGACGAACGGCAAAACCAAGGAGCGCTAAGAAGCAGTACAACGTGGGTGCCCCTTTCGAGCGAATTGCGATTGATATCTCAGGACCATTCCCAAAAACAAACGACAACAACAAATATATGTTAGTTATCATGGATTACTTCAGCAAGTGGGTAGAAGTCCTTCCAATTCCAAACCAAGAAGCAACAACCGTCATTGAGCAGCTAATCAATAATTGGATCAGCAGATATGGAGTTCCCTTTGAGCTTCATTCCGATCAAGGCCGAAATTTCGAATCACAGATATTTCAAGGCATCTGTGCGGCACTGGGCGTAAGGAAAACCAGGACCACACCCTTACATCCGCAGTTAGACGGAATGGTCGAAAGGTTCAACCGAACAATAAAAGAGCATTTATTGAAGGTCGTTAGTGATCACCAAAGAGATCGGGACAAATATGTACAAACCTTTCTCATGAGCTATAGATCGGCTAATCACGATACGACGGGCCATTCTCCAGCAAATATTATATTTGGACGGGAGATACGATTACCAGCCGATCTGCGATTCGGAATACCTCCAGACGCCATAGACAAAACCGAAAACTACGTAGCCGAATGGAGAAATCGCCTCGATGAGATTCATCATTTGGTTCGAAAGCAAATCAAGGTATCCAGTGACAGGATGAAAACAAGGTACGACGTTCGAGCCAACGCATCCGGATTTAATGCAGGCGATAACGTATGGCTTTATAATCCTCATCGGCAAAAAGGAAGGTCTCCGAAATTGCAGCAACATTGGGAAGGACCGTATAAGATTCTCACAAGAATTAACGACGTTGTCTATAGGATTCAGCGAAGACCGAACGCCAAGATGAAAGTGGTACATCGTGACCGACTGGCGACTTTTGTTAACCCAGGAGATTAGTGAACTTAGTTCGGGACGAACTAATCTAGGCGGAGGGTGGTGTGACGCATATGACAATCAGTACTGGAATCTTCGAGAAAGTCCGAAACAAAGTACTAGATCATTTTAGGAAGTACTGGAAAACTGGAATAGAACATTCAAGACTATGGAACGGACGGAAACGATACACCAAATCAGAATGAGGAAAAACGGTATAAATACGTCGCACGCAGAGCGGAAGAATAAGTTAGAGTGATAAGTAAGAAAGCGAAGGAAGCGATGTCTTAAGTTAGAAGTAAGAAGGAAAATACGCGATAAGTACGGAAGCGATAAGTCAAGAAATCGTTGTGTACGGTAAAAGTGACGGTTGTGATTAACGGACTAATAAAGTGTTATATTAATTCAAAAATCAATTTAACGGCTCTTATTTATTCAAAAATAATTAATCCAGCGAACCCTAAGCTCGCTACAATATGTTAAGGGAAGTTTTTAAGGATGTGTAAGGAGATTCAGTGTTAAATTTAATAAGGGTAGTATTCTGGAATACAACACACTTGACTCTCCTCCCAAGCTGATTTTCCACGAGTCTCAAGTAGCTCTCTATCTTCTCAGGTGCTTCTCCTTTCGTCTTCATGAAATAGCAGCTCCGGCAGTGGGTAAAGTCGTCCTTGGCCATAAGCCAGTACTTGGCTCCTCCTAATGACGGAATATTCACTTCTCCAGTGTCGATGTGTACAAGATCTACCGGTTGCTGGGCTGTCTTTGGGTTGATTCGGTGTGGGGCTCGATGATCCTTGCCGTCTGCGCATCCCTTGCACACATAGTGGTTCCAGTCATCAATGTGTTTGATTCCCTTGCGTTTCAGTATGTCCCTCACATACTTTACATTTTGATGGGCGAGTCTCTCGTGCCAAGTTTTGATTGACATTGTCATCAGACTTGTATCTTCTTCTGACCTGAGCATCATTTGTAGACGTTTCCTTTGCGCTTGGCAATTGCCACAACTTCCCTGCCATCCTGACTGTAAAACGTTGACTGCTTTCCATTTGCCTTCTGAAAGTGTCCCTTGTCTAGCATCTGACTTACTGAGAAGAGATTGAAGTTAAGTTTTGGAACGTAAATAACATCCTCAAGTAACACTGGACACCATTTCCGACCGTCAAAAGGCCTCCATCTCGATGTTCCCGACTGCAACGCCATCCAACCTGGTTGCGTCTCCGATCACTATTGAGATTGGTTCGTCCAGCTCGACCAGCTGTGCAAACCACTCTCGATGAGACGTCATGTGTTGACTAGCTCCGCAGTCTTGATACCATGAAGTTGCCCTGTCCTTCGAGATGTCACTGTCCACTGTTGAAAGCGCTGTGGTCAGGAACGCCCTTGGTGGCCTTCCACTTATAGACCTGCTTGACTCTTCCTTGGAAGTGCATTCTTTGGCGAAGTGTCCTTTCTGTTTGCATATGTTGCACGAGTACTTCTTTTTGCAGTAGGCAATGTACTTCTCGCACGGTTTGCCTGTGCAGTGCTTCATCATGTGACCTTTTTCTCCACACTTGTAGCATATGAGCGTTGTCTTTTCCTGGTTGCCCTTTGACGACTGCCTTGGCTTCTCACGTCTTGCCAGGAGGGCGTTGTTGGCGTTTCCCTCTGAGTTTGTCGTCTCCTTCAGTCGCTCGTCCTCAAGTCTCAGACGTTCGATGAGAGTTTCCACATTCTTGGTTGCTCCGGTCACATTGTCCCAAGAAGTCCTGAAGTGCGCTTATTTTGGCGGTAGCACACTCATGAGCCTTGTCATGATCCAACTTTCTCTCATAGGATCATTTTCGGTTGACACTTCTTCAGCCAGATCCGGGGTCTCCAGACAGTTTTCCACCGTTGACTTGCTATCATCGTGATTGAAGGTGAAGAATTTGATTCGGGACATTTCCAGAGTTACGTCAGTCTTGGTGCCATATAGACTGGTCAATTTGTCTGTCATATATCTGGCAGTCTTGCAGTTGGCAATTTTGTTCGCGATCTTGCTGCTTACATTTAGGCCTATCAGCGTTTGAGCTTCGACATCCTTCTTGATCCAAGCTGAGATGGTTTCAGGTGACGCAGCGCCTGCCGGTCTGTCTTGTCTCCTGTTATGATTTCGTACAGGTCCTTATTCTTTAGTGCTAGGTTCAATTTGAATCGCCATGAGATGAAGTTGACGTTGCCCTGGCTGTCTTTGCTTAGCATTTCCAACTGAGATTTGACGGAGTCCATTTTGTTGAGAGGCTGCAATTCGACTGACTTGATTTACGTATGTGTTACTCACGGTTAACTTGCTGTGCGATGGCTGCTCCAATGTTTGACGATTTGTGGATCACGTTGTCCTTGCTAGTTCTCCCGCTCTGGGCGGCTTTGGTCAATTTGGCTCCCACTCTCCTTGATGATGACCGACGAAACCCTTTTACTGCTTGCCTGGGCCCATAACCTGTTGGTCGATAAATGGCTCGGGCTCGTTGGTCCTCAATGAAATAAGAGTCCAGAGTTAGCAGTGATTTGAATTGTTAATTTATTGTAAAAAAAAATTGTCGATTGACAGGGAATACACATAAAAAACTTGGATTAAATTTCGAGGCACGGTTTTCTATTTTCTTTGCGTCTACGGTCGTTTGAATCGGGCAGTTGATCGACAGATGGGATCAGTGCCAATTTCAAGTCCAAGAACTGTGTGAAATTCGCACAGGCTGACGGTTGTGTTGGGTAAGACCAGCTGTCAATTGATCAATTCTCAACAACTGCTGTTCAAACCAATAAACATCTTTAATGGACTCCGACAGGGGAAGGGTCTGGCCGGTCCCTCTTCAACCTGGCCTTGGAAAAAGCAATCTGCGACTCTGGAATTACAACTGGAGGGGCTGTTGTCACCAATGTGGCATTTCTAAACAGATACACACACAATATACAAGCAAATAGTGAAGAACACCGCAAGAAGATCGAACAAGGAAAATGCATCAGCCGTATACCAAGCAATAACATAGCCATTCCACATTAGTTAAATGTACTTGAGTTTACAAATCGAATTCGTACACGCGGTGGTGGCCAGAAGCTTTGAGCTTTAGTTCTATCTTTTAGTGATTCTAATCGCGATAGCGTCGGTTCGAATTACACGCTCTTCACTATCGTGACAAACGCTATACCAAGTCCTGCCAAATACTTACCTACGCAAATGACATCGACATCGTCGGTAGTTCCGATTCAGTGTACTGGACTCCTTCACCCAGATCGAGCAGGCGGCACGAAATACTGGGACTGCACATTAATGAGGGAAAAACAAAGTACATGATGGCTACATCCGCGAAGAGAAGACCTAACGTTAGTCAAACTATTAGGGTAGCGGTGCACGAATTTGAAGCAGTGCAGTCCTCCAACAATTATATATTTATATGTTCTATATATGTCCTATTTACCTTATGACGTGTAAGAATCATAATCCTTAATAAATATTACCTTGTCTGCTAAGTCCATCGACATCATTTTATTCGAAGTCAGTTCTACTGTAATATTTAGCTTTCAAAAAACATCGACACCATCGATCTATTACATTTTCAAAATGCAATCAATCTGACAGCGACAAGCAAAAAATATGGCGCTTAGTTTGATATGCATCGGCGTCCTTTTATGTGTTTAAAAATAGATCGGAAAACACAGGCAACTGTCCATTTGCGCATCAAAACAAATATATCCGTGACGTCTTCGCAAGTTTGTTATGTAGAAGGAAAAAAAAGTTTCATTCAATTTATTGTTCATAACATGAATTTCATCCTGCATCAATTAGTCAATTGATAAGCCACCAAACAAAGGAATAGATTTCTCGAGGATACCGAGAATATTCGTGTAATACCAGAGATTGTTCCATAGGAAGCTGGAGGAAGAGTTGAATGGTGTATGATATCATTGAGCGCCTTGCTAACGAAGTATACCCTTGGAATAATGAGCAATCTCAGCAACAATGTTGGCGGTCAAAGTTCCGCAGCGGAAGGAAGTATGGACCGCGGCAGGTAAGACATAAGTCAATGGTTGTAGCATCCCTGAACGGGATGAGTGTTCCGGTTTGGGTTTATTTCTTTAAGTTTCAATTTTTTACATTATTTCGAGGATAGAAAACTCCTCTGAACCCACGAAGAACTATCGAATTATAGGTTGGCGGAAAAAATACTTTGAACGATGACTATTTTAATTAATTAGCTGTGTGGAAGGAAACAATTGCATAGAATGCACACCACAATTCTGGTACTCGTTCCTCAACAGGTTACTCCATGGAGTTTGGCGATTGTTAAAACTTGTCAAATTGATGATCGGCGCTAAATCTTATCTAAACATTCCCATATTTGTAACGCTAATATATTGTACAAAATATTTGCAAACAACGAAACCTGATATCCTTTGTTATGATGTTATTAACACACAATTTAATATATTGGGTAATATATTTTGAATCTATATAATTGATGAATATATGTAAAGTAAGTGATTAAGAGACTTACTTTGGAGACCGTTGAGCGGTCGCTGGGGAAGCTGCTTGTCAGCTGCGGGTGGTTCTGCTGCGACTGGGTGCAGGGGGCGTTGATTGGCTGCTCCCCTGTTCAGCTTCGGTTTGTTGATTTAATTGTTATGTTACTCTGGAGACTCCTTTGTTTGTTTGTTAGTTTGTTTTATCACTTAATCCTTATTATTGATATTGTGTTTTATCTTTTTTGTTGTTCGTCGTTCTGAAGTTTAACCTCGAATGAATTATTATTGTTTTTTGCCGTTGACGTTTTATTTTATTATTCGCCGCCAACGCCGGTTTTTATTATTTTCTCTGCCAAGTAGAATTTGCATAAAGTAGTTTATGCAAATTAAGTACTTGGCGAGTTGTTCTCCGTTTAAAGGTAAAGAGGGGAAACTAACGAAAGGGGATTAGTGGATGTTGGGGGGACCTGGAGTCAAGGTCGGTCCGTAACACCTTGCCTTAACTGAGACCCAGGTCAATTCGTCAACTGATTCGACATATCTTCGTTGCTCAGGATACGACTTACATTCGAGATTCCGTTTTAAAGGCGGAGTCTGCGTCTTCGCGCGGTCCGATCTGTCTTACCAGAGGATGGAGTCGTTGGAACCCAATAATATGGACATCATGTGGTTGAGTGTCGTGCTGAGAAATTCCTTAAATTTCTTTGTTGTCTTTACCGCTCCCCGAATGACGATCGACCGGCGACATTCTTCGAACATCTTTCACATACCGTCAACTGGATACAGATTAACCACCCAGCTTCTGAAGTTGTTGTCCTTGGTGATTTTAATGTGCACAATTCCGGCTGGTTGTTACATTCTAACAGGACCGACGAGGCTGGGAGGCTGGCGGAGATGTTTGCTGTAAACCACAACTTGACTCTACTCGTGGGGGAGCCAACGCCAGTGCCGGATGCCCGAGGCGATTATGCGAACACCCTGGATCCGCTTTTGACATCCGAACCGAGTATTTATACCGTAGGGGTTTCTGCGCCACTGGGAAACTCTTTTGACATCCGAACCGAGTATTTATACCGTAGGGGTTTTATGCGCCACTGGGAAACTCAGATCACTGCTTGGTGTCTGTCGCGCAAGCACTTGCATATCAAGCGAACAACCGACCTAGGCAGCTTCGCCATGTATGGAAGTATGGGGCTGCTAACTGGGACGATTTGCGGGATTTCTTCGCATCCTTTCCATGGTCCGAGGTGTGCATCGGAGGCTCCGATGTTAACGCTTGCGAGGAGTCGGCATCAGAGATTATTCTTCTGGGGATGGAGATGTATATTCCACATTCCATCAAACAAAGTTCTGAGAAACATTGGTTTGATAAAAAATGCGAGCAAATTCCAGCGGCAAAAAATAGAGCTTTTAAGTAATGGCGCACCAATCCCACCCATGTTAACAGAACGAATTTTGTTGGAATCAGAAACGCGTGCAACCAGGCGATTGATACCGCGAAGAAAGCTCAAAACGACAGAGTGATCAATAAACTCCTTCGGTGCCCGCTCCTTCTGGTCGATGGCAAAAGCCGTCAGCAGTAACTTCGCATCCACCTCTTTCCCCCCGTTGGTGACAGACAGCGCGACGTTAGTCATGAATTCAAAAGATAAAGCTAATGTGCTCGCGAATTTATTTTCCGCGAATTCAAACCTCGATCCCGGCCTTTTGGAACCATCTGTGATCGCGCCGGTACGGTCTTCCATACGGGATGTGAGGTTTCGTCCGCGCATTATTCAACGCATTCTACGTGAACTGGATTGTAACCATCGGCCCGGCCGGAATAACAGCAATAGTCCTTAATAACTGTGCTCCAGAACTATCACCGGTTCTTGGCAGACTCTTCCGATTATCTTATGCACGGAGGACCTTTCCTGCCTGCTGGAAAATCGTTCGAGTTCAGCCAATCTCAAAGACGGGAAAAAAGTGTCTCCCACAAAATTACGGTCCGATAGCATTACTGTCTATTTTATCTAAGATAATGGAAAAAGTCACCAATGCCGACTTAATTAAGTATTTGGAGTGCAACGGACTTCTGAATGACCGTCAATACGGATTCCGCGGCAGGCGGCCCACGGGAGACCTTTTGACACTTATAACCGATATATGGACATCTGCGATTGAACGGCATGGTGAGTCAAGGGCGGTCGCATTGGATATCTCCAAGGCTTTTGACCGCGTCTGGCACGGGCCATTGCTGAGCAAACTTCGTTCATATGGACTTTCTCAACAGCTTTGCGACTGGACGAAGAGTTTCCTTGAGAATCGATCGATCCGAGTTGTTGTGGACGGTGAGTGTTCGGATCAGTATCCTGTTAATTCGGGGGTGCCCCAGGGTTCTATTTTGGCTCCAACCTTGTTCTTGCTTCACATAAATGATTTATTGCAGACAACGGATAACAAAGTGTTCAGTTTTGCGGATGATAGTATGATAGTACGCTTGTTTCCTCCTTTTCGAGTGTTCGGCCGATTGGTGCATCTGCGTCGCATCAACTGAGATGTAGACAGATTGACTCTCTGAATCAAGATCTAGATAGGGTCCTGCAGTGGGGAAGGACCAATCTCGTCGACTTCAATGCAGCGAAGACACAATATACCACATTCATAAAGAATAGTGGATCATCGGTTCCACAGCTGATCATGAATGGCCGGGCCCTCGTGGCTGGGGAAAGTTTGAAATTGCTCGGCGTCACGGTCTGTGGGAATGTATCATGGCATAAACACGTGTCGAGTATCGCCAGGTCAGCCTCAGGAAAACTGAGCTATCTTTTTAGAGCCAAGAAATATTTAACTCCGGTCCACCTTCTTCTCCTATATAAATCCCGAATTAGACCCGCGCTCGAATATTGCTCTCATGTTTGGAGCTCGGCTCCTAAACGTACCCTCGACCTACTTGAGAGCATACAGAGACGAGCGATCCGCCTGATCGGGGACTCGGCGCTGACGTCGGGACTACAGTCGCTATCACATCGAAGGCGCGTAGCCGACCTCTGTCTGTTTTACAGATATTATCACGGGTACTGTTCTTCGGAGATTCGTGATATTGTTCCACGCAATTCGGCTTATATGCGCTCCACAAGACAACCCGACGGATCGCACCCGTTTGTGGTTCATCTCCCGACGGCGCGAACATCCCTGCATCAGAACTCGTTCCGTTGCAGAGCGGGGCAGCTGTGGAACTCCCTTCCCACGCGAGTGTTCCCGGAGCGTTACAACATGCAACTGTCCAAAATGAACTGCAACAGTTATTTGATGGCATCTCGGCGCTATAGGTTCGCCTCTCCCGAGAGAAGTCTAATAAAAAAAAACTAGATATTTGAGTTCATCTCAATACTTTTATTCCAGCAGGTCACATACACGTACTAAGGTAAAGAACAAGTATATTCAAATGCCGATGAGTAATTGCATGACATGACTTACTATCAATCGGCTGAGAATTTACTGAGAAGTAATTGGAAAAGTTTACCTAACTAGTACAAACCACCATGGCTCTGTTATCAGAGGTTAGGCCAGTTGTCGGCACTTTTTTATTTGTAGTGACTGTTGGAACGTTTGGTTAGGGAGAAAGAAATCCATTATTTTTTCGCTATTTGAGTGTAAATCTATCTATCTATCCATCCATATATCGTAAAGTATTAATCAAACAACTCTAGATTTGTACTCATCGAAAAAGAGACATTCCACACTAAAAAATTCTCGACCGCTTTTTGAATGCCAGAAACAGTTCAGTTTGGGGATGTAAAATATGGAATTTTTTTAATAACATCCTTTATTGGATATACATAGTACAATCTTAACAATTTAATTTAATACTAGGTTTAAACTGTACTTAATTTAGTTTAATTAAGTAAAACGTGTAAGGGTTTCCTGGACCAGTGTTCAGCTCCCAACTCGACCTTAGTATGTTCGATTTTACCATGTTAATTCATGAGGTTTCGTCCGTTTTAGCCGTCTCAATTCGTGGGTAATATCCAAGAGCTGAATAGCCTCTACGTTTGTATGATTATGTAGGCGTCTTTCGTGATTGACAGCATGTTCTTGGATAACTTCATAAATCCGTTTGATCTCTAGGTCATCATGAATTTCCTGATTTGTCACAAAACGGTAGGCTTTGGTGATAATGCGAAGGAATTTGTTCTGGCTTCGTTGAATTATATCTCTATTGGATTGCTTTGTACAGCCCCATAATTGGATTCCATATATCCAGATCGGCTTGATGATAGATTGATAGATCAATCTTTTACAATAGAGATTGAATTGAGAGTGATTCCCCATTAACCAATACATCTGTCTAAGTTTCAGCTTTATTTGTTTCACATGATGTCTCCAGTTTAGTCTGCTATCCAAATGTATACCGAGATATTTCGCTGAATCTGCTTTGGGAACTGGAATTCCGTTGAGATATGTAGAAATATTGTTATCTGATCGTCGTAATGTAAATGTTACGTGAATAGATTTCATCTCGTTGAGTTAAATTTTCCAATCAGTGGTCCATTGGCTAATTTCGTCGAGTGCCTGTTGCAATTGTTGTGTAGCTTTTTTTTGATTTTCGTCAGCTGATATTATAACTGTATCATCTGCAAAGGCGTCTAGTAACGTGTTCTTGGTTGTTGGGATGTCCGCTGTGTATAGTAAGTAGAGGAAAGGCCCCAGGACACTTCCTTGTGGTATGCCTGCTTCTATTGGATAGAAACTAGAGTGAGCTCCTTCGTGTGTTACTTTGAACGTTCTATCAGACAAGTATGATTCGAGTAGATGGCAATAGTTTGCTGGAAACAGTTTACTCATTTTATATATAAGACCTTCATGCCATACTCTGTCGAATGCTTGGGAGACATCGAGAAAGACAGCTGGGCAATATTTCTTTTCTTCGAAAGCCTTTTCTATTGCTGTGGTCACGCGGTGAACCTGTTCAATAGTTGAGTGCTTATTCCCAAAGCCAAATTGAAAGTCTGGAATATTTATGAGAGGCTTGAGTCGCTTGAGGAGTATTTTCTCAAACAGCTTTGAAATGGATGGCAATAGCGATATGGGTCTATAAGACGTTACTTCTTCTGCTGGTTTCTCTGGTTTCTTGTGTATTATTATCTGGGCTGTTTTGAATGAATTTGGAATGTATTTAAGTCGAAAGCAAGCATTAAACATATATGTTAGCATAATGACAGCTTTACGAGGTAATTCCTTGTACACGCCAGGTGATATTGCATCGATGCATGGTGCTTTTTTGTGGTTCAAACTTTTGTCGATTTCTTGGGCAATCTCCATTGGGGTCACTGGTTTGATTGTTTGCTCAGTTTGATACCTGGGTGAAGTATCAATACTACTGTGGATGTTGTGTGGTTTGAACACTGAAGGTGTTGTGCAAATATTTCAACTTTATCTTCAGTTCTGCGTACACACAGTCCCTGCGTATCTTTTATAGGTGGCACTTGGATAAGGGGACGTTTAAATTTACGTGTTGCCTTCCAGAGAGAGTAATCCGTATCCGCTGACGGACTTAGTTCACTTAGATACTCATCTATACAACTATGTTTATGGTCTTTAATTAATTTGTTAACTAGATTGCTCACCTTGTTGAGTACTTTTTTATCGTTAGGGTCTCTGGATCTGTGCCAGGTTCGTCTAGCTTTGCGCCTGTCTTTGATTAGATCTCTAATCTCAATAGGGTGTGTGGTTGCTGGTTCTGGTTTATCACTTGGCACCAGAGTTGCTGTTGCGGCTGCGCTTTTCAATGTTTCGATAAATTGTTGTACTTGTTGTTCCAATTCTTCACAATATTGAAGTTTAGCGTTTAATTCAATCTGATTGTCAAGCTCTGTTCGGAATTTTTCCCAATCTGTATATTTGTTTGTAAGATTCAGTTTTCTGTTCTTTCTGGGAACAGCTGCATTCAGTTTTAGAAGTACTGGAGTGTGGTCAGACGTTAAATCAACTAAACTATCCGTTTCAATATAATTCGATGACACTCCTTTCGAAATAAAGAAATCGATTAGGTCAGGAGTTTTGTTGCTATCAGTAGGCCAGTATGTTGGTGAACAAGACGAATGAAATTCGCACTTTGCTTCTTTGATGGCTGTAAGCAATTCTTTTTCCTTGCCTGGAGTAATCAACCTTGGCCCCAAGCAGTGTGCTTGACATTAAAATCTCCACCAATTATAAACCTCGGTCCAAGCTTCTTGAAGATATCCGTGAATTGTTGTTTTGAGATTGTGTGTCTAGGTGGGCGATATACAGCACCTACATTTAAATCAGCTCCATTGAGGTTGATGGTAACAATGGAGGCTTGAATAAAAGTTTCTTTTATTTCTTCTTGTTGGAAGTGAGGTATATTTTGTTTTATTATCAGAGCTGTTCCTCCACGGGCACGGTCGCTGGGGTGCGTAGTCCAATAGGCCATATAACCCTTATTTTTATGAAGCTCATATGAGAAAAGTGTGTTTCTGATACCAACGCAATATCTATGTTGTGCTCTCTTATAAATATTTCTAATTCTTGGGCCCTTTGGTTGAGCCCATTTGCGTTCCAAGTGATTATTCTTAGGAGCCGATTACTCATTGTCTTTATTTCTTGGATTTCTTGTTCGGTAGTTTTTGAAAATTTTCAAGTTTACCTACCCTTTCTGCTAGCTGGTTGATGCTTTTTTTGATGTCGTCCTGGAATACACTGATGATCTTCAACATATCCATGATGGTAGGCTCATTATTGACAGGTTGTTGTCTGCTTTTATTATCTGCTTTCTCGTTTGGTTTGTTGCTCATTTGGGTGTTGTTAGTACCGGTTGTGGTTGGCCCCTCTCGCTCCGTATTTTTAGATTGCAGTCTTTGAGTGACTAGTTTTCTTTGGATGCTGCGCTTTTAGTTTTTTTTGATACACTGAGCATCCCTTGTAACTAGCTGGATGGCCATTCTCGTGGCAAAGCGCACATGTTGCTATGCTGTTGCGTTGTTTCGAGCACTGGGTTGTGTGGTGAGGCCCATCACAGTTAACACATCTTGAATTATAGTTGCAGAAATTTTTGGTATGACCAAGCTGCTGGCAATTATTACATTGAGGTATCGATCTGACCTTTTTGGGTGGTTCAATCGATACTTTGCACCATAATAATTCTTGGATTTCATAAACTGACTTATTATTCTCTTTTTGAACTATATCGACATAAAACAAAGGAAAGGCTTTAAAGATTTTTTCTCCATTATTTGACGTGGTGCTTTTCCTGATGTTTGTTACCTTTACCACTTTATGTTTTAGTGAGCATAATTCGTTTGCAATCATGTCTATGGACATTGAAGCTGGAAGTCCTCTGATTACGAATCTAAATAGTCTCTCACTTTTTAGTTGGTAGGTATGATACTCTAAATCTTGGGTTCTTACATCCGTCTTAAGGGATTATAATTTCTCTTTAACTGCTCTGTATGCATTTTCTGTTTCGCATGTTATTTGTATATCATTATTAGATAATGCTTTGAATTGGATTTTGTCTTTCACTACAGACAAAATGGCATTTCTAAATGCATTAAAATCCCTTATATTCCGTACATTGATTGGTGGTGGCAGGGGAATTTTCCTTTCTTTTGTAACCGCATTTGTTGATTCACGAACTGACGTCATATTGTTTACAGCTGGTATTGTAATTTGTGTATGACTGTTGTCAGTTTTTCTTTTCTTATAAACTGTAGAGGTTTCCCTTCCCAGCTCTTCTTCATCTGTATGGTATTCTGTTGGCAAAGGGATAGTGGCACATACCTGCGATTGCATTTGGTTTTCCATTGTGCTGATTTTGTGGAGCATTTGATTTATCATCGCTTGCTGTTGTTGGCACATAGCTGCTTGTTGTTGGTATGCTGCTGCTAGCTGTTCATACGTCATAATGTTGCCGTTATTCGTATTACTTAGCTGGATATTTTGTTGGTTGAATGATGTAGTGTCCATTATTAATGTTATGTATTATTTTGCACGTTTTTTGTTTTGTTTTTTGCACTTTTTTTTGTGATTTACACTATTCCCTTAGCACTATTGGTAGAGAACCCGCGTACGCGTTTATTTACTTTCAGTTTTGTTTTTTGCTTTGTTTTTTTTTGTGTGTGTATTCAATGTGTGGCGAGGAGCGCGATTTAAAACGTCTTTGCCGTTCGAACGTCAAGTGAACACTGAAGAAATAAATGACGACAAAACAAAATACATGATCATGCCGATTGTTCTATACGGATGCGAAACATGGGCTCTCACAAAACGGGAAGAAAACAAATTCCGCGTTTTCGAAACTCTTGGAATGTCCGCTCACTATACAGAGCTCTAGCTGCACAGCAGCTAGCCGATGCCCTGTCCGAATATAAGGGTGACATAACAGCATTACAAGAAATAAGATAGACGGGGATTGGTGTTATTCAAAGGAACGCGTGTAACATTTATTACAGCTGTCCTGCAAAAGAACATGTGCTCGGGGTGGGCTTTCTAGTCAGCCAAAAACTGAAGCCTGCCATTATCGGCTTTAATGCAATAAACGAAAGGCTATACACTTTTCGCATACGAGGCAAGTTTAAGAACATAAGCCTCATAAACGTTCACGGATCTACAGAGGAGTTCCCTGACGACGAAAAAGAAGAATTTTACAAGAACGTCGAACGGGTTCTCAATGGCTGTCCAAGATAGGATGCGAAAATCGTTCTTGGTGATTTGAATGCGAAAGTAGGTCGGGAGCCGTTTTCAGGCACTACGCAGTTTTCCATGGTTTGTGGAGTACGAAGTATGATGCCGAACAGGGGCACGGATTCACTTGCATCCCCGACACTTGTTCCGCCGAACACACTTCACGAAAATATCCATGAGCAGAAGAGGAGAAATAAAATATCCTGGTTTGCTTGTAGTTTGGTTTTATTGATCTTTACTGTTCACTGGTGATTTTGAATTTATACTGTTAAAGGTAAGTTGATATTTTCACTTGGTACTTGGCACCCAAACACAAGCGATCGAGAATCGATGCCAAATTTACACTTTGTTTTAGTTCATTTAATTACATTGATTTTTCCACTGTCGAGTAACAATTTACGACAACGAATTTTTAATTTCCTTATGTGCCGTTTAGATGTTAAAGAATTTCCGAAATAATATTTGTTATTTTTTTTGATAATGGAATTGTGAACTCCGGTGGTATGCGCGACTCGAAAGTTATTGATTGGTGCGACGTGACCAACACTGGTAGTGGTTGGATCGCGACTGACTCGAATTAGGGATGGAAATTGAGATTTCTGCTTTTGCACAACGATCACCCAATGGTAATCGTGCTCTCTTGTGCATCCCTCAAGTCCCCACGCTCATTGAGGTGGATAAGTACTCGTGTACTCGTTCGACGTCGATGGACGTAGAAAGGATGAAGAAATCAAAAGGAAAGCACAATAACCCAGGGTTGATCTGGCTTAGTGTGTGTGTATTAATGCCGCGTATGCGACTGGTCCAGTGATTGTGGTGATCTCATAGGTCATCGAACTATGGAAAGACAGAATTGCGGAGGAGAGGAAAATTTAGCTGGTGCTATTCACCTGTGAAATGAGATCGTTGATCCCAAGCAAATGGATGGTCTGGGAAAAGTCAATAGGACGCCGTTGATGCTTGGGAAATAATCAGCGTGAGAACCAGACTCTAAGACGCTGAAATAACCTCAGCGGTTTCGCTATGATGCAACAGCGTCGTTTGGTTAGGTTTGTTGTTGCTAACCGACATGATGAGATTTCCGATGGAAATCTCATGGGCTAGCAAAAATGGAGTTGTCGTATGGCAAAAAGGTAGCTGAATTCAATTATGCATTATCTGCATAGAAGAATGAATTCAGCTATGCGTCCATTTGGAAAACATGATATTTCAGGTGAATAGCATGAACGGTGGAATAGGTGATAATGTGACGCGCTGTATGCGGTCGAAATTAAGTTAGAATTGTGGGTTGGTTCTCCGTGTAGTATAGAGAACCCCACAAGTTTGCATGAGAACACCGATGTCAATCGACTACGAGTCATCGAACTGGGAGCATCCAAGAACTTGGTCGTTGTGAGTACCAGATTTCCGCGTAAAGATATTCACAAAGCCAGTTGGGTATCACCTGATGGAGCCACTCGCAACCAGGAGGCGACTCGGATCACTATCCTGTTGGTACAGTTTTCCAAGTGCGGATTGCCTTACGGAGACGTATTCCATCCGCGGATCAGGTTCGAATCAACACGGCTGCCCAACGAAATGAGAATACTAGTAACACATTTGATTATGCGTTAAGAGTCGCACTCGATGAGTTCGATAGAGGGAGAGTAAGTCCTGGGGACAGGATGCCGGGCGTAGAAGAGAAATGGACACGCCTTAAGAATGCTGTCATTAGTACTGCCAACACCATCTTAGGCAGTAGTCGTAGAGATAGGAGGGACTGGTTTTATGATGAGTGCAAACTAGCAGCTGAATGTAAGAATGCTGCATACCGGGCAGTGCAGCAGTCTCACATGACGCCGGTACGCAAGGGGAAACACAGAGCTCAGAAGATCTGCAAAAAGACTCCACAGACAAAAGAAAAGTGCCTGGAAAAAAATCTAGTCTGTGAAATAGAGAAAAGTAGAGAGCGAGGTCCGCACCATGCGCGGAAATTCGACCAAAGAACTTGCAATATGACGCGGTACACATCACGCTGCACTTACTGTAAGGATAAATAGAGTAATCTGATCACCGATCCTGAAGGCATTCTGGAGCGATAGGAAGTGCACTTAATGAATTGCTAAATGGTCAGGCCACAGAAGAATTTTAGGCTCCACCAAAGCAAGATCAGGACCAAATGCTGCCGCCACCAAGCATTGTGGAAACAGTAAAAGCCATAAGACAGCTCAAATCAAATAAAGCCCCTGGAGTTGGTGGCATACCAGCTGAGCTGATCAAACAAGGAGCGACAGCGTTACATCATGCAATTCATGAGATCGTGGTGCACGTATGGGAGCAAGAGGAGATGCCGGAAGATTGGCGTCGTGGAATAATTTTCCCCATACATAAGAAGGGAGATATCACGCTCTGCAGCAACTATAGGGGTATAACATTGCTAAGTACCGACTATAGGATACTGATCAAACAAACAAGGTGGGACAGCGTTACATCACGCAATTCATGAGATCGTGGTGCACGTATGGGAGCAAGAAGATACGTTGGAAGATCAATGTGGCTTCATCCCAGGCAAATCAGCAATTGGTCAGATATTTACCCATAGGCAGGCGATGGAAAAATGTCTGGAATTCAAGATTCCATTGTATCATCTATTTATAGACCTTAAGGTCGCCTACGACAGCATAGCCAAGAAAGAACTATATAATGTCATGAGAGAGTTCGGTATTCCAAACAAATTGATACCACTTTGTAGGTTGACCATGGCGTAACTAGTCAAGTAAAAACCAATAAACACTTAATGGATTCCAAAAAGGGGACGGTCTGTCCTGCCTCCTCTTCAACCTGGCGTTGGAGAAAGCAATCGGTGACTGGCTTACAACTAGAGGGACTATTGGGACTGTATATTAATGAGGGAAAAACTAAGTAGTTGGGGGCAACTTCTGCGAAGAGAAAACCTAACGTTGGTCAAACTATCAGGGTAGTGGAGCACGAATTTGAAGTAGTGCAGTCCTTTAAATGCCATGGGTCAATAGTATCAGCCGATAGCAATATGGAAGAAGAAATACGCGAACGGCTGATCAAATCCAACAAAGCCTACTATGGTCTATCAAGACTCTTTAAATCCCGAAATTTATCCAGAACATCCAAGCTACTACTGTACAAGACCATGGTCTTACCAGTACTCATATATGGATCCGAGACCTGGGTGCTCAGTAAACGGCACTCTGAACTCTTAGCCGCATTCGAGAAAAAGGTCTTAGGGAGAACTGTTGGCCCCGTATGTGAGGGGGGACGAATCCGGAGACGCTACAATCATGAGTTGTACGCGATCTACTTTGAAGCTAATATTATAAGGAAAATCAAGCTCGGTAGACTCCGGTGGGCGGGACATCTAGCTCGAATTAGCGAAGAGGAGCCTACCCGGAAAGTCCTTTGTGGCAGGATATATGGAAGGAGACAGCGCGGCAGACCTTGTCTCCGATGGAGGGATGGCGTAGACCAGGACGCCCAGAGCCCGGTAGTGCCAAACTGGATGACATCGGCTGGAAATCGGGACCGGTGAAGAGGCTTGATAAATAAGGCCAAGACCGGATCCCGGTTGTAGTGCCGATGATGATAATGCTTGTCCGAAAACTCGCCGCCCACAACAACCCGGATCAATCGATTTTCGAGGAAGGGTTTGTCCAGTCACAAGGCTGCTGGAAAAATCTGTATGAACGAAGTTTGCCCGGCAATGGCTCGTATCAGACGCCTTCAAAAGCCATTGACTCGCCATGCTTCTCAATTGCAGATGTCCATATATAATATAATATAAGTGTCAAAAGGTCTCCCGTGGACCGCCTGGCACTGAATTCGTATTGACGATCATTTAGATGTATGTTGCACTCCAAATACTTAATTAACTCGGCATTGATGACCTTTTCCATCACCTTAGATAACATAGACAGCATTGCTTTCGGCTGGTAATTTTGTGGGAGACACTTTTTCTCCTTCCTTGGGAATGGCTGAACTTGAGCTACCTTCCAGTAGGTAGGAAATGTTCTCCGTGCATAAGACAAGCGGAAGAGCCTGCTAAGAACCGGCGACAGTTCTTAACGACACTGCTGGTATTCCGTCCGAGCCGGGTGCCTTCCCGCAGTCCGGTCCACGTAGAATGCGTTGAATAGTACGCGCGCGGAACCTGCCATCCTGCATCGAAGGTCGTACCAGCGCAATCACAGGTAGCTCCAAAAGACCAGTATCCACAATCGGAAGGGATGCGACGAAATCTCGCAAATGGTCCCCGTTAGCAGCCGCATACCTCCATACATGGCGAAGCTGCTTAGGTCGGTCATTTGTTTGAAATGCAACTGATTGCGTGACCGAAACCGAGCAGTGATCTCATATATGATATATGTATATATATATATATATGGTTTTTTTGTTGTTTTTTTTTTCATTTACTCATGTGTAATATTTTAGTTTTTTTCAATTGACTTTTCTATATCATTTGCTAGATCTTGTGATTTAAATAATTCAGTCAGAGTAAAAAAAGTTATTGGAAAACGAACAGTTCCTCCTTAAACTCTTGTCGTTATATCGAATGGAACGAAGCCTCAATAATGTCTACATTTAATTTCAGCTGCCTCCTTAGATATGCGAGTCAAAACTCTTTGGACGAGAGCTCCCAAAAGCATGTGCGGCGGCCAAACGGAAAGGATAGAGCTATTGGGTCATACTACAACAGCCTCCACACTATAAGATCATTCGGCTCGATGAATGAAATGCGAAAGTAAGGTGCTCTCGGTATTCACTGTTTCAAATTTATAGTTGTCCTCATCTGCAGACAAAACCTCCTCTGTGATGTAACTCTAGTCGCTGATGATATTGAAATTCCAGCCCATAAGATGGTGCTGGCTTCGTGCAGCCCATACTTTTATGCCATGTTCACAGGCTTCGAGGAATCACGCCAGAGTCGTATAAAACTACAGGGAGTTGACCATCGTGCCTTGGAGTTGCTGGTGGAATATGTTTATACAGCGAATGTAGAAGTCAACGAAGATAATGTCCAAGTACTTCTGACAGCAGCCAATCTTCTTCAGTTAACCGATGTCCGGGAAGCTTGCTGTGAGTATCTTCAGACGCAGCTAGATGCTAGCAACTGCTTAGGAATACGAGGATTCGCCGATATGCACGGCTGCATTGATCTCGTAAATTACGCAGACCGATATATCGACCAGCACTTCCAGTAAGTTCTAATAGTTCATAGATTGGTTCTGGGTCTGACTATATTCTCTTCCCTTGCAGCGAGGTCATCCAGTCTGACGAATTTCTGAACCTCCAATACGATCAGGTTATAAATCTGATAAAGAATGATCGAATCTCTGTGCCAAGTGAGGAGACGGTTTATGAAGGTGTTACATCGTGGATTCAATACGATTCTGCGATGCGAGATCAATTTATTGCCAGCTTAATGGAGCATGTGAGATTATACTTTCTCTCGAAGGAATACCTAACGCAGCGGGTTGACAAAGAAGCTCTAATGGAAGGAAACATTGTTTGTGATAACCTCCTGGACGCCTCCAGCGTCGCAAGCCGACCACACCCACCCAATATTAAATTACCCCCCTTCGATGAGGAGAGACCTGAGCTGTGGTTCGCCACGGTCGAACTCGTTTTTACAGCTCACGGCCCAATACCGGAAGACCTTAGGGCGGCAGAACTACTAAATGTTCTCGGCCCTAACCAGCTACTACATGTAGCACAAATAATTCGATCGCCAGGTCCCACCCCCTACTCTGACATCAAGTCCTCCCTCCTTAGGGCGCTTAATGTTCCGCAGGCGTCTAGGCAACAACGATTGGCGCGGGAGACTAACATCACTGGCCTAAAACCCTCCCATTACCTGACACATCTACGCTCGATAGCGGGCCCTGAAATGCACGAAGACCAGATTAGGCCGCATTTCCTAAGATCCCTGTCCAGGTCGACTCGGGCTATACTGACGGTCCTAACGGACCAAAGCCTGAGCCACCTGGCCCAAATCGCCGACGCCATCCAGGCGATACATCCAGCACAGGCTGAACCCCCAACCTACCAGGTGGCTGCCACCAATACCCGCCCCCCACTGCCACAACTCTCCTCACAGCCACACACATCCCCCAGAAGGTCCGCAATCCCCAGCGCACCCCACTTTGCCCAAAGGACTCAAGAGAGCAGGCCCAGCGAACCCCTCTCAGACAACTCGCCCGCTCACGTTACCATATCCGACCTCTTGGCTTTACAAGACTCATTCCGCCGCGATTTGAACCAAATGCTCGCGGAAGTAAGAAGCGCCCAACGAAGCGTGCAAAATCGACCAGTTAATCGACCTACACCGCCTCAGAATACCTCCCAGCGGACCCCCGCCCAGCGAGCCCCACCTCGGCCTACTCGTAACGGCAACCCTAATACGCAAAACACGCCTAATAACGCCGTCACACGAGCATGGTGCAACAACCACAAACGGTTTGGCGAACGCACCATCAACTGTAAGGCACCCTGCGGTTGGACTCAATCAACCACCCGGCAGGGCCGCCGTTTAATCTAATATTGCCGACCGTCATCCACGCGAGATAAATGTGGGTTTATAAATTATTCCACAAAAACACAATTTTTATTCTTTCTTATTATTTTTTTATCTTTTATTTCAAAAAACTTGTTATACTTAAAACTAAATTGACTTTATTTTAAACTATCTCCGACCGGAGGTTACTGGACGACTGCATCTTCATTTTCACTTAAAAACTATTTCAACTCGAAACAACTAGTGTTTACATATTCGAGACAACAATTGATAAAGCGAATTGAATTTGGGTATTGTTTACATTTTCGGAATAAGGTAGGGTGGAAGGAAGCGCAATTGTTTTTATATTTTGCATTTGTTTTATTACAAGACCATAAAAAGATAATGTACTTATTGCATCGTTTAATTGAAATTTATTGGTTTCAATTACAAGACTGTATAAATTCTTTTTCTTTTTTCTTTAGATCTTTTTTTTTTATATTATAGTTATTAAAATTTATCAAATAGTTTCCGCTTAATGTAATAGTTCTATTTTCACATGAGCTTGTTAAGATTGTTTTATTTTGATTTTTACTATTGATTTGGGATGATTTTCTAGTATTTCAGGTTCCTTGTTTTTTTTTCAGGTTTTTTTTTTTTTTTTTTTTTTTTTTGTTTATTAGACTTCTCTCGGGAGAGGCGAACCTATAGGGTCGAGTGGGCGCCCCGAGATGCCACCAAATAACTGTTGCAGTTATTTTTGAACAGTTGCAGGTTGTAACGCTCCGGGAACACTCGCGTGGGAAGGGAGTTCCACAGCTTCCCCGCTCTGTAACGGAACGAGTTCTGATGCAGGGATATTCGCGCCGTCGGGAGATGAACCACAAACGGGTGCGATCCGTCGGATTGTCTTGTGGAGCGCATATAGACCGAATTGCGTGGAACAATGCCAAGAATCTCCGAAGAACAGCACCCGTGATAATATCTGTAAAACAGACAGAGGTCGGCCACGCGCCTTCGATGTGATAGCGACTGTAGTCCCGACGTCAGCGCAGAGTCCCCGATCAGGCGGATCGCTCGTCTTTGTACGCTCTCAAGTAGGTCGAGGGTATGTTTAGGAGCCGAGCTCCAAACATGAGAGCAATATTCGAGCGCGGGTCTAATTTGGGATTTATATAGGAGAAGAAGTTGGACCGGAGTAAAGTATTTCTTGGCTCTAAAAAGATAACTCAGTTTTCCTGAGGCTGATCTGGCGATACCCGATACGTGTTTATGCCATGATACATTCCCACAGACCGTGACGCCGAGCAATTTCAAACTTTCCCCAGCCTCGAGGGCCCGACCACTCATCATCAGCTGTGGAACCGATGATTCAGTTTTCTTTGTGAATGTTGTATACTGGGTCTTCGTTGCGTTGAAGTCGACAAGATTGGCCTTTCCCCAAAGCAGGACTTTATCTAGATCCTGGTTCAGAGAGTCAATCTGTCTACATATCAGCTGGGAGTGTTTTGATAAATACAAAAATTGATTTCTTTCAAATAGTTTTTGTTAACGTTGTAGGACTTTTTGTCTATTTGTAAGGTGCCAACAAGGGAGCAGGTTCAATAGATTCCCTAACAAGCTGTCTAATAGAATCGCCAACCTCGTTAAATTGTCCGGACACACACACACACACATTTGTCCAACCAATTCCAATGTTCCTTCCCAGAGGGAATCTGTTCTTTAAACACCTTGTGGGCTTGTTCTTCTATCGTCTTTGTGCCAGCCATGGCCCGGGTTCTACGAAGGCCCCTCCTAGTTAGTCTTTTTCACACGCTAACCTCGCCGATGGGGATGGGTGCGTGTATCTCGTGCTTGCCCAAACACTCTTACTTTTTCTTACTCCTGCAGCGTGGACAGGTGTCCTCTCAACGAGCAAAAACTCCGCTGAGACGAACGTATGGCGTTGATAATCAGCAGAGTCGTCACCAACCAGGAAAGAAACACGACATAATCGCTTCCATTACTATTTGAGTTTATTATGTACAAAATTCACCACATTCACGTTTAATTTCTAACTAAGGACACAAATTCTTTTAATCATTAATACTATTCGGCGATTGTTTAATCGGCTTTACGAATTCTGCTTCTATTAATCGCCCTGTAAGTAGGGCGATTCCGGAGACGCTACAACCATGAGTTGTACGCAATCTACCTTGAAGCTAATGTTGTAAGAAAAATCAAGCTCGGTAGACTCCGGTGGGCGGGACACCTAGCTCGAATGAGCGAAGAGGAGCCTGCCCGGAAAGTCCTTTGTGGCAGGATGTATGGAAGGAGACAGCGCGGCAGACCTTGTCTGCGATGGAGGGATGGCGTAGACCAGGACGCCCAGAGCCCTGGAGTGCTAAACTGGATGACATCGGCTCGAAATCGGGACCGGTGGAGAGATTTGTTAAATAAGGCCAAGACCGGATCCCGGTTGTAGTGCCGATGATGATGATGAAGTAGGGCGTTAGAATATACTCACAACTAGGCCGGCTTGTCGTAAGAGGCGACTAGAGGCCGAGTGGTAGCCGGGGTCCCAACGCCCTGTGCGCCCGGTGAAATACCACCCCATCAAGCTTTAGGTTCCTGAAATGGTCGGGAGAAATCCCTGGCCATCTTTCGGAGTTTGGCTGATGGGCCGGTTCGAGAAAAGGTTGGTTAGGTGGTAGTCGGTCCAAAGGTGATATACCACCCCGTCACGCTGCGCATTCCGCGGTATCGCCGAGAGAAACCTTCGACGATGTTTCGGATGTGTGGCTGACGACCCGGACTGACATGGAGATAAGTCATGATGGTACCTTCTGATATAAAGAATTCCGGAAGTAAACTAGTTTCTCATTCGGATCTCCGGGGGGGACTATGTCGGGGGGAGCATCATGCAGATATCATGATAAATGATGGAACTTTAGGAGGTTCGTCATCCCATAACCGGGCTCGCTCTCGAGGCTCGGCCCACGCTCGACTGGTGGCGGCATTTTGTAACATCAGGGGCATCGGTTACACCAAACGAATGTAAACGCCGTCCACCAATATTTGCAAACAACGAAACCTGATATCCTTTGTTATGATGTTATTAACACACAATTTAATATATTGGGTAATATATTTTGAATCTATATAATTGACGAATATATGTAAAGTAAGTGATTAAGAGACTTACTTTGGAGACCATTGAGCGGTCGCTGGGGAAGCTGCTTGTCAGCTGCGGGTGGTTCTGCTACTGTTGTGTGCTGCGACTGGGTGCAGGGGGCGTTGATTGGCTGCTCCCCTGTTCAGCTTCGGTTTGTTGATTTAATTGTTATGTTACTCTGGAGACTCCATTGTTTGTTTGTTGGCTTGTTTTATCACTTAATCCTTATTATTGATATTGTGTTTTATCTTTTTTGTTGTTCGTCGTTCTGAAGTTTAACCTCGAATGAATTATTACTGTTTTTTGCCGTTGGCGTTTTATTTTATTATTCGACGCCAACGCCGGTTTTTATTATTTTCTCTGCCAAGTAGAATTTGCATAAAGTAGTTTATGCAAATTAACTACTTGGCGAGTTGTTCTCCGTTTAAAGGTAAAGAGGGGAAACTAACGAAAGGGGATTAGTGGATGTTGGGGGGACCTGGACTCAAGGTCGGTCCGTAACACCTTGCCTTAACTGAGACCCAGGTCAATTCGTCAACTGATTCGACATATCTTCGTTGCTCAGGATACGACTTACATTCGAGATTCCGTTTTAAAGGCGGAGTCTGCGTCTTCGCGCGGTCCGATCTGTCTTGCCAGAGGATGGAGTCGTTGGAACCCAATAATATGGACATCATATGGTTGAGTGTCGTGCTGAGAAATTCCTTAAATTTCTTTGTTGTCTTTACCGCTCCCCGAATGACGATCGACCGGCGATATTCTTCGAACATCTTTCACATACCGTCAACTGGATACAGATTAACCACCCAGCTTCTGAAGTTGTTGTCCTTGGTGATTTTAATGTGCACAATTCCGGCTGGTTGTTACATTCTAACAGGACCAACGAGGCTGGGAGGCTGGCGGAGATGTTTGCTGTAAACCACAACTTGACTCTACTCGTGGGGGAGCCAACGCCAGTGCCGGATGCCCGAGGCGATTATGCGAACACCCTGGATCCGCTTTTGACATCCGAACCGAGTATTTATACCGTAGGGGTTTCTGCGCCACTGGGAAACTCTTTTGACATCCGAACCGAGTATTTATACCGTAGGGGTTTTATGCTCCACTGGGAAACTCAGATCACTGCTTGCTGTCTGTCGCGCAAGCACTTGCATATCAAGCGAACAACCGACCTAGGCAGCTTCGCCATGTATGGAAGTATGGGGCTGCTAACTGGGACGATTTGCGGGATTTCTTCGCATCCTTTCCATGGTCCGAGGTGTGCATCGGAGGCTCCGATGTTAACGCTTGCGAGGAGTCGGCATCAGAGATTATTCTTCTGGGGATGGAGATGTATATTCCACATTCCATCAAACAAAGTTCTGAGAAACATTGGTTTGATAAAAAATGCGAGCAAATTCCAGCGGCAAAAAATAGAGCTTTTAAGTAATGGCGCACCAATCCCACCCATGTTAACAGAACGAATTTTGTTGGAATCAGAAACGCGTGCAACCAGGCGATTGATACCGCGAAGAAAGCTCAAAACGACAGAGTGATCAATAAACTCCTTCGGTGCCCGCTCCTTCTGGTCAATGGCAAAAGCCGTCAGCAGTAACTTCGCATCCACCTCTTTCCCCCCGTTGGTGACAGACAGCGCGACGTTAGTCATGAATTCAAAAGATAAAGCTAATGTGCTCGCGAATTTATTTTCCGCGAATTCAAACCTCGATCCCGGCCTTTTGGAACCATTTGTGATCGCGCCGGTACGGTCTTCCATACGGGATGTGAGGTTTCGTCGGCGCATTATTCAACGCATTCTACGTGAACTGGATTCTAACCATCGGCCCGGACGGAATAACAGCAATAGTCCTTAATAACTGTGCTCCAGAACTATCACCGGTTCTTGGCAGACTCTTCCGATTATCTTATGCACGGAGGACCTTTCTTGCCTCCTGGAAAATCGCTCGAGTTCAGCCAATCTCAAAGACGGGAAAAAAGTGTCTCCCACAAAATTACGGTCCGATAGCATTACTGTCTATTTTATCTAAGATAATGGAAAAAGTCACCAATGCCGACTTAATTAAGTATTTGGTTTGCAACGGACTTCTGAATGACCGTCAATACGGATTCCGCGGCAGGCGGTCCACGGGAGACACTTATAACCGATATATGGACATCTGCGATTGAACGGCATGGTGAGTCAAGGGCGGTCGCATTGGATATCTCCAAGGCTTTTGACTGCGTCTGGCACGGGGCATTGCTGAGCAAACTTCGTTCATATGGACTTTCCCAACAGCTTTGCGACTGGACGAAGAGTTTCCTTGAGAATCGATCGATCCGAGTTGTTGTGGACGGTGAGTGTTCGGATCAGTATCCTGTTAATTCGGGGGTGTCCCAGGGTTCTATTTTGGCTCCAACCTTGTTCTTGCTTCACATAAATGATTTGTTGGAGACAACGGATAACAAAGTGTTCAGTTTTGCGGATGATAGTATGATAGTACGCTTGTTTCCTCCTTTTCTAGTGTTCGGCCGATTGGTGCATCTGCGTCGCATCAACTGAGATGTAGACAGATTGACTCTCTGAATCAAGATCTAGATAGGGTCCTGCAGTGGGGAAGGACCAATCTCGTCGACTTCAATGCAGCGAAGACACAATATACCACATTCATAAAGAATAGTGGATCATCGGTTCTACAGCTGATGATGAATGGCCGGGCCCTCGTGGCTGGGGAAAGTTTGAAATTGCTCGGTGTCACGGTCTGTGGGAATGTATCATGGCATAAACACGTGTCGAGTATCGCCAGGTCAGCCTCAGGAAAACTGAGTTATCTTTTTAGAGCCAAGAAATATTTTACTCCGGCCCAACTTCTATATAAATCCCAAATTAGACCCGCGCTCGAATATTGCTCTCATGTTTGGAGCTCGGCTCCTAAACATACCCTCGACCTACTTGAGAGCATACAGAGACGAGCGATCCGCCTGATCGGGGACTCGGCGCTGACGTCGGGACTACAGTCGCTATCACATCGAAGGCGCGTAGCCGACCTCTGCCTGTTTTACAGATATTATCAAGGGTACTGTTCTTCGGAGATTTGTGATATTGTTCCACGCAATTCGGCTTATATCCACAAGACAACTCGACGGATCGCACCCGTTTGTGGTTCATCTCCCGGCGGCGCGAACATCCCTGCATCAGAACTCGTTCCGTTGCAGAGCGGGGAAGCTGTGGAATTCCCTTCCCACGCGAGTGTTCCCGAAGCGTTACAACATGCAACTGTCCAAAATGAACTGCAACAGTTATTTGATGGCATCTCGGCGCTATAGGTTCGCCTCTCCCGAGAGAAGTCTAATAAAAAAAACTAGATATTTGAGTTCATCTCAATACTTTTATTCCAGCAGGTCACATACACGTACTAAGGTAAAGAAGAAGTATATTCAAATGCCGATGAGTAATTGCATGACATGACTTACTATCAATCGGCTGAGAATTTACTGAGAAGTAATTGGAAAAGTTTACCTAACTAGTACAAACCACCATGGCTCTGTTATCAGAGGTTAGGCCAGTTGTCTGCACTTTTTTATTTGTAGTGACTGTTGGAACGTTTGGTTAGGGAGAAAGAAATCCATTATTTTTTCGCTATTTGAGTATAAATCTATCTATCTATCCATCCATATATCGTAAAGTATTAATCAAACAACTCTAGATTTGTACTCATCGAAAAAGAGACATTCCACACTAAAAAATTCTCGACCGCTTTTTGAATGCCCGAAACAGTTCAGTTTGGGGATGTAAAATATGGAATTTTTTTTAATAACATCCTTTATTGGATATACATAGTATAATCCTAACAATTTAATTTAATACTAGGTTTAAACTGTACTTAATTTAGTTTAATTAAGTAAAACGTGTAAGGGTTTCCTGGACCAGTATTCAGCTCCCAACTCGACCTTACTATGTACGATTTTACCATGGGTACTGTTCTTCGAAGATTCTTGGTATTGTTCCACGCAGTTGGGCTTATATGCGTTCCACAAAACCCGTTTCGCACCCGTTTGTGGTTCATCTCCCGACGGCACGAACATCCCTGCATCAGAACTCGAATCAACATTCACATTTAATTTCTAACTAAACTGTTCACGAAAACTGAAACTTTAAATTTATATTAATGCACGTTCAAAATTTGACTCCAGTGGGCGCCCGATTTCGACTCTGTGTCCGCACGGCACGGGGGTTAATATTGTACTCCGACTCGATATATTTAATTAGAGTTTACGTGGAAGACACTGCTTGCCTCCACGGAATCTGTATCAAGACTGAAGAATGACTTACAAACGAACGAATAGCAAATTTTCATTCATCGTTTAAGTGACTAATAGGGGATGATTCTCCACACATTGGTCACGGTAAAGCGCGCGGAACACACACACGATGGCCCTTTTTGGTTGCTCGTGATGTGTGTCTCTTCTGGCGCAAGACTAATGACCTTGCCCGCAAAAAACAAATCATTATGGAAAATTTAACAAGGCTCAGACTTGCTAAATAAGGCCAAGACCAGTTCCCGGTTGTTGTGCCGATGGTGATGATGATGTGTGTTCCTGTGTCTGCAAACCGCGGATCACCCGATTCCCCAGGGGGGGAATCAAAGGAAGTGGTTGCAGCTGGGCAATAATCATGAACTGGTGTTTACATGAGCAGCAACCACATACAGTACTTATGCTGATCATGCAGCAGGCGGTGGCGTCTCGAAAGGGCCGAACTCTCGTATGTGTATTTACATTAGCGAGAACCCGATTTCCTTCACAGCCAGTGGTGAGATATGCTATTGCGTATTGTCGATCGGTTTAGCGACCGATGTGCTTGCAGCAAAAAGGAAAGGAAAAAATCTCCTGCTTGTGTGTTGTAGAATTCGACAGGGGATATGGGCGCCGATATGATTTGAGCTATATCGGTTGCTTGGCGTTGCAACCGAATTGCTTTTTAGGCACATGATGCGTTTCATGCGATAATGCCATTGGAGAAAATGTCTGTCGCTTTGACTTGCCATGCACGTGTGTGGAAAAATCTTTGTTATTTATGTGCATGGACAAGTTTGGGGATTTTGTCGGTTACGTAATGTAACCGAATTGAATTTCAGGAACATGCTGCGTTGTATGAAAGCATGCCCCTGGGAGAAATGTTTATGGATGCTAATGCGATTGTATTAGCCGACGGTAATTGTTTTAGGAAAGGTAAGTAATGTTTTCCAGGATTTATGCGTTTTAGGTCGAAGTTTTTGCATGCAAGGTAAGTAATGCTTTCCAGGGTATTTAGTGCTCTAGGTAGCACTTTCTTAATGATTGATGGGAAGGTAAGTAGTGGCGTTCAATGGAACCGCCACAACCTGACTGGGGTTCGTCTCTCCAATCTCAAATCAGATTTACTGCGTGTGAGGTGCACTATTAACTTGCTCCCCACGAGTGCAGAGATTTACTTAGTACACCTTAACGCTTTTTTTCTATGGCCCCAGATGTCCTATTACTAGCGGCCAACTCAATCCATAAGGAAAAGCAAATTAAACACTGGTTTTGATGGCTGGTGATAAATGCTCTCTTACTACTCAATAGTATAGTGGTTAGTATTCCCGCCTGTCACGCGGGAGACCGGAGTTCGATTCCCCATCAGGGAGTCTCTGGCGCAAGACTAATGATCTTGCCTGGAAAAAACAAATCATTATGGAAAATTTAACAAGCCTCAGGACTTGCTAAATAAAGCCATGACCAGGCCCCGGTTGTAGTGCTGATGATGATAAATGCTCTCTTTATTTAAAACAACTCAAAAGGTAATTTCTGCACTAAATTAGTTCATTTTTATTCACTAGGTTCATTCTACGTGGCATATTGTCATCTAATTTAATTATATACAACGTTACACAATTCGTTCTTTAGGCAAATGTGCGACGCTTGTTTGATTACTCATTAAATGTTCCACTGGATGCACTGTTTCACAAAGGATTTATTTAAATTTTGAAACTTAAAGAGATTCTTTTACTTTTGCGCAGCGACTGAACTCGACCCGGAGTGCGTGTATCAGACTCGACTTATGCGTGCTCACTCACAAGGTGTTGAAATTCGACTCTTACTGATGACCGCTCAAGTTCGACTCATTCCGGCGAGAAAGAAAAACGATTTTTTTCCCTCGTCCAGTGACCAATGGGAGAAGATTCTCCGGCACATAGGTCCCAGGGAGGGTGGGGACATCCGCGCGACGATCCCGTTGCTTTCTCGTGCCACGACCCCAAGAGTATCCGAACCGGAGACAACACATCCAAGAAAGGGGCACACCGAGAGAAATGCCTGCAGCCGGACAAGTTGTTGCACGTCATCATGAAGACTTTTCACCCACAGCAATTTAGATGCTCATGTCATGGCAACTGCGCACAGCGTCCATGCCGATTATGTATACAGTCATACCGATTATGTACACACCCATGGCGACTCAAAGGGTCGAACTCTCGTGTGTTTATTTACACCATAGAGAATTCGGTTTCCTTTGGCGGCCAGTGGTGAGCTGCGATATGCCGACAACCGGCCGACGCGCATGCAGATAAACCCAAGGAATACGCCATGCACATGTGTGGCAGAATCCATTAGAAGACAGGAGCACTGCTATGTTTCAAGTTTTATGTCGGTTACTTGGTGCTGTTGTAGGGGTGGTTTAGTCTGTGCGCCGACACGGACGCGGGATTCACTAATCACTACTCCACAACTGCGGTCCTGTGGAATTAACTACAACGGCGACGGCGTCCCAAGCGGAAAGAGAAGTGAAACATTTTGATTTTCTGATTGTATAATGTTCTTTTTTATTTATAATCGTCGAGGCTAACTTGTTCGTCTGAACGAGCTAAACACAAATTAGCACTCTTAACTGTCTTTATTCTAAGTTGAATTTCACGTATGTGGTAACGTTCTTTCACTCGTGATACAATTGCTCTCGACTCCTGACTCGCTCTTCAACGATTGGCTTATAACCCGCTTCTTGATGGATGGGTATCGACCCTTCTCGTATTGGTAGTTCAATCTCGACCCCGCGTGCGTGCGCGCCGATGGCTATTTCTCGACTGACTAAAAAAGGGCAAGAATCCATTCATGGTGTCGTGGCAGTGGGGTCATAGCTAAGTAAGCTCACTGCCACATACTAGGAACATGAAGAAGGGTTGCTATGCGTGCATAGAGAATTTCTTTCAGGGAATTCCTGCCGCACAGGCTGAGTTAGATTCCTCGGTTGCTGTGTATACAGAGAAATTGGGTTCGGAGGCATAACCAAGTGTGGGCATGGGTTGTCGGTTAGACAAATGAACATGGGCCTTGATCGTTGCGATGGTTGTTTCGTGGAAGTGCAACGCATCGTGCTGATGACTTACCAGTAAGGTGAATTGGTATTATTTCAATTGGTTTAGGTAGGATGGGAGCCCGAATGGCTTTCGGGGAAACTAAATGCTGCTTGGTTGCAAGCGAGAAAAATGGTTTAAGTAGAATGGGAGCGGAAATGGTTTTTGGGGAAAATAAATGCTGCTTGGGTGCAAGCAAGGCAATGGTTTAAGTAGAATGGGGACTGAAATTGTTTTTTTGGGAAGAGTAAATGCCCCTTGGTTGCAGGCGGAAAAAATAGTTGAAGTAGGAAGTGAACCGGAATGGTTTATTTCTACATATCTCAACGGAATTCCAGTTCCCAAAGCAGATTCAGCGAAATATCTCGGTATACATTTGCATAGCAGACTAAACTGGAGACATCATGTGAAACAAATAAAGCTGAAACTTAGACAGATGTATTGGTTAATGGTGAATCAATCTCAATTCAATGTCTATTGTAAAAGATTGATCTATCAATCTATCATCAAGTCGATCTGGATATATGGAATCCAATGATGGGGCTGTACAAAGCAATCCATTAGAGATATAATTCAACGAAGCCAGAACAAATTCCTTCGCATTATGACCAAAGCCTACCGTTTTGTGACAAATCAGGAAATTCATGATGACCTGGAGATCAAATGGATTTATGAAGTTATCCAAGAATATGCTGTCAATCACGAAAGACGCCTGCATAATCATACCAACATAGAAGCTATTCAGCTCTTGGATATTACCCAAGAATTGAGACGGCTAAAACGGACGAAACCTCATGAATTAATATGTTAAAATCTAACATACTAAAATCGAGCTGAACACTGGTCCAGTAAACCCTTACACGTTTTACTTAATTAAACTAAATTAAGTACAATTTAAACCTAGTATTAAATTAAATACTCCTCGATAGTATAGTGGTTAGTATACCCACCTGTCATGCGGCAGACCGGTGTTCGATTCCCCGTCGGGGAGCCTCTGGCACAAGACCAATGAACTTGCCCGGAAAAAACAAATCATTATGGAAAATTTAACAAGCCTCAGGACTTGCTAAATAAGGCCAAGACCGGTTCCCGTGTAGTGCCGATGATGATGATGATTAAATTAAATTGTTAAGATTCTACTATTCATATCCAATAAAGGAAGTTATTAAAAAATATATATATATATGTGTCAGTCATAAAATTGTTTTCAATGTCTTCTGTGCTAATGTAGATCTTACGTTTGTTATTGATCACTTCGATTTCCTTTGTTTTATTATATGTTATAATTATTTGCGTGCAGAATCTATTAACAGTTATTTCCAATATAGGATGATGATAGTTTTGTTCTTTCTGTTGTGAATGTATTGTCGCATTTGTACTCATGTTATCATTGTTAGCTTCTAGATTTATAGCATTTATTTCTCGGCTATTGGCATTTATTCTGGACATAAATCTGCCACCTTGTTTTCTGATCCTTTAATATAATTAATGTTGATGTCATACTCTCTAAGTTTAAGTAACCAACGTTGTAACATGTGATTAAAGTCCTTTCCTTTGTGTTTGATTTGTAACCATTTGATAGAAATAATGCACGCAGAGTATTATAAGCAAAACAGTTTATTGTAGATAATAAAGCGAGGTGGAAACACAAAAGAGCTTGAAGAGTACGCGAGCGAACTTTACCGTGCGACTGCTTGGAAGCGACTGACTGGAGACCAGCGAGCATGGCTATATGTATGTAGCATAGTTATATGGAGTTGCCTATAGGGCGCGTCGCAGTACGTTGTAGGGTTTTACGCATACGTATGTACATTGTACTTCTGGCGCAAGACTAATGACCTTGCCCGGAAAATAAAACAAATCATTATGGAAAATTTAACAAGCTTCAGGACTTGCTAAATAAGGCCAAGACCGGTTCCCGGTTGTAGTGCCGATGATGATGATGATGATGTACATTGTACATTCCATACAAAGGGTTACAAATTCGATATTCTTAACACAAAGTTTTACAAATTCGATATTCTTAACACTATTTAAGGGGCTGTTGGTCGGTTAGAAGATCAAAGATTCTACCATAAATGTATGGACGAAAGTAGTTGATTCCCCAGATGATAGCGAGCAGTTCTTTTTCCGTAGTCGAGTATTCTCTCTCGTGGTCGTTTGGGGTTCTGTGGGGGTTCTTTAAAGCTTACCTGAAGAACCACCCATTTTCTCAACCCAACTCCCCATTCCCAACCTGCAACATAACCCATTACAAGATCATCATCTTAGCCCGGCATCAAGCAACATCACCATTTCCTCAGAAACCATTTCGATTCACATCCTGCATGAACCATTTAGAAACTTATTGATTCTTCTTCCCGGCAATGTCTGTCCTACATGTACACAGTAATTTTCCTGTGTACACATGCCCAATCAATCGTTTGCCCAACGACCAAGCCATGGCAAGTAGCTTGCTTGCACAGCTGCAAGACCAATTTCATGATCCGTTGTCTAACCGATAAACAATCATCGCAATGGTCACGTCCCATGATCCGTTCGTCTAATTGACAAACAATCACCATACTCGCACTTGCCGCCGAAAATCGAATTCTTCTGTATACACCACTTGTAAACAGAGGAATCCGATTTGGTTCGCTGGCAGAGATCCCATAAACGAATCTCTACCGTAAACATAGCAAGCCCTTTTGGTCTCTAATGAGTTACAACTTGTTTGCTCAGCTGCCCTCGTTAGATTTTTTCTTTGTACCCAATCTCCGAAGCAATTTCGTTTATCCGCCATTCCAGTGTATGGGTAAACAATACGATCTGTACGATCAACCATTACAATCTTTCCAGCGAGACCTCAAACTGATTTCCCATTGGTCGCCGGGCGAAAGGAAAAATTCATTTCCTTCTTACCACGCCAGTGGAAACTCACCCCAATGGCGAGTTAGCCCTGCATCGAGCAGTGCCATGAGGAGTCCCTATTCATCCCCCAACCGGTACACGAGCGAATTTTACCTGTGAGTCAGGAGTCAAGAGTCATCGTGAGCACGGATAAGTTCTTATGAATATTTCGCGGGTCCTTTTTGCGAGTTAAGAAAACGAACACTGTCGTTGTGTGTAATCAACCAAATTAACATTTGAAATAAGAGTCATTATCGACATCACCTATGTTATATTCCAATTTAAAATTTAAAGACAGTTAAACTAATCTCGCCATTGTAAAATGTAATTAAAACAAGGATGTTAATTTATGTTCATATCGTTCATACGAAATGAGTTGGAATTTGGATGATAAATAATAAAAAACGTTGGTCGACAAAAACCAAAGCGTTTTTATTTTTCTCTTCACTTGGGGCTCGGTCTCTGTTGTAAACAATTCCAGCGAACTGTGGTTGTGAATTGCGTCGGTTCCAGTGAACTGCAGTTGTGGAATAGTGGAGGTTTAGCGAATCCAGCGCCCATGCCGGTGCACTGACTAAACTTACCCACAGTTCTGCTGGCAAAACTTAGTGGTATTAAATGTGAAATAATAAATGGAAATAAAATAAATCTATTCAGGAAAGGAGAACAAACTTGGAGTTTTTGTTGGATTATTCACAATCCAGAGATCGAACCGAGGAGGTCGATAAACGTAAAATCAAAATTACGTAACAATATCAAGCAATATTATATTATATTTACAAATTTACGAATATTGTATTTGACATGCCGGCCCCAACCTCAAATTTAAGCTTTATAAGGTTGGTATTCTCTATTATTCATTCAAACAACCCTCATTTGTATGTCAAGTGGTGTACTTATGGGTCTACCCTCGTATAAAATATTTCAATCAATCATTTCTTTATGAGTTGTATATATGTCTTATTTACCTTATGACATGTAAGTATATCTTATTTACCTTATGACGTGTAAGAATCATAATCCTTAATAAATATTACCTTGTGTGCTAACTCCATCGACATCATTTTATTCGAAGTCGGTTCTTCTGTCGTATTTTGCTTTCGAAAATCATCGACACCATCGATCTATTACATTTTCAAAATGCAATCAATCTGACAGCGACTAGCAAAAAAGTATGGCGCTTAGTTTGATACCCTTCATCGTCGTGCTTTTATGTGCTTAAAAATAGATCGGAAAACACAGGCAAGTGTCCATTTGCGCATCAAAACAAATAAATCCGTGACGTCTTCGCAAATTTGTTATGTAGAAGAAGAAAAAGTTTCATTCAATTTATTGCTCATAACATGAATTTCATCCTGTATCAATTAGTCAATTGATAAGCCACCAAACAAAGGTATAGATTCCTCCAGGATACGGAGAATATTCGTGTAGTACAAGAGATTGTTGCGTAGGAAACTGGAGGAAGAGTTGAATGGTGTATGATATCATTGAGCGCCTTGCTAACGAAGTATACCCTTGGAATAATGAGCAATCTCAGCAACAATGTTGGCGGTCAAAGTTCAGCAGCAGAAGGAAGCATGGAGCGCGGCAGGTAAGACACAAGTCAATGGTAGTAGCATCCCTGAACGGGATGAGTGTTCCGGTTTGGGTTTATTTCTTTAAGTTTCAATTTTTTACATTATTTCGAGGATAGAAAACTCCTCTGAACCCGCAAAGAACTATCGAATTATAGGTTGGCGGAAAAAAGCCTGAACGATGACTATGTAAAGGAAACAATTGCATAGAATGCACCACAATTCTGATACTCGTTCCTCATCCGGATACTCCATGGAGTTTGGCGATTGTTAAAACTTGTCAAATTGATGATCGGCGCTAAATCTTATCTAAACATTCCCATATTTGTAACGCTAATATATTGTACAACCGAGACAGATGCATTTAGAAGCGCCGAGTAACAATCAGAAGAACCAAGAGAAGTGATAACAGAAAATTAGTACATTAAACGGGGTTAAGTCATGTAGGTCAATACCTAAGGCTCCTTAAACCTGGTTAGTAGGTTGTTTCCCCTTGTAAACATGCACTTGTCTCGGCTTCCACAAACGGTAAACAAATAATTTATTAAGAACCTTTTCATTTATAACAGAGATGGTGCAGAAAACAGTATCGGCATGTCAGGCCTGGTGATCTATCTGTTTAAATTTTCAACTGAACAACCGACATATTTCTTTGCCGTGTAGACTCTAATTAACTTCACTAGATATTTGAGTTCATCTCAATAGTTTTATTCCAGCAGGTCACGCACACGTACTAAGGTAAAGAACAGGGCCTTTCCAAAAGACGGCAGTATATTTAAATGCCGATGAGTAATTGCATGACATGACTTACTATCAATTGGCTGAGAATTTACTGAGAAGTGATTGGAAAAGTTTACCTAACTAGTACAAACCACCGTGGCTCTGTTATCAGAGCTTAGACCAGTTGACTGCACTTTTTTATTTGTAATGACCGTTGAAATGTTTGGTTAGGGAGAAAGAAATCCATTATTTGTTCACTATTTGACGGTAAATCTATCTATCTGATTGCTAAACGTGATTGATTTCACGCTAACTGAGTCGGAGTTTCCAGCCGCTTGGAGTTGTGCAAGCTGAAAAGAACGATGAGACTGCCCGTAACTGAAATTAAACCCGATGAGGGGGGGTCAAAGGCGGGTAGAGGAATGTGGGAGTAGGTGACAGGCAACGTTCAGAGATGAGCAGATAGGTTGTTCCCACGTCGCGGCTTTGAACATATTTTCGGAATGAACGTTGTTGAGTGTAAGGCGCTGGCCAGCAATGAGTTGAGTAACATCGAGTCTTCTCACCAAGTTCGATCCCTGAAAGGTCCAGTCGAGTGGTCGGTGTCGCTACCTGACAGGGCACGAGGGAGGAACGAGGTTGATTGTCACACCGAGTTCGCAGCATGGCAGGGTCAGGAATGCACTTGAGATCGAACCTGTCAGGGTAATCAGATGAGAGAAGGTATTCGCACTTCTATTCCTAGACTGTGAGGGTTCTTTAAGGCTTGCCCGAAGAACCACCCATCGTCCTAACCCAATTCCTCCTTCCCAACCGCAATGCCTTTACCTGGCGTCGCCTCTTACTTCCATATGAGCAATCCAAAGCTCTTCCCCAATCGCTTCTCACCTGAAAAATAAGCCCACGGCAAGACCATTATCTTGCCACGGCATCAACCAATACATACCGACCAAACCACTTCGGTTCATCTTACATGAATCATTTAGTAACCTGATCGGTGCCTCTGTGGGGCAACATGCCAATCAAACATACACCAATCCTCCTGTGTCTTCTTGTTCCAACAATCCGTTTATCCAAAAATACAAGTCGGGCAACTTGCTTGCTTGCACATCTGCAAGCCAAATTTCCGATGAGCGATCGCCTAAGCCGATAACCGATCATCGAGTTGGGCACGGCCATAATTGTTGTCCAAACAATCAAATCAACGGTCGTGTCCCACGATCCGTTTTTCTAAATCAAACACACAGTAATCTCACTGTGTGTATTTTTCCCTACCATCCGTTGGTCCATAGTTAAGCTGGATAAGTTGTATGCTTGCACATCGGCAAGCCAAATTCCCCATGATCGGTCGCACAAGCGATAAACGATCATCGAGTTGCACACAACTCATGATTGTTATCCTAACAATCATACCAATGGCCATGTCCTATGATTAGTTCCTTAAACAGACATGCACTCAACCCTCCTAGACCCTCGCCATCGTAGGTGAGGTTTCTGTTGACTTAATGTCAACAGAAAAATCTATCCGCTATCGTTTATGATGGCAATACAGCCAGCCTTCGTTCACGATCATCTATTTGATCAGCTGCATGTTTGATTTCTCTCCGTAGCACCCTTCGCATTTTCGTTTGTCCTTGCTTCCAGTGAATGGGCAATCTACCAGACCTGTACGGATACAAAGGAAATACTTCCATTAAAACCTAAATCGATAGTTCATTGGTCATCACCAAAGAAAAAGATCCGATTTGCTTCTCCCACAGCGGTGGAAATCCACCACCGTCGCGACCGGTTGTATGTTCCGTACAACAGCCAGACTAGTCAGATAGTAACCTTTGAACCGCGCACACGTACCGGGGATGTTGCGTGGAGTCAAAATGCATCCCCCGTGGAGTGCGCATCCTGTTCCGGTAAAGTCTCGGCTTGGGTTTAATAAATCCTCAGTACCAGTAAAATCCTTTTTTTTTCATTTCTAGCTCTGTTGATCGTACGGCGAGTTGAACGGTTAATTAATAAATGAACAGTGTCACGATTAGTCCAATTCGACTTTACAAAGTGCTTTGACTCTGCTTTAATAATAATATGTGCCTTTAATCGCAATTAACATTCTAAACTCTAAAACAGAAAGGAAAATTTTAACAATAAAAAAACAGTGCTCAACACCAACCCCAAGCGTTTTATTCTTTGCTTCTTGGCGAACAGCTGCTGCTAGCAGTTGGAAGACTGTGCGCAGCTCGAAGGATTACCGGACGTGTCGATAGTGGAGCATCATCAATAAAGGAACTCAATGCCGTGTTTCATTTCTACCATCTTCTCTGGTGCAATTAGTGTTCTTGTCTTTTCAACGGTGGTGTTTTTATTGAACCCGCATCATCGTTGATGCCAAATAAAGACCACCACATGACTCCAATCTGGGGAGAAGTCGATCGATGGTAGATTGGTCCCGACAATTGACCAATGGTGCAGTGTTAAAATGATGACCGTGAGTGATGCCGATGAAGGAGCAACCACACCATGTGGTTGTCGTTGATGTTGTCTTCTGGTGACAACATGATGATCGCTCAATATTTTTGTGGTAACGCGGAGTGGGTGGTGCAGGGAGGGTACTTCGCAGGCACGATTCCCTGAAACAAGATAAACACAAGTGTAGTATCTCTGGTGATGGTCAGCGAATATCATCACCGTAACTTGTAGTCGGCGGGTTACTGGCATCGAGCAATCCTTCATAGCGTCCCTGAAGCTGAAACATGTCTGAAATGGATTTGATCCTGAGGAAAATTCTTCGAATCTCTGCTACTAGAGGAGAACGGGTTCGTCACAATTTCTCATTTCTGCTCCCGGATAGTGCCGTCCAGAGTGGCAAACGGCGTGTTAGAACAATCCAAGCATTCGAAGGAATTCAACTGCATAATGAGAACATAAACTGTTATCCCCACCGAAAGAAGAATTATATTCTGCACAGATTCTGGATCAAGGCCGTGCCACAATGTCTTCAACGATCCGTATATTACAGTCATGCAGGTCGGACGTACGCAAATACTGATTTGCACTAATTTTAATGGACGTTGTGAAACCAACCGTCATGAAACTTGCAAATCGTGGTGGTCTGACCGCAAGGAGCTACGAACAACTCATGCACACGATCCTCCATCAGATCCTCAGAGAAACAACCCCGACTCCTGCGACGAGGGTTGCTGGATCGGGATTTCCAACTGAGACGTACGATGTACAACAAAACCAAATAAACTGGCAAATGGTATGAAAAAAGCAGCTAGATAAACAACGAAAGGCATTTCGTTAGACTGACGACCAAAGGGACTGGTGAGGCGCACAAGCGCTCTGAGGGTATCGGGTTTTCCAATAGGGACTTGACAACTTTGAATCTAGTTTGTGAACGCACCCTTTCGCTAATCATCGAACTGTCACTGTCAATTTATTCAGTAAACTCAACATTTTCATCATGGTTAAGTACATGAACGAACAACTTCTGCAAGTTATAAAAATTTACTACCGAAAAAAAGTCCCTATTGGAAAACCCTTTACATCGGTCGCTGTATTCTGCGTAGATGAGGTCCCTTGTGGCCGTACTTTCAGCACTATCTATCTAATTATAACTCGTAAGGTATTAATCAAACAACTCCAGATTTGTGCTCATCGGAAAAGTGACATTCCACACTAAAAAAAAAAAATCTCGAGCGTTTTGTGAATGCCCGAAACAGTTGTCAGATTGGGGATGTAAAGTATGGAAGTTAAGTAGAGAAAAACTTGAAAATACGAATGGCATTTAAGTCCCAATACTGCCGCAGCCTGTATAAGGGCAAGAAGTATCGTTGTACATTTGGTATTGAATTCCTGTATATTACGATGGGCTTTCAATAAAGGCTGACTCTACCGTCATTGCAGGCGAATACAGAGGAGTCCTCTGACGACGAAAAAGAAGAATTCTACAAGAACGTCGAACGGGTCCTCAATGGGTGTCCAAGATAGGATGTGAAAATCGTTCTTGGTGATTTGAATGTCAAAATAAGTTGGGAGCCGGTTTTCAGGCACTACGCAGGTTCCCATAGTTTGCATGAGAACACTAATGTCAATGGACTACGAGTCATCCAACTGGCAGCATCAAAGATTTTGGTCGTTGCGAGTACCAGGTTTCCGCGTAAAGATACCCACAAAGCCACCTAGGTATCACCTGATAGAGCCACTCGCAACCAGGAGTCGATTCGGGTCACTATTCTGTTGGTACAGTTTTCTGAGCGCGGATTGCCTTACCTGAGACGTATTCCATCCGCGGATCAGGTTAGAATCAACACGGTTTCTCTACGAAATGAGAATACCAGTAACACCTTTGGTTATGCGTTAAGACTCGCACTCGATGAGTTCGATAGGGGGAGAGTAAGTCCTGGGGCCAGAATGCCGGGCGTAGAAGAGGAATGGACATGCCTTAAGAATACTGTCATTAGTACTGCCAACTCCATCTTAGGCAGTAGTCGTAGAGATCGGAGCGACTGGTTTTATGATGAGTGCAAACTAGCAACTGAACGTAAGAATGATGCATACCGGGCAATGCAAAAGTCTCACAGGACGCGGGTACGCAAGGGGAAATCGAAAGAACTCAGAAGATCTGGAAAAGACTTCACAGACAAAAGAAAAGTGCCTGAAAACAAAATCTAGTCTGTGAAATAGAGAAAAGTAGAGAGCGGGGTCCGCAGCATGCGGGGAAATTCTACCAAATAATCCGTACTATGGTGCGGTACACACCACGCTGCACTTACTGCAAGGATAAAGAGAGTAATCTCATCACCGATCCTGAAGGCATTCTGGAGCGATAGGAAGTGGACTTCAAGAATTGCTAAATGGTCACGACACAGACGAATTGGAGGCTCCACCAAAGCAAGATCAAGACCAAATGCTGTCGCCAACAAGCATTGAGGAAACAGTAGAAGCCATAAGACAGCTTAAATCAAATAATCCCCCGGAGCTGATGGCATACCTGCTGAGCTGATCAAACAAGGACCGACAGCGTTACATCACACAATTCATGAGATCGTGGCGCACGTATGGGAGCAAGAGGAGACGTTGGCAGATCAATGTGGCTTCATCCCAGGGAAATCAGCGATTGGTCAGATATTCACCCTTAGGCAGGCTGTGGAAAAATGTCTGGAATTCAAGATTCCATTATATCATCTATTTATAGACCTTAAGGTCGCCTACGACAGCATAGCCAAGGTAGAACTATATAATGGCATGAGAGATTCCGAACAAATTGATACGACTTTGTAGGTTGATCATGACGTAACTAGTCAAGTAAAAACCAATAAACATCTTTAATGGACTCCGACAAGGGGACGGTCTGGCCTGCCTCCTCTTCAAGCTGGCGTTGGAGAAAGCAATCCGTGACTGGCATTACAACTATAAGGACTATTGGGACTGCATATTAATGAGGGAAAAAGTAAGTACATGGGGGCAACTTCTGCGAAGAGAAAACCTAACGTTGGTCAAACTATCAGAGTAGTGGAGCACGAATTTGAAGTAGTGCAGTCCTTTAACTGCCTTGGGTCAATAGTATTAGCCGATAGCAATATAGCAGAAGAAATACGCGAACGGCTGATCAAATCCAACAAAGCCTACTATGGTCTATCAAGTCTCTTTAAACCCCAAAATTTATCCAGAACATCCAAGCTATTATTGTACAAGATCATGGTCGTACCAGTACTCATATATGGATCCGAGACCTGGGTGCTCAGTAAAAGGCACTCTGAATTCTTAGCCGCATTCGAGAGGATGGTCTTAGGGAGAATTGTTGGCCCCATATGTGAGGGGGGACGAATCCGGAGACGCTACAACCATGAGTTGTACGCAATCTACCTTGAAGCAAATGTTGTAAGAAAAATTAAGGTCGGTAGACTCTGGTGGGCGGGACACCTAGCTCGAATGAGCGAAGAGGAGCCTGCCCGGAAAGTCCTTTGTGGCAGGATGTATGGAAGGAGACAGCGCGGCAGACCTTGTCTACGATGGGGGGGTTGGCGTAGACCAGGACGCCCAGAGCCTGGGAGTGCCAAACTGGATGACATCGGCTTGAAATCGGGACCGGCGGAGAGGCTTGATAAATAAGGCCAAGACCGGATCCTGGTTGTAGTGCCGATGTTGTGATGGGTTATCGGTTGTTGATTATTTATTATGCTTAAAACGGCGAAAAGGTCACCTGTAGAGGTCATTTAGAACTTGCCATGAAGTTTTCGGAATCAATTCTGGGAAGCAACAAGTGATGTCTATATGAGTGAGGGTATTATGGGTAGAGAGGCTCCTCGATAGTATAGTGGTTAGTATACCCGCCTGTCACCCGGGAGACCGGGGTTCGATTCCCCGTCGGGGAGCCTCTGGCGCAAGACTAATGACCTTGCCCAGAAAAAATAAATCATTATGGAAAGTTTAACAAGCCTCAGGACTTGCTAAATAAGGCCAAGACCGGTTCCCGGTTGTAGTGCCGATGATGATGATGATTATGGGTAGAAAGGTGAGTAGGCGTATAGCGTTTGAAATAATAGTGAAGAAGATCGTGTGATTCGAACTGACGCTATGACAGCTCGAATCACGAAAAAAATTTTACCTAAGCGTTACACATCAGGCTACTGACCGTGTTTAGAATTTGATTTCCAAACTCGACTATACTCCACTGATGTGAATTATTTTTGTGTTATCGCTTGGTATACGGTTCTGATGTATTTTTCTTATTCGATTTTTCGTTCGGTGTTTTTCACTATTTTTGCTTGTGAATTGTGTGTGTATCTGTTAGAATCGCTACCGGCGAACCTTCATTCAGTAGGATCAGATTGGAGGTGAGGAGGAGATTTTCAATTACTTACCCTCTTTTGTTTGTGGAAGGTGAACCACAGACTGTACTCCAAGCATTTATGTCGCCTCCAAGTATTCTGGGCTCATTTGTTTGGTTGAGTATAGCCTGAAGATCATTTTTATTTAATGGTTGATTTGGGGGGAGATATAAGGCAATGTAGGTGGAATTTAAAGGGTATTGTATTTCTACAACGAGAGTTTGGATATTTGTAATGATGGGTGGGATTTTGTGGGAAGTACCTTTCTTGATTAGTAATCCTACACATTGTTTGTGTGATGTGTTTGCAGGTGAATTGTATAAGTAGCCTACATACGATTTAGCGATGAATGGTGTGGTGTTGGCTGGACGATGCGTTTCTTGCAGTGATATTATATCTGGGTTGTACTCTTTAATTAGAATGTTTAATTCGTCAAAGTTATTGGTATAACTGTTCATGTTCCATTTTATAATGGTGAATGGTTTTTGTATTGGAGTGAGTTTTGGGCGTTCAGCCCTGCTAGTGTGCTTGGGACTTGATTTTGTTGAGGGATGGGATTTACTAAGGTGTTGGAAGGCATGGTGGGTGGAATGTATCTGTTTTCACACTGGCATCTTCCTTTAGTACTTGTTGTAGCTTTGTCTGAATCTCACCCATCCAACCCGTAGAAAACCTGTAGCCAGCAACATGCTAGCCTTTTCTCTTGCTTATAAGTGGATCATGGCAGACTGCGTGCCATCTGGTTTCCTTCTTACACTCTTTACCGCTTCCTTTGGGATCGCGTTCAGTGCAGGGAACTCTATAGCGATCGCCGTCAGGATTTCCTCCACAGTGGTAACATCATCTAGATCACGACACTCGATCGTGATTTGCTGTGACACTGTTTTCACACTGGCATCTTCCTTTAGTACTTGCAGCTTTGCTTTTAGTGTCTCTGTGGTGGTTCAGTTCTAGCAGCGCCGTTATATACTGTGTCTTCGTCGCATTGAAGTCGATAAGATTACCCCCTCCCAACTGCAGGACCTTATCCAGATCCCGGTTCACAGAGTCAATCTGGCTATATCTCAGCTCATGCGACGTTGTTGCACTAACCGACCGATCACTCGAAAAAGAGGAAACAAGCGTACTATCATCCACAAAACTGAACATCCTGTTATCCGTTGATTCCAACAAACCATTCACGTGAAGCAAAAACAAGGTTGGAGCCAAAATAGAACCTTGAGGCAGCCCGGAATTAACAAGATACAGATTCGAAGACGCCGCCCACTACAACCCGGATTGATCGATTTTCGAGGAAGGTCTTTGTCCAGTCACAAGGCTGCTGGAAAAGTCCATATGAACGAAGTTTGCCCAGCAATGGCTCGTGCCAGACGCTGTCAAAAGCCTTGGAGATATTTAATGCGACCGCCCTTGACTCACCATGCCTCTCCATCGCAGATGTCCATATATCGCTTATAAGTATCAAAAGGTCTCCCGTGGACTGCCTGCCACGGTATGCATATTGATGGATATTCAGAAGTCCGTTGCACTCCAAATACTTAAGGAACTCTGCATGGATGACCTTTTCCATCACCTTAGATAACATAGTAACATAGACAGCAATGCTATCGGTTGGTAATTTTGTGGGAGACACTTTTTCTCCTTCTTTGGGAGTGGCTGAACTTGAGCTACCTTCCAGCAGGTCCACGTAGAATGTGTTGAATAGTACGCGGGCGGAACCACCCATCCCGCATCGAAGGTCGTACCAGCGCGGTCACAGGTGGCTCCAAAAGAGCAGCATCCACCATCGGGAAGGATGCGAACAAATTTCGCAAATGGTCCCTGTTAGCAGCCGCATACCTCCATACATGGCAGAGCTGCTTAGGTCGGTCATTTGTTTGAAATGCAACTGATTGCGTGACCGATACCAAGCAGTGATCTGAGTTACCCAGTGGCGCATATATGTATATTTTTTTTTATCTACTTATTTGTAATATTTTAGTTTTTGATTCAATTGACTTTTCTATCATTTACTAGATCTTGTGATTTAAATAATTCAGTCAGAGTAAAAAAATGATTGGAAGGCGAACTGTTCCTCCTTAAACTCTTGTCGTTATATCGAATTGAACGAAGTCTCAATAATGTCTACGTTTAATTTCAGCTGCCTCCTTAGATATGCGAGTCAAAACTCCTTGGACGAGAGCTCCCAAAAGCATGTGCAGCGGCCAAACGGAAAGGATAGAACTATTGGGTCATACTACAACAGCCTCCACACTATAAGATCATTCGGCTCGATGAATGAAATGCGAAAGTAAGTTGTGCTCTCCGTATTCACTGTTTCAAATTTATAGTTGTCCTCATCTGCAGACAAAACCTCCTCTGTGATGTAACTCTAGTCGCTGATGATATTGAAATTCCGGCCCATAAAATGGTGCTGGCTTCGTGCAGCCCATACTTTTATGCCATGTTCACAGGCTTCGAGGAATCACGCCAGGGTCGTATAACACTACAGGGAGTTGACCATCGTGCCTTGGAGTTGCTGGTGGAATATGTTTATACAGCGAATGTAGAAGTCAACGAAGATAATGTCCAAGTACTTCTGACAGCAGCCAATCTTCTTCAGTTAACCGATGTACGGGAAGCTTGCTGTGAGTATCTTCAGACGCAGCTAGATGCTAGCAACTGTTTAGGAATACGAGGATTCGCCGATATGCACGGTTGCATTGATCTCGTGAATTACGCAGATCAATATATCGAGCAGCACTTCCAGTAAGTTCTATTAGTTCATAGATTGGTTCTGGGTCTGGCTATATCCTCTTTCCTTGCAGCGAGGTCATCCAGTATGACGAATTTCTGAACCTCCAATACGATCAGGTTATAAATCTGATAAAGAATGATCGAATCTCTGTGCCAAGTGAGGAGAAGGTTTATGAATGTGTTATATCGTGGATTCGGTATGATCCTGTGATGCGAGATCAATTTATTGCCAGCTTAATGGAGCATGTGAGATTACCCTTTCTCTCGAAGGAATACCTAACGCAGCGGGTTGACAAAGAAGCTCTAATGGAAGGAAACATTGTTTGTAAGAACCTAATTATCGAAGCATTGACTTACCATCTGTTGCCGAATGAAACTCGGAGTTCCAGGACGATACCAAGAATGCCAGTGGGAAAACCGAAGATCTTGCTGGTCATAGGAGGTCAAGCTCCGAAAGCAATACGTTCAGTGGAATGTTACGACTTACGCGAGGAGAAGTGGTATCAAGCTGCAGAGATGCCCAACCGACGATGTCGGTAAATAAGCCCCCGACCAAAAGCAAATGTTAGTCAATAATATTTTTCTTTTATCCGTTTTCTAGCGCCGGTCTATCAGTATTAGATGACAAGGTATACGCAGTGGGAGGCTTTAATGGTTCATTGCGGGTGCGCACAGTAGAAGTCTACGACCCGGCTACAGATACTTGGACTACATGCAACAGTATGGAAGCAAGACGATCAACACTGGGAGTAGCAGTCCTCAATGGTTGCATTTACGCAGTTGGGGGTTTCGATGGAACTACTGGCCTTCCCACGGCCGAAGTGTATAACCCGCAAACACAAGAATGGCGTTTTATAGCCCCGATGTCAACACGACGCAGTTCGGTTGGAGTGGGTGTTGTTAATGGCTTGCTATACGCTGTCGGTGGTTATGATGGGTTCTCCAGACAATGTTTATCGGGAGTCGAGCGATATAATCCAGAAACGAATACATGGTCAGATGTGGCAGATATGAGCGCACGTCGCAGTGGTGCTGGTGTTGGTGTCCTGAACAACATCTTATATGCAGTCGGGGGCCATGATGGGCCAATGGTTAGAAAGTCGGTGGAGGCGTATGATCCCGAAACCAACCAGTGGCATCCGGTTGCCGATATGGCGTTTTGTCGACGAAATGCCGGAGTAGTAGCACATGATGGTCTATTGTATGTGGTTGGTGGAGATGATGGAGCATCAAATCTGGCTTCAGTCGAGGTAAATGGGTTGATGTACTTTCAATCGATGCTTTTCTGAACTTTTCTTTTCTTTTTGAAGGTTTATTGCCCGGAAACGGATAGTTGGAGAGTACTTCCCGCCACAATGACCATCGGACGCAGTTACGCTGGCGTGTGTATGATTGATAAGCCCATGTGAATGGAAGAGCAGGGTGCGATGGCCCGGTAAGGTTTTTCGTTATTGAAGTTCTTCGTTAAGTTTTGTTCTACTTGAGGATAGGTCGTTTTCTATGTTAGAATGGGATAGGTAGATAAACCGAATACAGATGTATGTTGTCAAGTGTTTTTCAATCAGTTTATTAATGATGGGATGTTTTTTTTACACTTCTCTCGGGGGAGCGACGAGTCGGTGCTCCATGATGCCACCACAAAACTGTTGCAGTTCTTTTAGAACAGTTAGAGGTTGTAACGCTCTAGAAACACTCGCGCGGGGAGGGAAAACCACACTACACACACGCACGCACAGTATAAGACGGCACAAAACATACACACACATCGACCAAAGCCCAGATTATCAGACGCCGAAGACGTGATCTGCGCAATCGCACTCAAGACCTACCGGTCTTGTATGATTTATTCCACCATCCCTCCATCCAAGTAGTTAGAGAACATTTGAACTAATCCTGTCCACACTATCCTTGGATACCCCCCCACCCCCCCTTTATTTTTTAGATATCTTGAGATCGAGCCCAACATCCTCACGAATGTGGGTGATTCTGGTTATCGCAAGATGATCAGAAGCCAGAGACAAGATGAAGGACACATTTGTCCTTGTCTCGCTTAAGTCGGTCTCCCGCCACTCCTTTTTTGTTTTTTTTTGTTTTTTTGTTTGTTTTTGTTTTTGTACAAACAGAATTAGCTACCTTCCCATCAAGGTCGGTCGACTCATCACTAAGGTTTTCCTAGGAGAACTAATCCGATTGACTTTGGTGTTACTGTTTAATTTTGGGGGCACAATCTTGGCCTCTTCCAGTGACTTGTCCCAAGGTTGAATTCAACCCATAATTCCCGAATTATATTTCTTTTATTCTTAAAACTGAAAGACTGTTTTATTTACCGGGGTATCTCGTTCTGCCTCCCAGATTTTAGTTCGCCGAGAGAAACCGCTCCACTTCGGTTTCTCCCTCCTTTATTGAAGGAGGCTAATTTCTTGCTTCGTAATCAAAGTATGCCGACTCACCACTCGAAGGTTTTCCTAGGAGAACTAGTCCGATTGATTTTGCTGTTGCCGTTTAATTTTGGGAACACAGTCTTGGCCTCTCCCAATGACGTGTTCCAAGGTTAAATTGAAGCAATAATTTCCGAACTATATTTCTCGCCTTGGGCAGACGATATTGCGGTCGGTGCTTCCGGCGTTTTGAGCCCGTGGATACCCGTGCTTTGCTTTTGAGCGTTAGAGGTACGGCTTTGACTGTATTGGTCCGCAGATGTTGTGGCCGGTGCCTCCGGTGTCGTGTACTTCCGTTACCCTTTGTTTTATTCTTCGTCTGAACTTCCTTCCATTCCAGGTTGACTGTGCAGGTCGGTGGGGTATGACGACGACGTACTGCACTAACCGTTTTGGTGGGTGCACAGATTGATGAATTCCGGGTTTTTTTTCCTATTTTCTCCTCTAGCTGCACCCTTCTCACGTGTGACCCCTTTATGTCAGAGAGAGAGCATAATGCAAATATTTTGATAAATGATCGAATTTTAAGTAATTCGTCATCGCATAATCGGGCTCTGTCGACGTTCCACTCACAACGGCATTTTGTAACATCAGGGGCATCGGTTTCACCAATACGAATGTTAACGCCGTCCACCAATATCTCCAAACAACGAAACCTGATACCTTTGCCCTAACTGAGACCCAAGTCGATTCATCAACTGAGTCAACATATCTTTTTTACCCAGGATACGACTTGCATTCGAAATTCCGTTTTAGGGGTGGAGTCTGCGTCTTCACACGGTCCGATCTGAATTGCCAGAGGATGGAGGCGTCGGAACCCAACAACTTGGGCACCCATGGTTGAAGGTCGTGCTGAAGAATCCTGTTAAATTTCCTTGTTATCTTGACAGCTCACCGAATGACGATCGACGAGCGACATTTTTCGAACATCTTTTACGTACCGTCAACTGAAATGTCGTCCTTGGCGATTTCAACACAACTCCGGCTGGCTAGTACATTCTAACAGAATAGACCAGACTGGGAGACTGGTGGAGATGTTCGCTGTTAGCCGCAATTTGACTCAACTCGGGGAGGAACGTACGCGAGTCCCGGATGCCCGAGGTGGTTATGCGAACACCCTGGATATGTTTTTGACGTACGAGCAGAGCATTTATACCGTTGAGGTTGCTACCCCACTGGAAAACTCAAATCGCTGCTTGGAATCGGCCGCTCAACCTGTTGCATTTCAAGCGAACAACCGACCTAGCAGCTTCGCCATGTATGGAGGTATGGTGCTGCTAACTGGGACGATTTGTGGGATTTATTCACAACCTTTCCGTGGTCGGAGGTGGGCTTTTGAGGCTCCGATGTTAACGCATACACGGAATCGGTTACGGAGATTATTTTGTTCGGGATGGAGATTTACATTCCGCATTCCATCAACCGAAATTCATCTGAAAAGCCTTGGTTTGATACAAAATGCGAATGGATTACAGCGGCAAAAAATAGAGCTTTTAACCAATGCCGCTCCAATCCCACCGATGTTAACAGAACGAATTTTGTTAGAATCAGAAACTCATGCAACTAGGGGATTGATACCGCGAAGAAGGCTCACAGCGACAGGGCGATCAATAAGCTCCTTCGGTGCCCAACTGGTTTGCGCTCCTTCTGGTCAATGGCAAAAGCTGTCCGCGGTAACTTCGCATCCTCCTCTTTCCCCCCGTTGGTGACAGACAGCGGGACGTTAGTCACGAAGGCTTACAATGACAGAGCGAGTGGTGTAAAATAGAGCTTTTAATCAAAGTGCTCCAATCCCACCGATGTTAACAGAACGAATTTTGTTAGAATCAGATACGCGTGCAAGCGGGCGATTGATACCACGAAGGCTTACAATGACAGGGTGACCAATAAACTCCTTGAGTGCCCAACTGGTTCGCGTCCCTTCTGGTCAATGGCAAGAGCTATCAGCAATAACTTCGCCTCCTCCTCTTTTTCTCCGTTGTTGACGGGAAATGGGATACTAGTCACAAATTTAAAGGAAAAGCTAATGTGTTCGCGAATTTATTTTCCGCGAATTCAAACCTCGAAGCCGGTCTTTTGGAGCCGCCTGTGGTCGCGCCCATATGGTATTCGATGGGGAATGTGAGGTTCTGTCCGCGAACTAATCAACGGATTCTACGTGGACTGGACTGTAAGAAGGCAATCGGCCCGGACGGAATACCAGCAATAGTCCTTAAGAACAGCGCTCTAGAACTGTCACCGGTTCTTGCCAGGCTCTTCCGCTTATCTTATGCGCGGAGGGCAACAAATGCCGATTTTAGTTCAGCATCGGCAATATTCATACGATCACGATTAAATTCAGCTTACCAGTCGATATTAGTTGATTTCATGCTACTGTTTGGCTTTAACAGTAATTTGTTGCCGCCAAAAACAATGTTTAATCAACACACGAATTTACTTTTACCCATTGTTTTGAAAATAGCTAAAGTCGTCTTACAAAAACGACTGTATTTTCAGAATTAAACGTCTAGTTGTCGTAAAACTAAGGTTTGGAGGTTAGTACAATGCAGAAATCATATGAGTCTATAGCGTTTGGAATGATAGTGAAGAACGTGTAATTCGAACTGACACTATGACAGTTAGAATCACCAAAAATTGAACCAATGCGTTACACATCAGGCTACTGGCCGTGCTTAGAATTCGATTTTTAAACTCAAGTATATTCCACTGATGTGAATTGTTATGTTATCGCTATGGTATACGGCTCTGATGCATTTTCTTATTCGATTTTCGTTCGGTGTTCTTCACTATTTGCTTGTGTATTGTGTGTGTATCTGTTAGAAACGCTACAAGTCTGTCTACAGTAGTGCCACCAATGTGTCAGACCGGACACATATTGTGTAATAGAAGTTTCGCCTTGTGATGTATTTTAATTTAAGGGTATCATAGAAAAAGTATCGCCATGTAATGGATTATGTTTACGTCGAGGAAGGAATCTAAATCTGGTTATGCTATGTCTAGGAACTAACTTCCCTAATGGTGCGGTATGAAGCGCAACCCGCTAAAAGTATATGGCGAAGTCGCCGCAGTTATGAATCAAAATCCTAAGTCTGGATGTGATTGATTTTATTAGCAATTTGTCAGGCTATTTATACTCCCAATCATTCACTCAAATATTTACAAGTTATTAGTCATTCATTCAAAAAAAAAAAAGGCAATTTAACAAAAATTATTTCATTCTTCTTTCTAGCACCATCTAAGGGTATAGTGTAAGAACAATGACACGAGTTGACCTATTTGACAATTAATTACTGCCAGCACTAAGTGAATGTCATGTGACACTTCAAATCATAAGTGGACCTCATTGCTGTGACTCAATGAAAAGAGTCGACCTTAAATTGTTGCCGGCACAGAATGCAAGATATATGATACTTGCAAATCGTGACTGGGGCTATTGATTTATTTTATTAATTTTTCTTGGTCATCTTGTGGGCATGTTGTTACACTGCAATTGAGTGAAGTGTTTTAATAGTCGCCAATTCACTGTAGGTATTCTCACATTCTTTCTTCTCTGGGTTATTTAGTGGTGACAGCTTCTTTGCCGACGCCGCCTACAGCCTCCCTCGCATTTTTGTCTCCCACCAGTGTGCAATATTCTTTGCTAATGCGAGACATAGATGTCTTTTTTTTTTTTTGGAGCGTATTGTCACATGTGATGAGACCAGAGTACATCATTATACTCCCGAGACGAAAATGGCAAGTAAGGAGTGACGAAGGAAGGATAAAGGCTGTCCAGTGAAGACCAAAGCTCGTCTCTCATCCGAAAAAGTTCTTGCAACGATTTTTTTCGACCCAAAGGGAGTTTTAATGATTGATTTTCTTCACGAACAACGAACATTGAATGCAGCTTACTACTGTCAGTTATTACATTCGGGAAAAGAAGACGAGGTACGTCTATTTGGGGTATCATCCTTCTTCATGACAACGCCAGGCCTCACACCCCGTCCTTGACAAGGCATGCATTGAAAGAAACGGCCTCGGAAACCCTTGAACATCCCCCTTATATCCCAAGATTGTCTTCCTGTGATTATTTTTTGTTCGCACCCTTGAAGGAATCACTTAGAGGAAAAAAATTCTAAAGTAATAAAGAAGTCGAAGAGCAACAACTCAACCTTAATCTTTCTACCAACAAGGGATATTAAAGTTTTCAAATCGATGGCAAAATTGTGTAGATCACACAGGAGACAATATTGAAAAATGTTGTTAGTACGAGGGTTGCCTTTTATATTTCGGGATTAGAGAACAAAAACAAATATTGATCATCGAAAATCACTTTATTGTTTTTCAAAATATTCCCCATGAAGATCTATACACTTTTGCATGCGTTTGAACCAATTGTCGAAGCACTTTTGCCACTCTGATTGAGGTATCTCCAACACATGCATTCTGAATGCAGCAACCGCATCTTTAGGTGTCGAAAAACGTTGACCTCTCAGTTTGTTTTTTACGTACGGGAATAAAAAGAAGTCATTCGGTGCCAAGTCAGGACTATACGGCGGATGACCCATCAAATCGATGTTTTGGGTGCTCAAAAATGCAGTTGTCGCAGCCGATGTGTGAGAGCTCGCATTGTCGTGGTGAAGAGTGATCCGTCTTCGGCGGTTGGTTTTCCTGATTTCTTGGAAGACAACTGGCAAACAAATGGTTGTGTACCACTCAGAATTGACTGTTCTGCGTTGTTCTAGTGGTACGGTTGCGACATGTCCAGTTTTTCCGAAAAAACAGGCGACCATTTGCTTGGAAGTGCTTCGTGCGCGAACAGCTTTTGTTGGATTTGGCTCATCTTGAAACACCCAGACAGTCGACTGCTGTTTACTTTCGGGCTCATACGCGTAAATCCACGATTCATCACCTGTCACGATGTCATAGACGTGTTTCGAAGCACCGCGACCGTATTTTTTGAGCATTTCTTTCGACCAATTGACACGAGCCCTTTTTTGGGCGATTGACAAATTGTGTGGGATCCAACGCGAACAAATTTTTTTGACAGTCAAATGTTTATGCAATATTGAATGTATGCTGGTCTCACTAACGCCTAAGGTTGTCTCAATCTCACGATAGGTCACATGACGATCTTCCAATATCAGTTCGCGCACAGCATCAATGGTTTTCGGAACAACAACTGATTTTGGACGACCTTTACGAAATTCATCTTGGAGTGAACTACGACCACGATTGAATTCACCATACCATCGATAAACACTGGTCCTTGATGGAGCTTCATCGCCAAAAATTGAATTAAGTTCATCCATGCACTGTTGCTGAGTTAATCCACGCCGAAAGTTGTAAAAAATAATCGCACGAAAATGTTGACGATTTAATTCCATTTTTGGGCCGAGATGAATCTTTTAAGTTACTGTAAACAACACAAATAGCGCTCGTATGTCAAAACGTTCTGAGTGCGTATAACCTCAAAAATGTCCAACTTTACGACAGAGCTGTCAATTGCCGGATTGCAACACTAGGGTTGCCAAATCCCGAAACATAAGAGGCAACCCTCGTATAGGTGGTGTGTCAAGTGCTCACATATGCGGATGCCATCGCCGTTTTGGGCGATAATCTAGAAACTGTAAGTAAAAGCAGTGAAATCATCATGCAAGCAGCAGCGAGGTGGGCCTAGAAATAAATGAAGACAAAACGAAATACATGATTATGGCGAGAGCAGGTGGATCTGGGCTTCTCGATAGTATAGTGGTTAGTATACCCGCCTGTCACGTGGGGGACCGGGGTTCGATTCCCCGTCGGGGAGCCTCTGCCAAAAAAAAAAAAAACAAGTCATTATGGAAAATTTAATAAGCCTCAGGACTTGCTAAATAAGGCCAAGACCGGTTCCCGGTTGTAGTGCCGATGATGATGATGAGGTGGACCTCAGAGAACACACATAAACATCAGGGGCAAGATATTTGAAAATGTCAAAGAATTTAAATACCTGGGAACAATACTGACGGCCAGTAAGGAAATGTCCAAGGAAATTAACAAAAGACTACACTCCGGCAACGCTAGTTGATACAGTCAGTAAACTGCTGAAATCCAAACTGCTATCACGGAATATAAAGCTCCGTGTCTATAAAACCATAATCATGCCGATTGTTCTATACGGATGCGAACCATGGGCTCTTACAAAACGGGAAGAAAACAAATTCCGCGTATTCGAGAATAAAGTCCTAAGGGGTATCTTTGGTGGCAAATATGACGAGGGGGCAGGACAATGGAGAAAACTCCACAACCACGAATTGCAAGAGATATACCCCAAACCTACAATAGTGAGAGTAATCAAGTCGCGAAGACTAAGATGGGCCGGACATGTGGCGCAAATTGGCAACGATAGGACCGTGGGTAGAATTCTTGACGGTAGACCAACGGGAAAGAGACCGGTGGGACGGCCGCGACGGAGATGGGAGGACAATGTTAGGTTTGACCTCGAACGGTGAAGGACAGCGCACGGGACAGGGAACAATGGCGGAGTCAAGTCGGCGAGGTCATGAACTTGCGGGTTCCTACAGGCCAATAAATAGTATAGGTAGTGTGTAACATTATTCAATAAACATATAAAAATAAATTACTGTTTTTATTTCAATCACCCTCGTATAACGTTTCCATCGAATGTCAAGTCAAATGGTATATATTTTACTTACGAGAAAGATTTGCTGCTCATAACCTCATAAATCCTTACAAGTCCTCAGAAAATTCCTGGAATAAAAAAGAGTTCTTTGAGCTGGTCGTACAGATACATATATCTTGTAGTTGCCTTGGAGTCGCACATACGTGTAGTACATGAGCCCATGCAGCTTGCATAACTGAGACGTACAGACAACTGAACATTTTTATTCCAATTATAAACTTTAAGTGTAATGTGATATAATTTTTCGCCACAAAAATGTATGTATATAAATGCAAATTGGTTACCTGTGGTTCTTCTCTATAGACTGATCCACCACCTGTGGCTTTTCTCTATAGGTTTCACTCCCAACACGACCAGGGCGGCCGCCGCCAAACGGTGTCCTCTGAAGAGAATACGCTGTGCCTCTGCTAATCCAACCCAACGAACGACGAGATGTCCACCTCCGGTTACTTCGTCACGAATCTCCTTGATAGTTTAGAAAACTGGCGTTATGGATGGGCTAGGCCGATCCAAATCAAACACTTGTGGTTGATGCTTTTTCTTCTTTTATTGGAATTCTTTTTCTTCCCCTTAACAATTCTTAGTTTCACGTATACTTTTTGCTTTTTTGCTTTTACAAAAAAAAAAAAAGAAAACTGTCTGCTCTTCCTCCTTTTTCTTTTCACTTCCAACATCAACGAACTCTACATTAACATTCAGTTACCAACTGTATTCTCTTAAAAACAGTATCCATCAATCAATAACAAACGGAATCTAAAGCCGTATTTTCAAAAAAAAAAAAAACATTAACCTGTTCTCTCTCTCGCTCTCCCTCAACGTCCACTCCGAAAATCGAACTCGAAACTTGTACACGATCCACACTCGAACTGGGGTGTGTCCGCACACTTACATGTGGATCGTGTACTTACTCCACCACCTTACCATCACATTATATTAAAATTAAATTATATTAAAACAAATAAATGATGGGGGCGGTGGAAGCCGCACGTAACAGTAATAAATTCGCTTAGATAGTTTCCAATGAAACCACCACCAAATGGATCGCTTGATGGAAGATCGGCGTTACATTTCGATTCTGACAAATATTGATAAGTTTATCAAACTGGTAACTTTTTTAATATCCCTATTTTAATGATATTACTCTACAAGCTCGGACTACCCTGGCACAGGGTGCTCGAAATAGGTTTAGATCAAAATGTCGGCCCTGAACAGGAAAGTGGACTCCTAAGTTAGAGATAAGAAACGTTAACAAAAGCCGGGGAAGACTCCAAAATACCATTATGGCGACTCTATCAGCCCCAAACATCCCTTAGGACAAGTAAGGTAAATTCTAGAAATTATTTTAACCCATATGTGGACCTCCGAATCACTTGCTTCCGGTGCCAAGAGTCGTTTGTTCCGGGGAACGGCGTCGATGGTGCTTACTGCCTAACGGCAAAGGCGCAGCATCATTGACCATACTGCACCGCTTTAAGAACTCCCAACATTGAACTCAACGTGCTCATCATGTCTCATCTTTCGATTTGCGTGTCACCAAACGAACCTTCGAGCAGATCTCTACCCTTGCAAGATTGAGGAAAAACGAGATCTCCGACGTCATTGCTCAGACTACCCACTTGGGATGTATACTGACAGGTGCAACACCCTCAAAATAATCATACTGTGGTACAACCAGACCTATATATAAACAATTGTTAAATTATCATCGACCATGAGTTGCGATCTTTCCACTTCAACTCAGAGGAACTGGGTGACTATGTGAATACAGCTCGCAACGCGTTTCAGCGGATTAATAAAGGGTTTGGGCGTCAACATCAATTCCATGAGCTATTCAAGAGGTCATGGAAGAGTACATGACGCTCAACCACATGAGCGAAACGAACACTGGAAACACCATTAGTGCAGGGAAACAATCGTAAAGGCAAATAGCGATCATGGGGTACTGAGAAGCTCACATACTTAGGCGAGAATAACGTAATTGAAGAAGTTCGCGATAAAAGAAAAATGAAAGAGGGGATAAATCCAAAACACCAAAGCCAGTCATGGAAAAGGAAAAAATTCCACTTCAACTAGAACTCATCAAATTCTCGGCTTTCGTACTAAACTCGAAAATTTCAGTTAAACTTCACTAGAGATTTTAGCGTTTACGACGATAGTGAAGAGCATACGATTCGAATCAACGCTATGACTAAAAGATAGCACCCAAATCTTGTCACATCAGACCACTGCCGCGTGTATGAAATCGATTGTTATTCTTAAGTACACTCAACTGCTGTGGAAATGCTGAGATAATTGCTATGATATAGGACTCAGAAGGATATAGTTTGATTTTTCTTTCAGTGTAGTTTTTCACTATTTGTTTGTGTATTGTGTGCACATCTGTTAGAAATGCTACAAGATCGTAGTAGCCCAATTGATAACTTTAATAAGGATAGCAACACTGATAAACAGCGGCGGAAATCGATAATTTCAGTACACCCATCGAATATATCTGATTCAAGTGACCTCGATTGGGTGCATTCTCTGTCAATCTATCTAGCAGGTGGTCGCAACCCCTCTCCCAGATCAACATAATTTGATTAAACTACAATCACATAAAGACATATGCGCTATGTATATATAAATATATAGATATATATCACGAAAACCGTTCTCGAGAACCTTCCCACAGTTGAACGGCTTTAATGTACCCAAATGTCATAAAAACATTACCTGACATTGTCTCGCATAGTTCCTTCACGACTTCACCAATGGACAAGAACGCGATTAGAATCAAAAAAAAAAGATAGAAACGTATTCATAGAAAACCATCTTCGTTCACGACGCGCCCGTTGGTTTCTATTCGCCCGGAAACAGTAAATAAGATCGTAAATTCTACAATAAAGTATATAAGGTAGCAGTCTGCTACGAAGGCAAAACGAAAACGAGTGTTAAGATATCCATTCAGCAGGGAGGTCTCCCCACCGATTTCCCTAGCCTTCATAATTTGTACATAAAATTCCATGAAAACTTCAATATTCCCCACCAAAAAGTAACAAGAGACCTCTCGGCTTTTCAACAATACATTTGCACGAAAGTGGCATCTGGTCCCCTACGCAGGGAACCCACAAATAAGAAGTTTTTTCGGCACTAAACGGCTGCCCAACCCCCTTTCAACAGGTTCTCCCAATACTCTTCCCCTAACCATTTACTACCAGAATGTCAGAGGACTACGGTCCAAAACGCATTCGATCTTACAAAATACTCACTCCTTTTCCTTCGATATATACGCACTGACCGAAAGTAACCTGACCCGCAGTATCAACAGCCTGGAACTGCCCCCCTCCTTCACAGTTTTTCGGGACGACGAGGTCCATCATTCCAGTCCTGACACCCCCTGCCGAGGCGTGCTGCTTACCATCCAAAACGGACTTCTTCTCTTATCACCATCTCTTCTTCTCCCAACCTCGACTATGTCGCAAAAAAAATTGAACACCGCTCAAAGTCCGTGTTCATCATATGCTTTTACATACCTCCATCGCAAGCTATCGAGTCATACGAACTCGCTATTGCGGCAATCGACCGCATAACTGAGGCTAGTTCTTCCCAAGGCGACATTGTAGTCCTTGACGATTTTAATCTCCCCAATCTCCAATGGACGCTGTCTGACGACCACTCCCACTACATCGCAAACCCCACTACTACCAAGGAATGTCTCTTTATAGACAGCCTCACCGACTCTGATCTTTGCCAAGTAAGCAATGTCCTAAACCATCTGGGCAGACAACTTGACCTTGTGTTCACGACAGACCCCTTAATTTCTCAGTTGTCTCTTGTCCCCACACGCTCTCAACTACAGGTAGTCCCCGACTTACGACCGTTCGACTTACGACTATTCGCACTTACGACCATTTTTTTTCCAATTTTTTTCATAGAAAATACTTAAAGAAGACAAATATGTAGTTGCGGGGAATCCCTAAAATATATGAGTAACATTAAAAAAAAAAAAACAAAGTAAAAAAATCGATTTACATACATATGTCAGTACAAATAATACATTGCATTAGCTAAGTCGGAATTTTTTTTATATGAAATTCGACTTGCGACTTAATCGACTTACGACCGATGACCAGGAACCTATCTCGGTCGTAAGTCGGGGAATACCTGTATTGACAACCACCACCCCCGCTTCTCGTATCCTTATACCACGACTACTCAGCCCACAGACCCCGCCCGCCTATCAGTTTTCTTTCAACTGCCGAAAAGCCAATTTCCGCCTCATAAATGAGTACCTCAGCAATATCACACTCTGCGTAAATGAAATAAGTGTAGAGGACGCTACAGCCTCGCTCTACACAGAAATCCACAACGCCATATCCGTATATGTCCCATACTCCCGACACAGGTTATCATTCTCATCCCCCCCCCCCCCCCCCCCCCGTGGTATAACCACAAACTACGCACCCGTCGTAACAAAAGAAATAAGTTGTGGAACACTTTCCTAAACACGCGTTCTCCCCTTGACTACTCCAACTATCTGGGTTACTTTTACTAATTCACCGAGCTTTACAGCTCTCTCTACCACAATTACCTTGCCAAAACTCAATTCAACCTGATCAACGACCCCAAATCTTTCTTCCACTTCATCAACCACAAACTGAAATCTGATGCCTATCCCACCTCCCTTTACTACGGCTCAACTACTACAACGGACTCCCAAACCATATCCAATCTTTTTGCGTCCTTCTTCAAACTATCCTTAACGTACGACTCGTTCGAGCCTAACCCCTCCCACATTACTGGCATGTCTGAATTCTCCCTCGGCCCTCTCATCCCTCTACACATACAACAACACCAGGTCACAAAGAAATTTGAAGAACTGAAAGACGATTTCAGTCCCGACCCAGACGGACTCCCTGTTGTTCCTCTTCTCTCTCTCTCCCGCTCACGTCAATTTTTAATCTATCCCTTGCTCAAGGTCTATTCCCTAACTTTTGGAAATCCTCTTACATAACCCCCATACATAAAAAGGGCGAAAAAAACGAAATATCCAACTATCGTCCCATTGCTAAGCTTTCGCACATCCCTAAACTTTTCGAAGGCCTACTATATGAGGCGTTAAGTTTTCGCTGCGCACCCATCATCTCTCCGAACCAGCACGGCTTTCTCTCAGGCAGGACCATTGCTACTAACCTTGTCGAATTCACATCCCACACACTCCCTGCCCTAGAAAACGGCGATGAGGTCGACGTACTCGCTACCGACTTTAGCAAGGCCTTCGACAAAATCTCCCATAACCTCATTCTCTTCAAGCTATCCTCGCTCGGTTTCGAACCCCTGCTGATTATGTGGATCTCATCCTATCTCAGTTATCGAACCTGCCGCGTGCGATTTAGATCCACCCTCTCCGATCCTTTTTTCCCAACCTCAGGTGTCCCCCAGGGCAGTCACCTCGGCCCACTCCTATTTATCCTAACCATAAACGACATAGGCTCCTGCATTAATCACTCCTTCATCTCGCTTTACGCGGGTGATTCCAAAATTTTTAAGACAATCCACTCTCCCCTGGACTCCTCATTTCTCTAAGCGGATCTTAACAGCTTCTCGACTTGGTGCCAAAATAATTGTCTAGAATTGAATATCGCCAAATGTCACACAATCACCTTCTCTCGGAAGTGTTCCCCCACTCACCCACGCTCCTATCTCTTACTGAACCAACCGATAACATCGGTTGAATTGATTCGCGATCTGGGCGTCCTATGCGACAAGGAGCTCAAATTTACCGCACATTTTGATTACATAATCCTCAAGGCTAACGCCGCACTTGGGTTTGTCAAACGCTGGTCGAAGGAATTCCTTAACCCATACGTCACCCGATCACTCTACACAACTTTTGTCCGGCTACTACTCGAATACTCTAGTCAGGTCTGGTCCCCGTATCAAGTGACTCACATTCGCAGGGAGTTCAACGTCGTTTCTTGCGCTTCGCCCTCCGCGGACTAAACTGGGAAAATCGGCTGATGCTACTGTGGCGGTTCTTTAATACATTCCCAAAGAACCGCCCATCCTCTTAAAAAAACCACCTTCCAAACCCATAATACTTACCTGCATTCGAGCAGCTTAAGCTGTCTTTCAAATAACTTTCACCTGAAAGTTAAACCTCATTAAGGCAAGCATCACATTGAATTTTTCCGTTTATGAACCGTACCATATCTCCATCGGCTCGGCTTGTCAGCAATTACAATAGATAAATACTAGCTGGCCAGCGTAATTGTTGATATAGCTGTAGCGGATGGTTTCTTCCTACGGTTCATATCTATTTATTGCCCCAGTTCCAAGGTTCGCAACACTTGCGACCAATTTCCTTTGTCGGTTATCTACCGATCATGGGATTGACGTTAGACAATCATAATCCAAATCATGCTAACGATGCTCCGGCCTGTAAAACAAACAAAAGCCACCATAGCCTAGGTCATAGGCGAGCAAACCATCGGTTTGCTTATCGCCACGAAAACTCTATAGCCTACAATGGCATTAGCATGAACGCCTAAGTAAACACGATGTGCATATCATCGTGACCCTTGAAATAGCGTTTTTGTGTATCTTGAAGCAAAAACCTATTTCGTCCTCAGGCGCAGGTCATCAAAGATTTATTGCCCTCGAAATAGCGTTTCTGTTTATTTAAGACACAGAAACCTATTTCTCCCTTCGGCGTTTTTTCGCCATCGCATATCTCTATAATACCAATTCATTGCACCAGCCCATGTTTATTTAGGTGCACTTTCATCGTCGCCGATATCCAGGCTAAAGGGCAACGTACTAGTGCTATATGCACACATACACAATCCTCCCCTATCGATGAAATTCGCGGGCATCGAACTGATAAATGTAAATTACATTTGAATCAGATTTTAACACTTGGAGAGTGCGCATGTGTCACGGAGTCCTTTTTAAGAATCGAGTTTCACCATCCATGGGAGTCAGGAGTTCTGGGACTTAATAATACCAAGAGCGGCGACGTCGGTTTCTTTTCTGTCGTTTAATCGTGATCAGTTTTAGTCGTGTCCAGCTTAATCGATCCCGTGTCGTCAGTGTACAGTTTTTTTCGATCGAGTTCTATCACTAACCGGTCGTCCTACAATCAAGCTAAGAACGGTGTCTAATAATAAATCTTTCGATTAATGTGTTAAATAACAACCAAGTTAATACGTCTTTGGACATAAATGTAACAATTAAGTGTAACTAAATAAGAGAAGTTTGGATAATAAAAGGAACATTAAAATGAATTCAGTGCGTTTGACTTTTTCTGTGGGACAATTTTGGCAGCAGACATCGGTGGTGTTTTTATGCAACCTGCATCCTTGCTGATGCCAACATAAAAACTACCTACACTACCACCATACACAAGCCGGCTCCGTCTAATCAATCTAAACACACCTGAAGAGCGCAGAATCCATGCCGACATCATCTTTGTCCATCGCCTTCTGTCTGGCTCAATCAATTGCCCAAGCTTGCTCTCCACTTTAACATTGCATACAAACCCCCGTAACGTACGTAACCTACGACTGTTTTACGTGCCTGCTCATCACACTTCTTACGGCGCTAACGAACCCATCTCGCGTATGCTACGACAGGCCAACTCTTTCCCCACCTCCTTCGATTTCAACATATCCACCCCCACTCTTAAACGACGTCTCAGAATAAACCCGCCCTAAATCCGCCCCCTCCCTCCAATAATCCCCTCTACCCTGCAATCCTACCTTACCTCTCCTCTCCTACCCTCAAAATAGTTCCCCCAGCCCCACCCACAATTTCAACCTGTTCCCCCAGCTCACCAACCCCATGCCCTGCACTGTCACTGTCTCACAAATGCCGAATTTACCACCCCCACATACACTCGCTCCTCCCTAGCCTCCTGCCTCCCCCATCGCACAGTCACCTTCACCTTCCTGGTTTTTTTCTTTTTTTCTCCTTCTTACTCTAGTTTTAAGATAGTCTGTAAGACTTTTTATATTAATTTAATTTAAGTTAATGGAAGCTTGCATTAAGCTAAATAAATGAGGGTTCTGCCCTCACACTAAACTAAACTCAATGATTTCATGTAGTCTTGGCGATTCTAAAATGCAATAACACGCGTAAAACGGGATACACTCTATGAGTAATCCAGATTATCAATTTCCAGTGTATATTGGTTAGCATTACCATGGCATACTGATCGAAACAATATGGTGCGCTTGCTGTAGAGTTAAGGTTTTATCTCAGCGAGTCTGTCGTGGTCTGGTGACAGAAACAAAAAAATTATGAACCATTTACTAGGGTGGTCCATAGAATAGAACGGGTTTGCATAGAGGTAGCTTTCTTGTCGGAAGGCCAGAAGCTAAAAGACGTGTACCCAGCAAAAAGTTGTGAAATGTCACGTGATAGACAAATAGTCATGGTCTTCAAATGGATGCGTTTAGTATTTCACCGATGATGAATGCTCTTACTATATTTGCGAAGGGACTAACAACCACTTCGATAATAACTTTGTTTTCATTCCTAATAACGACTACTCGTATAGCTCCCATTCTCAGATATTTTAATTAGCGCTTGGTGCCTCTCAACCTTCCGCCCCCTGCAACTAATTATCTAATTTAAATCTTTCTTTTTTTTCTCTGATCTTCCGCAGACAAGCAACAACAGCAAATGGTGATGATGAGAATAGCCAAGCCGAAGGCGCTGAAGGAGCAGTGGGTTGCTCGCGACTAAACGCCGAAGGTAGTCATTCTCAACAACAACAAAATCATCCACATTACGAAAACATCTATGAATCTATTGAGCAGTATGCAGCAGCCGCTGTTGACATCGCTGCCAATAATCAAGCCGCAGTGCATAACGCCGCTGCTGCTGCAGTTGCTGCTGTTGTTGCTGGCGTTGCTATCGCCCCTGCTGAACCCCTTAACAACAACGATAACATGGATAATGGCCACGTACAACCTCCGGTAGCTCCACAAGGATCCTTGGTATTGCCAAATAATGTGCCAGTAGCTCCTGTCGTCATAAATAATCTAAACCAGCGAACGAATAATGTCCAGGCTAACAATATGAGTAGCAATCTCAATATCGGATATCGCAATGATTTGTACGATCGCTCAAACAATGCACCGACATATGATACCCCACGACCAGCTCGTGGTGGACTTGGCGTACGAAGAAACTTACAATTGGACTTACATGGCGCAAATAGGATTCGATACGGTGTAGGAAATGGAACCACCGCGAATAATTTCCAGTCAGGGTCTGCACCCCCATTCTATCCCTGTCGGCAGAGGAGCTTTGACGATACCGAGTCTCATCATTACTACAACATGAATTGTAACCCCGGCAACAGATACGAGAACATCTATGAACAAATAAAAGATGAACCTATCTATCGAAATGTAAACGGAGGATCTGCTCGGTTATACGGAAGGTTAAATGTGATAGGTCATGGAATAGGCAGAATTGAACGACATTTAAGTTCGTCCTGTGGAAATATCGATCATTATAATCTAGGAGGACATTATGCTGTTTTGGGGCACTCGCATTTTGGAACCGTGGGGCATATTCGTTTAAATACATCATCTGGAGGAAACACAGGACAAACAGCATCAGGGGCGGTGCAACCAAAGGACAACAATGTTAAGAATAGCTCATCATCGTTCTTTAGTTGTTTGGGAGGCGAGAACTCGCAAAGCATGAAGAATATCTACAGAGCCACCGGCGGCGAGGGAAATTCCTCTAGAGAATATCCGCCCATGAATTCAGCAGCTATAAGCAGCGGAACGGTACCCAAACAGACAGGTATGTATTGTACGAGGTTCGAAGGGAGAATGTCGAATTTCGTAGCATGGCATCAGAGGATCCTGTATGCACTTCAAATTTTACGGACAGAATTAATAGTCAAATCAACTGAGAATAGAAGAATACAATTTTCTGGGTGATGTCGTTGATTTATTCATTTATTTCATTTATTACACGCGATATAAATATACTTACGAACTAACTTAAAATCTAAAAAACTTGGCGAAAGGATGGATAAGAGCCGCGTGGGGAATAGTATAGGGAACTATCAAAGATGGATGGATGGTGGTGTACGTGGTAGGACACGTACACCACCATCCATGATAGGTTGGAAGCTACGGTTTGAGTATGAGGATGAGAGTAGACGCTGCCGAGGAGGGGGTGGGGTGAAATAAAAAGAGGTGGGGTAAGAGTATTCCCACCGTAATATTCGCGAAACGGGTTCATTAGAGTCGAAGAAGTGTGAACGGCGGGCAAATAGAAGAGATGAGAGTTTCGCGGGTTAGTGGGGTTAGCGGAAAATGTAATGAAGGTGAGCAGGCTTAGACAGTTGATTGAACCTGTGAGAAGACGGTGGATGAAGAGGATGTCGACATGAGTTCTACGCTCTTCAAGCGTGTTAAGATTTATTAGGTTAGGATACAGCTTGTGTATGGGGGTAGAATCAGAGGATTTCCCACTTCAATCATCGGAGGGCAAAATACAAAAAACGACATTGCACGCTTTCAATCCTGCGAATATGCGACGAGTAGTGAGGAGAACAGACCTGACTAGCATATTCAAGGAGGGGACGAACAAAGGCTATATAGAGCGATCGGGAAACGCAGGGATTAGAGAATCCTCTCGAACAGCGTTTCACTAAACCAAGGGCAGAGTTGGTCTTGGGGATAATGTCATCAAAAGTGGGGTGAAGTTAAGCTCCCTATCACATAAGATTCCAAGGTCACGAATCGATTGTACAGGTGATATTAGTTGGTTGAGTAAGAAATAGTAACGTAGCGGCGAAGGGGAGCGTTTACGCGAGAAACTGATGGATTGACATTTGGCAATATTTAATTCGATGCAGTTATTTTGGCACCAAGTTGAAAAGCTGTCGAGATCCATTTGGAGAAGTGAGGAGTCGAGAGAAGAACGGTTCGGGTTGAAGTGTTTAGTGTCGTTCGCGTATAGTGAGATGGAGGAGTGCTTGATACTGGAGTCTATATCGTTGATCATCATCATCATCATCACCGGCACTACAGCCGGGAACCGGTCTTGGCCTTATTTAGCAAGTCCTGAGGCTTGTTAAATTTTCCATAATGATTTGCTCTTCCGGGCAAGGTCATTAGTGTTGCGCCAGAGGCTCCCCGACGGGGAATCGAACCCCGGTCTCCCGCATGACAGGCGGGTATACTAACCACTACACTACCGAGGAGCCCCTATATCGTTAATAGTAAGTTAAAAGTAAATATCCCCTGACCTGGAAAGAATTGGATTGGAGAGGGTGGATCTAAATCTGACAGGGTAGGTTCGATCGTTAAACTAGGAAATAATCCGCCAAATCAGTAGGGTTCAAAACCAAGGAAGGATAGCTTAAAGAGAGTGAGCTCGCGGGAGATTTTGTCGAAGGCTGCTCTGCTGCCATTCTCTAAGACACAGAGGGTGTGGGATGAGTGGTGGTGGTCGATCTACCCATAAGAAAACCATGCTGGTTCGGTGAGATGATGGATTTGCAGCGGAAACATAATGCGTTGTGTAGAATACCCTCGAACAGTTTTGGAATTTGTGAAAATTTTGCGATGCACCGGTAGGTACTAATATCGTTTTTAGGTCACTTTTTATGTATGGGGGTTATAGCATTGCGACGATAGTAAAGAACGTGTGATTCGAACCGGCGCTCTGACGGTTAGAATCACTAAAAATTTAACCAATGCTCAACACATCAGGCTACTGCCGCACGCACGAATTCGATTCCTAAACTTAAGATCACTCAACTGATATGGAATTGTTATGTTATTGCTTGGTATACAGTTGATGCTTTTTGCTTGTGTACTGTGTGTGTATCTGTTAGACACCCAGCGGGGTGACAAAAGAGGATTTCCAAATAATTGAGAATTCACCTTGTGTAAGGGGTAGAGTAAAGATCGCCGAGAGCGAGAGAGAAAGAGAAGGGCAACTTTTTTTTTAAAAGGACAGCAGGAGGTCAATCGGGACCAGGGCTGAACCCGTCTTTAAGTAGGTTTAAACTTTCTTCATCTAGGTGTTGCTAAATATGTTGACAGCTCTTTGAAGTAACACGAGTTAGGCACAAAAGAGTTGTCCGGGAAGGATTGTTTAGAGAAAGAAGTGAAAAGATTAGCAATAGTTTGGAGGTCAGTTGAAGTAGTCGTACCATAGGAAGGGGAGTTGGGATTTGCGTTTGCAATTAATAAAGTGAAAACAATTTGGGGTCATTGATCAAATTGTTTTGAGTTTTAATGAGATAATTGTGGTAGATAGAGCTGTAAAGTTCGGTCAATTGATAAGAGAACCGAGATACTTGGGGGGGGGGGGGGGGGGGTGATCTGTCAAAGTTGGTATACTCTGCTCCGGTTTTGAGGTCGAAATAAGGGAAAGGGCTAGAGGTAAGGGCAGAATGTGACATGAGACGAGCAATTTTGTTAAAATTGATAGAGTTTTTTCCGTGAGTGGAGGTGGGGAGGGGGGGGGGGGTAGTTTGTAACTTGGCTTGGAATAGGATTTTATGGCGCGAGATGTGATTGGTTTGGAAAGGGGAGTGCACATGTGGCTGGTTATAGGGAAACGGGTGTGAGTATGCAATGGCTTGGGATGAGATTTTATGGGACGAGTTATGATAGGAATGGGGTGCACCGGAGGGTCGAGGAAGCGGAGTGGGGATGTGGGCTGATTTAGAAAGGAGAGTACAGATATTATCAAGTACTAAGGAGTTAGGAAAAGGGGGCAGGTGTATGTTGCCTTGTTGGGGTTGCTATTGGATATAGTCAACCTACCAATCCGTATGTAACCATTGTTGTGCGGAAGGAAAATGCAATCGTATCTGGAGGGAAGGACTATGCGAAACCGGGTTTGTTCCTAGAGATAGGAAACATAAACACTCTTTTATGGGAATCCTGAAGTTTTTCAGAAAAAATTTACAAATCCAAACGGATTCCGCGGACTTAGGAACGCCCTATAACAGTTATGAGGTAATTGCTTGATGGAATAATCAAGTTTATTGACACGAGTCTGCAATTCTACGCGGGTTCAAGATGGGTCAAAATGGACAATTGAGGGCTGTCGGTGGGGAGCGTTACAGAAATGGAAGGGGGTGTTGGTTGGGGGGGGGGGGGGGGGGCACAAGGTGAATGCGATAAAATAGGATCGGTTGGGGCTGGGGCCATATTATGTAGTTCGTGTCATATAAAAGACGTCTCACACCTCGACGAGTGGTGCGGGTTGGGGTCTTGCAATTGCACAGATGAGATAACGGATTTCAAACTGCCTGAGGCGGAACGGGAAATCTTGTACACTAGTAGCTTGAATGTTCTGGATAAATTTCGGGATTTATAGAGCCTTGATAGACCATAGTATGCTTTGTTGGATTTGATCAGCGGTTCGCATACTTCTTCTTCTATATTGTTATCGGCTGATACTATTGACCCAAGGTAGTTAAAGGATTGCACTACTTCAAATTCGTGCTCCACTACCCTGATAGTTAGACCAACGTTAGGTCTTCTCTTCGTAGAAGTTGCTACCAAGTACTTAGTTTTCACTCATTCATGTGCAGTCCCAGTTTTTGTGCCGCCTGTTCGATCTGGGCGAAGGCGTCCTGTACCGCCGAATCGGATCTACCGATGTTGTCGATGTCGTCTGCGTAGGCAAGTATTTCACAGGACTTGGTGACAATAGTCCTTCTAGTTGTGACGCCAGACTCACGGTTTGCTTTCTACCACGCCGAGTTGAAGAGGAGGCAGGCCAGATCGTCCCCTTGTCGGAGTCCATTAAATATGTTTATTGGTTCTGACAGCAATCCCGCTATTTTTACTTGACTAGTTACATTGGTCATGGTCAATCTACAAAGTCGTATCAATTTATTTGGAACGCCGAACTATCTCATGGCATTATATACTTCTACCCTGGCTATGCTGTCGTAAGCTGCCTTAAAGTCTATGAATAGATGATATAATGGAATCTTAAATTCCAGACATTTTTCCATCGCCTACCCAAGGGTGAATATCTATTCAATCACTGATTTGCCTTGAATGAATCCACGCTGATATTGACCAATGATGACTTTAGCGTATCGGGCTATCCGATCTTGTAGGATAGAGGAGAGTATCTTATAGGTGGTACTCAGCAATATTATACCCCTATAGTTGCTGCACACTGTGATATCTCCCTTATTATGTATGGGGCAAATTATTCCGCAATGCTAATCTTCCGGTATTTCCTCTTGCTGCCATACGTGCACCACGACCTAATGAATTGCGTGATGTAACGCTGTCCCTCCTTGTTTGCTCAGCTCAGCTGATATGTCATCAGCTCCAGGGGCTTTATTTGATTTGAGCTGTCTTATGGCTTTTACTGTTTCCTCAATGCTTGGCGGCGGCACAATTGGTCTTGATTTGATGCATCGGTGGAGCCTCCAATTCGTCTGTGAACTGACCATTTAGCAATTCATTGAAGTACACTTCCCATCGCTTCAGAATGCCTTCAGAATCGGTGATCAGATTATCCTATTTATTCTTGTAGTAAGTGAAGCGTGGTGTGTGCCGCGTCATATTGCGGGTTATTTGATAGAACTTCCGCGTCCGGTACAGACCTCGCTCTCTACTTTCCTCTAGCAGATACACATACAATATACAAGCAAATAGTGAAGAACATCGTAAGAAATTTGGCCAGGAGGACACCACTTGACATCGCAGCTAAAGAAAACGCTGCATTGCATAAGGTCTCCCAAGGGAATCGCCTGAGAATGCGGCCACAGTTAGAGCTCTCAAGCCTAAGAGAATGGCAAGGAAGGTGGGATTCTTCCACCAAAGGAAGATGGACCCACACCATGATACCTGATATAGAAACATGGGTGAAAAGAAAACATGGCGAGCTGAATTACTACTTGACTCAGCTAATATCAGGACATGGATGCTTTCGGCAATACTTGTACAAGTATAAGCATGTGAATCGCCCATACTGCTTGTATTGCGAAGGCAAAATAGAAAATGCGAAACACGTACTCACAGAGTGCGTGAGATTCGAGACCGCACGAACGATTTTGGAGAGATATATGAGACGGAGAGTTACTCCGGCTGGAGTAATAGATTACATGCTGATTTCAAAACAGGCATGGTCCGTAACAAATGGTATTCTCGGTGAAATGATGCAGCAGTTGCGACGTGACGAGCGGAGTAACAGGTAAACTGCGTCCCGCCCCGCGATGGAATATCTAAAAGAAAGTTCCACGGGGATCAACGGGAATATGAGCCTGGCGGGAGGCGGCTTTAGTCGATAAAAACCCGGTATGCCTCTGGATTTGAAGATTTCCACCTTCCTATAGAAACAAAAAAACAAAAAAAAAAAAAAAAAAAAAAAAACCGTAAGAAATTCGAGGAAGCAAAGCATAAGAGCCGTATACCATAGCGATAACACAGCAATTCCACATCAGTTGAGTGTACTTGAGTTTAGAAATCGAATTCGTACACATGGCAGTGGCCTGATGTGTTGAACATTAGTTCAATCTTTTAGTGATTCAACCGTCATAGCGTCAGCTCGAATCACACGTTCTTCACTATCGTCGCAAACGCTTTACTCTTTTGAGTTTAGGGAATAGCCAGAAGTCCTACGGTGCCAAATCAGGCGAATGCGGTAAATATGGAATGATATTGGTCGAATTTCTATCGACAAACTGGCCAAATAAGCAATACAGTGTGAGTAGGTGCTGAATAGTCTTGCAAGAATTTCGGTCTACTTGTGCCAACAGCTAACTTTTTTTTATTTCTTTATTCATTTTTTTTTTAATAATACTAACCCACGCACAAAGGGGGATTTTGGATTACTCTTAATTGACAGCATAGTGCGGGCCGTAAACGACGTATAATGCTTAAATAATATTCCTTGTTAACAGTTCGGTCGATTGGAAGAAATTGTGATGGAATTGATTGATTTTGAACGACTTTCGTGCTCTTTACGGTCTTTCTTTATCATTGGTTATTTCGAGATCGTATGTTTCACCCCCCATGATAATCGATTGATAGTCGGAAAGCACTCTGGCATATAGGCCATACATTTTTGCACATTTGAAACACGCCGATTGTCCTATACGGATGCGAAACATGGGCTCTCACAAAACGGGAAGAAAACAAATCCCGCGTATTCGAGAATAAAGTCCTAAGGGGTATCTTTGGCGGTAAATATGACGAGGAGGCAGGACAATGGAGGAAACTCCACAACCACGAATTGGAAGAGCTATACCGCCAACCTACAATAGTGGGAGTAATCAAGTCGCGAAGATTAAGATGAGCCGGACATGTGGTGCGAATGGGCAACGATAGGACCGTGGGTAGAATTCTTGACGGTAGACCAACGGGAAAGAGACCGGTGGGACGGCCGCGGCGGAGATGGGAGGACAATGTTAGGTTGGACCTCGAGGAGATCGGATCAGATGGTCGAACGTGGAAGGAGAGCGCACGGGACAGGGAACAAAGGCGGAGTCGATTCGGTGAGGTCACGAACTTTCGGGTTCCTATAGGCCAATAAATAGTAGTATAGAAACATGAATGGAAATAAAACTACAAATGTTATTTTGTTGGTTTAACGTAATAAACGTTTATTGACTTTTTTTTAAAATGACATCGTCGAGATGTGCCCCATCTCGACGTTGGCACTCCTGCAATCGACTGCGTAAACTTTGGAAAACTCGCTTACACATGCTGCGAGGTATCGCGGCTATCTCCTCCCGAATGTTTTCATCGCTTCTTCTTGAACGTGGTCGCCTTTTTGTTTAATATACGTTGTCGATCCCATTTGCCCGAACTTCTTGACCCAACCTTTGATTAACTTGACACTTGGACACTCACTTACACGGCGTAATCCGTATTCAATTCTAAATAGACGTCATACAGAACGTAGGAATCGTTGTTTTTGTAAAATAGTTTTACACAAAAAGCACGCCGTTGTTCCGTGAAGCGCTCCATCACGACTAAAATTGCATGAAGCGACCCACAATTCCCCGTCACTCGCACGCCCGTCCCTCTAACGGTTTTTAAGATATCAAGTGTTACCATTTGCAAAGATGTATGGCCCACCCGATATTAACAGGGCGTGCCAATATTTTTGCAACCAATCGAGATTTGACTTTTTTGAAGCGCAGAACATCTTTCACAATGGTGTTTACTGATCCGCATGAAGTCCCAGAACTATCAGCAACGTCTCTTATAGTCAATTAATCTTCTCTGAGCACCATTGATTTCCTTGACGTGTAGTTCATTAGTTCATGTTTGTGGTCGTATCGGTTGTGGTTCATCTTCAACGCACCCTCGACCCTCTAAAGATTTTATGCCAATCATATGCGTGCGTTTTCGACATAATCGATATTCTGCAACGTGTTCAATATTTCTTCTGCAGAGATTGTTACGTACACAAAATGTAATGCAAATTCTTTGCTCAATGAATTCAGACATTGTAAAAATCCAATTCCACTGTTGTTGCCCACAAAACACAAACGTAACTATTTCCCAAGTAGAGATAATGACATCAAATTTGTCAGTATTCTGCCGCAGTGTAGTAACAATAGTTGTTACTGGCCTCGCTCCCAGGTAGCGTGTCTCCTTGTCCTGAAAAGGACGAGGGATCTCTTAAGACCGCTCCTTACGGGACCTGATGTGATCGCTGCCGTGCTTCCTCAAACCTTGAGGGAAGAGCAACGACCTACTCGTTCGTGGGACGTCGTTTCCAGAATAGCGTCCCTGTGCCGTGCAACCTGGTGCCTTCTATTGATGCCCGCAATCGTGGACGATGTAATGGTTTAATTTGCTTGCCACCACTCTACTCACCGGTTCCTTTTCCTGGTTGGAAGTCGTCTCTGGTTCTCAAAAGCAGCCAACGTTTCTCAGCGAATGCATAAAGCCCAAGTCAATGGAAAACACCTTTTATTTTGTCATAATAGGTTCATTTTTATTTACTTAGATAGGGAAACAATTGATCAGATTTAAGGTTTTGGTGTGGGATTACTGGGATTAGGATGTATGAATGGGGGTAAACGGTGGTAGGGCTTTTTAGAGCACTACAGCAGTACCAAATTACAATAGAAAAAATTGAAATTCGTTGCAAACTAAAATGCAATTCCCAAGTCATATATCTACACAGTAGCAAAAATTACCCTAAAATATTCTTCATCATCATCATTGGCACTACAACCGGGATCAGGTCTTGGCCTTATTTAGCAGGTCTCTCCACCGGTATCCGGTCCATATCCGTGACTTGTTAAATTGTCCATAATCATTTATTTTTGCGCGAACCTTTATCGGGATGCCGCTGTATGCATTGGTTCACTACTTGGCGGGTGACAATGCAACTTGCATTGAACAGGGACAAGGATTGTCCTGGCCTTCACCGGGTTGAAAGCAGAGACTTTGCCCTGTATGTTCGCTCCCAGCACCCCAAAATATTTTTAGTAATCATTGATTAAAATAGACAAGTGCGTAGGTTGTTTTAAAATGTATTTATTTCTAGATATGTTTATTGAAATACATTGTACCAACACCTCCGAAATTGTTTCTTCTTTCCACAGGTGCTATACCCAAATTGAAGTCTAGTTCCAAGACGAATGCCAATCAAAATTGCGGAGCCCAAGCTGCAGCCCAATCAACAACAAAACCACCTGCAAGTCCCGAACACTCCAGCACACTGAATCGCATATCGAAGTCATCACTTCAATGGCTGCTCGTCAACAAGTGGTTACCTCTGTGGATTGGTCAAGGCCCCGACTGTAAAGTTATCGATTTCAACTTCATGTTTTCACGAGATGTTGATGAATGTGTATGCGCCGGACGTCGACCTTTACCCCAAGATATTGTGCGCTTTAATGGACGAGCAGAGATGCACGCACGTCGGGATCCAAGTGGCCGGCCTCTACGAAACACTTGCTCACGATTGAAAGAGTCTGAGGTAGGCTGTCGTAATCGCCCAGAGGAGAACAACTACGAAAACATCCATGTCCATTGGCAAAATGGTTTTGAATTTGGTAGATCTCGAGATAACCATGTTGACAGCTCACGATCTAGCCTTCAGCGGGCTCGATCGGAAAGCCCAACATTCAGCCAGCGCATGAGGAAACAAAACAAAGATCCCAAGTACTTAGATCCATTTAAAAATTACGAACTCAACACGGAGAACAACACATTTAAGCCTCGTTCGTTGGACAAGTATAAGAACAGCTTGAAAGATGAACCGTTTTCGAATGATGATATGCAAGGTGCCGCTGCTTTGTTCCCTGAAGGCCTCGAATCAGCAGCTGGAGCCTGTGGCCCAGCTCCGGATCTCCCTATCGCACAAGAGGACCAAACCGATTCCGATGGCATAACAGAAGATGCAAATCCACGAACCGATCAACAGGATTAAGTTTATGGATTACTCAATTTTCGACTCAAATTTTCAAAGTATTTGCAACTAGCCGTAGAGCGGTGGTGATAACATTAATTTATATTAAGAGAATATTAGTAGCTTCATAAAATTGTATTCAATTGCACATCATACCCAAGACGTTAATATTTCTAAGACTTATAAGCGCATAATTCCGATTTTTTTTTTTAGAAGAGCTTTGCAGCAGGTGTGATAGACGGATTGACACCCGTACTCAGTGGAATATTTGTAAAGGTTGTGTTACTGCTGTATATCCTTATCCCTCTTGATATTTTAAGGCATCCCAATCCTGTGTTCTTTCTTTTTATTGAGGTTTACCTAAGTATTATCTTGTAAGGAATTAATGTAAGTTGACAATTCCTCTTCAGTTTATCCGCGCAAAAAATATAATAAATATACTCTAGTAGCACAAATAAAAAAAAAGAAAGAACGATTATTAGTTGAAAAAATGTGATTTTTTAAAAATTAATCCGGTGTTCGTTCAAGATTCACCAGATTGATGTAAATATATTTAAGGGTAAAAATGTGTAAAGGGTTTCGGCAGTTTTCGAGTAATCGATCAACACCCAACCAAAGTCATGGACTATAATTATGAATTTAATTTACTTTTATTATTGAAGAATTTATTTTTAATATTTCCAAATTACTACGAAACAGCACGACGCCCGCCCGGCGTTCTTAAGTATCCGTAGCCAACTGAAGTTTTTTTATGGTTGGTAACCACAGCAAAACCGACCCCATCAGAATTTCTCGACGACTCGATACGTTTTGCGTAGCTTTACTATTGTTTTTCGGCTCTGGCTGGCTCCGTTCAGGAGTTGTGTTCCACAATTTTCTAGTAGCACAACGATTAGACTTTTTAAAGGCAACATAATTTAACGCCCCCAAAGGCTGGATCAATATGTCACTCATTCTAATAAAAAGTATCCCGTTATAACATAAAAATCACCATTTCAGCCATCAACTCTGTTCTATGAGTAGATTATTTTTTTATCTCTGCCGATTGCTATTGAAACTCCGTGTACTTTCAGAGCCCCCCCTCCGCAAGCTCAAAAAACCACCTAAAAAGGAAACGCTACCTTGGACCACTCCTATGGAACGTTATGTACGACGGGACACGGGACATAAATAAACAACCAATAATCGATATCACAGACTATGTCGACGATTTAACAACAGCAGAAACCTGTGGGAAATCGAACTAGGCAATTAAAAGGTTGGGAGATTGCTGGACTGGAGTTAGGAGAGAGCGAAACAGGTATCAGTATCGCATCTGTTTTTGCTCTCTGCTAAAGAAGAATAAATTAGCCTTTGTGTCGGTGGACACATAATCGACTTCAGCCATCCATAAAATATCTAGGGATTATGCTGGTCACAACATGTGTTTTCAGCACAACATGCATTACGCGGCAAAGAACGTGAACGCAAATGGTACTTTTTTTTTTTTTTTAATTTTTTTTTTATTAGACTTCTCCCGGGAGAGGCGAACCTATAGCGCCGAACGGGCGCCCCGAGATGCCATCAAATAACTGTTGCAGTTCTTTTTGAACAGTTGCAGGTAGTAACGCTCCGGGAACACTCGCGTGGGAAGGGAGTTCCACAGTTTCCCCGCTCTGTAACGGAACGAGTTCTGATGCAGGGGTGTTCGCGCCGTTGGGAGATGAACCACAAACGGGTGCGATCCGTCGGATTGTCTTGTGGAGCGCATATAAGCCGAATTGCGTGGAGCAATACCAAGAATCTCCGAAGCACAGTATCCGTGATATCTGTAAAACAGACAGAGGTCGGCTACGCGCCTTCGATGTGATAGCGACTGTAGTCCCGACGTCAGCGCCGAGTCCCCGATCAGGCGGATCGCTCGTCTCTGTATGCTCTCAAGTAGGTCGAGGGTACGTTTAGGATCCGAGCTCCAAACATGAGAGCAATATTCGAGCGCGGGTCTGATTTGGGATTTATATAGGAGAAGAGGTTGGGCCGGAGTAAAATATTTCTTGGCTCTAAAAAGATAGCTCAGTTTTCCTGCGGCTGACCTGGCGGTGCTCGACACGTGTTTATGCCATGATACATTTCCACAGACCGTGACGCCGAGCAATTTCAAGCTTTCCCCAGCCTCGAGGGACCGGCCATTCCTCATCAGCTGTGTAACCGGTGATCCACTTTTCTTTGTGAATGTTGTATATTGTGTCTTTGCTGCATTGAAGTAGACGAGATTGTTCCATCCCCACTGCAGGACCCTATCTAGATCCTGATTCAGAGAGTCAATCTGTCAGCATCTCAGCTGATGCGACGCAGATGCACCAATCGGCCGAACACCCGAAAAGGAGGAAACAAGCGTACTTTGCTTATCCGTTGCCTCCAACAAATCATTTATGTGAAGCAAGAACAAGGTTGGAGCCAAAATAGAACCCTGGGGGGCCCCTGAATTAACAGGATACAGATCCGAACACTCGCCGTCCACAACAATCCGGATCGATCGATTCTCAAGGAAGCCCTTCGTCCAGTCGCAAAGCTGTTGGGAAAGTCCATATGAACAAAGTTAGCTCAGCAATGCCCCGTGCCAGACGCGGTCAAAAGCCTTGGAGATATCCAATGCGACCGCTCTTGACTCACCATGCCGTTCAATCGCAGATGTCCATATATCGGTTATAAGTGTCAAAAGGTCTCCCGTGGTCCGCCTGCCGCCTGAAGTCCGTTGTACTCCAAATAATTAACTAACTCTGTATTGAAGACTTTCCATTACCTTAGATAAAATAGACAGTAATGCTATCGGGCGGTAATTTTGTGGGAGACACTTTTTTCCCAGTTTTTGGGATTGGCTGAACTCGAGCCATTTTCCAACAGGCAGGAAAGGTCCTCCGTGCATAAGATAATCGGAAGAGTCTGCCAAGAATCGGCGATTGTTCTGAAGCACAGTTCTTAAGGACTATTGCTGGTATTCCGCCCGAGCCGGTTGCCTTCCTACAATCCAGTTCGCGTAGAATGCGTTAAATAGTGCGGGGACGAAATCTCACATCCCGCATGGAAGACTGTACCGGCGCGATCACAGGTGGGTCCAAAAGGCCGGTATCGAGGTTTGAATTTGCGAACACATTAGCTTTTTCCTTTGAATTCGTGACTAACGTCCCGCTGTCTGTGACCAATGGAGGGAATGAGGAGGATGCGAAGTTACCGCTGACAGCCTATGCCATTGACCAGAAGGAGCGCGAACCAGTTGGGCACCGAAGGAGCTTATTGATCACCCTGTCGTTGTGAGCTTTCTTCGCGGTATCAATCGCCTGGTTGCACGCGTTTCTGATTCCAACAAAATTCGTTCTGTTAACATCGGTGGGATTGTAGCGCCATTGCCTAAAAGCTCTATTTTTTGCCGCTGTAATTTGCTCGCATTTTTTATCAAACCAAGGTTTATCAGACGAACTTCGTTTTATGGAACGTGGAATATACATCACCATCCCCAGAAGAATAATCTCTGATACCGACTCCGCGCAGGCGTTAACATCGGAGTTTCCGAAGGCCACCTCGCACCATGGAAAGGATGCGAAAAAATCTCGCAAATCGTCCCAGTTGGCAGCCCCATACTTTCATACATGGCGAAGCTGTCTAGGCCGGTTATTCGCTTGATATGCAAGTGCTTGCGCGACAGATACCAAGCAGTGATCTGAGTTTCCTAGTGGCGCAGAAACCTCTACGGTATAAATACTCGGTTCAGATGTCAAAAACATATCCAGGGTGTTCGCATAATCGCCCCGGGCATCCGGCACTCGCGTTGGCTCCCCCACGAGTTGAGTCAAATTGTGGCTTACAGCAAACATCTCCGCCAGCCTCCCAGTCTCGTCGGTTCTGTTAGAATGTACCAACCAGCCGGAATTGTGCACATTAAAATCGCCAAGGACAACAATTTAAGAAGCTGGGTGGTTGATCTATATCCAGCCGACGGTATATGAAAGATGTTCGAAAAATGTCACCAGTCGATCGTTATTCGGGGAGCGGTAAAGACAACAAAGAACTTTAACGGAATTCCTCAGCACGACCCTCAACCATATGATGTCCATATTATTGGGTTCCAACGCCTCCATTTTCTGGCAAGCCAGATCGGACCGCGCGAAGACGCAGACTCCGCCCTTAAAACGGAATCTCGAATGTAAGTCGTATCCTAAGCAACGAAGATATGTCGAATCAGTTGACGAATCGACCTGGGTCTCAGTTAGGGCAAGGATATCAGGTTTCGTTGTTTGCAAACATTGGTGGACGGCGTTTACATTCGTATTGGTGAAACCGATGCCCCTGATGTTACAAAATCCCGTCACCAGTCGAGCGTGGGACCGACTACCGCCTAACCAACCTTTTCTCGAACCGGTCCATCAGCCAAGCTCCGAAAGATGGCCAGGGATTTCTCCCGACCATTTCATGGAGCCCAAAGCTTGATGGGAGGCCTCTAGGCCTCTAGTCGCCTCTTACGATAAGCCAGCCTAGCTGTGAGTATATTCTAACGCCCTACTCACCGGGCTGGAGAGACTAATGCCATATGCGGCTTAAAAGATGGGGCAGAATGCTCTTAGCGAGTAGATCAATACTCCTATAACTATACTATCCTCTCGCTCGTACTGTACATTGACATTTAAGGGTACTTCAAAATCCCATCTTGTGCGCACTTTAGTGTTTAAAAAATATACCCAGCTCCCGTATGAGCTAGACTAAGCGCTTTTAGCTCATACCCCAAGCCCATACAATCCGTTCAAAGAAGAGGCAACCTAAGAATCTGTATGACCTATAAAACGCAGTCGACAAAAGTGGCCGCGGTAATTGTAATTCGAGCGCTCATAGAAATAGAAGGGAAATCATTAGCGGAGTTATACAAGCTGCACCAACTTAATACACGAGATCCCAGTGCATACAAAGCTGAGCACGCGGCTATCCGAGAGCAGAGCCATAGCCAATGGCATGGAAATGGGAGACAGTCATCACAGGAAGATGGACGCACGAAATGACACCGACCATCAAAGAGTGGACAAATAGATCACATGGTGAGGTACACATATGCCAATGCCGGTCGGGGCTTTAGATAGTACCTGCCCCGATACAAGCACAGAAAAGACTCGCACTGCCCATCCTGCAAGAGATGTGTAGAAAACGCGGAACACATCCTAACTGAATGCAGTCGATTCCAAGAGGAGCACAATATGCTTACTAAACAAGACAATGGTGCAACCAGCAAAAGGGTGTTAGTGCTAGGCTCAAGCAACGGATGGGAACTCATCAACACATGGCTCGACAACACCATGCAGAAGCTCCACAAAGTACAAGAAATGCAACAATCTTAAATACGTGTACGCCGAAAGGCATAAGAAACACAAAAGATTGATAATGTATAATTTAGAGTGCTTGCGAAAAGCCAGTAAGTTAATGTAACAATAATATTTGTAAAATAGAAGTTAACATTTAATCTTAAGTAAAATCTGTAATTGAATTGTTAATAAATGTGGAGTTAAAACAAACAAAAAAATTTGAGAGACGGTTGTTGTATATTATTAATTGTACAACATTTAATATTTAGTTATCGTTATATGTAGTTACTTACGTTGTGCTGTTGTTGTTCTTACAGTTGTCGGGGTCCTAATACTCGGTGCCGCTATTTTCAGGTCAAATGTTGTATATATTGCGTTGTACACGTTGTATGTTGTTGCCCCCCGTTGTTTTGGTGTTTGTCTCAATAGTAGGCTGTTACTTTACAGGCCTAGGTCCTCCTCTTAGACGAAAAAGCTTTTCCGTCCAGTTTATCGTCATCTAAAGTTCCTGGTGGAGAAGCCGGGGATCGAATCCGGGGCCTTTCACAGAGTTAAAGACGTTTTTCTTCTTTTACATTTTTAATACAATTTTATTGTTTATGACTTTTAACATTTATCCTTTAAGTTATTTTGCAAAAAGGCCCACTGTATTTACGCGGAGGCCGCGACCTTTTTGCTTTGTCAATTTACTCTCGCTGAGAGTTAATTTACTCTGGCTCTGTGTCCATTCGCAACCACTCTTTTATACCAAAATTATTTGCGAGGAAGTGCAGACGATGCGTTTACCTCAGCCAGAATGTGTGGCCCATTTTGAGGCTAATTGCCAGGCACGAGTCAGTCGCACTTCTCAATGATCATTTTCATTTAATTGCCCTGTTTAAGGTGCAGCGGCATTGGCTTGAGCAAACATTTAATTGATTGCTGCAGGTACCGAACCAATTAAAGTACATTGGCCGCGTTCAAATCGTATCATTCGATCGATTTGCGTTTCGTTGCTGTGTCTGTCCTTTCGCAGATCTCAGCATTTGATCGACGCTCAATTAAATCGTCGCTAATAGCCTTTGAAGGTACCGACCGTGGGATATAACTTGTATGACACTTGTTTTCGGGCATGAAGCAAAACCTGCATTCGAAATACGAAACCGTGTAGGCCCACGAGCAGGTGCTCGCTTGGTTTTTGAATGTGCAGCAGAATGCTTTTAGGGAGTGGCCTTGGGAATTCAATTGTTTGATCGCAATGATATACGATAAGCGCTTTGCTTTGGAAGGTGGGTATGAATGAACAATTAACGCAACGTATGCGATAGGAATATTAATTGCCTGTGGGAAAAGGCGGCAGTTTATTGTTTGTGAATTGCATTGTGTGCCATATGAGTGTTAGTTGTGGGGATGTTTGAGAGGGGTTGTGTAGCAGGGTGTAACACGGTACTTGATTGAACAGACAGGACTGGGTTGGAAAGCGGGTGTGGGTTCAATTCGTAGGCACTGGCGGATAATCGAAATGAGCCTGGTGAAGAGCATAGCACAAAAAAAATTGAAAAATTATCAGAGCCCTATACTAGAGCATTAGCGTAGTAATCACTGCCTAATCCGGGAGTTGAAACATTCTCATTTACACGCAGCTAACATCTGATGTTTCATAGTTTCGAATCACGTTCTTCACCACTTCGTCGCAAAATGCTATAATTGGATTGGAATCACCACAACTATTGAACGCAGCAAGCGGTGTAAATTTTAGTGCAAGGGGAAAACGTTAATTCTTTGTTTTACGTAATCTCATGCGGAGCCATGTTTCGTTTACCCTTAGAATTACTGTTATAAAACATCACACATCTTTCGTAGTCGAAAGTCAGTACTGATCCCTACAAATGCCATCTGTCCTATCTATCGGAAATTGTACGGGCTATGTCATTCAGTCCTATGTGGCAGCTATTGACAAATATTAATTCTGTGGGCCACTTAAACGATTTGTGCATTGTAATGGAACCTACCTTACTCTACGCTTACGAATTAAGGCAGAAACAGCACCGGATTGTGATTAAGCACTCAATCTCTCCTTTAAAATATGTTGCAGGGTGTATTTATAGTCAATTATGAACAAAAAAATTCCCTCAACTGCTTTTATTGACTGTCACACCTGAACTAATACTATGTTTATAAAGGGAAATGTCGCACTGAAGTAGCATTATCCCAATGGAAGAGTAAACTATCATTCAACGATACACAGTGAGCGAGTGCGGACGTGTTTTCAATTCGGCGATCGAGTTAAATGAAAATGCTGCTTTTATGAGTTGTGAGTGGTTGAAATATAAAGACTATTTATAAATAAATAAATTCCAGTGATAAAAACAGTGAAAACAACGTTTTTTTTACACTACCGCGCACACAAAAAGTGATTTTGAAGTACCCTTAAATGTCAGAAAACAAATTTATATATATATATATATATATATATATATATATATATAATCAAATAAAAGGGAACGAAGCCACGTATTGTGTGACAGTCAAAACAAAGAACACAGTTTAATACCAACTGCCCGAGTGCGCATGTGAGCACGTGATTAGCAAAAAAAAAGTTAAAATGCAAAATGGCAGAGAAGAAACAAATAAGAAGTTAAAACGAAAGTCCGCGTTAATAAAACACCCTGCGAGCCTCCCCACTGACACGAGCGTCTACAAAAGTCAACAAGCAAAACGAGGCAATATCAGACTTGCTCGAAAAACGACAAAAATGGGAGAGGACAATACATTCATCCCGGTTCCATATAATGACACCAATGTGGCAAAGAACATATTTGCATGTTTAGCGATTACTGAGACTGAGGACGAGGAGGAGGAAATCAGCGACCTTGAAGCAAGGCCATCTCGAGCAATGGCACAATTAGCTGAGAGGCGTCGCAAAAAGAATGAATTGGCTGAAAAGGAGCAGCTAATGGTGAAACAACAGCAGCAGAAAAAACAGGAAGAATGTGCACAACAAAATCCTAGCCAACAAAAAGGATGTCCACCGCAACAGATGACGCAACAACAACCACAACAAGAGCAGCAGGCAGCAAAAAGGAAAGCGAAGATGCCACACATTAGCATTACAGACATGGATTGTAACGAACTGGTAGGTCTATGTAAGCTTTCTATTGGGGCGGATTTTTCAATTAAAAGACTGTCAGGGAACAGGTTTGCCATACAGACAAATTCGATTGAGGACTTTGAAAAAATGAAAAATATGCTAAAAAGGGCCACCACGAAATTTGATACGTACACTCCGAAAGAAATAATGAATATAACGGTTCTACTAAAGGGTATCGACCCTGAAACAGAACCAGCAGTTCTACTACAAACGCTACGAGATCTTAACTGTAATGATCTTGAGTTTATCGCAGTAAAACCCTTCAATACAGTTAGGGCTAGGCGGGAGAATCGTAAACTACCATTCTACCTGGAGCAGCTGGCCCCCGGTAGCAAAATTGGTGGACTTAGGAAAATCACTATCCTGAACCATTAAATTGTCACATGGGAGAAATTGAAAAAAGGCAGAGATATAATCTAGTGTCTTCGCTGCCAAAGGTTCGGGCACTCAGCAGCAAACTGCGAAATGCAGTATCGATGCGTAAGATGCGGACTGGACCACAGCGCGAAACAATGCACGTTAGGTAAAAAAAGGGTAGAGGACACATCTGTTCTAAAGTGTGCAGTCTGTAAGAGCGAGGGACACCCCGCTAATTATCGAGGTCTCCTAAATTCCGCGAAATACAGGAATAACGTTTTCACAACAACGAAAAATAGAAGGCCCAATAGGTCAATCTCGACCAGCACTAAACGTAACACCCCAGTTCTCGTATGCTCAAGTAACAGCTGGTAGGAAAAATATGCCACAATCTACCACACGGGTACCGCCGCAACATACTCGGCCTCCAGAAAGAGTAACACTAGCAGATGTGCTCACAGCCTTGGTCGCTATTCAGACGCAGATGACACGAATGCAAAAACAAATAAAGGACCAGGACACTAGACTAGACTGGGTCTATTCGCAGTTGTCTAGCCAGCCGTCAATATAAACACCTGAACAGAAAACACAATTAAGGCTCTGGTCGTGAATGTAAATTCACTTATCAGAATCGAAAGACGAGCCGCTCTCTTTAAACTGTTGCAAGATGAAAGTCCTGACGTGCTTCTGGCTAGCGAAACTAAGCTGAATCAGAGGCATAAACTATGTCACAAAAACTACGACATTATACGAAGAGACCGACCCAACTTCACACAGGGAGGAGGGGTGGCAATCTCTGTTAAAATGGAACTTCAACATAAGGTAATATATAGTGGTGAGATGCGCAGATTTCGTGTGTTTGGAGCGTGCATCATCCGCATACCCCATCGACAAGGATGTATGTGATGCCTACGCACCAGAAGCACATCAACAAATATATTTATAGTGGAGCTAGAGACTCTTCCAATGCTTACAACTTCACTCGGAATGGAACTATTACATCGTAGGTGACGATTTGAATGCTAAACACCCAGATTGGGGAAATAGCATGTCCAATACGAGAGGAAATCAACTAGCTGGTTGGCTACATCAACATCACATTGAATATAAGGCTGACCTGCTAGCTACAGAATAGCCTTCCTTCCCCAGAGGGGGATCGTTCCTAGATAATATGGTTATTGACACACGACTTAAACATACCCATACTAAGAGACAAAATATAAACTGCTTACGCACAATTGAGTATGACAGCGACCATTGGCATTACCAATCGTGATTAAAGCTCCAACGAAGTTGTGGAACTCGGTGAATGAATGATACCACAACCCTATAACTATCGGGGTATGCGATGGACGCGTTTCATGAGAATCTCAACAAAAGAAATTCGCTTAAAAGATATTAGCCCTCCTACCAACAGAAACATATCCAACGATGAAATCGACAAATACATACAAAAAATGGACGAAACCATAAAACAAACTATGGACAGAACAATACCAGAAAACCACACCTACGCACAACATGAACATGTAGCGAAACGCCACAATTAACGCACTCCACAGAAAAAAAAAAGTAGACTTCTGTCTCAAATAAAACTACGGTACAGACAATTTATTGATAGGCACGACCAGGAGATAATATCACTGAAGTCCAGATTAAAAAAACTCCAACAGCTGATAAAACCCAACTATAGGCTATCAGCAAATTTGTATTGGAACAACAAAGTTCGGGCGGTAAAAGCCAACGACCCTAGTATGTTCCCGCAAATTAATAAAATATTTAGACGGAGTTATGAAAACGAGATTTAGTGTCTCCAAATACCACGAATTGACGAAAACAACGAATGTTGGCAAATATGGGCATAGACACAAACAACGCCATCCTAAATGATGAACTTTTTGTTTTTGAAAATCCGTTGGAAAAAGTGAGTGTTGTAGGAGGCGTCTTTCAAGAACTATACAAGGCAAATTAAGTAATTCGTCGCAACCATGACTTGGAGAATAAAGTTCTACTGAATTATCGTCATCGTCGAAATGACATTTCACAGTGGCGATCAGAAGACCATCATCATCATTGGCACTACAACCAGGATCCAGTCTTGGCCTTAATTAATAAATCTCTTATTATGAGTTAAGTATATTGTAATAAAAAAATCATAATTTAAGTATATTAACACACTCATTGCATGTAACCTCGCCTGTTTCCTTACCATTAAATAACAGTCTGATTGGCCTATAGTAGCGAGTAGGAGAGGGTCTTGGATTTTTCCAAATAGTTGGGTCATCGTTGGTCATTAAAGTTAGAGGTATAAAGGATACCAAAAGCAAATACTCGCCAGTGACGCCATTCCGCTTAAACTTCTGTTTATATCGACCATGACTCGAACTGTCAACGCAGCCTCCACTTGCATATTATTTTAATGAAATAAAATCAGTTCTGTTCAAAACATCCTCCATAAACTTCGCATAAACGACCAGTTGTTAAATCTAATCCGTAAGCAGGATTACTTCTGAAAGTAATCTCGCTCCGATTCAAAAGACTTGTGAAAGTAGATTTCCGAAATGATTTCACGCGTTTCATTTTTTTTCTAACAGACAATCATCATCATCATCGGCAGTACAACCGGGATCCGGTCTTGGGCCTTTTTTAACAAATTTCTCCACCGATACCGAGTTCGAGCCGATGTCATCCAGTTTGGCACTCCCAGGCTCTGAGCGTTCTGGTCTACGCCATCCCTCCATAGCAGACAAGGTATGCCGCTCTGTTTCCCTCCATACATCCTGCCACAAAGGACTTTCCGGGCAGGCTTCTCTTCGCTCATTCGAGCTAGGTGTCCCGCCCACCGGAGTCTAGCGAGCTTCATTTTTCTTACAACATTGGCTTCAAGGTAGATTGCGTACAACTTATGGTTGTACCGTCTCCGGAATCGTCCTCCCTCACGTACGGGGCTAACAATTCTCCTTAAGACTTTCCTCTCGAACGCGGCTAAGGGTTCATAGTGCCTTTTATTGAGCACCCAAGTCTCGGATCCATACATGAGTAAGACCATGGTCTTGTACAACTTGGATGTTCTGGATAAATTTCGGGATTTGAAGAGTGTTCAGCGTCGAGATAGGTTCCTCGACGTGACAGCAAAATACTTGTGGCGTTGTTGCCCAGCAAATCTCCAATATACATCAATGTTCAGCGTCGAGAAGGATTCCTCGACGTGGCAGCAAAATGTCCAAAAAATGTGTCTCCATGGACACATTAAAACCTACTGCCGCACTGGGCAGACATGAAACACACGTTTTAAAAAAGGCAAAACCTTTACTTTATTTTACATTAAATTTAAGACAATGTCACAAAACAGGTGCTGTAAGCACCGTATAAACTTTTTCTCGATTTAATATGTTCATATTATTCAAACAGGTGCTGAAGGCACCGTATACAAGAGTGCACCGAAACAGCAAACTTCAAACTCGCCTTGCTTGAAAATCACCGGTTCATCCTCCTAAACAACAGGGTTTTCCACCTTGGCTTATTGAATCGTTGTTGAGGTCAATAACCAGAGTCTGTCTCTTTCGAAAACGCTGAAGAGCAGATGTTGTTGTTTTCCTTGGAGTTGCAGATGACGATGCTCGTTGGTGTAGTTTATCGTCATCAGGTTGTTGGATTAGCTTTTGCTATTGGTGTTCTTGTTGGCACTGATGTTGATGTTGATGAACATCGGACTTATATCAGCTACCAAATTTATTGGGAGATGTATAATTATTTAATGTAAATCCATTCGATAACATCTGGATTTTCAGGCATTAATGTGTAGAGTTCTACCAATTATAAGTGGTAATATGAAGTATTGGTCAGTGGTATGTTGTAACGCTATTAAATGATGGTACGCCTCTGAAGAATCTTTTCTTGCTATAGGTTGCAAGCGAGTTGGTTAGATATTGGATCTAACAATACAACATTTAAATCGATTGTTGTTTGCTCACGTTGCTGTACTGCAACAAAGAGCCTTGATAGACCATGGTAGGCTTTGTTGGATTTGATCAGCCGTTCGCGTATTTCTTCTTCCATATTGTTATCGGCTGATACTATTGACCCAAGGTAGTTAAAGGATTGCACTACTTCAAATTCGTGCTCCACTACCCTGATAGTTTGACCAACGTAAGATCTTCTCTTCGCAGAAGTTGCCATCAAGTACTTAGTTGTTCCCTCATTAATGTGCAGTCCCAGTTTTTGTGCCGCCTGTTCGATCTGGGTGAAGGAGTCCTGTACAGCCGATTCGGTTCTACCGATGATGTCGATGTCATCTGCGTAGGCAAGTATCTGGCTGGACTTGGTGATAGTTGTGACGCCAAAGTCAAGGATTGTTTTCTCCAACTCCAGGTTTAAGAGTAGGCAGGCCAGAGCGCCCCCTTGTCGGAGTCCATTAAAAATGTTAATTGGTTTGGACAGCAATCCCGCTATTTTTACTTGACTAGTGACGTTGGTCATGGTCAACCTACAAAGTCGTGTCAATTTGTTCGGAATGCCGAACTCTCTCATGGCATTATATAGTTCTACCCTGGCTAAGCTGTCGTAGGCTGCCTTAAAGACTATAAACAGATGATATAATGGAATCTTGAATTCTTGACATTTTTCCATCGCCTGCCTAAGGGTGAATATCGGGCCAATCGCTGATTTGCCTGGGATGAAGCCACATTAGTCTTGACCAATGATGACTTTAGTGTATGGGGCTATCCGATCTTGTAGGATAGAGGAGAGTATCTTATATGCCGTACTCAACAATGCTATATCCGTATAGTTGCTGCACACTGTGATATCTCCCTTCTTATGTATGGGGCAAATTATTCCACGACGCCAATCTTCCGGTATCTCTTCTTGCTCTTATACGTGCACCACGAGCTCATGGATTGCGTGATGTAACACTGTCCCTCCTTGTTTGATCAGTTCAGCTGGTATGCCATCAGCTCCATGGGGATTTTTTTGATTTGAGCTGTCTTATGGCTTTTAATGTTTCCTCAATGCTTCGTGGCGGCAGCATTTAGTCTTCATCTTGCATTGATAGAGCCTCCAATTCTTCTGTGAGCTGACCATTTAGCAATTCATTGAAGTGCACTTCCCACCGCACCAGGATGCCTTCAGGATCGGTGATCAGATTACTCTCTTTATCCTTGCAGTAAGTGCAGCGCGATGTGTACCGCATCATATTGCGGATTATTTGATAGAACTTCCGTGCCTGGTGCGGACCTCGCTCTCTCGTCATTATCATCATCAGCAGTACTACAACCGGGATCCGGCCTTGGCCTTATTTAGCAAGCCTCGAGACTTGTTAAATTTTCCATAATAAGTTATTTTTACGGGCAAGGTTATTCTATTTCACAGACAACGTTTTTTTTCCAGGCACTTTTGTCTGTAAAGTCGTTTTTCAGATCTTCTGAGTTCTTTGTATTTCTCCTCGCGTACCTGCGTCCTATGACACTGCTGGATTGCCCGGTATGCATTCTTACGTTCAGTCACTATTTTGCACTCATCATCAAACCAATCGCTCAGATCTCTACGACTACTGCCTAAGATGGAGTTGGCAGTACTAGTGACAGTATTATTAAGACGTGTCCATTTTTCTTCTACGCCCGACATTCTGGCCCCAGGACTTACTCTCCCTTCGTCGTGCTCTTCGAAGGCAAGTCTTGGCGCATGACCAAAGTTGTTACTGGTATTCTCATTGTGTAAGGCAGCCGTGTTGATTCGAACCTGATCCGCGGATGCAATACGTCTCCGTAAGGCAATCCGCGCTCGAAAAACTGTACCAATAAGATAGTGCTCCGAGTCGAAGTTGGCACCTCGGTACGTTCGTACCGTCATCAGACTCGAGGAGTGGCGCCGATCTATCAACACGTGGTCAATTTGGTTGCGAGTGGCTCCATCAGATGATACCCAGGTGGCTTTGTGAATATCTTTACGCGGAAACCTGGTACTTGCAACGACTCGTAGTCCATTGTCATTAGTGTTCTCATGCAAACTATAGGAATCTGCGTAGTGCCTGAAAACCAGCTCCCGCCCTATTTTCGCATTCTAATCACAAAGAACGATTTTCACATTGTATCTTGGGAAGGCATTGAGGGCCGTTCGACGTAGATCGTGGCATTCTTCCTTTTCTTAGCGGCTTATTTATATTTCTTAGACGCCCATGTGCTTGTGGTCAAGAGAGGTTGTTCAAATTAGTAAAGAATATTTTTTTTAAATCATTGAATTCTATTCGTTGTTCGGGAGTAATCACTAAGAAACCGCCAAAGAACTATGGAGCAAATTAGATGGTTGAGCAACGAATTAAAACACAATATAGAGCCTCAATATTCTCAGCTGGTAGGCTTGCTGTAGCCTTTCACTCAGGGAGCGTGTCTCCTTGTCCTGCAAAGGACGAGGGATCTCTCAAGACCGCTGCTTGCGGTCGCCACCGTGCTTCCTCAGACCTGGGGGAAGAGTGACGACCGATTGTTGGATTGAGTCCTGAGAATCGGCCAGGCTCAATTAAAAAGACAAATATCTTAGTATTTAGTTTATTGGCGTTTATTTAGTATTTAGTTTATTTATCAGTAATTTAGTTTATTGGCATCCTTCCACTTCGGTCGCCAATAGAGACTGATCTTCGAATCTGAAATTCGTCACCCTTATAAATCAAACCAAATCGAGATTTTGTATCTCGAAGAGATCGAATTCAAAGCAAAATCACGATTTAGATACTTTGGCTGGAGCCAAGTGGTTGTTTTTTGAGATAAGAATTCGGTTAGGCGAATTCTCAGACACATGAGCGTGAGTATGGAAATTGAACATCTGGTTCAATGTACCATATGTTTGGTTTTGTTTGAGGATCATAGGAAATTGATGTATATGGATGATAAACGAATATTTGATTCGTTTACCAGGAATTTTGCTGGATTGGGATAATGTACTTCTGGATTAGTTGAATGACTATGGGGTTTGGATGTATGTGTGGAGGAAGGAGATGGTAGAGCTTTTCAGAGCACTACAGGCTCATTGTGTTAATTATTTGATATGTAATTTTGCATTACTTGTTAATAATAAATAAATAAGTATAAGCCTACAAACGTTTTACAAAAATTGGCGTTTAAAAAAAATACATTTTGCGCATTACGTGATTTTTTGCAGTTAATATCAACGTTCTACCTGGCTCACAATTTGGAAGATTGTACAGGTAATTAAAACCACGCGGTGTGTGGTGAACGAAACACCGAAATTATCCCTGCGTCCAGCACGCGCCTTCAAGTATTTCACTCTTGGTCGCGAAAGTACGCCTGACCATCGGAACACATTGATGAGTCATCGTGTCTGGGAACTGAACCTTGTATCGACCACGTTGACCACATGTTGACGATCAAGATTTAACCAGTACGCATACAAGATCTAATTGACACTTGAATTGAGCCTACCGACCAGTTTCGACATCGCCAGTATGGTCAATCGAAACATGGGTTGGCCGTAGTAAAGGGTCACTTCTCGCGCAAACTCATCATTATCTGACGAGGCCTGCTGCCGTTAATAAGCGGAATTATTGCATCTAATTGTCATCAAATTATTAATCGAATAAAAAAAATATTACTAAAATCGGATGAAGAATCGCTACTTTATTCAATGTTTTCATCATATAGGTCTTAACGGAACACGCTTTACTCACAAATCGAGGCTTCAGTCGTCAAGGAAGCTTCAATTCTAACGCATTCACTCGTTGCTCGCTCCTATTCTTTTTCCTGTGTTTCTCCCTCGAACCGTGTTTTGATGTCAACAGAGTTAATAATGAATTGACGCTAGCAATATATAAAAGCAAAAGTAGTGATCAATCAATAGGAAAAGTGATAACCTGTGCCGCAGCTCTCTATTGTGCCCATGATTGTATATAATGCAACATACAATCGGAGTAGTGAGCGGTTAGCAGAATACTCGTATTTAGACTTTACGCAGCATGCGTCTATTCGTTTGCGCCAGAGTAGGTGCCCGGTTCAAAATACCAACCCCACGTCAAAAAAATATTTCTGAACTATTCGTCAAAACCACACAACTTAGGTTATCCTGAGTCCACCTCATTTTGATAATGTACAACGAGCGATGCCACAAAATGGTTTCATTTGCCCCCCCTGCCCCAGTTTTGATACAAACGCCTTGTGAAAAGGTGGATACCACAGAAATCAAATCCCAAATCAAATGCGAAAAAAGTCTCCCATTTAATTAAGCTAATTGACACTCGAACCATCTAAGGGATTCAAATACTTATCCGAAGGAAGTCGTTGAAGCCATTGAAATCAACAGCATCCCCCTCGAAATGACATAAGTGCGTACGATAATAATAGAAGAAAAAACCTAGATCGGTCTTCGGCAAACATCAAATAAAACAAAGTGACACCGGAATGCATAGCAGTCGTTTGGAGAGCTTGTTAAATGAAATGTCCTTTTTCACCCGTTTCGTTCGGTTTGAGCGATAGGACAACCGCGTAAAAGCCACCCACTACGCCCAGCGGTGGCGCGCTGATCAATAACAATGGCCGCATCAATTGAACTAAATTCACCACGCCGAAGAATGGAAGGATAAGATGAAAAAAAATCTACGCTCTAATGATGAACCTTCGGTATCGGCAGGATATCAAGTGCGCTAACTGTCGAGTACTCCTTGAGTTCCCTTATTCTTTGGGTCGTGCAATTTGCATCGTGTCTGTAGTCAGTCGGTCTTTATTATTCATATCACAAGACCCGCGTGACATCCTCTTGTTGTTAATAAAAGAAATATGTTTCCATATTCTTAAACATCATCATTATTGTATCAAGGATTTGCAAGAGGTAGAAGGGCAAGGCAACAACGTTAAGTACCGGCCGTTGTAAATGATTTTGACTTTTATAAGTCAGCCGTTTAGAGTGGGCGTATCGAGTCTGTGTGTTCGAAAGGACCTTTTAAATTGTCCTCTTTTACTGCGCTTACTTGAGACGGGAAATTTTGCATTTTTGACATCAAAGTCGAATGCAAATATCCGTGTCAACCTTAAGTGGTGTATTTAAAGCTTGTGCCTCAATTGCAATACAAGAGTAGGACTGATGTTCCAGGACGTGTATTTTCGTAATACAATTAATGTGCACTTCCGCGGAGAAGACGGTCATCACATTATGCGTCCTAAGAGTTTTGGCATTTAATTTACAATGCAAACAGTAATGTGAGTAGAGTATAAAGTATGGAGGAGGAACAGAGTTTATCGCTCCCCACTGCGTGTTCTTTATTTATTTATTATAACCCTTGTAATGAGGCGTATCCCAAAGCTCATAGAAGAAGTAATTTTGAATGAAAACACAACATTTTAATTGTATATTTTAAATTTTATAATGGCTCACAAGGTATACGATGTGGGGAATAAGTTTCGAGACTGCCGTGGAAAACATAATTGAAACAAGATATCTGAATATGTTATATCCGATTTGATTTTTTCGACTGTTTTATTCAAAATATTTTCCTGTAGTTTCAATACACTTATTCTGGCGATTCAACCGTGAGTCGAATGCAGCTCGGAACACACAGATGGCGCTACTAGTTAGTCAGACATGGTTTCACAATCAGATCTTTTTTTTCGCACTGTGCATACAGCATAATTATGTGCGGAATAGCAAAAGGGTTAAACGAGATCCACAGATTTACTGGCAGTGTTAGATGAGAAAACACAACATCTCTAAGTTGCCCCCAATGCGCTTGTGTAAATATTTAACATCAACCAACTTACATCTAGCAGGATAAGCATTAAAGCCTCAAAACATGGGCAACAATATCAAACCGATAATCCAATCCAGGAACTCTATCCTGTAGAAGAACATAATCTACATGAAAAGTAAACATAATACATCTGGTAATGATCAGTCATGTTTACTTTGACGAAAAAAGAACTATGATAGGGGGCTTAAGATGTTCCGGGGCTTGTTATCACCGAAATCGTTTTATTTAACAATCCGGTTTTCTGTCTGCACAAATTCACTGATGTCAGTTCACCCGGAGCTTTCGACTGCGTTTGACGTGTTCATCTCGGTCGCGAGTTCTCATTACAATCATTCCCAAACGCAATAGATCGCCTGATACCGGGGACAATTGCTTGTCCTCGGATAAAAAACTTCGTTTCACTATGCATCCAACAAGTGGGCTTGGTAAAAACCCCTACTGTAATAAATTCACTCCCCTACAATGCCATCCAGATACAGATAATTCTGAAATGGACGAAACTGATTCGCCAATAATCAGAAAAGTGTATGTGCCACCAATCAAAGTGCTGCAAAAATTACCAGAATATGTGCATAGCCTCATGAAAAAGCTTAAAATATCCAGTTATTCAATAAAAAAAATTAACAATTGGTATAAAAATAATGTTCGGAACTATTGAATCATTTAATATTGTGTTAGAAAAACTAAAAGAGGATAACTGTCAATATTTTTCTCATGATATTAAAAGTGCTAAAACTTTCAAAGTTATTTTGTATGGACTGGATGATATAAAAACTAATGAACTCAAAGCTGAACTCATTTCGCTTGGCTTAAAATGTTCTGATGTTAAAAAAATTGAAAAAAAATATGATCAATTTACTGATTTTTTTTATCTCATTCACTTTGAAAATGGAACAATTAAATTAAGTGAACTTAAAAAAAATTATCGCTCAATTTTTCATACCCAAGTGAACTGGACCTTCCAAAGGAAAATCAAAGGTAAGGTGACACAATGCTTTAATTGTCAAATGTTTGGACATGGTGAGAGAAATTGTCACATAAAAACATATTGTGCTATTTGCGCTGGTTCACACAAAACAAGCGAATGTAATAACGCTTCGGTAAATAAATGTGCCAACTGCAACGGCAATCATAAAGCTACTGACGTCACATGCACCAGTAGATCTAAATACTTACAAATAAAAGAAAGATCATCTGGAAGATCCAAGATCCATCCAAGAACTCATTTCGCTGCATCAACTCAAATTTCTAATCATCAAGCTTGCCAAAAACCGATTTCGTTTGCCTCTATGAGTGATTTTCCTACGCTTCCACAGCCACAGCGACGACTGGGACTGACCAATGCTCCGAGCAAAAGCTTTCCAAATTCAAGTCCGCGAATTCAAAGTTTACCACCAACAATTAATGCATGGGAAAATGACTCACGCGGCGCTTCTTCATCAAACAATAACAATAATTTACCCAACAACAATTCAGCACTCTTCACAATCGAGGAACTAAATTCCTTGTGCATGGAAATGATCTCAAATTTATCAGTTTGTAAAACGAAAATAGAACAATTTAATGTGATCGCGCATTTAGCCACTAAGTTTTTATACACTAATAATGTTAAGTAAAATGGCAGATACACATATAAAAATAATTACTTGGAATGCTAAAGGCATACGTAATAAATTTCATGACTTTTTAAACTTTTTAAATAGCTATAAACTTGATGTTCCTCTAGTAACAGAAACTTGGCTTAATTTTGATTTAAGACTCCCATCATCTGACTTTAACTGCTATCGCATTGATAGAGTAGACCAAAGGGGTGGGGGAGTGGCTATTCTTATCAGGAAGTCAATTCAACATTCGCTTTTACCTGTAATTCCAACTAGGCTTGTGGAGAATGTAGGTGTAATGATTAAGTTAAGAAACCATAAGACAGTAAAAATCTATTCTGTTTATTTCCCTGGTGGATCTTCGTCGGATATTAAAAGAAAATGGCTCAAGCAAGATTTAAAAAAGTTATTCACAATGAATGGTGAATTTCTATTAGGTGGTGATTTTAACTGCCGGCATAGAGATTGGAGGTGTGTAAGAGCAAATGCTTGGGGCAATATAATGGCTGCCCTTCCATTGGCACTACCAATTAATATTTTTATTCACCTTGTCCAACTTATTTTCCCGCAGGTTCTCGTGGCATCCCCTCTGTCCTTGACTTGTTTGTGTCAAATGTCCCTGGTCTTATAACAGAACCCGTTTCGTTAAGTGCTCTCAGTTCAGATCATAATCCTGTTTTTTGTAACCGTTCTTGGTTGGGTGAAAGAAAGATTCCATATTTCCTGGACATGAAGAATGCTAATTGGAATTCATTCAAATCAAAGATTGAAATGAGCCTTCAAAATATTACTACAAATCTTGAAAGAGTGTCTTGTAAAGATGATGTTGACCTTATTGTACAAAACTTTACACAAGCTGTAATTTCTTCGGTTGATGAAAGTATTCCCAAAAGAGTAAAAAAAGATATTTTTAAAAAACTTCCAATCCATATCTTAGAGCTTATTAAAGTGAGAAACATTCATCGAAGAAACTGGCAGAATTACCGTCAGCCCTTTTCTCGATCAATGGTTTCCCATTTTAATGAGCGCATTACTGACCAGATACAAATCCATCGTAATAGAGAATGGAACAAAAAACTGAGCGTTATGGATAAAAATGCTAAACCGTTCTGGAATATAGTGAAGTTAATCAAGAATAAAAACCGTAAAATACCATTTCTGAAGGATTCTTCTACTACCTTTTTTATAGGTTTTGAACAAGCAAACCTATTTGGAACAAGTTTTTCAAAAAATCACTTGGTCTCTCAGCATTTGGGTGAATTTGAAACTAATGAACTTGTTGGTAACAGAATCGAAAGATTTCGACACCACAAACGAATTAACTCCTCTAAATGCATTTGTAGAAGAAGAAAACGTAAGAAATGTAATCAAGTGCTTGCAAACACGAAAAATAGGAGGACTAGACAAAGTTAAGAATGCCTATCTAAAACATTTTGCCTCATATTGGAATTAAATACTTAACATTTGTAATCAATGTATGCCTTAAATGTCAATACTTTCCTCAATGTTGGAAAAAAGCAATGGTTGTACCTATCCTTAAGGCTGGAAAAGCCCCAGATAAACCTGAAAGTTACAGGCCAATTAGTTTACTTAGCAACATAAGTAAAGTTTTTGAAAAAATCCTGAAACAACATATTTTAAAAGTTGTTTCAGATAAAGATATTTTCCCCGATATCCAATTTGGATTTCGACGCTTTCACAGCACCTCGCACCAGGTTAAACGAATTTGCAGCCATGTTCTAGACCATCGTTCACGTGGTCAATCAACGGGCATGATATTGTTAGACATTGAAAAAGCTTTTGATTCCGTATGGCACAATGGGATAATATATAAAATGATACAGTTCGACTTTCCTTTGTATTTGTGTAAGGTCGTCCAGAGTTTCTTATCCAATAGATGTTTTCAGGTTCATGTCAATTGTGATGTTTCTACATTGATATTTTTTGATTGTGGCGTCCCCCAAGGCTCAGTACTTGGTCCAGCTTTGTACAATATCTACACTTCGGATTTTCCAAATCTACCGCAGTGTGAATCAGCTATCTTCGCTGACGACACTGCAGTATTTGCGTCGCATGAATTTTCTCTCAACGTTGAGACAAATCTAAAGCATGCAATCGAGATACTTGAAAAATATTATATGAAATGAAAAATCAAGCTAAATGTTGGGAAGACACAAGCCATCTTTTTTACACGAAAGAGAAAAGCTTGCTATCTTCCCAGCAGTCAGCTGCAAATAAATGGTACCACGATTGCATGGGAGCAATCCGTAAAGTATCTCGGAGTTCATCTCGATACAAAACTCACATTTAAACAACATATTCAAAGTACTCTTAATAAAATGAGTATTGCTATTAAGATGCTTTACCCTTTTATTAATCGCAAGTCTTTACTCACAAATGAAAATAAGATTATTATTCATAAAGTTATTTTCCAAGCTATACTGTTATATGGGTGTCCAGTATGGGGTAACGCTGCAAGGTGCCATTTAAAGAAGTTACAGGTATCACAAAACAAAGTTTTGAAAATGATGCTAGACCTCCCTTGGCACTATTCAACCTTAAGTCTCCACGGAAGGGCGGATGTTGAATTGATTTCTGAAAGAATTCGTAAACTAGTATATAACTTTAACATCAGCTGTGAAAGTTCTGAAAATCATCTCATAACCCAGCTTCTTGCTTAATTTGTCATAATTGCATGTAAATATTTACATTTTATATTATTTATTATTGGTTTTTTTTTTTTTTTTTTTTTTTTTTTTTAATGAAGGTTTTTCCTTTTCGTATTTTCCTTCGATTTATTCTTTTAATTATTAATTATAGATATTTTTCTTTTCTTTATCCAAGATAATGTTTCAGTTGTAAGATATAACTTATCAAATCTCTGAATTGTAAATTGGTCACAGACTTTTTTTTTAAAATATTATTACGAAATAAAAGATCTCTCTCTCTCACATTCGGAATCTATACTAATAGATAAGCCGTACACGTTCAACACCGGCTTATCTATTAGTTTTCGAAATTAAATATTAAAATAAGAAGTAGTAAAGAAGCCTAAGAGCGAAATGCGCCTAACACTGCCCAACGTTCTCGGAGCAGGACTCAAAAGGTGCAGAATATATCTTGTCTTTTAAATGCCTCATTTGTACACGTTTATTATTTTCCGTCATGGCGAAACGTCAAATGTTCGGCTAATATCATTTCTGTTGGTCTTGTGGGCACGTGTGTGAGGTCGTTTGATGTTCATCGCCGTGGTGATGCGTCTCGAATAATTTTCTCCAAAGTCCCCAGTACTCCATTCTGTGGTGGTGTCCTCATCCATTTCCTACAACGAGTATTGTTTGTCTCGCGACAAGTGTTTTCTGGTGACGCGCCGGGGCGTTTTCCACGATCGATAGTGTGAAGGCAACCGCCTTCCTTCGCATCCAGTCCTTTATTTTGTTGTCGGCTTCCGGCTGCCAGATCCCGTGGGTGTTGGTGTCTTCCGACCAATAGAGTTCGCAGGTGTGACCTCCCCCTTGGAAGAGCGAGAGAGGTTAGGTTGAGGCTGCAATATTATTCTAGGGTGGCCTCCCTGTCTTTGGTCGCTATCCTTGCACCCGCCTTTTGCTTTAACCAAAGGATCAACGTTCCCACCGAGTAAAACGCTGGTTGTCGTATTTTTTAAGCGCGGTGCGATCATTTATTTTTCTCCTTAAGTTTAAGTTCTTTACGTTTAAGGTTTTAAGTTTACGTTTTAACTTTAAACAAAGTATCAGCAGACTTTTAAAGTTCACCTCATGGATTGAGTTAAGTTGATGTGCCACACTTGGCTTTCTAATCCCAATTCGATGCACCCATGTTGGAGTACTGATTCTAATTGATTTAATTCCTAACGGAACTCTTTATTTATATCCCTAATCCAAATTAAAAACCCCACCTACATTTCCACGATCATGGCTGTCCTCCAGACAGCCACCTGCCGCCAGTCGCAGTCGAAGGCCAAGCCAACGACGATGAGAATCGCAAATCCGCAAGTCTGCAAATTCCTTATTTGAAGGCCATGAGAACATTTTGATTCACGGTGACGTGAATCTGATTTGTTCATAGCGCAGGTGTTAGGTTTGAAAATGAATGCATTCCAATGTTAGGAAAAATGTGGGAAAATGCAAGATTCATTTTGTATGGGATTGGAAATGAATGTGTGGCGGTTCTTTAAAGTCTTCTCCAAGAGCCACCCACGTCCTCAATTTAACCTATCTTTTCCTTCACCCACAAGACACCATACCTACCTGCAATTTTGGGCAGCGTAAGCTCCCAGCAGCATTTCTCATGCCTGAAAGGAAATCTCTCCGACGGCATAGATAATTCCGGACTTTTCAGGTTCATACTCCATGAACCAGTTTACATCTTCTATCGGCTCAGCTTGTCAGCAATTAACGATAAACAAACGCTGGTCAGCGTATTGCGGACACAGCTGCAACCGATATTCCCTTTTACCGTACATAAATATACATTACTCCTATCCCCTAAGGTTCACTACAGTTCCGATCAATTTCCTTCATCGGTTATCAACCGATCATGGAATTTGGGCATGGAAACGATCACTGTTTAGACAATCTTACCCATGCCATGTCCTATAATGACCCACAGCAAAGCAAAGCAAAGCAAACACACAGTACCTCACTGCGTTTGTTTTGTTTACTTTCCGCTGGTCCATGGTTCTCATGGGTGAGACGTTAGTCTGCGCATCTGCAGGTCAAATTCCTCACCACCATATCCATGTATCAGCATATCAACCTAAAAAAAGATAACATCCAACGTGACCCTTGGCCACCGTCGTCAAGATTTCTGTTGACTTATCGCCAACCCAAATCGATCCCCTATCGTACGATGGGAATACACCCAGCCGTACACCGATCATCATATTTGACCAGCTGCATGTTTGTTTTTCCTTTCCTGCGCACAGAGAGTGTTTCGTGTGTCTTTCTGGCAGCGGGAATATTGTTTTCCCCTGCGATGACATGCGTGGAAACTCATCGCAATCGCCAGAGGCTGGGTCAACGTCGCACAGCTCGTGGAGTCAGATTTTAGCCACCGAACCGTGCAGAAGAATCCAATTTAACGTCCGAAGTGTGCGCACGCGTGGAGTGTAGAGTCATCAGATAAAGTCGTGTCGGTCTGATTGTCCGGTTTTAAATATATTTATTCCTGTCACTTGCATTCAAAATCGATTTCAAACGTAGTAAACGTACCGGCGGGCAATAACAAATGATGTCTGAGTGTGATCAGTATAATTAATTGGCGAATTAAATGTGATCAGTCGAACCAATTAGTGTGTAGCGTGTTTACTTTGGAACAATAAAATTTAAACAGTGAAATCTGATCAATAACTTGTGTTTTATTTTGTGAAAGAACGGTGGGTTATTTAGTGAACCAGCCCCGTACGCCGGCGCACCCCACAAATGCATTTCAAGTTTAGTAGTTTGTTTGAATTGGTAGAATGCAAAATTGCAATTATGAGAATTTGGAATGTTTCAAATTGCCTTGTACAATTTGCATGCAATGTTATATGCGAATGATACCAGTTATGGGTATTGACCATTGGCTTTAGGAATTTGATGATTAATGGATTTCAGGATGCTATTACTATTGGTAATTTGAAACTTGCGTACAGCATGAATGCGTATACGCGAATGTTAGGATTGATTAATGTTTTAGGTTAGAGTATTGGGATTCTGCGTGTAGCAGATTATGAGATGCGTATACATGTTATGCGTACGCGAATCTTGGGGTTATTTACCAGCTTTGGAAGGCTATTGAGATTCTGTGTGCAACAACGACTTTAATGTACACAATTCCAGCTGATTGGTACATTCTAATAGAACCGTCGCGGCTGAAAAAAAATGGGTGGCGAGAGGCCAACTTTGGCGAGACAAGGACAGATGTGCCCTTCATCTTGTCTCTGGCTTCTGGTCACCTTGCGATAACCAGAATCCACACCTCCACAAAACCCACACCCGTGAGGATGTTGGGCTCAGTCTTGAGATATCTGAAAAAGAAAAAGGGAGGGAGGTATCTAAGGATAGTGTGGACAGGGTTAGTTCAGGTGTTCTCTAACTACTTGGATGGTGGGAAAGAAATCGTACAAGACCGGTAGGTCTTGAGTGCGGCAGTAAACGCGGATCACGTCTTTGGCGTCTGATGATCTGCGCTTTGGTCGGTGTGTGTGTGTGTGTATGTGTTTTTTTTTTTTGAAAATATTATTACGAAATAAAAGATCTCTCTCTCTCTCTAAATCCACTGATGTTTTGTTTTGTTTTATATAAACATTTGTTTTGTTTTATATAAACATTTATTTAACAATTCAATTACATATTTTACTTAAGACTAAGACTATTTTACAAATATCGTTCTTACATTAACTTACTGGCTCTTCGCAAGCACTCTAAATTATACATTATCAATCTTTTGTTTTTCTTATGCCTTTCGCTTTCGGCGTACAATAACTAATATTTTTATAACATGTCACAATAATTGATATGTTTTCTTTTTAAAATATATTCTATTTTTTCTATATCATGTATTATTTATAATTTTTTTTTTAATTGCATATATAGCAAAATAAAAAAAAAACGAAAAAAAACGGGCAATCATAAACAAGGAATACAAATGAAAATAGTTAAAAAAAATAAAATTAAATTAAAAACAAAAATAAAAAAATAAAAATTATTGGGAATTGGGGATAGGGGGAAGGAAAGCGATGAGCCTCAGAGGCATACTATGTTTGGGGACGTATAGTACTTTCTTCATCACTGATCCACCACCAGTTGGGATGGGATCGACCTTTTATTGACATCTCTTTTATCGATCCCCATACTAAAACGCAGGCGATCTGGAATATTAGAGATATCGTTATCGTGGAGAATTTGTTTATCCCTGGCATCACGGAAAGCGTGGTAAATAATAGAGACTGCATATTTGTCTTTTTTTATCCAAGAAAGGGAATGCTTCTGGGGGAATGAAACCATTGTGGAGAGTACTCTCCATATACATATCATTGGGATAGAATGCTCCCGATACGAGATGATATTCGCTGCATATTGCCCCAGTTGTGTGACCACGAATAATCTTGATAATGAAGTTATCTATTCTGTTTAGTCCTGATTTGTCATACAGGACTTTATTGGGATAGTATTTCTTATACTGCGACTCTGGGGTTCTATACATTCCGAGGCAGGAACGCAAAAACTGCCTCTCAAACACCTGAAACTTCTCCATGTAGAACGGTGATATGTTATACCATACCGGGTTGCCATACACTAATATTGGTCGGATGAATGCCGAGTATGAAATTATTTTTACCTTGGGGTCCAGAAGACTACAACGGAAGAGACCGTGTCATTGCATATGCGTTTTTAGCTGCTGTAAGAGCAGCTGCTGTATGTTTATCAAAGTAAAGATACTGATCAAGCCAGATTCCAAGGTATCTGACTACAGTTTTTACTTCTAGGGGAAGATTATTACTTCCTGCAATGGAAAATGTTTTCCAATTCCGTTTTGTATCCCTTGATGCACTAGACAGTGGCGTTCTGAAAAGGATAGTTTCTGTTTTTTGCAAATTTATTTTTAATTTCCAGTCGTCGCAAAAACGTTTGATTTTGTTGAAATCATTTTGCAGAAGTCTGTTGATGACATCAATCTTTTCTCCAGATCTATACACCACAACGTCGTCGGCATACGCAATTGCATGGTTGAGAGAACCCACTAGCCCACTAGTGTAAATAAAATGGGAGAATTCACTGCTTCCTGTTGTAGACCGTTTTTGATGTGGAAAGTCTTGTTAGAGATTATATCTCCACATTTCACTACAAATTGTTTACCCATTACCATATCGTAGATAATGTATAATAAATATTCGGGCATACCTATACTTGATAACTTATATACCAGCCCTTCGAGCCATACGGTGTCGAAAGCCTTTTCAAAGTCAACCAAACAGGCCCCTGTGCATTGACGCTTCGCCTTGTTCCACTGTATGTCGGAAACAAGTTTTGTCGCAGCATGAACTGTGTCATGTTGCGATCGAAAACCAAACTGGTTGTTCGGAATAATACCATTTTCCTCACACCAGTTAGTCAATGTTTTATTTATAATTTTCTCGAATACCTTGCTGATGTTCGGAAGCAAACTAATCGAGCGAAGATTGGCTGGGTTGCTCCTGTCCTTGCCCTTTTTGGGGATGGGATAGACTACTGCAGATTTCCATTGGATTGGATAATATGCATTGTTTAGAGCGTTATTCTAATAACCTTGCCCGGAATATCAAATTATTATGGAAAATTTAACAAGCCTCGGAACTTGCGAAATAAGGCCAAGACCGGATCCCGGTTGTAGTGCCGATGATGTTGTTGTTAGAACGTTATTGAACAAAATAGTGTAAACCTTCACTACTTCCAGAATTAATGCTTTAGAGCAATGTTTGGAATATTATCTATTCCAGAAGATTTTTTGTTCTTAATCGATCTAAGAATGTCCGTCAGTTCATCCTTGTGTAGAAATATGCTAGTGTTTAGATTTCTAAGGGGGGAATCCGCTTTATTATTTTCACTAAAGAAAGTGAAACTTCGACTTAAGAGACGGCAGTTGCTAAGTTCATTGCGCAGCGAAATATGTTTTTGGAGAGCCCTATTTTCCAGGTCAAGATTAGAATGAGCCGATTCGTTCAATCTATACACTGCTTCGAAACAAGCGCCAATTGAGTTCGCCCTTTTTTGCGGATCCTCGACTATTATGAACTCTTCGTTAGAGTTGATGTGTTCCAGGGTAAGTCCTGTGTTCAGCAGAGTTTGACAATTCTCGGGAGTCCGCGGAACTCGCAGACATGGGATGCCATTATAACCTTTCCTTCGAAAGACTTTATTTATATGTGGGAACATGTTCGGTCCACTAGCTTTAATGGCTTAAATTCTCTTGTTCCAGTCTTCATTAATTACTGATCTATAGTTGTCACGGATCAGTTTTTGAAGATTTTTAATTAATGACTTAATTGTTTTTATTTCCTGGCTATTTGGATCGCTCAATTGTCTGTAGAGCAGTTTTAACTTAGAGAGCAGAATACTCTTTTGCCTATACAGCTCGTCGATCGTTGCGTTTCTGTATCGGTTTGTATGACTCTCCATGTGAGACACTTTTGGGATAGAACGATTCATTGTATTAGTAACAATGTTGTTCATCGTCGAAAGATAATGATCAATTTCGTCATTATGAAGATTTCTGTTAGTTTGTGGATCTATGCCATTGGAGCGTAATTTTTTTTTTATTATCCGATCAAAGTGCGACCAGTGTGCTTTTCCGAAATTAAAAGAATGTATCTGTTTGTACTGCTCAAGTAGTGAATGTTCGTTTGGGACATGTATTATAGCACCAAGTCCGTAATGATCGCTATCGTACTCGATTGTACGAAGACAATTTCGAGTAGTTAGATCCGTATCTAATAATTGTATTCGCTCGTCGAGCAACAGTAAATCCATGAAGGAATTTCCTCTTGGATATGACGGCGTACTTGTAGCGTACAATCCTAGTTTATGTTCGATAGCGCTTGTTTGCCACCAGTCGAACAACACATTGCCTCTTCTGTTTGTGATAAGGTTACCCCAAGTACTGTGCTTGGAATTGAGATCTCCCGCCATAAAGAAATAATTATTTTCCGAGTCTAAGTTGAGACTTCGAAAGAGGGTAACAAGTTCATTGATAAACTGTGTACACTGTGGAGCTTCGGGAGCATAAGCAGAGATCACATATAGATTCCTTTGACTTTTCAAAGGAATATCTATAACGCAGGCTTCTAGTACCTGGAACTTGTATACGTCTCTACTGTAGACGATTTGTGTTGTAGACCATTTTTAACTAAGACAGCGACCCCGCCCGCCTGAGTGGAATTTGGACGATCTCGTCTAATTATTTTATAATTTGGGTAGCCCAATTTGTGCCTTTGATTTAGCTTAGTTTCGCTAACCAAAAGCACATCCGGGCGTTCAGTATCCAACAGATTGCTGAGTTTATCCCTTCTTTCCATGCGGATAGTGAACTAACATTCACAGCAATAATTTTTAGGGTTAATTCAGTCGTAGTGAACGTTATGATTAGATTAGTGTGGGTTCGTCTGGAAACAGGGTCGATTAGATAATGTCCGTTCGAGCCACTTCTTCCGTCAGTTTTTTTTTTTCGATCATTTCGAATTTTTTATGAAACGCAGCAAACTGTCCTTGTATGGACAGTAATATTGCTGTTATATCAGTTTGTGCCTCTGGAGCAGGCGTTTTAATGATATTACGTGGTTGCTCGAAGATTGGTTTTTACTCCACCTGCCATTTGGGCGTATGACACACTTGGTGCCACGAAGTTGTTGTAAGAGCGAGTTTTCATCCTTTTCTCTTCTTCAACTTGCTTCTTTTTGGCTTCCAACTTTGATTTTAGTTGTTGGTAGTTAGGGCAACCTCTAAAGTTAGCAGGATGACCTGAGTTGTTACAGAGGACACAGGATAGTTTACTTCTATCCGGGAGCTGTTCTTTGCCCAATGGACATTCTCCAATGACATGTTTGTTTAGGCATTTGACGCATCGGAAATGCATATTGCAATTCGTTGCCACATGCCCGAAGCGTTGACAGCGCATACACTGTAATACGCGGTCGGACTTCTTTATTCTCTCCCAACTTATTGTTTGGTGATTAATATGTTTAATATATCTAAGTCCATCAATTGTACCATTGGGGCTTAGCGACACAATGAAGAAAGGCAACTTACGGTTGCGATTTCTAGAATTTGCTGTAGAAAATGGTTTCACATCTGTAATTTTCAAGGTATCGTTTTCGAAGCTTTGTAGTTCTTCGAGCACCTCTTCGGGAGTAAAGGAAGGATCAACTCCTTTGCGGAGCATGGAGACAGTTTTCTCCGATTTAAGGGTGTATGTGTAGTACTCGTTTTGCGATTTCCCTAATGCCGATTTAATTTTGCTAGAGGCTTCTAAATCATCGCATGTTAAACTTATCTTAAAATTATTTATACGTTTTGTTTTAAAAGTTTTGCATGTCAACTCACCCAATTTTATGAGATCCTTTGTCTCCATGTAACTGATGTAAATAGGAGGCACCTTCTCCTTTTTTTTGACTGGCACCTGTAGAGATGGTTCCTGCCTCTGATTTGGTTCGTGCTGTTGATGTGGTTCCTGCTGTTGTTGTTGTCTGTTTTTTTTTTTTTTTTGATGTGACAACGGATGTGGAATCTTCATAGATACTAGCAGCCCGTGCTACTAGCATGCACGATTCGTGTAACTGGAACGACGGTTCCAAGTAGCACGCCTGCGTACTAAACCACACCCTCGCTCCCGTCAACCACTCTCCCCGCGGGACTGCCGTTAGGTATTACTTCGCGGGGCTGGTTAGTTTCATGTTTTTTTTTGTTAAGCTGCTCTCTCCATGTCGGCTATTTGTGCTTGCCTTACTTTCTCGATTCTTCTAAGTTCGAGTTGCATTTTGGTCACATATGCGCTTATCTCCATCCAGTTATCCTCGGAGCATAGCATCTGCTCTATGAGATCTTGCGGGCCTGGGAGTCTTCCTTCGTTGAAACGTCTTCAGTGGAACACCACATGATCTGTATGTTCCTCTTGGTTTCGACACGCTGGACATAACGGTGAGATGCTGTGTCCAAAACGGTGCAGATATTTGCAATATCCACCATGGCCGGTTAGGAACTGAGTTAGATGGTAGATGCAGGCACCGTGGTCTCTCTTCATCCAGGTGGCGATAGATGAGATTAATTTGTACGTCCATCTGCCTTTCGTAGTGTTGTCTCACCGAGTTTGCCAGATGGTTAATGAGGTTGCTTTCTCTTTCTCCTTGATTTCCTTGACTGCTGTTTGGTTCCAGTTGCCTTGACGTTCTCCTGTTGTAGATTCTTAACATCTCGTCCGCAAGGATATCAATTGGAACCATTTCGGCTACGACAAAAGCAGCTTCGTGCGAGATGGTTCGGAAACTGCTGATGGTTCTTAAGGCACAGAGTCTATAGACTGACGTCAGCTTTCTCCTCCGATGTTTGGTAGTATTCGAGCAAGTGCTGCTTGCAGCATTGACGCTTTTTTGCTAGAATACTTGACATGCTCTTTGAATTGTAGCCTGTTGTCGATCATAACTCCTAGATATTTTTTCGGCTAGTTATTAAAACCGCCTCTGTTTTGTGGTCTGCTAGCTCGAGATACTAGCCATTTTTTGACTTTCACCACTGCCTCGTTAGTAGCTGCCTCTATCTCGTGATGAGCAATGTCGTCCGCAAAACCTATCAACTGGACCTGTTGTGGCAACACCAATTGCAAAACGCCATCGTACATGATGTTCCATAAGTGGGGTCCCAGAACTAATCCTTGTGGAACTCCTGCTGAGACGTTGTGGTATTTTACACCATCGTCTGTTGCATACCTCAGCTTCTTGTTATTGAGGTAACTAGAAATTATTCTCTGGAGGTAGTGTGGGGTGCCTGTGGCTGTTCCGCCAAACCCCACGGTTCGCTTTCCTGAAGAACCCCCATAACTTTCACCCAAACTTCGAATTTCACTGATGCAATCGCACTAGCATCTTAAATGCTTCACGCATGAAAGAGATCAAATCTGTAATCTAAAAAGCCCCATCTCTCTCCACTTATTGCTTCTGTCGCAATGTCAACTACTCTCTTTATGGCGTCGACGGTGGAGCGCGATTTTCTAAACCCATATTGATGCTTCTTCTGCTACGGTTAGCAGTCTTTCGTATATCACTCTCTCCAATATCTTTCCCATAGTGTCTAGAAGGCATATTGGGCGATATGATGAGGCTTCTCCAGGTGGTTTTTTACTTTTTGGTAGGAGCACCAAGTGTTGCAGTTTCCAAGTTTCTGGAAAGACACCTTCCTCTAGACACATTTGCATGGTGGTTATAAACATGTCCGGTCGACTTTCAGCTGCCGCTTTTACCGCCTTGTTTTGGGTTCCGTCAGGATCCGGCGCCTTGCCATCCTGTATCCTCCTGCATGCTGACTGTAGCTCGTCTGCCGTGACTCTCGGGATGACCTCCACCACTGTCTCGCTTATTAAGTCGTAGTGTGGGGTTGTGGCTTGTGGGAATAGTTGGTTTACTATTGACCTCAGCATTTTTGGACATGATATCTGCGGGGACCTGGAACCCCTCAGCTTACTCATTACCATCTTGTTCGCCGTACCCCGTGTGTGTGTGTGTGTTTTTTTTTGGGTTTCGGTAGGAAAGTGGAAATCTTCAAAAGATACCTCTAGACCGATCCAGAGGCATGCCGGGTTTTTACCGACTAAAATCACCTCCCGCCAGGGTCATATTCCCGTTGATCCCCGCGGAACTTTCTTTTAGATATTCCGGGGCGGGACTCAGCTGGTTGTCTTTTTCGCGGCATAGAAGCATCACATGCGGTAGTTAGCCACTTCATGACTTTTCTAGCCAGCCTGTTCGCACCGGCCTCTGTGTCAAACTGTGCGATTTGGTCCTCCAGTATATAATCGAGCAGTTCCACATCGAAGTCCTTCTCTTTCCACCCATTTTTTTGGACTTTCTTCGCCAATTTTCCAGTGATGAATCCCCTGTGCGGTAATATTTCGTACATCACGGCTTGGTGGTCACTATGGGTGTAGGTGTCCAAAACTCACCACTCCATGCTTCTTGCCAACATGGAGCTGGCAAATGTGATGTCGATTTTGGACCGGCTCCTCTCGTTTATGAAGGTGTCATCGATACCATCATTAAGTAACACCACATCTAGGACTGCGAAGGCTTTAAGTAGTGCCTGGCCTCTACTGTTAGTCCTTGTGCTTCCCCATTCTACTGCCCAAGCGTTGAAATCTCCAGCAACTATGAGAGGGCTCTTATCTCTAGCTTCTGGTGTTATTCTGTCCAAAAAGCATTTGAAATATTCTATTTCCCACCTTGGCGGAGCGTAACAACAGTAGAAATGAATTCCTCTGATCTTAGCATAGGCAATTCCTTCCGGCCGCTGGACGCTTCTGCATTCCATGGGGGAATTTCCAGTTGTCCAGATGGCCGCTGTTCCGCTGCTGTCTTCCTCCCAAGTAACAATACCAGTACCAGGCATCCTGTACTGCTCATTGATGAGCACCACGTCGGCACCATATTCCTTAACCGTTTGGGAAAGGAGATCTTGTGCGGCTCCACAATGGTTTAAGTTGATTTGAATGCACTTAAACCTGTCCATTTTTATTGAGAAAATTGGACATCGCGTTTTTCAATGCTCAGCATTTGTAACTCCCTGTTGAGTGGTGGTTACCGCCTTCGCATCCTAATTCGCAAAGAATGCATTTGGGTTGCGCTTTACAACACATTGCTTTGTGGCCTTTTTCTCCGCATTTCAAACAGTTTTCTGAACGATCTTCTTGGGATTTGCAGGATTTCGCCACATGACCGTATTGCCAACATCTGAAACATCGTGTGGGTCTGCATCTCACCCATCCAACTCGTAGGAAACCTGTAGCCAGCATCATGTTAGCTTTTTCTCTTGGTAAGCGGATCATGGCAGCCTGCGTGCCATCTGGTTTCCTTCTTAAGCTCTGCACCGCTTCCTTTGGGATCGCGTTCAGCGCAGGGAACTCTCTAGCGATCGCTGTCAGGATTTCCCTAACAGTGGTCACCTCATCTAAATCACGACACTCAACCGTGATTTCTTGTGACACTGTTTTGACATTAGCATCTTCCTTTGGTACTTGTTGTACCTTTGCTTTCAGTGTCTCGGTAGTGGCCTCTGTTCGGCGTTTCAGTGCATTTTTGTTTGTTTTTTGGTTTCGGTAGGAAGGAGGACATCTTCAAAAGTGTGTGTGTGTGTGTGTGTGGTTTTTTTTTGATGCGTCAACGGATGTGGAGTCTTCATAGATACTAGCAGCCCGTGTTACTAGCATGGACGATTCGTGTACCTGTGTATGCATGTGTGTGTGTGTGTGTGCATTAGTATTCGGATTTATCAAAGCACGACCTACTGCAATCCGCAAAAAGGCGAATGGAAGCTATAATAGTACGATATGCCGATTGGCTCCAAAACATCTACACCGCGGTGTTGAAATCGTTGAGATTTCATGGTTCACCACAGCCGGAATATTCAATGAAGGATTCGCATCCATTTTAAAAGTAATGAATGCCATGGACATCATCGTCAACATGTTTTTCAATTTTATGTTGCGGAATTAAAATGTTATTGCAAAAACGCCCGAAACAAGTTGAAGAATCATCAATTTTGCCGAAAAACTTCTGCCAATCGTTGATTTTTTAAAACTTTTTCGATATTTACCGTTACCAACAAACTGTAAGTATTTTTAACATAACTATTTTTTTTTTGGTATCTTTCAGATGAAAATTACAGTCTCCACAGAGAATTTTTTTTTTGGGTCAACTTTACGCCACTACACAGTCGCCATTATGTTTTTATACATTACAAAAAAAAAATGTTTTAATGTTTTTTACTCAAATTAACAAGCACACACATTTTCATTACAATTGAATAAAAACTTCTATATGAAAAAAAAATTATAAAAGTGTGTTTTTTAACCTGTCTAATTGTATACGATATACAATATCTTAATGGGCAACGATGTCAAGAATACTTTCTTTTATCTTAATGACATTGTCACATGCTTATTTATTCATGGACGGCGTCGACTTTCGTGTAGGACAGTATGGTAAGGTCTCAACACTAATGTACAAGAGATATCCGTTGATCATGAAGAATATAAAGAAAAGAAGGAATCTTGACCTAACACACTTTCGTGTATGGCCTTAATTTGTTGTCGAGATATGAAGTACGAAATCGCTCAGCACAAGTTTTCTAGTGTGTACAGAATGCCCGTTTCGTAGCTCCGTTCATGGCAAATTCAGGTATTTTTCAAGACGGCCATTTCTTCTTTTGATGTTAACTAAAAACGATCTTGGGATCATTCCTCTCCCCCAATAAATCGTTTTGACTACTTCTGCGTTAAATAAAATAATATTTTGAAAAATGCCGCAAAATACTGTAAACTCCCGATTATCAGTTTGCGTATTATCCACGATGTGTCAATTCTATTTTTTTTTAAATAATAAATAATAAATAAATAAATATAAATATAATATGAGAATATCAATCCAAATTTAGACGTTGTGGAAATCCGCAAAACGGTGAGTTCAGTTTATCAGGAATATTCGACATTTCAAAGCCTTAATAAAATAAATCCTGGCAGAAAAATAAATTATCATTTAAATATATAAATACATAAATAAATATATATATATTTATTTATTTATTTATTTATTCGGCTTAATTCAAGCTTAGTTACAATAAATATGATCCATATAAAGTAACTTCAAACGAAAGTAGTAATTAAAAAAAGAGAAAAAAAAACAAAAAGAAAATTATATATATAATTAAAAAAAGATATAATTAAAAAAAAAAACAAGTGGTAAAGGAGAAGAGGACTTCAGGGTAGGGGAGGTAGGAGGCTGGAGAAGAGCAAGTGTATGTGGGGGTGGTAAATGTGGCATATATGAGACAGCGAGCAGTGAACGGCATATGTGCTGAATTGTTGTGAGTAAATAATAAATAACAAATAAGTAATCAAATTCAAAAATCAATTAACACATACCACAAATAAACGAAAAATTAGAATATTGATTTTGTTTCTGAATTCAGAATATATTAACTGTATCTAGAATTTGTTTCAGGTATAAATAATCTTTGGCTTGGAGTTTTCAGCCGACTGAACACATAATGAGCGTATGCGCATATTGCGCCTTTGAATGATACAATTTAAATTAAATCCTTCTTAGAAACCATCTCCCTGCCAAAGGATAGTCCATCTTCCTTTTATAAAATATGTGCATTTCACTTTAATTTCGATTGAACAGAAATACCTTTTCTTTTTGTAATGAAATACTCAACATTCCTAGGCAGCAATAGATCATAAATAAATCCACCCCTTAATGTAGCTATGTAAGGAGACTCTTATAATTCGGCAGTAGGACTAAATGTTGGAGGGTGATATTTATCTGTTTTAAAATTATTGACACGCCCCTTCACTATTCCGATTGGATCAAAAGTACACAGAGCCAGTAATAAACTAAATATTGATCAACCCCCGTTGCTTCGAATCGCCCCCCAAAAACGCCTACACCCACTTGATTTCGCTGCAATATCACATGGGCACCCTTCTTTGCTCATAGATGACATGCATGGTTGTGTGTGAGTGTTCACCGGCAATCTTATACGCAGGACCTTTTCAGAATATGAATTTTCCTCGCGTGTGTTAGAATCTTGTAATTGAACGGAAAGCCATGGGTATACACAAAGGTATGCTCATCATCGTGTCGTGTTTTTGAAGCTCCTACTCATAAATCGAACATAGGTCGAGTTCATGACTTGAATATATTTGCCGTTCGATTAAGGACATTCAATCTGCCACATAATGGGGGTTGGCTTGTGTGCCAAGTGGGGTAGGAATTATGAATTTATATACATCAAGATGAGCACAGGAGGTATGCGCACTTTGTGCTCTCCATCAACAAAGCATGGCTCGAAGGGAGTCATTATATTTCCATTATGCTATTCAGGGCCCAAAGGACCATTCCAACCAGAAATGTGATAGCTGAATTTTTTTGTAGGTTTGCTGATGTTGGACGAGTCGTAGTAAGGTATAGCTTTGGTTCGTTTTACAGTCTAAATCTCTTTGAGGATGAGGTTTAGAACAGTATCCACTCTCGTTTGGGAGTGGTTATGACACACTCTTCAAATAGTTGGAAACAAGACTATATTTACAGATTACCATATGGAGGCCTAGTTCTAGTATTTGGAAACGATTTCATCGAATCTGTCCACATAATATCTTAGGGGTTACACAATTTCTTATATAAATTAAGAGAGTTGTTCAAAACGCCTTAAAAATATAACGCGACATTTTTTAAACCTACATATCTGATTCTCTATAATACGGTAAATAATCTGTCATGTGAACTACTAGATGAAGTCTGTACCATCAAAAATGGTCATTTTTAAGTTAAGGTTTTGTTGTATTCCAGAATACTACCCTTTATTAAATTTAACACTGAATCTCCTTACACATACTTAAAAACTTCCCTTAACATATATTACATTCTCACTTAATACATACCATTCATAAACATTCACAATATTGCCAGTTACAGCACATTTAATAACATGCCCCTTTTCATAACTTGCCCCTTTTTATTTCAAAACAGAGCAGTGTGATTTTCGTTCAAATTTTATTCAATTTAAAAGTCACAGAAACTAAAGGAATACTTTGAGAAAATTTGTTTTGTTCATATTATAATTTACAGTAAATTAGAACACAATGTTCTATAAGTAGAGAAAAAAATTCAATAGAAAAATCAGTTTTGAGTTTCGAGTTGAGTTCAGTTAGTTGGTTGCCAATCAAAGAGTTGAGGAAGTTGAGAAGTAGTTTGAGTTGTAAGTTTGGAGATTGAGGTTGAGTAGTTCAGTTCAAGTTGAGAAGCAGTCGAGTGGAGAGTTAGTTCAGTTAGTTTTTAGTTTCAGTTTGGAAGTTCAGATACAATTGAGTTTGAGTTTTGCATTATCAATTGAGTTTGAGATACAGACAAGTCGAGAAATTGAAGAGTAAGATTGGAGATACAAACTGAGGAGACGAGAATAAGTGTTTTGATAGTGTCCCCGCTCTTCCCTCATCCGAGCAAGCACGGCGCCGGACGTCAACAGTTTAAGTATGTTGCGGAGGTTTGTGTGGAATAGAGTTGAGTTGAAAAATATTGACGCGATCGGCCGAACTAGAGAGAAATCGGTGAATGAATTGAATACTGGACAAGAACATGCGTTCTTTCAGGGTTTTCAGATTAATTAACTTGAGCGTGTAAGGGGATCAAATCAGAGGGGTTTCCCATTCCAATCCACAGAGAGCAAAATAAAGCAAACGATATTAAATGCTCTCAATTTTGCGAATGTGAGTCTGCTGGTAAAGGAACCATACCTGAGTATCATATTCGACCAGCGGACGGACAAGGATATGTAGAGAGATCGGGTGATATAGCGGCTGGAAAATTCTTTAGATCACCGCTTTACAAACCCGAGGGTTGAATTGACCTTAGGGGTATGTGAGAGGAAATTACGTACCCTGTCAGATATAATACCAAGGTCGCAGATCGATTGAACGATGGTGAGGGTTTGAATATGAAGAGAGTGGGGAGGCGAAGGGAAGGGTATGCACTTTTGTAGAAAGTTTATAGACTGGCATTTGGTGATATTAAGCTCCACGCAGATTTTACGGCACCAAACCGAGAACGTGTCAAGATCTGTTTAAAGCAGCGTAGAATCAACTGGTGCCATAACCATCTTATAGAATTTTAAGTCATCGGTATAGAGAGGCAGGGCTTGATGACCCTATAAATGTCGTTTGTGGTCAGTATAAAAAGTAGGGCGCCTAAGTGACTATCTTGAGGAACTCCAGACGTAACCAGGAAGAGAATGAGTATCATGAATCTGAAATACGTAGTTTCAAACACTTCGATTCGTCCTCGTATTCAGAAATTGAACCTCTTCACGATCACATTACATACAGATTTTGAGAAGGGAATAGTCTTGACATGTTTTTAAAGTTCATTTAACAGAAAAATAGAGCCTATTGAATATTTGAACTTCCGTGTCTTTGCCAATTGGACCACGAGGAAAGCCAAATAGATGAGAATTTTTCACAAAATATCGTTTTTATTGGGTGCTATTGATAGCAACCTTATGTGTTTGGAAAAAGATGTCGCCACACGCTATGCAGCTGTAGTGCTTTGCAAAGCCCTGCAATTCCCTGTTACGGCTCCAACGCCGTGCTTCCTCTTTCGAGGGAAGAGCGTGGAGGTTATTATATTTATTTAATAATTTATTAAATAAAAGATCTCTTTTATTTTTAGATTTGTTTTATTTTATTTAAATATTTTATTTTTATTTTATCGAACTCAGCTATCTCAAGCTGAGCTCTCTTCTTTCTCCTTTTTTCATATAAATTTACTTGTTTATATAGAACATTTTGTTCTAACTGACTGTGGCGTATAAACTGAACAAAACAATCTAGAAGTCTCTGTGACTTAGAATTTTGAATAAACTTTGAACGAAAATCAAAGTGGCCATGTTTTGAAATGTAAAATGTGCTTGTTATGAAAAGGGGCATATTTATGAAATGTGCTGTAAGTGACTGGATATAGAATATTGTGTCTGTTTATTTATGAAATGTGCTGTAAGTGACTGGATATAGAATATTGTGTCTGTTTATTTATGAATTGTATTAACTGAGAATGTAAGATATGTGAGGATGTAGTTTTAAGGGTTGTGTTTGAAAGGACATGAGTTAGTGTTAAAGCGAATAAGGGTAGTATTCTGGAATACAACATCCTCATCCACATTTATATCCCTTATTCATATCTAAACAATAATATAAATAATTATAAAGCATTTGATATCCAACAATCCAAATTAATATCCTCAATTGAATCATATGTTCATTTGTCGCACATTGATTCAATTCCTGAAAAAAATCTCAATTTATACCAAATGCATGATAAATTGAACCAGGTGTTCATTTATCAAACATAAACATGAATTCCCAAAACTCCTAATATCATGAAATGCATATCCTTAAATGCATTTCATGATCATAACTTCGGAGACTTTGTTCAACCAAATTTCCATATAATTCCATAGAACTTTATTCCAACCGAACTGCACTACAAATCTTGTCTGCTCTTCTTGGTATTTTTAATGTATTTTATAGCAACGGCGGTCATCATTCGTTCCTCAGGTTGGAGGAAGCACGGTGGTCCCGGAACGGGAGTTGAGAGATCCCGAAAAGAGACTTGTTCTTTTCAGAACAACGACACTCTCTCTCGAGACACATCCTATACCACCAAAGCATTATTCAGTGAGAAATTCTCTGGTCGTATAAAATCTCAAAATAGCGCGGTGGTTAAGTTTTATTCTAATATCGGGTTTTCCAATAGGGACTTGACAACTTTGAATTTAATTTGTGAGCACACCCTTTCACTAATCATCGAACTGTCACTGTCAATTTATTCAGTAAACTCAACATTTGCAAAAAGTTGGGTTTATGCACCAGCTAGGTTTGTTCTTTATATTTTATGTATGCAAATTAAAATAATTATATTTGCAAATCAAAAATTTATTTGGCAATGCATTAATTGCCCGTAATTTAGCCTTCGTTTAAGCCTTCCTCCGCTGGGACAAAGGTGGTGGGGGAGTTACCACGTAACAAGAGAGGAATTACTAGATGTATTTTAAACATTAATCCGCCTGGCCAATCCAAAGACGATTAAGGCCCACCGCTACTTCGTGGAAGGTTTATTTGGAGCTGCCAGTGAGACCTACATGGAAGAGGCTACCAAATTCGCCAGATGGAAGAAAACTATCACCGAGCCATGGTCCACTCTGCCCTGACGATGCTCCTCAACGCACCTGCCCTTGCTACGGAGTCAGCCACAGGCCTGCGCACACTCCGCGAAACCACCAACGATGCCCTTGGTCGCTCCATCGCCGCCTGGGATAACATCTTGGTCTACTTGACCACCCAGCGTATGGACCCCGAACAAGTCGTAACTGGCAAACCACACAGGCCAGCACCACGGACCCGCCTACATACAAGCAGCTGGACGCGTTCTTGAAAACAAGAATTGAGGCGTTGGAGTTCGTGGAGCAGCCCCGAGGCAACATCGAGCACCCTCATCGGACTAAGAGCGATCACCAGCCAAACATCCAAAGGACGCATCTCTCGGCCTACACCGCCTCACCCCCAGTCCAGAACCCTCGGCTCATCTGCCCATATTGCAGCCCTTCACATTATTTAGGCTCCTGTACGGGATTTAAAGAGCTTGATCTGGACCAGCGAAAGTCCCTTGTCAACCAGCTAAGGCTGTGTTTCAACTGCATGGGAGCACATTTGCTCCGTGATTGTCCCTCCACCAGCCGATGTCGACAGTGTCAAGGACGACACCTTACCCTGCTCCACGCCAGTACTATAGCATCACCGCCACGTCCAAACGTGGACACTGCCCCGATTCAAGACTACCAGACTCATGGAGTGTCGTCGCACACCCTAACGCCCATCACCCGCGTGCAACCAGGCGATTGATACCACGAAGAAGGCTCACAACGACAGTATGATCAATAAGCACCTTCGGTGCCCAACTGGTTCGCGCTCCTTCTGGTCAATGGCAAAGGCTGTCAGCGGTAACTTCGCATCCTCCTCTTTCCCTCCGTTGGTGACTGACAGCGGAACGTTAGTCGCGAATTCAAAGGATAAAGCTAATGTGTTCGCGAATTTATTTTCCGCGAATTCCAACCTCGATCCCGGCCTTTTGGAGCCACCTGTGATCTCGTCGGTACAATCTTCCATGCGTGATGTGAGATGTCGTCCGCGCACTATTCAACGCATTCTACGTGAACTGGATTGTGGGAAGGTAACCGGCCTGAACGGAATACCAGCAATAGTCCTTAAGAACTGTGCTCCAGAACGATCGCCGGTTATTGGCAGACTCTTCCGCTTATCTTATGCACGGAGGACCTTTCCTGTCTGCTGGAAAATCCCTCGAGTTCAGCCAATCCCAAAGACGGGAAAAAAGTGTCTCCCACAAAATTACCGTCCGATAGCATTACTGTCTATTTTATCTAAGGTAATGGAAAAAGTCATCAATACAGAGTTGGTTAAGTATTTGGAGTGCAACGGACTTCTGAATGATCGTCAATACGGATTCCGTGGCAGGCGGTCCACAGGAGACCTTTTGACACTTATAACCGATATCTGGACATCTGCGATTGAACGGCATGGTGAGTCAAGGGCGGTCGCATTGGATATCTCCAAGGCTTTTGACCGCGTCTGGCACGGGGCATTGCTGAGCAAACTTCGTTCATATGGACTTTCCCAACAGCTTTGCGACTGGACGAAGAGCTTCCTCGAGAATCAATCGATCCGGGTTGTTGTGGACGGCGAGTGTTCGGATCTGTATCCTGTTAATTCGGGGGTGCCCCAGGGTTCTATTTTGGCTCAAACCTTGTTTTTACTTCACACAAATGATTTGTTGGAGGCAACGGATAACAAAGTGTTCAGTTTTGCGGATGATAGTACGCTTGTTTCCTCTTTTTCGAGTGATCGGCCGATTAGTGTGTGGGGAGGAAGTAAGTGGAAGAAAACTATCACCGGCGCTGATTATCTTCCTCCTCCATCATAACTATAAGAAGGTTCCGCCGCAATTGTCCACCAGGAAAACAAAACAAACACATCTCCACAACAACGTCCACAAGTAGTAAAGTAAAACACTGCTGGCACCGAAGCGAAAGTTAATGAAACGCACTGTATGTAGTTTAATATAACTGGTTTTATTGCCGGTGATCACCGATTCTAATTTAATTTTAATTTATTAAGAAAATGTTTGTTTATTTCAAACTTTGTACACATTCGCGGAGTATAACTAGTCGAGTACAAGCACTCTGGAATCGTTTGTTTTTTTTTTTTTTTAACTCGGTTTTATTTTAATTTACATGGTACAAAGAATTGGTGTGTTACTAAGGACTTAACTAACAAGGAGACTTTAGCACTCGCGCAGAGACTTGTTCGACTCAGGGTATGTGCATCCCCGAACGCCACGGGGTGCGGAAGGCGAACCAACCGAATCGGTGGTTGGAATACGACTCAGCGATCGTCATCTCATGCAGAGATGATTTCGCTAAGAAAAAAAAGGAAGAGAGAGAAAAACTTTTCTCTTAAGGGTGTGACCACTAAGAAAATGCGATCTTTTTGATGCAGTGGTATATGTGCGCCATCGAACAGATTCAATGTTGTTGCACGTGTTCGAAAGCAGGCAGGCGGCAAGGACAATAGGGAAAAATGACCAAAGGCGCCGTTGGTAATGTGGGTCATTGTTTACACGATGCCTCGTCGCTATTTTCGACGTTGGGAGAAAAAGGTGCTTAAAGCAAATTGGATGTTTATGGCATCTCTGGCTGCAGTAGAAACCGGGTTCATATTTGCATTAGGAAATGCTGGAGAATTTGGTTTCGGCGTCTATTGCGCTAATTATATGCAGCTGCTTGGGTTGTTTATTGATTAAACAAACAAAAAAGGTTGCCAGGCAATATGTATGAAAAGCTACATGACGCGGCTGGGAAAATATACGGCGCAGTATTTATGGTCCCTGTCATGAAGGTTACAAATGTATGTAAATCTAATTATTTGTTTACCGGAATTCCTCTAAGGAAATTTGACTGGCGACGTAGATGCCTAAATTGATTGGAAATTCCTGATAAGTTAATAAAGAAATCTTAAGGAGCAATGGTATGCGAAGAGAATGCATGAAGGTAATTTTCTTTACAGGGACTTAAAGATCATAGATTTGATCTCTTAACTGCGTGCAGCATTTTTAGTTACTAATACTGTTGCATTAGCAAACTAAAGGGAGTTGGGTAGTAGTTATGGGGGTTTTTTCGGGTAAGTAGACCGTAGGGTTTGGCGGAACCGCTACAAGTGAATCAACGTCGCACCAGCTGAGATGTAGACAGATTGACTCTCTGAATCAGGATTTGGATAAAGCTATGCAGTGGGGAAAGGCCAATCTTGTCGACTTCAACGCAACGAAGACCCAGTATACAACATTCACAAAGAAAACTGAATCATCGGTTCCACAGCTGATGATGAGTGGCCGGGCCCTCAAGGCTGGGGAAAGTTTGAAATTGCTCGGCGTCACGGTCTGTGGGAATGTATCATGGCATAAACACGTATCGGGTATCGCCAGATCAGCTTCAGGAAAACAAGTTATCTTTTTAGAGCCAAGAAATATTTTACTCCGGCCCAACTTCTTCTCCTATATAAATCTCAAATTAGACCCGCGCTCGAATATTGCTCTCATGTTTGGAGCTTGGCTCCTAAACATACTCTCGACATCACATCACCAAACGGCGTGAACATCCCTGTATCAGAACTCGTTCCGTTACAGAGCGGGGAAGCTGTGGAACTGCCTTCCCACGCGAGTGTTCCCGGAACATTACAACCTGCAACTGTTCAAAAAGAACTGCAACAGTTACTTCTTGGCATCTTGGGACGCCCACTCGACGCTAAAGGTTCGACTCTCCCGAGAGAAGTCTAATAAAAAAAAATAAAAAAAAAAAACCCGCGGTGACCCTCCTTGCTGCTGCACGTGTCATCATCAAATCAGGGGACCAACGCCGAGTGGAGGCCCGTGCCCTGATGGACCTCTGTTCCGAAGTAACATTTATCTCCGAACCTCTCGCTTAGCGTCTGTCTCCGCCGTCGGGCAACGTTAATCCCAGTTCACGGATATGGGGGCGCCCGCTGCCACACCGCGAAGGCCCAGTCGTAAATAACGATACCGCCTCGTCACGATGGCGCTCGGGGCTGGACAACTAACGCTCTTATCCTGCCTCATCTGTCGGATTGCGTGCCACCCCCTCGATTCCTGCCTGGCGACCTCGCCGTCGCAGCAGGCCTGGACCTTGCGGACCCGGACATCCCTTACAGAGAAAAGGTGGTTGTGATCATCGGCGCCGATGTGTAGCCGGCCATCATTAGGACAGAGCTGAGGAAGTCCGATCACTTGGACATCATCGCCCAGGACACTCATTTGGGATGAATACTGACGGGTGCAGCTTTGCGAGGCCCAGGCACCTCCAACAGCAAACAACGCTTAACCAGTCACATGGCCAGTCCCCTTACACCGTTCAATGAGGTGTCTCCTGTCGTGGATTGTTGTTCTGAAATACAAATAAATGCAAAATGGTTGAAAAGGGAAAGAATACATATGTTGAATGACTGCCGCAATCCCAAGACTTAGTCCTGCCGCAATCCCAAGAAATAATCCTCCAGCTTTAAATAACAACTCTTGAGCGTTTCAATGTGTTTTAAAGTTTTCTTTTATTTAGTACGATTACTAGGACATTCACTGGATTTCAATTTCTTGGACCTGTGTAGTTTCAGCATTTAACGTAGAAGAATAAGTTTGTTATTATTCCTTGACAACCTAATTCGCTTATGTCAGCTAGTTGCTGACATTTGTTATTGTGTTGCCAAGGACAGCCTTCAGTTGCGAATTCGCTGATTGTGTCCAGTGCGAATCCGCAACATTAATGAATCAATAAATCTTAATATAGTGAATTGAAATTAATTTATTTTTAAAGTATTAAGTAGTTACTTGTAGTTATTTTAAATGAAAAAGATTAATTATAAATAGTAATTTCAATATACTTTTTTTTAAAGACCATATATAATATATATGGCTTATCTGGAAGGTAGTGCAATAATTTTTGCGGCAGCGCACCGCACAAGTCGCATCACGGTTCGATTATGCATGGAAGCCTCACATCTTTCCTGCAAGGCCTCATTCACTGTGTTTCTAGCAGTTAGCGCGCGTGCATCAATGTTACTGAGAACCTCTGTCTTCCATTCACTACCTACAAGGCTCATATTACCTATATATCAGCCGAGTTGAGCATACACTCCCAATCACTAAGATGAGGCCACAAATTTGGAATATATTTTCGCTCTTTATACCTGTTGTAAATATTGTACCCGGAAACATATATTACCTGTGAATAGGCCCGTATTTTCCCAAAAGAAATTCATAAAATTAAAGGGTAATTAAGAAACGACCGTTGGAATTTCCCAAGATCAAATAATAAGCTACTTAAAAAGGGTATAAAAAAGTGCGTCACTTGGATGAAGCCATTGCGCATATTTCGTTGCAGGAGTTGTGGCGGTTCCGCCAACCCCACCGCCTACTTACCTGAAGAACCCCCATCCCTACAACCCTATTTGCATACGTTTTTGCTAATGCAATGGCATTAAGCACCTGCTTCACACATCAAATAGATCGAATTTATAATCTAAAAGTCCCTGTAAAAGAATCCTTACCTTTCATGCATCTCTTCGCATATAAATTCCCTAATAGAATTCTTTCCTAACTTATCATGAATCCCAAAACCTATTCGGTACCTTCGGTTGTCAGGCAAATTCCAACCTTCCACACCTGTACCGCAATCTCCCCGCAGCATAAACATTTCCTTCCCAAGGATAATTAATGCTTTCAATGCATTATCGCGAAATTCCTGTAAAGAATTTTACCTTCAAGGGCATCCATGCATGTATCAATGCATCTTTGCATTAGTGACCAAGAACCGAATTCCCAATTAACACAGATGGTATACACAACGTCATTGTGTAACCATCTAAATTACTTTCCAAAAACTTGCAACTATTGATTCAGCTGCAAGCCCTTCCCGCGGAAATATTTCTTTGTTTGAATCTTCAAACAATCACCGACATCGCGCTTAGCCGTCGGATTGGATTCAATAGCATAAACATATGCAAACAAAAGAATCCGATTCTTCCAGTCGGCAGAGATACGATATACGATCTCCATTACTTCAATCCCTTTTAGCATCTAATGGGTGGCTGCTATTTACTCAGCTGACCCTCATTACCGGACGATGCATTAGGTCGCTATTTTCTTTATCTGTATCCCTTGTCTAGGTTTCGTTTCGCTTTTGATCTCAACGACCGACTTCACGCACACCACTACAGGACCTCACCAGTGAGATCCTCCTTCCTCGTTGTCACCACGAGAGGAACATTTTCTCTCTCGGGGAAACTCACCCCATTAGCGAGTCGGCCCTGCACCAGCCGAATATCGCTGAGTCCTTTACCATCCACCGACCGAGCCGGTCGTTGTGCTCCCGCTGTCCGTAGCGCTGCGGGCGCGTTCTATCAGAGCCGTGTGTTTTTCTTTTCCTATCCCCGAGTGCGAGACGCGAGTCGCGGTTAATACCCCATATTAGTACACATCTACGTTACGATATTTCGATCAAATTAAAAAGTGCGGAAGTTACTATGTGCGTTAGTTATGTGTAACCGGTGTAATTAGCGTCCTTTATCCCTAGAGTGGGCTTAAATTAAAACATTGTTTTGCTAGGTGTAACCGTGTAATTAGTGTACTTTAAAAATAAGAAAGAATAATAAAAGGCCTAATCAACATACAATAAAATATAAGCAATACCCTGTGTATTTATTTCGGTGGTTCTGTGTCCACTCTGATATGAAGATAAAACTTCGGTTTATTATTTCTGTTTTTCTGGGGAACAATTATTCGGAGGAACATTTATGATGGAGGAGGAAGGTGAACCGAGTGCCCATGCTTGGCACAATATACTTCCTCCGCACAGAGTGCACATGAGCGATTTTTTTAAAACTTTTGTTGAGATTATTTAAAAAAGTGTTGAAAAGAACTGTTTTTATTTCATTTGAAACACAAATAGGTTCCGGAAAGACGTTGACAGCGACAGAAAGAGGACAAATTAATGCTTTCTAGGATTTAGGACTCTCAGACCGAGAAATAGCAAGGACAAAACAAAAGTAAGACTGTTGTAAACAGTTATCTTGCGGTCCACAAAAATATGGGTAAAATCAAAAAAGACGCACATCTGAAGTGTGAACATCACGAGAAAAGTGGTTGATTCTACGGCTTGCCTCAAATTCTACTTTACCAGCGACTAAAGTAAGGGCCAAAAGCGGAGTATCAGCCAGCATTGCAACGGTCCGAAGGATAACAAAAAACAGTGATACTATCAAGAGAAAAAATTGAAAAAGAAACCTATTTATAGGGAAGTACACAAGGAGCATCGAATGAATTTTGCAAGAGAACATGTCGCTTGGGCCAGTGAATGGAAACGCGTTGTCTTTTCGGATGAAAAAAAGTTTAACTTTGACGGTCCCGATGGCTTCAACTTTTATTTCCATGATCTGAGAAAGGAGGAGCTTATTTTGGCAAGACATCACAGCCGTATATCAGGTGTCATGGTGTGGACGGCTATTACCTACTCTGGCACAATCGAGTTGGAGTTTTTGTTCACAACAATGAACGGAAACAAGTACAAATGTTTGCTGGAAAGGTCATTTCCAAAAATTAAAAAATTTTCGGACCGCTGTCTTGGATTTTCCAACAATACAATGCCCCCATCGACACTTCCAGGGTTGTTAGAAGTTGGATTCATTCAGAAGACGTGGAACTTTTGCCATGCCCGCCCTATTCGCCGGACTCAAACACAATCGAAAACGTTTGGTCATGGCTGTTTGTATCAGACCTCTTTTGACCTGATTTTTGTTGCTGTTGAAGCACCTAACTTCTAAAGCCCTACTGTACACTAGGGTGCAACACCCTTAGTGTGATAAATTTGGTTCGATGTTCGGGCGCAATGCCACTAAACATTTATAAAAAATCGTGAGTATTCGGGCGCAACGCCACTAAATATCTCAAAGGATATCAACAAAAAGGAGGGAACCTGGAAAGTAAGAACAAGATTAATTGCGAATACGCCGGGGTGGTCGGTTGCATTATAACTTTTTTTTTTGCTTAGAATTCTATTTATACAAAAATATTTACACTAATACTCTTACATCTAAAATCTTGGATACAGGATTACAGGATTCCTGTTTACTATTACATACATGAACTCGACTACAGGATTCCTGTTTACTATTACATACATGAACTCGACTACTGGATTCCTGTTTACTATTACATACATCGACTGCAGGATTCCTGTTTACAACATAGCATTAATAAAACGAAGCCGAAGGGCAATCGGCATTTCCAAGATACACACAAATTACTGGAATGCACGGAAACAAAAGAAAAAAGGGACGCAAGTTCCTGTACAAAGAAAACAGAAATATTAATGTTTATGGTGGTCCCTTTTGAGTTGGCGGCAATTCAATTATCACCTTCTGCTGTTGAGAGTGTTTGCTGTTGTTAATTGGAATTTGCTGGTTGCAGACAAATGTAGATCCTGTTGGTGTGATCTGGTGATGTTAGCGGCATGATAATGAAATCTGGTTTATTGCCCAGTCATAAATTGTGACTGGGATGTGGCATATAAATGGATGGAACCGGCGTCATCTGGCTCAGTATGCTAACATAATCATAAGGATGGCTGGGCCGTGGGATGGAAATGAAATGAATGAACGGGACAGCGGGCTCCGCACAAATGGCGCCGCATGTTCTCATAAACAATGGCTATCTCGTAAAGTTGATGAAGGCGGTAGACAATTTGAAGACAAGGACACCTTAATCGAAGCTATTCGTGATTCCTGGGACCAAGTTTCCCTAGACTATTTAAAAAAAAAAAACTCTATGATTCTATTCCAGACCGTCTTATAGAGGTCATATCCAAAAGCGGCCGGCATACTCATTACTAATGTAGAAAAACGTTATAAATAAATGTTTTAAAACTATAAAATGTAAACATTTTGGGAAAATACGTATCTATTCACAAGTAGTATATGTTTCCGGGTACAAAATTTCCAACATCTATAAAGAGCGAAAATCAATAGCAAAATTTGTGGCCTCATCCTAGTGATTGGGAGTGTATATTCACTTGTAAAAGACGTGACCTTCTTTACGAGGGTTGCCTCTTATGTTTCGGGATTTGGCAACCCTAGCGTTGCAATCCGGCAATTGACAGCTCTGTCGTAAAGTTGGGCATTTTTGAGGTTATACGCACTCAGAACGTTTTGACATACAAGCGCTATTTGTGTTGTTTACAGTAACTTAAAAGATTCATCTCGGCCCAAAAATGGAATTAAATCGTCAACATTTTCGTGCGATTATTTTTTACAACTTTCGGCGTGGATTAACTCAGCAACAGTGCATGGATGAACTTAATTCAATTTTTGGCGATGAAGCTCCATCAAGGACCAGTGTTTATCGATGGTATGTGAATTCAATCGTGGTCGTAGTTCACTCCAAGATGAATTTCGTGAAGGTCGTCCAAAATCAGTTGTTGTTCCGAAAACCATTGATGCTGTGCGCGAACTGATATTGGAAGATCGTCATGTGACCTATCGTGAGATTGAGACAACCTTAGGCGTTAGTGGGACCAGCATACATTCAATATTGCATAAACATTTGACTGTCAAAAAAATTTGTTCGCGTTGGATCCCACACAATTTGTTAATCGCCCAAAAAAAGGCTCGTGTCAATTGGTTGAAAGAAATGCTCAAAAAATACGGTCGCGGTGCTTCGAAACACGTCTATGACACCGTGACAGGTGATGAATCGTGGATTTACACGTATGAGCCCGAAAGTAAACAGCAGTCGACTGTCTGGGTGTTTCAAGATGAGCCAAATCCAACAAAAGTTGTTCGCGCACGAAGCACTTCCAAGCAAATGGTCGCCTGTTTTTTCGGAAAAACTGGACATGTCGCAACCGTACCACTAGAACAACGCAGAACAGTCAATTCTGAGTGGTACACAACCATTTGTTTGCCAGTTGTCTTCCAAGAAATCAGGAAAACCAACCGCCGAAGACGGATCACTCTTCACCACGATAATGCGAGCTCTCACACATCGGCTGCGACAACTACATTTTTGAGCACCCAAAACATCGATTTGATGGGTCATCCGCCATATAGTCCTGACTTGGCACCGAATGACTTCTTTTTATTCCCGTACGTAAAAAACAAACTGAGAGGTCAACGTTTTTCGACACCTGAAGAAGCGGTTGCTGCATTCAGAATGCATGTGTTGGAGATACCTCAATCAGAGTGGCAAAAGTGCTTCGACAATTGGTTCAAACGCATGCAAAAGTGTATAGATCTTCATGGGGAATATTTTGAAAAACAATAAAGTGATTTTCGATGATCAATATTTGTTTTTGTTCTCTAATCCCGAAATATAAAAGGCAACCCACGTACTAGGCACACGGTGATATTAATTTATTAAACCGCTAACTAAATGGTTTCGCATTATTTAATACTTTAGAACTAAATTTTAGATTCCTTCATGAATATTTTTTTTTCTACGATTGACAGGTTTGTACCAAGTATTAACTCATTAACATATACCAGCTCCCCCATGTAAAGCAAGTCTGGCTTGAAGTTAATTGAATTATGGTGCCAGCACGTGTAAGGTTCACTAAATCCTTGTCACTACATCTACACACAACCCCGATAGTTCTCATCATGATGAAGTTGTTAAAACATTCCCACGACACGCTCAAGTGGTCACAGGCCACACATTCAGTAAGGACTTAATTTACTATCAACTTAAGCCCACAACGAAGCGATACAACTTGTTTTCGCCCCGAGGGGTTTTATCACATCCGGGCGCAAGTGACTGCAAATTAAAATTCCAACTTTTCATGTCATCGTCGAATAAAGTCCTGAATCTCAGTTCTCAATTGAACGCCTTCTCAATAGACCATCATAAAAAGGGTTCAGGATCAATCCACCCTCAACTGGCATAGTTAAATCTTGTCATTATATGTTGACAATGTTGGGTGTTTTTGGTAGATTTATTGAGAGGGTTGGCACTCGATTACGTGCGTCCGGATGGGAGTTTTTTTTCCTTCCTTTTACAGTTGTTCACGGCCGAAACGACTTATCTGTCGCTCAGGCAAAGAAGACAAATTAAGTAGTATCACGACCTTCGTCCTTTGCCTGGGACCACATTCACCTGACAGGAGACTAATTTATAGCATGGGATGCACGTATTAGCGCACTGTACTATACTGACAATGAGGGGATTATTTACACCTTACACTGGCGATGTCAGAGATCAGGTGTAAATTCAGCAACGACTGGTTGGACTTGAATAGATATGTGTGAGGGAAGAAATTACCAAACACTGCAGGGTGTTGGACATGAGATATGTTACATATGGTATGTGTATATTTTGCGTAGATTTTATTAGCTATAATTGGTTAATAAGCAGCATATTGGAATAATTAGTAACAATTTCTGTCAGGTGTAGTATTGAAGGTGATAAGTTCAGCACGTTCTCTAAAATAATTAGAAGGAAACAAAAGAGATAAAAGATAAAAGGTGGCTAGGAAGGTTAGGAAAATGTTTGAGGAACTGCAAATGATATTTCAAGGACTGCTCGTGAGAAACAATTAATCATAATATAGGTTTTCTTTCATATTGATTGATTTTTATTGGCGACATCTGTTTTATTATACTACTTATCCAAACTAAAATTGTTTCCTTATTATTTAATGACAACAGACTAACTCCGTCGAGAGTTCTGGAAATTTAAGAAAATTTCCAAGTTTATCGTGTACTATGTTCATTTTCTTGTGTGCTCCCAAAAGAATGTACTATATGCAAAGCCGCAGCTAAAATATGAGTTCGTGTTACGATGTTAGTTATTATACACCCAAATAGAGTTATTGACTTATTGTCCAAAGAGATTCACGGTGGCAAATTCTTTTTTCAAACATGTGGCACCCAGATATTGGCACGCCTTAAATCTTAGCCGTTGGGGCCGCGCCCTATAATGATTGCAGTTACTTAACAAATTCTCCTGTAGTGGTTAATTTTGGGTTGATCAATAAATTAAATTATTTATAGGTGAACCTATAAACATGCTTAAGCCCTGAAATGCATACACAGTAGCCCAGATACCCACATCTGAATAACCCGATGATGGTACAACATATAAAGAATGCTGCACATAAAATAAGCAAATACGTGGAAACGATGTGAGTAAGATATGTTAATATATCTTAGGTATCGTTGACCATGAATGGACATTTGTGTAAACACATGTTACTTGAGATCGTAATGTAAATATTTCAAAGTAATAAACAAATCAAGAATCGGATGTAAATGTTTACTCGAAAGTCAAGCGTAAACGGACAATTTTGCACATGTAACATATATATTTTAAAGGATCTTTAGATTACATCCGCAAATAGTCGGTTCCGATTGAAAGGGATTAAAAAAAAACAAAATTGGAAAATTTTTCGTTATCAATACGATCGCAAAGAAAGTCAAAACGCCACTGTCAACGAAGACGGACGTAGGAAAAAAGAGTTTAAATACAACCACTGACTATACTTTTTACGCTGTAATTCCGATATACATTGGTAATGCCGAGACATTAAAACGACGAAGACACACCTTATAAAGCGGAATATTCCACCCTCGTGTTGTTCGGCTAAAGAACGATTTTCTATGTTAATTTGTACACCAATGTGGAGTGGTGCGCACTTCCTGAGTGACAGATATCGTGAAGGAATATTCGAAGACTGGAATCCATACACAGTGATCAGTTGAGCAGCGACCGTGATAATACCTGTACAAAGAGATAGGCACACTGTGCATTCGAATTCCATTATCATAACGTCGTGTAGGCTTTCTTTACCTATAGTTGGTTAGAAGATAACTTCCTTTCCAATTTTCGCATTGAGGTTGTGGGGTCCTTGCTATGTGCAGGCAGGTGTGTTATATCATTAAAGTTCAATTAATTATCCCTCCCCCTTTGAATAATTAACATCTCGTGTCTTCACATACATATCCTTCCCTTCCCTCCAAATCACTAATTTCCCTTTAGAATAGAATATCCCCAAATACAATAGTAGATAATTTAAATAAAAGTTAAAACCCCACCCAGATTGCAATAGTCATATTCTTTTTATTAGCTAGAGTCTCCCCGTATTAGCCAATTCCGCTTCCTAGAAATAACTATCGTGGAAGCGGAACGAAAAAGCATATGTATCGAAAGACACGAGATTGACCTTCTTGTAAATCTTGTAGCGAAAGCGGACGGTCGCGTGTGAACATTAATCCCGTTTTAGAATTATTGTAAATTTGTTAGTGTAAAATTAACATAAAAAATAAAAAGAAATAAAATAGTTAAAATTAGAATTTGTTCGAGTTTTCGTGTTGGTTAGCGGATAACGAAGAGGTGGTGTTCTTTTACGAATATTTATAAACCAACAGGAAAGACAGTTAAAATTAGAATTTGTTCGAGTTTTCGTGTTGGTGAGCGGATAAAGAATCGGTGGTGTGCAAATTCGCCGTATGGATGCAACATCAAGCAGCAAGCAGATTTAGATCCAGCCATTGATGGAACAAAGGATATCCCCGCAATCAACCAACACTCAACACAAAACGGCGTAAGTTTTGTGTTACTAACTAAGTAATTAATTGTTAAAGGAATCTTTAACAGGTGCACCGGTTCACTAAGACACCCTACGTGCTAGTCATTAATCACGGTGCCGAAACTAAGACACGGTGGTTGGTCCCCGCACGTCCCAACTAGATTTACCAAAAAACGACTTCAATTCTTCTTTCTAGCTTTTATTCAGTATACAGTGTTACACATGAAATAGTTCACAACTTACGCACAATGTCTAAATTCATCAATAGATTACAGCTTAAATAACACATTCAGTTTCGCTTATATTTAGACATGATAGATTACAGCTTAAGCGACACGCTCAGGTTCATTTATATGTAGATAGAATAGATTACAGCTTAGGCGACACACTCAGGTTCATTTATATTTAGTCAAAATAGATTATAACTTAAACAACACGTTCAGTTTCATTTAATATTTAGATATAATAGATTACAGCTTAAGCGACACACTCAGGTCCATTTATATGTGGATAGAATAGATTACAGCTTAAACGACACCTCTAAATCCGACTCCGTTGACACTAGTCTCGTGCGCACTTACTGGTGGATGAAACTCGACTCTCCTCCATTTCTGACTCCGTTAATTTTACGTTTTACGTGGAGGGCCGGACTTGCTTCCCCGGAATCTAACCCGAGATTGAAGAAATTCCTTCGAAACGACGGAACACCAATTTTCATCCATCGTTTCGGTGACCAATAGGGGTTGATCTTCCATACATTGGTCCCGGTGAGGATGTGCACGCAGACAGATGTGGTTGCTTCGCACGTTCATGCTGTGTGTCCATGAGCATGCGAAGCCTGGATATTCGAATTCCATAAAAGGAAATGTTACACGACGTGTTTGCTGCGGGCAGGCATCATGAAGAAGATACTTGGTGATGTTTACCCGATCAGTAACTACGTGCAGCATTTACACCGATCCTGCACATATCGCTGGCGTCTTGAAAGGGTCGAACTCTCGTATGTATTTACATTAGCGAGAATTCGATTTCCTTCGTAGCCAGTGGTGAGATATGCTATTGCGTATTGTCGATCGGTTTAGCGACCGATGTGCTTGCAGCAAAAAGGAAAGGAGAGAATATCTCCTGCTTGTGTGCTGTAGAATTCAACAGGGAATAAGGGCGCCGATATGCTTTGAGTTTATATCGGTTGCTTGGGGTTGCAACCGAATTGCTTTTTAGGCACATGGTGCGTTTGATGCGACCATGCCCTTGGGGAAAATGTCTGTCGCTCTGACTTGCCATGCACGTGTGTGGAAAAATCTTTGTTATTTATGTGCATGGACAAGTTCGTGGATTTTGTCGGTTACATGATGTTGTAACTGAATTGAATTTCAGGAACAGGCTGCGTTGTGTGCAATAATGCCCCTGGGGGAAATGTTTATAGATGCTAATGCAATTGCATTAGCGAAAACTGTGGGTTTATGCGTTTTAGGTGGAAGTTGTTGCATAGTTAATAGCAAGGTAAGTAATGGCGTTCAAATGGAACGGCCATAATACTGGTTTTTATGGGTTTTCAGCTTATTAAATGGAAAGCTAAGCAGTGGCGTTTGGTGTAAACGCCACAAGGTCCCCGAGGAGGATTTTAACATCGAATGATGAGATCCCATCAAATACTTCCTCTGGGGTCTCGTAGAACGTGTTCTTCGATTTTTCGTCCGTAGATTCTGTTTCTAAATACATAATTTTACTTGGGGCGTAACCTTCTTGCTTATGACGAAGCCGGTACCGTGGTTATGTGTATGGGTACCTCCATACGCCAGTGTTAACCCATTGGTTTCGATTACTTGATCTGCGAGTCGGACTTCCTGAAGCGTGACGATGTCCATTTTATATTGTTTCGCGTTTTCTACGACCGTCTGTATCGCGCCTGGTTTATATAACGTTCGAACATTCCACGTTTTATTTTATTTTATTTTATTTTTTTTGGTTTCGGTAGGGAGGTGGAAATCTTCAAAAGATACCTCTGGACCGATCCAGAGGCATGCCGGGTTTTTTACCGACTAAAACCACCTCCCGCCAGGCACATATTTCCGTTGATCTCCGCGGAACTTTCTTTTAGATATTCCTGGGCGGGGCGGGGCATTCCGCATGTCGACGCGTATATATTCCACTTTTTCCGTTTTTCCCTACGTCTTTTTTTTCCCGAGTCGGCGTTTTCTTGATGATTTGTTCCCTTATGATAGTGTCGGCTCATCACAATTACACCTACCGGCTTTTTCAGGGGATTGTTTTGTGTATATTGATTTTTCATTTGTGTTCCCACGAGTCTTGGAGTTTCAAATATTCCACCATATCAGAGCTCCTCTTTGATATGGTAAGGTCTTCTTACTGCTCTGATTCAACCCGGTGTCAGAGAGGCGCCGTTATAATGCAGCCGGTACACCCCTGGCTGCAAACCACCCTGTAAAGTCGTTTTACTCGCCTGGAAAGTTTTATCAAGAGTAAAAGACAATACAATTACTGAATCTGTTAATATCTCTTTGTTTAAACTAACGCAGCTCCAGGCCGGACTCTGCTCTGGATGACGGGCGTTGTAGTCTTGCCCGGCAAGCTTGTTGTACTGTGCTCAACTCCCCAACTGCCGCTGCTTATATTCTCTCTTTTCTCTCCCTTCCCTCGTTCACATGGTGTCACAGGAACAGAAAGCAACTGAAATAAATATCCGATCCTCAGTCCACCAGCCGGTCCATTTACTCTAATATACGTAAGCAACACCTCCGGTTGTTTGTTGAAAAATTTTCGCCAGATATCCTCTTCCTTTCACAGACCTGGCTCAAACCAAATTCCCGAGTTTCCATTACCAATTATACTTTTGTTTCTAACCCCAGAACTAATGGATCTCACGGAGGTACCGACATCTTAGTACACAAAAAATTTCAATTCAGTGAAATTAGATTCATCGATATATTCAGCATTGAATACACGGCAGTTAAACTTTTTTTGTGAGAACAATAAAGTGCTCGTCTTAGCATCCATTTATATTCACCCTTCACGACAACCAGATTTCCCAGATGCGGACATTTCTCAGATAATCCAACAGTCTGTTTCCGCTCCATTTATAATCGGGGGAGAGATGAATGCTCGTCATACAGCATTCAATGATAATAAATGCAACAAATATGGTCGTCAGTTGCTAGCCCTCTTCCCGTCTTATCCATATACATACATTGACTCCCTATTACAACCAACTCGTGTCACTAGCTCAGCCATGTCAAAAATCGACTTCTTCCGCAAGTCCAATGATGTTCACTCAGCGGGCCCACCTACAGTCTCCTTTATATTTCCTTCTGATCATGGGTCCGTTCACACCATGATCCGAATCCCCTGTCCCAAATTTCTCCAAAACAAAATAGAGAAATGTCAATAGAGACATAGCGATAAGTTTCTCTAACTTGTATATCCCGGAAGCATCCAACCTACTCCCTACTGAAATTGATCAATCATCTGTAGGATTAGAGCAAATTCTAAAGGAGGCTCTCAGCAATAACATCCCGATAACCATTCCTCACAACTATTTAGGAAAGCCTTTGCCCAGTATCCTAACCAAATTATTGCGCCTTAATAAGTAGCTCCGCCGAAAACTTCATACAAGATATTGCCCCTTTATTAAAGGCCAGATCCAACTCCTATCCACTCTGATAAATGAGCAGTTGAAAAAGTTCGCAGATGAAAACTACATCTCCACACTTAAAAATATCAAACTAAATCGTGATCTTTTCAAAAACAACAACCAATTAACTGGTCGTAAATATAAACCCCGAATTGATCATCCCATCAACCCAATCAGCAATAATATTGCCCAATCCGATATGGACATAGCAAATTGCCTCGCAGAACATTTCTCAAAGATTCATCAGCAAAATAATTCCCTCTCAACTTCTGGCTTCGAGGACACCGTAAACGAATACATTTCAAACAGATTATTCACATCTTTTACTTCTTTCATCGGTGAATTTAACAACACAAACATAGCTTCACACCTCTTAGACACCACAACTTTTCTAACTGCAGACGAATTATCCGAGATCGTAAGATCAGGAAATAACAAAAAATCAACTGGATTCGATGGAATCCCACACCTTTGTAGCGATTCTAACAGATACACACAATTCACAAGCAAAATAGCGAAGAACACGAACGAAAAAAATCTAATAAGAAAAATACATCAGAACCGTATACCAAGCGATAAATAACAAAAATAATTCACATCAGTGGAATATAGTCGAGTTTGGAAATCAAATTCTAAACACGGTCAGTAGCCTGGTATGTAACGCTTAGGTAAAATTTTTTTCGTGATTCGAGCTGTCATAGCGTCAGTTCGAATCACACGATCTTCTTCACTATTATTTCAAACGCTATACCTTCTATTTAAAAAGCTACGCCCACCGAATCTTCTTTCCATCCTCGTTCTTCTTAATCATATGATTAATGCATCACACTTCCCAGAGAACTGGAAAACTGCGGTAGTAATTCCTATTAAGAAGTCCGGTGGTAGTAATAACCCTTGCAATTATCGTCCAATATCTCTACTAAATACACTAAGTAAGATACTTGAATGCAAGATCTATCAAAATCTTCTTTCATTTGCCAATGAGAACGCTCTCATCCTTAATTCTCAGTTCGGATTCCGTAAGCGACAATCCACATGTCATGCTCTACTAAAACTTACACATTATGGTACAACCGGTCTCCAAAACTAAAGCCCTACTGTGTGCATATCTCTTGATATTTCAAAGGCGTTTGATTACGTCTGGATCGCAGGGCTTCTGTACAAATTGCATTTCATATTTAGTCTAAACTCTCACACAACAAAGCTCTTAGCCTCTTATCTTTCTGACAGAAAATTCGTTGTGGGAATAAATTCTTCCGTCTCAGAAGCTCGCAACATAACCGCGGGTGTTCCCCAAGGCTCCATTTTAGGGCCAATCTTATATCTACTATATACCTCAGATATTCCTCAACCCGTGTCTCCTAATGTTGTAATGCTGAATTATGCTCCAGCAGCAAATTTGTTAAGGCTGCAAGAAACCACATTAACAACTTCCTCCCTCACCTATCAACATACTATAATAAGTGGGAAATTCACCTTAACCCAAATAAAACGCAGCTCATAGTGTTCAAGGGCAAAAACGAGTACTGTACAAACAACAGTAGACGCTGCCACAACAAAATTAAAATTAAACTAAACAACACTCTGGTAAAATCCTCCAAAATCCTAAAATATCTGGGAACAACTTTTTCTAATAACTTTTCTTTTTTTCCCCACATTAAAAATTCCCTTCATAAAGCCACAATTCAGCTTAATCTCTGTAGAAGAGTCATGTTGAAACCTAATAGTCTCTCTCACAGTGTCAAACTGCTCATCTACAAACAAATTATCAGACCCACACTCACGTACGCGTGCCCATTGTGGTACCATATCACTCCCTCTCAAATGAAGAAGTTGCGAGCATTCGAAAGAAATTGGCTTAGGTATGTCTCTGGATTACATCGTCGTCCTAACTCCTATAACTACTACGAGGGTTGCCTCTTATGTTTCGGGATTTGGCAACCCTAGTGTTGCAATCCGGCAATTGACAGCTCTGTCGTAAAGTTGGACATTTTTGAGGTTATACGCACTCAGAACGTTTTGACATACGAGCGCTATTTGTGTTGTTTACAGTAACTTAAAAGATTCATCTCGGCCCAAAAATGGAATTAAATCGTCAACATTGGTATGGTGAATTCAATCGTGGTTGTAGTTCACTCCAAGATGAATTTCGTGAAGGTCGTCCAAAATCAGTTGTTCTTCCGAAAACCATTGATGCTGTGCGCGAACTGATATTGGAAGATCGTCATGTGACCTATCGTGAGATTGAGACAACCTTAGGCGTTAGTGGGACCAGCATACATTCAATATTGCATAAACATTTGACTGTCAAAAAAATTTGTTCGCGTTGGATCCCACACAATTTGTCAATCGCCCAAAAAAAGGCTCGTGTCAATTGGTCGAAAGAAATGCTCAAAAAATACGGTCGCGGTGCTTCTAAACACGTCTATGACATCGTGACAAGTGATGAATCGTGGATTTACGCGTATGAGCCCGAAAGTAAACAGCAGTCGACTGTCTGGGTGATTCAAGATGAGCCAAATTCAACAAAAGTTGATCGCGCACGAAGCACTTCCAAGCAAATAGTCGCCTGTTTTTTCGGAAAAACTGGACATGTCGCAACCGCACCACTAGAACAACGCAGAACAGTCAATTCTGAGTGGTACACAACCATTTGTTTGCATGTGTTGGAGATACACATTCAGAATGCATGTGTTGGAGATACCTCAATCAGAGTGGCAAAAGTGCTTCGACAATTGGTTCAAACGCATGCAAAAGTGTATAGATCTTCATGGGGAATATTTTGAAAAACAATAAAGTGATTTTCGATGATCAATATTTGTTTTTGTTCTCTAATCCCGAAATATAAAAGGCAACCCTCGTATAGTAACGTTCAACTCTACAATACCGCTGGTACAGAACGGCTCGATAGACGATTTCCCGAGCTATGTATCAAATTTATCGAAAACCTACGAAATAATTCCAATCCCATAATAACCTCACTCTTAGCGAACTCTCTAGATATCAGCACTAACTATCCCAACTGTCTCCACACAAGAGTTATGTTCACCTCAGGCAGACTGGTAATTGTTTCAAACGAGATAATATACCACAACACTGAACTTATCCCCAACCAGTTTAAATACTGTAACGTCCAACAATTTTCCAACATTCTGTTTTTCCAAAGAACAACCGGAAAGAAATACTCTACCTCTAACCCATAACTGACTTCACTCCACATCCTGTAATTCTTCTTCGATTTCGAGCCGATGTCATCCAGTTTGACACTCCCAGGCTCTGGGCGTCCTGGTCTACACCATCCCCCCATCGCAGACAAGGTCTGCCGCGGTGTCTCCTTCCATACATCCTGCCACAAAGGACTTTCCGGGCAGGTTCCTCTTTGCTCATTCGAGCTAGATGTCCCGCCCACCGGAGCGGATTTTTCTTTCAATATTAGCTTTAAGGTAGATTGTGTACAACTCATGGTTGTAGCGTCTCCGGAATCGTCCTGTAATTCTTATATCCCCTTAATTATAAAACTTTGTTTTGTTTATAGCTCATTTATAATAATCAGATTAAGTTAGGTTAAGTTATATTAATAATTAGGGTTATGTTTAGATTAAGTAAAGTAAAAATAACAAATTCCTGGTTTTCTGACCTTTTCCAGGAAGACGAAACACTACTAAATGTATAAACACGCATCTATCTTGTAACTCTTGAAACATTGTTTGGATAATGTATGTACTATTATAATAATAACCTGTAAACAGTTGTTACAAAATTAATTTTAAGTCACTGTATCACTTAAATGTACAAATTAAAATTGCGGTTAATACAGTTAAAAAAAAAAAAAAAATCCGCCAGCCGGCAGTCGTGTGCTGCTCCGTCTCCAGCACATCCAATGGCCACGGTGACGCGTAACACCCTGTATTAGGGGTGGTCCATCTTTGTGTGTTACTCCTCGCTAGCCTGTCTGACATGGGTGGCCCTACTGGAAGCGTGTGCTGCCGTAAGCATAGCCTGAGTGATTCATTGTGGTTTAAGCCCCCGCCCCACGTCAAGGTTTCTACTAGGGGGATGTTACAAAGTACACATTCCGAAAATGCACTCAGTAGAGCTATGAAACTCGGTATTTGATAGCCAAAAGTTGAATTAATCAGTACATCTTGCAATTCACAAGATGTTTTAACTTTTTCACAGGTGCGGTCAATCCCTCTGACTTGGCCTCCGTTTTAAAGCTATTGTGTGGCCACTTCAAACTCTTGCTTCTGTTGACGTCCGGCGCCGTGCTTCCTCGGAATGAGGGAAGAGCGGGGGCCTTTTATTATTCCTTTATTTAATCTTCATTCATCAATTCGCGTTTTGTTTGATTTCAATTCTTGATATAAAGTTGTCCGTTTTTGAATTGAAAAATTGTTTGCTTATGTGGGCGGTTTCTATAGTTTCTTTTCGTTTATTGTGTGTTACTTTGTTTATTTTTATTACAGCTTCTCCTTTTTTTTTAATAACAAAACTCAAACTAAACTTCTTCTTCCAACTGCCAAAACTAAACTCTACCAACTTCCAACCTCAACTAACTGAACTGAACTCAACTCCAAACTCAAACTAACTGAACTGAACTGATTTTACAATTGAATTTTTTCTCTACATATAGAACATTGTGTTCTGTAAATTATAATATGAACAAAACAAATTTTCTCAAAGTATTCCTTTAGTTTCTGTGATTTTTAAATTGAATAAAATTTGAACGAAAATCAAAGTGCTCTGTTTTGAAATAAAAAGGGGCAAGTTATGAAAAGGGGCATGTTATTAAATGTGCTGTAACTGGCAATATTGTGAATGTTTATGAATGGTATGTATTAAGTGAGAATGTAATATATGTTAAGGGAAGTTTTTAAGTATGTGTAAGGAGATTCAGTGTTAAATTTAATAAAGGGTAGTATTCTGGAATACAACACCCCACCCTTCTTCGAGAAAGAAAATTATCCTTGAAGAGAATAATTTTCTAGTAACTATATATTAGATTAAGAAAGACGTGGATTTTCGTTCAATTACATTACAATGGTTTTCAAAATTAATCTTTATCAAAGGTTACAATAATCAATAAGTTCTTAATACTAGAAAAATAGTCTATTTACATTATATATTAACTACATTTTTACAATAATCAAAAAGTTCTTAACACTAGAAAAATAGTCAAAATAGTCTATTTACATTACATATTAACTAACTAAATTTAAATATTTCTCCTTGGAACCTTTTCTTTTCTTATCCAAAAATTATTATTACTTATTATATTAATTATATAATATTAATATTATTGTTTCAAAATTCTCATTTCCGTTCGAATATATATATTAATTCCAAAATTTCCAATATATATATTACCTCTAAAATTTTCTTTCTTTCCTTTTCCGTTCGAATATATATTGATTCCAAAATTTCCAATATATATTACCTCTAAAATTTTCTTTCGTTATTCCCCCTCTTTAACTTTTTTTTTTTTTTTTCGTTTTCGTCATTTTCTACAATTGTTTGATTAGTTCATATATATTGAATAAAAAAACAAAGGCCATTTGTTATGTGTTTATCTTTTCCTTAAATTTATGGAAAATTTTCCAAAACGTTTCTGGGCCTATTATTATGATGATTGTATAGAAATGCATAATGCCAAAAATCTTCTTAAGAACTGATTTCAAATGTCCTAAATGACTGTGTAACTTTTTATTTTGTTGTGTTTTGTGCTTGAATAAATGTTTATTCTTGTACAAAAAAATTTGTAATGTACTTATATGGTTTTCCTTTTCTGTACCTATTTTAGTTAAATTATTATTTTCATTTTTTATTATTTCGTGTTTGAGTAAGTGTTTGCGTTTGTTTTCGTTGTTTAAAATATTTATTGTTTTCGGCTTAGTGTTGTCATTGTCCATAGCTTTAACCGCTGTCGGAACGTCTACCTTTTCAGTCTTACTCACTGCTGATGGATCGTTTAGTTTCTCAGTCTCATTTACTGATTCGTATAGTTCTTCAGACTTATTAGCTGTTAGAACATCTTGGTTCCCAGTCGTATTTGCTGTTTGAACTATTTCTTCAGTTATATCTGCTGTAGAAACATTCAATCCTTCAGTATTTGCTGCACAAAAGATTTGTTCATCAGTATTAGCTGCTGAACTGACTTGGGTTTCGATTTTTATTGCAACATTTGGGTCTTCAGTCTTTAACACTGTTGAATTTTCAGTCTTTGTTGCTGAAGTGTCGGGGTTGTCTATTGGGATAGCCGGAATATTAGGGATTTCTCTTTGTATATTTTCTGCAGGATCCGAATTTTCAGTCTTTAATACTGCTGAGTTTTCAGTCTTGGTTGCTGAAGTGTCTGCGTTGTCAATAGGGATAACTGAGATATTAGGGATTTCAGTCTTTAATACTGCTGAAAATTTCGAATTTTCAGTCTGTGTTGCTGAATTATTTTCCAGAATGGGAGTATGAATCGGAGTCTTTATATTAGGGGCTGGGTTATCTTCGTTTATATGTCGAGCTTTATAGGAGTATATTTGGCTGGGAGCTTCATTAAAATGGTCGTTATCTATTTCCAAAGATCTAATGCTGTAAATAGAAAAATTTGGTCTGTCTTCCATCAATTTTGGTTGGCGTCAGGCCTCGTTTTCCGACTCTTGCACCTGAGAAAAGTGAACATTTTGCCGATCGTTTTGTCTATTGGTGGTCCTAGAATTTTCACCAAAACGATTTTCAGAGTTTTTAGGATTGTTTCGGAATGGGTTACGCGTGGTTGTACCTTGTTGGTAATTTGTTGAAGCCGATCCATTCCTAGATATCTTGTATCTACACTCATTCTCTGTGTGATTATTCCGTCCACAGAAATTGCATACAATGTTATATTCTCTCTTTATGGGTTGTCTATTCGGAAAATTGTTAGACTGCATGTTCCGATAACATGTGTCCTGTGTATGCCCTGACTTACCACAGGTTTGGCAGACTATTCGATTAAATCTGTCATTATAGTTATATGGCCTGGGAGAGTTGTCCATTCGAGCAGCATGTGATACTACATGTGCAATCGACTGTTTTAAATTGTTTCCCCCATGGACTTTAGCTAGTATCTTTAGCTGTTCGTTCTTTAGTCCATCTTCAAATGTTTGAACGGCCAATTTTATGTTTTCTTCTATTAAGTATTCCCTAACCACCGCGTCTGCTGTTATTTCACACGTGGCAGAGTTTAGAGTTCTTAGAGCATTCGTGACTCTATCGCCGTATTCCCGGACGGTTTCTCTGTAGTGTTGTTTCAGAGAAATCAACTCATTGTGTGCCGTCGACCGAGATTGCTCCTCCTTATATTCCGATTCTAATTTTTCTTTTAAATCCTCCCACTTAGCGATTTTGCTATACCTAATCAGATCGTATGCATGACCCTCTAGTCTATTTTTGACTAGCTCCAAAAATGTTTCGTATATATCCGGGTCTGCCTTCTTTATAGATCTAAATAAAACATCTCCCCCGGAAATAAATTTACCTAAGTCGCAGGGTTTCCCGTCAAAGGTGGGGACGATTCTGAAAACATCAGAAATTCCGACAGAAAGAGCCATTTCAGGGGGTTTATTGTGTATCTGTTGTGAGTGGATTTTTCCTTCCCCCTGCCTAGCCGCCTGTCTCGTGTAATGTGGACACGTAATATTGAAAATTTGAAGTAAAGTATGGCGAAAATTTGTTATTAATTCTTAAAAATATGGTTTATGAAAAAATGAAAAGGCCTTTATTTAGTTATTCAATATAAATGCAGGAAAATAATGATAAATTGGACCCAAAACTGAAAAGAAAGCAAATTTTTGACGAGAAAGAAAAGAAACGGAAATGTCGTCGAAAAAAAAACTGAAAAGAGAATTTTCAGAATTTCTATCGAGAAAACACTTTTCTTTGAAAAAAGAAAAATTCCAAGAAAAATATTCCTACAAAAAAAAGGAAGAGAGAAAAATCAAAATATTGAAAAAATTTCTTACTATTACTCTAGATGTTGATAGAAGTCTTGCTGAGTTTCTTATTGTTGTCCTTTTTTTTTCTTCTCTACGAGTTCTCCAAATTTTTTTTTCTTCACTTTTTTTTTCTTTGTTGTGTCGTTGAGTTCTTTTTTTTCTTTCACTTTTTTTTTTCTGCTTGAATTTCCTTTGTGTTACCGCCAGGCAGTTGAGTGTATCCTGGTCTTTTTTTTTCTCTTGAAATTTTTTCTTTTTTTTTTTAAGTTTTTTTTTTCTTCTATATTAGTTTATTTTATTTATGGGATCCTTTGGTTGGATCGTCCCACTGATTATTCGTAATCCTGCACCGCTGCCACCAGTGTTGACGTACGGCGCCGTGCTTCCTCGGAATGAGGGAAGAGCGGGGACCTTTTATTATTCCTTTATTTAATCTTCTTTCATCAATTCGCATTTTGTTTGATTTCAATTCTTGATATAAAGTTGTCCGTTATTGAATTGAAAAATTGTTTGCTTATGTGGGCGGTTTCTATAGTTTCTTTTCGTTTATTGTGTGTTACTTTGTTTATTTTTATTACAGCTTCTACTTTTTTTTTAATAGCAAAACTCAAACTAAAACTTACAATTCAATACTCTCAAACTAAACTTCTTCTTCCAACTGCCAAAACTAAACTCTACCAACTTCCAACCTCAACTAACTGAACTGAACTCAACTCCAAACTCAAACTAACTGAACTGAACTGATTTTACAATTGAATTTTTTCTCTACATATAGAACATTGTGTTCTGTAAATTATAATATGAACAAAACAAATTTTCTCAAAGTATTCCTTTAGTTTCTGTGATTTTTAAATTGAATAAAATTTGAACGAAAATCAAAGTGCTCTGTTTTGAAATAAAAAGGGGCAAGTTATGAAAAGGGGCATGTTATTAAATGTGCTGTAACTGGCAATATTGTGAATGTTTATGAATGGTATGTATTAAGTGAGAATGTAATATATGTTAAGGGAAGTTTTTAAGTATGTGTAAGGAGATTCAGTGTTAAATTTAATAAAGGGTAGTATTCTGGAATACAACACCCCACCCTTCTTCGAGAAAGAAAATTATCCTTGAAGAGAATAATTTTCTAGTAACTATATATTAGATTAAGAAAGACGTGGATTTTCGTTCAATTACATTACAATGGTTTTCAAAATTAATCTTTATCAAAGGTTACAATAATCAATAAGTTCTTAATACTAGAAAAATAGTCTATTTACATTATATATTAACTACATTTTTACAATAATCAAAAAGTTCTTAACACTAGAAAAATAGTCAAAATAGTCTATTTACATTACATATTAACTAACTAAATTTAAATATTTCTCCTTGGAACCTTTTCTTTTCTTATCCAAAAATTATTATTACTTATTATATTAATTATATAATATTAATATTATTGTTTCAAAATTCTCATTTCCGTTCGAATATATATATTAATTCCAAAATTTCCAATATATATATTACCTCTAAAATTTTCTTTCTTTCCTTTTCCGTTCGAATATATATTGATTCCAAAATTTCCAATATATATTACCTCTAAAATTTTCTTTCGTTATTCCCCCTCTTTAACTTTTTTTTTTTTTTTTCGTTTTCGTCATTTTCTACAATTGTTTGATTAGTTCATATATATTGAATAAAAAAACAAAGGCCATTTGTTATGTGTTTATCTTTTCCTTAAATTTATGGAAAATTTTCCAAAACGTTTCTGGGCCTATTATTATGATGATTGTATAGAAATGCATAATGCCAAAAATCTTCTTAAGAACTGATTTCAAATGTCCTAAATGACTGTGTAACTTTTTATTTTGTTGTGTTTTGTGCTTGAATAAATGTTTATTCTTGTACAAAAAAATTTGTAATGTACTTATATGGTTTTCCTTTTCTGTACCTATTTTAGTTAAATTATTATTTTCATTTTTTATTATTTCGTGTTTGAGTAAGTGTTTGCGTTTGTTTTCGTTGTTTAAAATATTTATTGTTTTCGGCTTAGTGTTGTCATTGTCCATAGCTTTAACCGCTGTCGGAACGTCTACCTTTTCAGTCTTACTCACTGCTGATGGATCGTTTAGTTTCTCAGTCTCATTTACTGATTCGTATAGTTCTTCAGACTTATTAGCTGTTAGAACATCTTGGTTCCCAGTCGTATTTGCTGTTTGAACTATTTCTTCAGTTATATCTGCTGTAGAAACATTCAATCCTTCAGTATTTGCTGCACAAAAGATTTGTTCATCAGTATTAGCTGCTGAACTGACTTGGGTTTCGATTTTTATTGCAACATTTGGGTCTTCAGTCTTTAACACTGTTGAATTTTCAGTCTTTGTTGCTGAAGTGTCGGGGTTGTCTATTGGGATAGCCGGAATATTAGGGATTTCTCTTTGTATATTTTCTGCAGGATCCGAATTTTCAGTCTTTAATACTGCTGAGTTTTCAGTCTTGGTTGCTGAAGTGTCTGCGTTGTCAATAGGGATAACTGAGATATTAGGGATTTCAGTCTTTAATACTGCTGAAAATTTCGAATTTTCAGTCTGTGTTGCTGAATTATTTTCCAGAATGGGAGTATGAATCGGAGTCTTTATATTAGGGGCTGGGTTATCTTCGTTTATATGTCGAGCTTTATAGGAGTATATTTGGCTGGGAGCTTCATTAAAATGGTCGTTATCTATTTCCAAAGATCTAATGCTGTAAATAGAAAAATTTGGTCTGTCTTCCATCAATTTTGGTTGGCGTCAGGCCTCGTTTTCCGACTCTTGCACCTGAGAAAAGTGAACATTTTGCCGATCGTTTTGTCTATTGGTGGTCCTAGAATTTTCACCAAAACGATTTTCAGAGTTTTTAGGATTGTTTCGGAATGGGTTACGCGTGGTTGTACCTTGTTGGTAATTTGTTGAAGCCGATCCATTCCTAGATATCTTGTATCTACACTCATTCTCTGTGTGATTATTCCGTCCACAGAAATTGCATACAATGTTATATTCTCTCTTTATGGGTTGTCTATTCGGAAAATTGTTAGACTGCATGTTCCGATAACATGTGTCCTGTGTATGCCCTGACTTACCACAGGTTTGGCAGACTATTCGATTAAATCTGTCATTATAGTTATATGGCCTGGGAGAGTTGTCCATTCGAGCAGCATGTGATACTACATGTGCAATCGACTGTTTTAAATTGTTTCCCCCATGGACTTTAGCTAGTATCTTTAGCTGTTCGTTCTTTAGTCCATCTTCAAATGTTTGAACGGCCAATTTTATGTTTTCTTCTATTAAGTATTCCCTAACCACCGCGTCTGCTGTTATTTCACACGTGGCAGAGTTTAGAGTTCTTAGAGCATTCGTGACTCTATCGCCGTATTCCCGGACGGTTTCTCTGTAGTGTTGTTTCAGAGAAATCAACTCATTGTGTGCCGTCGACCGAGATTGCTCCTCCTTATATTCCGATTCTAATTTTTCTTTTAAATCCTCCCACTTAGCGATTTTGCTATACCTAATCAGATCGTATGCATGACCCTCTAGTCTATTTTTGACTAGCTCCAAAAATGTTTCGTATATATCCGGGTCTGCCTTCTTTATAGATCTAAATAAAACATCTCCCCCGGAAATAAATTTACCTAAGTCGCAGGGTTTCCCGTCAAAGGTGGGGACGATTCTGAAAACATCAGAAATTCCGACAGAAAGAGCCATTTCAGGGGGTTTATTGTGTATCTGTTGTGAGTGGATTTTTCCTTCCCCCTGCCTAGCCGCCTGTCTCGTGTAATGTGGACACGTAATATTGAAAATTTGAAGTAAAGTATGGCGAAAATTTGTTATTAATTCTTAAAAATATGGTTTATGAAAAAATGAAAAGGCCTTTATTTAGTTATTCAATATAAATGCAGGAAAATAATGATAAATTGGACCCAAAACTGAAAAGAAAGCAAATTTTTGACGAGAAAGAAAAGAAACGGAAATGTCGTCGAAAAAAAAACTGAAAAGAGAATTTTCAGAATTTCTATCGAGAAAACACTTTTCTTTGAAAAAAGAAAAATTCCAAGAAAAATATTCCTACAAAAAAAAGGAAGAGAGAAAAATCAAAATATTGAAAAAATTTCTTACTATTACTCTAGATGTTGATAGAAGTCTTGCTGAGTTTCTTATTGTTGTCCTTTTTTTTTCTTCTCTACGAGTTCTCCAAATTTTTTTTTCTTCACTTTTTTTTTCTTTGTTGTGTCGTTGAGTTCTTTTTTTTCTTTCACTTTTTTTTTTCTGCTTGAATTTCCTTTGTGTTACCGCCAGGCAGTTGAGTGTATCCTGGTCTTTTTTTTTCTCTTGAAATTTTTTCTTTTTTTTTTTAAGTTTTTTTTTTCTTCTATATTAGTTTATTTTATTTATGGGATCCTTTGGTTGGATCGTCCCACTGATTATTCGTAATCCTGCACCGCTGCCACCAGTGTTGACGTACGGCGCCGTGCTTCCTCGGAATGAGGGAAGAGCGGGGACCTTTTATTATTCCTTTATTTAATCTTCTTTCATCAATTCGCATTTTGTTTGATTTCAATTCTTGATATAAAGTTGTCCGTTATTGAATTGAAAAATTGTTTGCTTATGTGGGCGGTTTCTATAGTTTCTTTTCGTTTATTGTGTGTTACTTTGTTTATTTTTATTACAGCTTCTACTTTTTTTTTAATAGCAAAACTCAAACTAAAACTTACAATTCAATACTCTCAAACTAAACTTCTTCTTCCAACTGCCAAAACTAAACTCTACCAACTTCCAACCTCAACTAACTGAACTGAACTCAACTCCAAACTCAAACTAACTGAACTGAACTGATTTTACAATTGAATTTTTTCTCTACTTATAGAACATTGTGTTCTAATTTACTGTAAATTATAATATGAACAAAACAAATTTTCTCAAAGTATTCCTTTAGTTTCTGTGACTTTTAAATTGAATAAAATTTGAACGAAAATCAAAGTGCTCTGTTTTGAAATAAAAAGGGGCATGTTATGAAAAGGGGCATGTTATTAAATGTGCTATAACTGGCAATATTGTGAATATTTATGAATGGTATGTATTAAGTGAGAATGTAATATATGTTAAGGGAAGTTTTTAAGGATGTGTAAGGAGATTCAGTGTTAAATTTAATAAAGGGTAGTATTCTGGAATACTTCTATTCGTAGACCACGTAGAAGATTTTGTACCTTTTCTCTCCCATTTTGTTTTGTTTTGCCTTACTGTACGCTGGAAATATTTTCTCAATTATATATTATATATATAATGTCCGATTTTATAGTAAACATTTAAAAGCCAATATTATTTTTCCGTACATTTTTATTCAATCAAAATAGGATCCGTTGGAATCAATGACATTCTTCCAACGTGATACAACATCAAATATTCCTTTTTCGTGGAACTGCTGACTTTTTGAGGCAATGAAATCTTCAAAGGCTTTTATGGTCTCTGCTCGGTTCCGGCAGACCTTCTGTCGGCAAAACGAATCCAGATTGCGGAAAAGATGGTAGTCCGTTGGGGAAATGCCAGGAGGGTACGGTGATTGCGGAAGAATTTCAAATCCCAACCTATTGACCAACGCAGGTTGCTTTTCAGCCAGTTTAGCATACAATATGTCGATTTCCTCAGAATATTTGATAGCCTTCATTGTTTCTCCTGGTTGAAGAAACGAAAAGTGAATTGATCCTTTCGATGCCGACCAAATTATCATCATCATCATCGGCACTACAACCGGGATCCAGTCTTGGCCTTATTTAGCAAGTCTCTGCACCGGTATCCGGTCCATATCCGAGACTTGTTAAATTGTCGATAATAATTTGTTTATCCGAGCAAGGTTGTTAGCCTTGCGCCACCACCAGATTGTCACCATAAGCTGCTTTTTTGGGTGAAGATCGGGTTTGGGGGTGTGTTTTGGTTTTACACCTGCATCCAACCACTGCCCAGGTCTTTTACGGTTATCATACAGAATCCACTTTTCATCACAGATGACTATCCGGTGTAAAAATGGTTCAGTTTGCTTTTTTAATCTAAGCGATGCGCAGATTTCCAGGCGCCGTCGTTTTTGGGACTCGTTCAGTTCATGGGGTACCCACCTATCAAGTTTCTTTACCTTTCCTATGAGAGAAAGGTGTTGACTTATTGTCATTGGGGATACTATCAAGCTTTGTGCAATCTCCCGCAACGATTTCACTGCGTCCACATCCGCCATTGCTCTTAAAATATCGTTTTCAACTAACGTTTCCGGCTTCCTACGTGGTTCATTTTCGAAGCTGAAACTCCCGGACGGAACTTTCCAAACCAACGTCGTATAGTGGGCTCGTTTATCGCTACATCCTCAAATGCGCCATTAATGTTTTTCATTGTCAATCACGCATTATGTCCCATTTTAAATTCATAAAGGAAGAGGGTTCGAATTTGAACTGCCGACAGCATGGTAAACAATTCCTAGAAGAAGAAAAAAACTGTATTTGTAACGAACACCAAAATTCTCACACGTCAAGCAAACGTACCTCTTTACTTTATAAAAAAAGAGGATTTAACGTTCTGGCACAGATGTTCACTCGAGAAGTTCTTATTTCCGACTTAGCGAAAATTGGACAGTTCATGTGGTAGAACCTCATACATGGGTGGGCTGCAAAGTTTTCGACCTAACAAAGATACAAGACATTTTTTCTTAAAATTTATTTTTATTTTTCTACATAGTCTCCTTGCAACTCGATACACTTCTTTTAGCGATGTTCCCATCTTTTTAACCCGTCCAAATAGTACTCGGCATTTTTATCTGCAAAATAACTGTTCACGAAGGCCTCCTCGTTTGACGAAAATGTCTGTCCTCCGAGCGCAATTTTTAGATTAGGAAACAAAAAGAAGTCGCTTGGGGCTAGATCTGGTGAGTAAAGCGGATGGTCAAGCCGTTCAAACCGTAATTCGTGGATTTTCGCCATGGCAACCGCTGAGGTGTGAGACGGCGCGTTGCAGGATTTCGTTTTCCTGCAAATGTGGCCATTTTTTTTGCAATTTCTGCCTTCAGTTGATTAAGTAATGATGCGTATATTATGCTCCTGTAATGGTTTTTCCTTTGTGAAGATAGTCGATTAAGATAACTCCATGCGGTGGCGAGCGAACGGCCACCAATGATGGTACGGAGACGAGGCGACCAGGGAGGTGGCGTCGCGGATGATGCGGCAGAACTCTTGGTCACAGTCCTTGAACTTCCGTTGCGAATTCACGAACGCGCAAACAAACTCGGTAGTGCTCTCTTTATTGTGATAACTGTACCTTTATATACTTAGTTTAACAAACACTTTACTGTACTAATAACGAATAAATGGCAACCCCTGTAAGAAGGCAAACTGACTGCAACGGATGCAAGTTGATGGTCGATTGACTGAAAGACGTTAGTCTCATTCAAATTTGTGTGACAGCTTGATGGCGTCTCTCAGCGATGACGCATTGTCAGCTGGTTGCTGACAGACGTGGTGAGTATGTTGGTTGGGGAGTGTACTAGACTCTCCCCGCTGCATTTGGTTGCGAATCCGCAACACAATGACTATCCTAAAGAACAGTCGCCATCACTTTCGAAAAAACAGTTTTTGCTTTTTTTGGAGCCGATTCTCCCCTTGCAGTCCACTGTTTTGACTGTATTTTCGTTTCCGACTTATAATGGTGTATCCAAGTTTCATCGACAGTAATTAATTGGCGTCAAAACTCGGATTTATTGCGCCTAAAATGGGCCAACAGAGCGTTGGAAATGTTCATTCGAACACGTTTTTGGTCTAACGTAAGCAAACGCTGCACCTTTCTTTCTCATGGCTAAATCTTGATTTAGTATGTGACAAATACGTTCTTTGGATATTTTCATAGACTCTGCTATCTCTCTCACTTTAATTCGGCGGTCGTCTAGCACCATTTGTTGAACTTTAGCGATGTTATCGTCAGTTGTTGCAGTTTTTTGGCATCCCGAACGCTCATCGTCTCCCAAGCTCTCACGGCCACGTTTAAATTCAGCTGCCTAAAATTTCACGGTAGTAAATTATGGTGCAGAGACCCCATAAACAGAGTCCAGCTCATCTTTGATTTGCGTAAGCATATTGCCTTTCAAAAACAAATTTTGAATGACAGCTCGGTACTCAATTTTGTCCATTTGCACAAAAACACTCTCATCAACTCACTCAAACGACTGTCAAATAAAAACTAGCTGACATTTTGGTGAGTAACTGTGAAAAGATGCACAACTACATTCACTAGCTTTTATTGAAGACTGCTGCTATCTTCACGGAAACTTTTCAGGCCACCCTCGTAAGTATATATGTTTTTGTCACCCCTAATTGCAGGCGCAACAGTCCTGTTGTCACGATTTGAAGGATGCCGTTGTTATTACGCACTTTCAATTGACATAGATCCATATAATTATCTTACTATTTATTTCTAACCTAAAGTTAATTTTAGAAGGTTTTAGCTCTATATTGGTTGTAATACAGGCCAATTCGGCCCGCTATGTTGTTGTCGAGGATTTTGAAGGAAGATATCTGCTAAAATATTTTGCGACCTTTATTGAACATCGCAAACATTTCTTAACTAAAACCTGGTTGCTACGAGTATACGTTGTGTTCTGACGGTTTCCTTTGATTTCAGTCTCCTGCCATCTTTATACTATTGTATTACATTACATAATTAATGGTTAAAAAAGAGTTGTTAGTTATAAACCATCCATAAAAACCCACTTTTCCCCAAAGCGAGCCCTTACACTGTCCAACATTTCTATCTCTTCATCTATATCGCCTCTAAGGCTTAGTGGCAACGAAGGTATTTGAAAACTCTTCTTCAGAAAGAAAGCCAAAGGCTGCCTTACCTACATACCTCTTTTAAGGACCTCTCATATTTGATACATTCCGACACTAGTCCTTTTTTCTACTCATCCTGTGCGTATAAGTATCACGAATCGTATAGAAAATTAATTTTCACCAGATAGCAAGAGAGTATAAAGAAGACATCCTCGTCACATTCATTCGCACACATCAAGTGGAAATCCTGAAAATCCTGGCAAAATTCACATATGCGTAAGGGATTAACTTAAATATGACATACCAAATACAACACACTAAGTACTCAGTGGCGCACAGACAAGTTTGAGGTGTTCTTTTGCGTAAGGATCAGAGTTTATCACATTGAATAGAAGACAAAGAAAAAGGAAGCAAAAGTCCTTGCCCTGGGGACCCATTCATTATGGTTCTCGTTCATATCTCTATGGAAACATTTCTGTTGATTGTCCTCAGGTGTGAATAAGATGCAATATACGTTTATTAGAAAGGACATGCCTCGAATATTTGACGCCTTTCGAAATTGCTGAACTATGATAATTGATCCCTGTTACGTTAACATGAATAATTTTCAATGTACGAGTATACAGGGACGCCATGCTGGCAATGTTATAGGCGCTCTCGTTCAGTATCTGAATTGCGCATAGAAGGACGAACATATTGCATATTATCCTTTATAGATGAGACTTTGCATGAAAACGACGCGTGGGTAACTGTATATGCAAGTGGGGAGACCTGATGTATCATGTGAATACGATCTATTTCAACTGTGGCGTGGATTTTCGTGACTCACGGCTTATGACTGTGATTCTTTTGTGCGTCTCCTACTGTGAATAGGCACAAGTGCTATTAAAAAGGATCTGTGTTTGTTTTGATATGTGGTCCCCTTTACATGGATGTTTTCGGTAGTTCAGTCATCATCAGTGAATCTCTATTGATTAGTAAGCAAAAAGGATTCGGGCGCTCTATGGAAATTCTAGGTGCAGAAATGGTTATTCATGGAAGGATCCAAATGGATGTAACTGGAACTATTCCGTTTTAGAAATTCAAAATTTTATTCATTTAATAAACAGGTCGTAGGTATGAAGGGTCTTTGGAGTTTTTTCTCGTTTTTCAGATATGTATGCCTTGTTTTATTGTGATATAAGGACTTAGACTGTTTTAAGAAATAAGCCCTTGAGCCTTTGACAGCGAGAAAGGTAAGCTCTTAGGAAAAAGGAAAATTCATAATTAAAAAAAATTTATTCCGTGAATATTATCAAAGCGTGTGGAAGTTGTTATTGTGTTAAGTACAAATTACACACTATTTTCCTCATTTTTAATGTACGTCCAAGTGACACTAGTTAACTCATCGGCTCATCGGATTCTTACGAAAAAGTAAAGCAGCACAAGTTTGGACTACCAGGATCGAATGGAGCTCGACACAGAAATTCTTTATCTTCAATAGTTCAGGTTCATACTGCTATGTATAATACAAATATGACCTGTTTTAACTTTTGTGGAAGTATCTCGAATTTTGCCTTTTTTTCTAACTTTTTAGCTCTGAGACAGAGAACTGTGATTTTCACTTTCAATTTTGTCATTATCTATCATTCGTGAAATTGTTACGCTTGTGTTTCGTGAGCAACAAAAATGAAATTGATGATTTTTATAAATTCTGAACTTATTGAGCAAAAATTTGCATTAAATTCTGATTACGTAACAAATATTCCGCTCCAGAAACATTAAAAACGTTCCAGAAGGCGTTCGATGGTCACACTATGTCGAGAGGAATTTGATGGGTATAAAATGTTCAAAGACGGTTGAGAACGGTTAGCTCAAAGCGTCTACGTAGGACCAGTAAATTATAACTTTAAGATAATTAAGGTAGAATTTAAGCATTTTTTATCTAGCATATAATTTAGAATCTAAGAACAAAAAAACGGAAATAAAAAATGTTGGGAAAATGAAAATGAAATTACGTTCGAGAGCGCGTTGAAGAAAAATCGTGTCCGAGATGACTGTAAACATCAATTAATGTATAATACATTACGTCAAGAAAATCAAAAATTTGGTCAGAATGAGTGACACAGTGACCGAGTTCGGACGTGTTTGCAATTCGCTTATTGAGTGAAATTAAAAAGTTGTTTTTGTGAGTCCGGGAGCGTTTAAAACACAAAGACTATTTACAAATAAATGCCATCGATAACACAGCAAAGCAAAATGAATATATATTATTTGATTTAGTCGACCAAAATAAAAAAAAAGACAAGACAGACAAAACAAAGAAACTGAAAATCAAGCAAACAAAACATATAATTAATGTGAAAACAGTCCAGTGAAGTGCGAAAAAAAAATCAAAATCCGAAACTTATCTCCAGTGTCATACTTACTTCAGTATCTCCCTCAAAGAGGAAACAAAAGTGTGTGCTGACGTGTCTACTGCCGTGTACATACCGAACGTTCAATAAAAAAAAAAAAAAAACGGTGTGTGTGTTAATGTGTATGCGTGTGAAAGCAGATGTCCCTGCATGTTGCTTCACAAATAAAACATTAGATCTAACGGTGGAAATTAATAATGGGAAAAAAGAAAAGCTGTGCTAAAAGTGATTTCAGAGAGGAGGCCCAAAGCCCAGCCAAACCTCCTTGCCAAACGGCATAAAGCCAACTCTAAGGTAGAAACTCTCATAGAAGGAATGACCACTCCTGATAAGCCACATTATTCCGGAGAAGGGAATAAATTCAAAGAACTGGCAACAGAAGATCACCAAACCAGCTATAGAGAAATGAGTGACATAGATGTCGAACGTGCTCAATTTATTCCGGAGTTATATAAAAAGAAAGAGGAGCTCTCCAAAAAGAAGAACGATTTGGAGCGACAAATTAAAGAAGCCCTATCGGAAAGCAACACACAACAGCAAGAGCAGAAACAACAACAGCAGCAGAAGCAACAGCAACAGCATCAGCAGCACCAACACCTGCTGGGAAAACAACAAGCAGTAGCCAATAAGAAGGAGAAAGTGCCTCCCATCATAGTTAGCACTATGGATGCTAAGGACATAATTAGATTGAGTAAGTTAACATGCAGAGATTTCAAAACGAAAAATTTAAGTAATAATAAAATAAGTTTTATATGTGATAGTTCAGATGACTATCATAAAATTAAATCTGCTCTAAGGGAAGCAAGTAGTGAGTACTTCACGTACACAACTAAATCTGAGAAAATAATCTCCATGTTACTTAAAGGAATTGATCCTTCTTTTTCCCCCGAAGAACTCCTCTAGGAACTACAAACTGTCGAAAATGACAGTTTACAATTTACTGATGTGAAGCCATTCTCCACTTCTCTCTCCCGAAGTCGCAACCGCAAGTTGCCGTTCTTCATTGTCTCCTTAAGTCCCAACAGCAAAGTCGATGCACTTAGGAATATTAAAGTTATTTTCCACCAAACAATAATTCCACACGCCACACAAGGAGGTAGAGTTGCTTTCTTAATTAAGAAAGGCATTCGCCACAAGGTCATTTACAGCACAGATGTACACAAATTTCAGTTGCTGGAAGCTTGCATTATAGATATACCTTTGAAAAGTCATAGGGATCTATACGTGGTATCCGTGTATGCACAGGAAGCCCCTCAGTGTTTGCAATTTATCACCGAAGTGGATACCCTTTGTCGTAATCTCAAGTTAGACTCGAAAAACAATTATTTTGTTCTGGCGGGAGAATTCAACTCCAAATACAGTACTTGGGGTGATATCACGCCGAACACAAGAGGTAACGTACTATTCAACTGGTGGCAAACAAATGCAACAGAATATAAACTAGAATTGTACGCTACAAGTACACAATCTTATCCAAGAGGAAACTCCTTTCTGGACCTACTTATGATGGACGAGAGACTACAATTATTAGATACGGACCCAACTACTCGAAATTGCCTTCGCACAATCGGGTATGATAGTGACCATTACGGCCTCGGCACCATTTTACATGTTCCAAACTTACACGCAATACTTGAGCCGTACGACCAGATACATTCGTTCGTTTTCCGAAAAGCACATTGGTAGCGCTTTGATCGCATAATAAAAAGAGAACCACGCTCCAATGGCGTAGACCTTCCAACTAATAGAAACCTTCGAAATGAGGAAATAGACCATTATCTCTCAACGATGGACAACATTGTCATCAAAACAATGCACCGTTCCATACCAAAAGCGGCGCACATGGAGGAGAATTTTAATAGATACCGAAACTCAACTATTGATGCCCTATATAGACAATAAAGCGCTCTGCTCTCCCAGCTCAAACTGCTCTACAGACAGTTCAGCGATCCTTATAGCCAAGAAATAAAGAAAATTAAGTCATTGATTAAAAACGTTCAAAAGCTGATCTGTGACAACTACAGATCAGTAATTAATGAAGAATGGAAACGTAAAATTCTCTCCATTAAAACCAGTGATGGGAATATGTTTCCGCAAATAAATAAAGTTTTTAGAAGAAAAGATCATAATGACATTCCCTGCCTTCGAGTCCCGAGGACTCCCGAGAATTGTCAAATATTGTTGAACGCAGCCCGGAACACATCAACTACAACGAAGAAATAATAGTAGTCGAGAATCCGCAAGAGAAAGCGAACTCCATTGGCGACTGTTTCGAGGCAGTACATAAAGCGAATGAATCCATTCATTCTAACCTTGATATCGAAAACAGAGCTATCTAAAACCATATTTCGCTGCACAATGAACGGCAGAGTTGGCATTCCGAAAACAAAAGTTTCACCATCTTCAGTGAAAACAATAGAGCGGATGCGCCGCTTAGAAATTTGCACACAAATATATTTGTGAATGAGATAGAACTCATAGACATCCTTAGATCCATTAAAAACAAGAAATCTCCTTGAACAGATGGTATTCCGAATACAGTTCTTAAACATTTGCCACCGGAAGCGGTGAAAATTAACACTACCTTGTTCAATAACGCTGTAAATAATGCATACTTGCCAAGACGCTGGAAAATAGCAGTAGTCCATCCCATCCCCAAAAAGGGCAAGGACAGGAGCAATCCCGCTAACCTTCGTTCGATTAGTCTGCTTCCAAACATTAGCAAAATATTCGAGAAAATCATAAATAAGGCATTGATAAACTGGTGTGATGAAAACGACATCATTCCGAACAACCAGTTTGGCTTTAGAGCGTGGCGCGACACAGTTCATGCAGCTACAAAACTTGTTTCCAATATACAGTGGAACAAGGCAAAACGGCAATGCACAGGAGTATGTTTGGTTAACCTTGAAAAGGCCTTCGATACCGTATGGTTAGAAGGACTTGTATATAAGTTATCAAATCTAGGTTTGCTCGAATATCTGTTATACATCATTTACGATAGGAGAATGGATAAACAATTTGTGGGAAAGTGTGGGGACAAAATCTCCAATAAAACTTTCCATATTAAAAGTGGCTTACAGCAGGGAGTCGTGAACTCTCCTACTCTCTTCAATATTTATACTAGTGATCTAGTTGGGTCTCTTAATCATGCTATTGCATATGCCGACGATGTTGTAGTGTACAGATCAGAAAAAAATATCGATGCCATTAACAGACTTCTTCAAGACGACTTCAATAAAATCAAACGCTTTTGTGACGATTGGAAATTGAAAATTAACTTCCAAAAAAACAGAAACCATCCTTTTCAGAACTTTTCTTTCTATAGCTTCAAGAGATACAAGGCATAATTGGAAAAACTTTTCCATTGTAGGAAGCAATAATCTTCCGCTGCAAATGAAAACTGTTGTCAGGTACCTTGGTATTTGGATGGACCAATACCTATACTTTGATAAGCACATAGCAGCTGCCCTCTCCGCAGCTAAAAGTGCATATGCAATGACAAGAAGTCTGTTTCGAAATAGTCTCCTAGATCACAAAGTTAAAATAATTTCCTACTCAGCATTTATTCGCCCAATATTAGTGTATGGTTGCCCGGTATGGTTCAACGTTTCCCCATCCTGCATGGAAAAGTTTCGCATGTTCGAGAGACAGTGCTTGCGTTCCTGCCTCGGATTACATAGAACACCAGAGTCTCAATACAGGAAATTCTATCCTAATAAGACACTGTATGACAAATCAGGACTGAATAGGATAGACAATTTCATTTTCAAAATTATTCGTGGTCACAACGTACAGTGAAAATAATCTTATCTCGGGAGCATACTACCCCAATGACATGTACCTGGAGAATACATTCCAAAATGGGTTTATCCCACCAGAAGGATTCCCTCTCTCGGATAGAAAAGGTCTTATCCAAAACAAGTACGGAGTCCCTATTATTTACCACGCTTTTCGTGGTGCCAGGGACAAACGGATTCTTTATAACAGTGATATATCAAATGCTGCAGTTCACTTGCGCTTTAGCATGGCAAGAGGCGATCGAGATAAATCTATAAATGACCGATCCCATCCCAACTGGTGGTGGATTGACAATGAAGAAAGGATTTAATATCCCCAAATATAGTAAGATCTTCAGACGCTACGCCTTCCCTTCCCATTCCTCATTTCCCTTTTCATATTTATTTATTTTCATTTCATTTAGATTCCTTTTCGTTTTAAAATTTCTGTATGTTAACATTTTTGTTAATATTGTGACGCATATGACAATCAGTATTAGAATATTGGAGAAAGTCCGATACAAAGTACTAGAATATTCTAGAAAGTACTGGAAAACTGGAGACTATGAACAGAAGAACATTCAAGGCTATGGAACGAACGGAAACGAAACACTGAATCAGAATGAGGAAACGGTATAAATACGTTGCACACAGATCATGCAGATGAGTAAGAAGTAGAAAGTGAAGTAAGTAATAAGTAAGAAAGTGAAGCAAGCGATGAGTAAGAAGTAAGAAGTAAGCAGTAAAATACGCGATAAGTACGGAAGCGATAAGTGAAGAAATTGTTAAGTGTACGGTAAAAAGTAACGGTTGTTATTAACGGACTAATAAAGTGTCACATTAATTCAAAATCGCTTTAACGGCTCTTATTTATTAAAAATAATTAATCCAGCGAACCCTAAGCTCGCTACAATATGTTTGTTATTATTTTTTTTTTGTAAAGTTGTTTACCTTATATTATTATTTAAAAAAAATAAAATAAAAATAAATAAATAAATAAATACAGAGAGAGAAATAAATATTTCGGGTAATAAAATATTCGGGTAATAGAAAATATATAAAAATATAAAAATATAAAAATATTATTGTACGCCGAAAGGCATTACACAAAATTGTATCGCGTAATTTAGAGTGCTCGTGTAGAGCCAGTAAATTATTTTGAGAATAAGAAAAGATTGTAAAATAGGATTTAGCATTTAGTCCTAGGTCAAGATAATTATTGTACAATAAATGCGTTATTCAACAACAACAACAACGGCTAGCGTCTACGTAGGGCCAGTAAGTTATATTATAAGATAATTAAGGTGGAATTTAAGCATTTTTTGTCTAGGATATAATTATATTCTAAGAAAAAAAAAGGAAATAAAAAATGTAGGGAAAATGAAAATGAAATGACGCTCTAGAACGCGTTGAAGGTAAATCGCATTCGAGATGACTGTAAACATTAATTAATGTACATTACGTTAAGAAAAACAAAAATGTGGTCGTCAAAAATTGTCGGTTAACAATAAGAAATGTTTGTCTTAGAACTGGCATTTTAGTTGGATCAGTAAACACACTTGTGGAAAATGTTCTACAATTGAAAAAAGGGTAATCTTGATTGGTTCCCAAAACTTGTTTGAAAAATACCTTCGTTCTTTAAGAGTTGTTCACTAAAAATTTGACCAATATGGTTTCACAACCGCCAGTGATTTAACATCTTGAGTTAACACTTCTATCCGTTCATAGGATAAAAAAAAATATTTTTTTAGGAACTACTCAGAGCGCTCCGTGTATTTTATTATTTTCTAGATATAAAAATTGCTACATTTCTTTGGCTTACTGGTTATTTATACTATTCGGTTATCATTATTCCTTTATTGGGGTGATGCATACTTTTTATCGCCAACACGTGCCGATTCATCATTAGCAGATGTGTCAACTTCTTTTGTCCCTCCTAGGTGATGCATCCCGCTTATCGACAATATTCGATGATTCATAATTGGTAGATGCGTAACTCGTGCGACTGAACAGGTGAGAACACTCCGAAGATGTCTTTTCGATACAATAAAAATAAAATTCGCCAAATATTGATTTAGCATGTGTTTTGACGATCGGAAAAAGGAGTGGCATAAGTGTATTGTGTCGGAGTATGATTACTTTAAGTGCGATAAAATTGATTTGGAAATATTATATAAATAACGATTTTCAATTATATAATCAAACTTCGGGTCATATTTGTCCAGAGTAAAATTAAAAATATGTAAACAGGAAAATATAGTGCACCAACGAGTTATGTTGACAGGACATGGGCTCAAGGAGGTATAATTAATTTGGTAATAAATCATTTCACGAAGCACGAGAGTTCAAGAATCAACCATATACCGGGAAAAAATTGTTGTCAAACAACTCTTGTTCAGCAACGTTATATTGGGACATTTTGAATGTTATTACAACCAAATATATGAATCGAATTATTATTTATAATATAATATGATACATCAAATATTTAAATAAAATTACAGGATGAAATACAGTTGCATTAACTTGTAAATTTTATTTTTTCGTATACATGAAAAAAGGGTATTCTATGTACTTCATCGTCGAAGGAGGCACCTAGGAAATACACGAAGGTGGTCACATAATTGTGCGAATTTTTCCTATTTAAAAATATTAAATGAAATTAAGGAATAATTATCTACACTCTGAACTGTTCTTGCGTAAAGATGTTTACTAAATATATCAACACAAATATTCTTACACGAAAATGTTATCTAAATTTACTAAGTTAAAAAAAAAACTTTATTAAATATGTTACCAACAATATTTTGGTCGCCATCCCTACAAGGACGCATTGTGATGTCAACATGGTTTTGATATTTCGTATTTAATGAGATACCAGGTGTACCGGTCTGAAGTGAGCGTCAAGATACAAATGTATCGATAGGGAACGTTTGTTGTGAACGAGCCCTTCTATTTTTTTTATTTGGTTGCTATGACATCTGTCAAACATTTTTTTAATCCTGTTAAAAATGCCGAAATTTGTTCCAGAAAACGATGATTCGCGGAAAGCATTAATTTTTTGTTTTCATTTGAAGAAAAGTGCTACAGAGTCGCATCGAATGCTTGTCGAGGCTTATGGTGATTATGCTCTATCGGAAGCAACATGCAAAAGATGATTTAAGCGGTTCAGAGATAATGATTTTGATGTGCGAAATGAAGAACGTGGAAGACCATCAAAAAAGTTTGAAGACGCCGAATTGAAAGCAATATTGGATGAAGATGACACTTTGATTCAAAAACAAATGGCACAAATGTTAAATGTTGCATAACAAACAATTTCTGGCCATCTAAAAGCTGTGGGAAAGATTCAAAAGTGTGGAAACTGGGTGCCACATGAATTGAATGACAGGCAGATGGAAAAGCGAAACATCACATGTGAAACGTTGCTTCTACGACACGAAAGGAAGTCAGTATTGCATCGAATTGTGACTGGTGATGAAAAATGGAGTTATTTTAAAAATCCTAAACGCAAAAAATCATGGGTACATCCAGGAGAAGCGTCAACATCGACTGCAAAGCCCGATCGGTTCGGAAAAAAGACAATGGTCTGTGTTAGGTGGGACCAGAAGGGGGTGATGTATCATGAACTTCTAAAACCTGGCGAAACTGTTGATGCGCAACACTACCGACAACAAATGATCAATTTGAATCACGTATTGATCGAAAAACGACCAGAATGGGCCACAAGACACGGAAGGGTAATTTTGTTGCATGATAATGCTCCGAGTCATACAGCAAAACCCGTCAAAGAAACAATAAAAGCTCTCGGCTGGGAAGTGTTACCCCACCCACCGTATTCGCCAGACTTGGCTCCTTCCGACTACCATTTGTTTTCATCGATGGGACACGCATTGGCTGAGCAGCATTTCAATTCCTACGAACAAGTAGAAAATTGGGTCTCCGAATGGTTTGCCTCAAAAGACGACCGGTTTTATTGGCGTGGTATCCACAAATTAAAAACAAATCATTATGGAAAATTTAACAAGCCTCGGGACTTACTAAATAAGGCCAAGACCGGTTCCCGGTTGTAGTGCCGATGATGATGATGATTCACAAATTGCCAGAAAGGTGGTCGAAATGTGTATAAAGCAATGGCCAATACTTGGAATAAAATATTTTTTACTTTCTCAAAAAGACATTTTTTAACTTTAAAAAAAAAACGCCCACTTCATACCGGTACAGCTCATAACCACAAGAGGATAGAAAGCAAACTAAGCAGTGGAAAATTAATTATGGGTAAAATAAATGCAACTAAGGAGGATACGTTTGAGTGAAAAATATGTCAGGGGGAACGGAAAATCAGCGGGATATCATGATAAATAACCGAACTCTTAGAGGTTTTGTGGCGATTCCGCCAGATCCCACGGCTCGCCTTCCTGAAAAAAACCCCCATAACCATAACCCGGGTCTGCACCAGCTTTCGCTAATGCAATTCGCATTAGCATCTTAGATGCTTCACGCATCAAACAGACCCAATTATTATAACCCTAAAATCCCTATAAAGAAAACTTACCTCCATACATCCCTTCGCATACAATTTTTCATAAGATTTCTTTGTTTGCTTATTTGGTATTCTGAACCAATTCGGTACCAGACAAATACCATAAATATCGCGCCGTCTATTTTCCCAGCCGCGCCATATACCTTTTCATATACATTGCCTGGCAACCTTTTTTGTTTGTCTTACCAACAAACAACCCAAGCAGCTGCATATAATTAGCGCAATAGACGCTGAAACCAAATTCTCCAGCATTTCCTAATGCAAATATGAACCCGGTTTCTATTGCAGCCAGAGATGCCATAAACATCCCATTTGCTTTTAGCACCTTTTTCTCCTAACGTCGAAAATAGCGACGAGGCATCGTATAAACATGACCCTCATTAAAGAGCGAACCATTTAGTCGCCTTTTCTTTTGTCTTTGCCGCCTGCCTGTTTCGCTGTTCCACTGCACGTGTGAATAGCATTGATCTCAACGATCCCACACATACCACCATGACCTGTATTACAAGATCTGGTTTCCTATACCACCAAGAGAAACTTTACGTTTCCCTGGTGGTAGGTAAAAAACGATATCCTTATTGGAGAGGATATCGTTTGAGTCTTATTCCATCCTCCGACCACGCTGGTCGCACGGTGAAACTCCCGCTCTCCGCGCCACCAGCGGAGAAGCGTAAACAGTAACACGCGAATATATACCCGTGAGTCGTGTGTGTTTTATTTTTCAACTCTAGGAAGTTTTAGTTTATTTTTCCACGTAAATTTATCCGTGAATCTATGAAATAACGTAAATTTATTGATCCCAAATTGTTTATTATCGAAAACATATAAATTTTAAATAAAAACAAACTTTGTGCAACAAATCCATAGCCGTGTGTTTTGCTTTCGTTGATGTTTCCACTGCTTCCTCGTAATCGTTTAGTGTTCGGAGGCATTATTAATGATGATGGAGGAGGAAGTAGAACTCGCACCCATGCCGGTGACACGACTTCCTCCCCAGAGTTTGTCATCGCATAATCGGGCTCGCTCTCGAGGCTCTGCGCACGCTCGACTGGTAACGGTTCGTAACGGTCAACTGATTCGAGATATCTTCGTTGCTCAGGATACGATTTACACTCGAGATTCCGTTTTAAGGGCGGAGTTTGCTTATTCGAGGGGTCCGATCAGGCTTGCCAGAGGATGGAGGCGTTGGAATCCAATAACATGGACATCATATGGTTGAAGGCCGTGGTGAGGAATTCTGTTGAATTTCTTTGTACGTCTTTATTTCGGCTGGTTGTTACATTCTAACAGAACCGACGAGGTTGGGAGGCTGGCGGAGATATTTGCTGTTAGCCATTACTTGACTCAACTCGTAGAGAAATCAGCGCGAGTGCCGGATGCCCGAGTCGATTATGCGAACACCCTGGACCTGTTTTTGATATCCGAACCGAGTATTTATACCGTAGAGGTTTCTGCGCCACTGGGAAACTCAGATCACTGCTTGGTATCTGTCGCGCAAGCACTTGCATATCAAGTGAATAACCGGTCTAAGCAACTTCGCTATGTATGGAGGTATGGCGCTGCTTGCGCCGATGGAAATCTACATTCCACATTCCCTCGAATGAACTTCATCTGATAAACCATGGTTTGACAAAAAATACGAGCAGATTACAGCGGCAAAAAATAGAGCTTTTAAACAATGGCGCTTCAATCCCACACCGGTGTTAACAGAACGAATTTTCTTAAAATCAGAAACGCGTGCAACCAGTCGATTGATACCGCGAAGAAAGCTCGCAACGACAATGTGGCCAATAAACTCCTTCAGTGCCCCACTGGTTCGCGCTCCTTCTGGTCAGCAGTAACTTCGCTTCCTCCTCTTTCCCTACGTTGGTGACAGACACGTTAGTGACAAATTCAAAGGATAATGCTTATGTGTTCGCGAACCGAAAGGCATTACACAAAATTGTATCGTGTAATTTAGAGTGCTCGTGTAGAGCCAGTAAATTATTTTAAGAATAAGAAAAGATTGTAAAATAGGATTTAGCATTTTAATCCTAAGTCAACATTTGTTAAATTATTGTACAATAAATGCGTTATTCAACAACAACAACAGCGGTCGCATTGGATATCTCCAAGGCTTTTGACCGCGTCCGGCACGGGACATTGCTCAGCAAACTTCGTTCATATGGACTTTCTCAGCAGATTTGCGACTGGACGAAGAGCTCCTTGAAAATCGATCGATCCGAGTTGTGGACGGCGAGTCTTCGCATCTGTATCCTGTTAATTCGGGGGTGCCCCAAGGTTCTATTTTGGCTCCAACCTTGTTCTTGCTTCACATAAATGATTTGTTGGAGACAACAGATAACAAAGTGTTCTGTTTTGCGGATGATAGTATGATAGTACGCTTGTTTCCTCCTTTTCGAGTGTTCGGCCGATTGGTGCATTTATGTCGCATCAGCTGAGATGTAGACAGATTGACTCTCTGAATCAGGATCTAGATAAGGTCCTGCAGCGGGGAAGGGCCTGTGGGGTAAGAGTTTGCGACGCCTGCATGAGCGAGAGTTCTACCGCTAACCCGCTCGCTGCTAAACAAAATTCCATCGAATACAACCGAACGAAACGCACAAACACGAACCTCAACAACGCACCGTCCACCAAAGGAGGGAGGAAAAATAAAACACTGATGTTGTTTGTGATCTATTTTACTGAGTCTATTCTTGTTTGGTAATACATGGTGTTTTAATTTAGATTAACAATTTACTGATGTCTATTTTTGTTTGGTAACACATGATATTTTAATTTCGATTAACAATTTACTGAGGACTCGTCACCACAGGCACTTTAATTCATTGTTCATAAAATTATGAATGACTAGACACAACAAGCACTTTATTACATTGATCGTGAAATTATTAACGACTCGACACAAGTTTCCGACTCCGAATGAACGCGTCCCCGTGCGCACCAGGGAGCGAAGGAAGGGACGACCGGCTCGGCCAGAGGATGGGTAAAGACTCGGTGATGTGAATTTGCTGGCAAAGGAAATTTGGCCAGTGGTACTGGCTCTCTTAGTTAAGGCTGTGTTTCCTGTTCCAAGAGAAACGTGAAGTCTCTCTTTGGGGGTAGGTAACCGGATCTCATATCGAAGATCGTAGTGGTACGCATGTATGTATGAAGATTGGTTCTTTCATGGGACAAGGCCATGAGAACGAATCGGAAAAATCGAAAGGGATAGTGGGCATCAATGAGATGTGAGTTCGGCTAAGTAAATAAGTCGGATCTCATTGGGTGCTAATTGGATTTCTGTTTGTTCATGTCGCCAGGTCATGAAAAGCAGATCGAAAAATATTGGAAGACAAAGAGATCGTGTAGATCATTGTCTATGATGTGCATTGCAGCTGCATTGATAGATCGCCATGCATCGTGGAGATGGTGCTAATTGGTTTTAGCATATTGTCTAAGATTCGGTGTTTATGGCATCGCTGCCAAGGGTAAGTACACAATTCCTATTTGCATTTCTTATGCTAAAGGATTTGGTTTATGCCTTTAGACGCAAGATGTGTGTATTTGCTTTTGTCCCTTGGACAAAGGTCGCCAGCCAATTTGTATGTAAGAGAATTTATCGTACGCATGGTGAGGCTGAGAATAGGCGACGCAATGATCGTTATCCCTGGTTATGATTTTTACATTATATGTGAACCGAATTGTTTCTTTACAGGAATTCCTCTAGGAAAAGTGCTTATGGTAAGATTGGGATTTGGATTTATGATACGATAAGATATATAGAATTCTTCTAGGGAATTTAAAATGCGAATTGTTGCATGAAGGTAAGAATTCTCTTTCAAGAGCTTTTAGATAAATACATTAGATAAACTTGATGCGTGAAGGATTTACAGGTGCTAATGCGATTGCATTAACGGGGACTATGGAAGTTGGGTTGTAGTTATGGAGGGTTCTTCGGGTAAGTAGACAGTGGCGTTTGGCGGAACCGCCACAGGCCGATCTCGTCGACTTCAATGCAGCAAGTATTATGCCTTTCACAAAGAAAAGTGGATCATTCACAAGAAAAGTGGATCAGCGGTTCCATAGCTGATGATGAATGGCCGGACCCACGAATCTGGCGAAAGCCTGAAATTGCTCGGCGTCACGGCCTGTGGGAATATATCATGGCATAAACACGTATCGAGCATCGCCAGGTCAGCCTCAGGAAAACTGAGCTATCTTTTTAGAGGCAAGAAATATTTTGCTCCGGCCCAACTTCTTCTCCTATATAAATCCAAATTAGACCCGAGCTCGAATATTGCTCTCATGCTTGGAGCTCGGCTCCTAAATATACCCTCGACCTACTTGAGAGCATGTCTTATGTTACTAAAAAAAAAAAAGGATAGAGAGAGAGAGAACTTCTTCCTAAAATATTCAGCTAGCACAAAATATAAAAATATTGTAGCGAGCTTAGGGTTCGCTGGATTAATTATTTTTTAATAAACAAGAGCCGTTAAATCGATTTTGAATTAATGTGACACTTTATTAATGCGTTAATAACAACCGTTACTTTTTACCATACACTTAACGATTTCTTCACTTATCGCTTCCGTAGTTATCGCGTATTTTACTGCTTACTTCTTACTTATCGCTTGCTTCACTTTCTATTTCTTACTCGTCCCCATGATCTGTGTGCGACGTATTTATACCGTTTCCTCATTCTGATTCGGCGTTTCGTTGCCGTCCGTTCCATAGCCTTTAATGTTCTATTGTTCGTAGTCTCTAGTTTTCCATTACTTTCTAGTATATTCTAGTACATTGTTTCGGACTTCCTCGAATATTCTAGTACTGATTGTCATATGCGTCACAATATTATTGTACGCCGAAAGGCATTACACAAACCTATATCGTGTAATTTAGAGTGCTCGTGTAAATTATTTCAAGAATAAGAAAAGTCTGTACAATAGGATTTAGCATTTAGACCTAGGTAAACATTTGTTAAATTATTGTACAATGAATGCGTTATTCATCATCATCAGCAACAATTGTCTTACTATATTCACCGATGTCTAGCAATATACCGGATAGGGCTGCCTCTACGTCTGTGGTTTTCTTACTCGCATATCTTAGTCTATTGTCGAGCATGACTCCCAAGTACTTCACAGATTTTTTCGACGGTATATTCTGACTCCCGATCTGGAAATTAGCATATTCCACACGCTTCGATTAGTATTACTTACGTTTTGTGGTCGGTTAGCTATAGTCCGGCGGATTGTAGCCAGGTTTTAATTAGTCGAAGTGGACCCCTTATTGGCCGCTTCTACTATCGCTTATATGTTTAGCGATTGTTACAAGTGTAACACGAACAAAACCAATACTTGTTATTCCTTGTGCTAGCTTTTTTGTTGTAAAACTCCATCGTACATAATATTCCACAGGAGCGGACCAATCACTAAACCTTGAGGGATTCCTGTTAACACATTGCAGATTCCTCTGTACTCGTCCGTATCATACATCTGCTTTCTGTTGGTGAAGTGGATTAATGAATATTTAGGAGATAATGCGAAGTGACTATTCAACTAAGGGTTCCTTTGATAGACAACCAGTTGGCCGAGTTAAAGGCGGTTTTGATGTTCGGCACATTTGTTCCTACTTTCCATGTTTTACCTTTTATTGCTTCGGCTGCCATATCGACCACTGTTTTGATGGCGTCGATTGTCGATTGCGACTATCTGAAGTCATATTGACGATCCGATAATGTTCTGTTGTTTTCCGCTATGTCGAGTAATCTACCATAGTTAATGTTTTCTAGGAATTTTCCCAATATGTCTAGGAGGCAAGTGGGGCGATAGGACGATGGACTTGCGGGGGTTCTCTGTACCACACGGAGAGCCAACCCACGATCCCAACCAATTTTGACCGCTAACAGCGCGTCACCATAACCCAAATCGGTAATCCATGCGCAAACACGCAAAGAACACATCCCAATATGCAACAGCATCTGTCCTCACACCTGCAATTGCAGACATCCCTAAACTTACCAAGAATCCATCTCCCAAGCAGTAATAAATGCAATACCAAATTTACAACGGAATACTAATCATCTCCCCCAACTACACCAAACCGCATACATTTTTCCAAAAACCGCTTCGGTTAACTTCTTATCTAAATTATATTCCTTGCCAAGCAATTCTAATTTCTCACGAAAATCATTCCGGCTCACTTCCTGCTTAAACTATTTCCTCGTTTGTAACCAAGCAACATTTAGTTCCCCCGAAAATCATTTCGGCTCCCATCCTACCCAATACCAATTCTCCTTACTGGCAAGTCACCAGCACGATGCGTTGCATTTCCGCGAAACAACCATTTCAACGACCAAAACCAACATTCCTTAGCCTAACTGACAACTCATGCCCATACTTGGTCGTGTTTCCAAACCAATTTCCTCGTATACATAGCTCCAGAGGAATTTAACCCAGCCTGTACGGCAGCGATTCTCCGGAACTAAATTCCCTATGCAAGCATAGCAACCCTTTCCAAAATTCCTAGTAAGTGGCAGTGAGTTTATTTAGCGATGACTCCACTGCCACGACGCAATGAACTTTTTCTCGCATTTAATGAGTCAGTCGAGTTTCTACATCAGGAGAATGCGCACGTGGAAGTCAAGTTCGTGGTTTGATAGGTCTTTTGTTTTGCGTTAACGTTGACATCTACTAAATAAGTAAGCCTAGAAATTTAATGTTGTAACCTTCCTTCACTGGTGTTAATGTAATAGATTGGAAAGTGATAGAGTAACAATGTTCGGTAATTTTTTGGAGAAATATGCCACTCTAACCGCAGATACATACAAATAAAGAAAAGGAAAACGGCTTCGGAACGCTATTCTGTGTTACAAAAGAAGATAATTATTATATAAACCGACTATTATAACAATAATCAACAACAAAAAAACAATTTGCAACGTATCAAATCAAGTGTGTTTTATTTTTCTTCTCGTACAACGGCTCGCTGCGGAACTCAGTTTTTATTTATTCAGCGAACTATCGCGGTTGTGAACAATAGCAGACGGTGGAATCTTAGTGGGCCCGTGCCCGTGCCGGCAGAAGACTAAGGTACATACCCCACAGACTGTCTGGTGGTTTATTCTTTCTTTTTGACAAGAGTATTACGTATTGAATTTTCCACACAATGGGTAATGTTTCTTCTTTGAGGCGTTTCTCCATCACGGTTTGGAATATCGTACCTCTAGTTTCGTTTTAAGCGGCGCTTTGACAGCCTTGTTTTTGTTGCGTATTCTTTTGCATACCATCCGCATCCGCTCCGCGATGGAATGTCTAAAAGAAAGTTCCGCGGGGATCAGTGGGAATTTGTGCCTGGGGGTAGGTGTGTGGGTTTTTTTTCACTAGAGGCGTCAGCACGTACGCGGGTTAAGCGAAACACCACAGATTGTTCACTAAAAGTAAAGAAAATAAAACACACTGGAGTTCGGTTTTCTTAATTTCTTTTATTTCCGTTTCTGTTGCACGTTCACTTAGCTCGAATTGTTCGACGACCGTTGGTGATCCGTGGTAATAATTGGTAGTTTCGCAGGAACTCTTAACGTGTTAAATTAACATTAAATGCAACGTACGAATTGACGATTACAGAGTCTCATTCTTTTCTAATTACATCGAATACAATGATATAGCTTAGTAGGCACTCGGAACTCTTTCTGTTGTTAAATTGATGTTGATTAAGCACGATTCCTGTCGTAAAGCGCGCCTTCGAGTTTATTCGGAATTGCGAGATATATTTTCACTTCACATGTAATTTTAATAGAACAGATACGAATATTACGTAATTGTTCGTTGTTACAATCGGACTTGATTTCAAAGAAACTAGTTCCACAAAACTAATTAAACCGCAACAGCACTCCGAAGTGTATCCCACGGGGAACGAAATTTGACTGCTTTAGCGTTCGTTTTCACGATTAATATCCGACTGCGAAAGGAAGGTGCGCGTACCGCAATGGTTATTAACAGACTCCAGGAGAAATCGTCCTCAACATTCCCTGTAGTATCGGATACCTCTGGCGTACCAGGGAAATTCCAATACACATCTGGTCAATTAGAGGGACGGAAATTTAGGCTGGAAGAAAATGCAGTCATAAATCATGAGAATGGTTTTCCCATGATGGTGATAAAATATCGGCAAAAACCCAAGGCTGCCTGAGACCATGAATCTTTTGACTACATTGTTTATGTAGGAAATTGCCGCCTGGACGAAAACGTTTTCTTTTGTCTACATCGGATAGACAGAAGTGTTTCGTGTAGCATAAGGGAACAATGCTGGCGGCGGCAATTAGGTCTTCTGTGATGTAACACAGAAGATCGCTCGCCATAGCAACTAGAAAAAAAGGCTAATTAATCTTTGGGTTATCCCGCTCATTATGCCCTATTGCAGGGCTATTAGAAATCTGGCTTGCAGATGTGCAAGCCAGCAAATAGCCCGGCATGTATTTTTGGACGCTAACGGGCATGGAGACTGGTGGATGTGTAATTTTTTATTCTGCTCAAGGTAACATTCCATCGGGTGTGTGGTATTTTTGAAAGACATACAGTCGGTTGCAGGTAGTCAACGGTGGCTACTTTGCATATCGTCGATAGAACGATCGGTCGATGGGTCTGTAGCTACGAGGTAAGTATACGATGCCGAATGTGGAGAAAAAGCTCCTCGGCTATGATGGAATATTTATGATGGTTATCCAAGAGGATAACCGAATTGTTTTCAGCCATTTTAGGAAAGTGGTGAATACTATGGCAAGGTTGTGTGATCTTGCCAGTGATTCGACTTAAGGGTAGATATGGGGTTTATAGGGTTTTTATGGGGTTAAAAATGATGCGAGAGTCTTCGGGCCCCGAAAACCCCTACAGGTGGCTTTAGTCGTTTAGGATAGTTCCAGGGTATCTTTTGAAGATTTCCACCTTCCTACCGAAACAAAAAAAAATAAATCCATCCCCATCTCGTCTGCCAAGAGAGCTGGTATAGCCTTGGTGTCACTCTTTATTACAACGTTCCATTCGGTGTTGGGTTTCTGAGTAAGGAGATGCTCTATTATTGAGGCTTGTCGGGGCAAGTTGACGCGAGCAGTGTTGTCTTACTGTTACTGCGCGAGAAATTCAGAAAGTCACTGACTTATCAAACTGCCCTCGTATTTACATTCTCGAGAAAAGATGTAATGATAGAATTACCATAATACAAATGAAAAAAGGCTCTTGGAGGCAACGGAGCGTTTCTCACTAAGTTGGAGAAAGGGTTGAACCAAAATTGGCAGTCCAAAAAAGGTTTAATATTTCTATTATATAATAGTTGTGCACGTTGAAACCCGGCTCTGAAGATGGTTGTGTTAAAAACATACTTAAGCGCATCCAACTCGTCCGTTGGATATATGTAGCTTAGTCGTTGCTGTTTTTATGACTAAGTTTTAGTCATTTACAAGTTGTCATTCCGTGTGCATCAATTATAAAAGGGATGGATGTCGATAGACTATGAAATTGATTAATTCGGTTTGCAAGATTCCGTGAAGGAAATTTTAGTCTTGAAGACGATGTATGTCCAGGTGTAGTATAAAAATTTGACGACGAAGAATTTTAAGTTTGTCTGGATGAAAACCCATGTCAATTTCAAGAATAGCTTGCACAACGGTTAGGAGCTTTTCACCAAGCAAATATAATCAATCTTTGTATAAATATCTTTTTCAACAAAGTTGAATTTAACAAAAACCCGAGCTTCTCCTTGAGCACCTATTCAATCCCTTTTTCTTTCATGAGTTAACACCCCTTTTCAAATTTTAAACAATTTACTCACTCGTAGCAGTATGACGCCTAAGGATTGGCTTTGCTCTGCTGTTTTATTGTATTTCAAATATTCTAAATATTTCTATAGTTGGACATATTTTCTTTGCATAATTTAAAAAGGAATTGTTTACTTTTCATATTTAGTATCCATGATTAAGTGTTTGTCAGTGCCAGATTAAAACATCCTATATAATACAATTGGCGCAAGGCTAATGACCTTGCCCGAAAAAAACAATTATTATGGACAATTTACCAAGACACAGATATGGACCGGATACCGGAGGAGAGACTTGCTAAATAAGGCCAAGACCAGATCCCGGTTGTAGTGCCGATGATGGTGATATAATACAATGATATAACTCTTCATTGTGTGCGTCCGAACGCCTTGAAATACAACCCTATCAAGCCAAAGGCTCCGTGAAATGGTCGGTAGAAATTCCTGGCCATCTTTCGGAGCTAGGCTGATGGACTGGTACGAGAAAAGTTTGGTGTAGGTGGTAGTCGGTCCCAAGGTGGGATACCACTCCGTAACACTGTACATTCCGTGATATCGCTGGGAGAAATCTTCGACTATGTTTGACAAGGAGATAAGTCATTATGGTATCTTCTGAGATAAAGAATTCCGGAGGTAAACTAGTTTCCCTTTCGGATCTCCGGGGGGAACATTATGCATATATTCTAATAAATAACAGAACTTTAAGAAATTCGTCATCGTTTAGTCGGGTTCGTTTTCCAGGCTCTGTCGACGTACGATTGATAACGGCATTTTGTAACATCAGAGGCATAGGTTTCACCAATACGAATGTAAACGCCGTCCACCAATATTTGCGAACAACGAAACCTGATATCCTTGCTCAAACTGAAACCCAGGTCGATTCGTCAACTGATATATCATATCGCTGGGAGGCAATTTGACTCAAGTTGTGGAGGAACCCACGCGGGTGCCGGATGGCCGAGGTGATTATGCGAACACCCTGGATGTGTTTTTGACATCCGAGCCAAGCGTTTAAACCGTGGAAGTGGCTGTGCCACTGGGAAACTCAGCTTATTGCTTGGTGTCGGTCGCGCAGCCGGTTCCATTTCAAACGAATAACCGATCTAAGCACCTTCGCCATGTATAGAGGTATGGGGCTGCTAACTGGGACGATTAGCCAGATTTCCTCCCGACCTCTCTATGGTTGGAGGTGTGCTTTGAAGATTCCGATGTTAACGCATGCGCGGAGTCGGTCACCGAGATTATTTTTCTCAGGATGGAGATCTACATTCCGCATTTCATCAAACGAAATTTAGCTGATATGCATTGGTTTGATAAAAAATGAGAGCAGATTTCAGCGGCAAAAATAGAGCTTTAAAACGATGGCACTCCAATCCCATCGGGGTTAACAGAACGAGTATTGTTAGAATCAAAAACGCGTGCAACCAAGCGATTGATACCACGAAGAAGGCTTACAATGACTGGCTGAGTATTTTAAAATAGAGCTTTTAAGCAATGACGCTCCAATCCCACCAAGGTTAACAGAACGAATTTGGTTTGAATCAGAAACGCGTCCAACCAGGCGATTGATAGCGCGAAGAAGGCTTACAATGACAGAGTGAGTGGTTTAAAATAGAGCTTTTAAGCAATGGAGCTCCAATCCCACCGATGTTAACAGAACGAATTTTGTTAAAATCAGAAACGCCAGAGACAACGACAGAGTGACCAATAAACTCCTTCAGTGACTGGTTCGCGTCCCTTCTGGTCAATGGCAAAGCTGTCGACAGTAACCTCGCCTCCTCCTCATTTCCTCTGTTGGTGACGGGCAACGAGACACTAGTCACAAATTCAAAGGCAAAGCTAATGCATTCGCGAATTTATCTTCCGCGAAATCAAAACTCCATGGCGGCCTTTTTGAGTCCCCTGTGATCGCGCCGGTACAGTCTTCGGTGCGGGATGTGAGGATTCGTCCGCGTACTATTCAACGCATTCTACGTAGACTGGACTGTAGGAAGGCAACAGGCCAGGACGGAACACAATAGTCTTTAAGAACTGTGCTCAGGAGCTATCGCCGGTTCTTGACAGACTATTTCGCTTAATTTATGCACGGAGGACATTTCCTACCTGCTGGAAAATTGCCCGGGTTTAGCCAAGCCCAAAGAGGGAGAAAAACAGTCCCCCACAAAATTACAGCCCGATAGCATTACTGTCTATGATATCTAATGTGATGAGGAAGGTCATCAATGTCGCGTTCCTTAAGTATTTGGGACTTCTGAATGATCGTCAATACGGATTCTGTGGCAGGCGGTCCACGGGAGACCTTTTGACACTTATAACCGATATATAGACATCTGCAATTGAGCGGCATGGTGAGCCAAGAGCGGTCGCATTGGATATCGCCAAGGCTTTTGACCGCCCCTGACACAGGGCATTGCTGGGAAAACTTCGTTCAGATGGACTATCCCAGCAGCTTTGCATGTTACGATTTGTTGAATTCAACTGATAACAAGGTGTTTGGGGTGCAACGGGACTTCTGATTGATCGTCAATAAGGATTCTGTGGCAGGTGGTGTCGCGTCAGGCGCGAACAAAGCAGTTCAAAGCATCACAGTTGTTTTTTGTTGTTGTTATATTGCTCCTCAATAGTATACTGCTTAGTATACCCGCCTGTCGCGCGGGAGACCGGGGTTCGATTCCCCGTCGGGGAGCCTCTGGCGCAAGACTAATGACCTTGCCCGGAAAAAACAAATCATTATGGAAAATTTAACAAGCCTCAGGACTTGCTAAATAAGGCCAAGACCAGTTCCAGGTTGTAGTGCCGATGATGATGATATTGTTAATTAGTATATTATGTTTGTTCATATTGTTAGTCATTTCTTGTTGTTATAATTTATAATTTAGTTATAATTAATTTGCATGTTTGGCAGCACTTGCCCTTCTTGTTATCGTTTGTTATTTTGTTTTGTATTGATTCGTTCGTCTGTTCGTTGTCAACCAACCATTGTGTTGTAATCTAGCTTTTTCGTTCGTTTTAATCGTTTATGGCAACGATAAAGTTTCTTTTGTGCAATAAACCGTTTTCGTGTATTTGCAATTACTCGTGTACGGTAAATGCACCGTACGTAAACAGGTGGTTCACGGGAGACATTTTGCCCCCAATAACTGATATATGGACATCTGCGATTGGGGGGCATGCTACGCCAAGGGCGGTCGCATTGGATATCTCCATGGTTTTTGACCGCTTCTGGCACGGGGCATTACTGAGCAAACTTCGTTCATATGGACTTTCCCAGCAGCTTTGCGACTGGACGATGACATTCCTCGAAAAGCGTTCGATCCGGGTTGTTGTTGTTGTATTCCAGAATACTACCCTTATTCGCTTTAACACTAACTCATGTCCTTTCAAACACAACCCTTAAAACTACATCCTCACATATCCTACATTCTCAGTTAATACAATTCATAAATAAACAGACACAATATTCTATATCCAGTCACTTACAGCACATTTCATAAATAAACAGACACTATATTCTATATCCAGTCACTTACAGCACATTTCATAAATATGCCCCTTTTTATAACAAGCACATTTTTCATTTCAAAACATGGCCACTTTGATTTTCGTTCAAAGTTTATTCAAAATTCTAAGTCACAGAGACTTCTAGATTGTTTTGTTCAGTTTATACGCCACAGTCAGTTAGAACAAAATGTTCTATATAAACAAGTAAATTTATATGAAATTATTATTTATTTAAAAAGTAGAAAGAAGAGAGCTCAGCTTGAGATAGCTGAGTTCGATAAAATAAAATAAAAATAAAATAATTATTTAAATAAAAAGAAAACTTTAATTCTTTTAATTATTATAATAACCTCCACGCTCTTCCCTCGAAAGAGGAAGCACGGCGACTGGAGACGTAACATTGTAGACGGCGAGTGTTCGGATCTGTATCCTGTTAATTCCGAGATGGCTTAAGATTCTATTTTGGCTCCAACCTTGTTTTTGCTTCACATAAATGATTTGTTGGAGTCAACGGATAACAAAGTGTTCAGTTTTGCGGATAATAGTACGCTTGTTTCCTCTTTTTGGTATGATCGGTCGATTAGTGCATTAACGTCGCACCAGCTGAGATGTAGCCATATCGACTCTCTGAATTGGGATCTGGATAGGGTTCTGCAGTGGGGAAGGGCTAATCTCGTCGACTTCAATGCAACGAAGACACAATATACAGCATTCACAAAGAAAGTGGATTATCGGTTCCACAGCTGATGATGAATGGCCAGGTCCTCGAATCTGGGGAAAGCATGAAATTGCTCGGCGTCATGGTCTGTGAGAATGTTTCGTGGTATCGTGGCATAAACACGTGTCGGACATCGCCGAGTCCGCCTCTGGAAAATTGAGTTATTTTTTTAGAAATATTTTATTCCGGCCCAACCTTTTCTCGTGTATACATCCCATATCCGCGCCCGAATATTCCTCTCACGTTTGGAGCTCTGCTCCTAAATGTGTTACGTGGTAACTTCCCCATCCCCAATGTTCCACCGAGCGGGGAGTTTAAATCTAGATAGAACTAGATTTGCAGATGAGTATGCAGCGAGTACACAATCCACAGTTTGGATCGCTTTCGTTGAGTTCAAACATTGCGAATGTGCGATTTTGTTTTCGTCAGGTTTCGAATACCGAAGGAAGAGGTGTGGCGCGTTTCTCTTCGAAAGATAGGAGAGTCGAGAGGTGGCCGTGAAAGAAGCAAGACGTTTAGAAAAAGGAAGTCGGGCGATTAATATCGAATCAGCCGTATAACTTTGGCATTCCTAGTCGTTGCCTTTCCACAATTAGCGGTTTCCTTCCTGAACTTAACATTATAACCATCGGCTCACACTGAAGACTGCATATCTTAACGATTACATAGTAGCAATTAACTTGTAACAGTTTCCATATCGCATACATCTAAAACATTGAGTCAGGAGAAAGTAAGCCAAAACAATAAAATAAGCTGCACCGATTTAATAACAATTAAAATAGGCTGTAAGAATTTAATAGCAATACATTAAAAAGCAAGAATTGGCGCAGTTGTTTTTGGTTACAGTTGACTGTTTGTCACAAACTTCTATTTGTTACAACCACTATCTGCAACAATCAGCAACAGTTCGCGCGGCCGCGACTATTTGTAATAGTTAACAGCAACAATTTGTGACAGTTGGCTTGATACCCTATAAAACAATTGGTAAACATCTATAATATTTGAGGGACTTCTATACCACAGTTGTGGACAAAATATACAACAAATTATTGCGGAATCGATAGCACAGGGTCTCTAACAGGGGTAACGACATAAAAGTCCACCACTACAACATAATATTATACAAGAAATACACACTCTACCTAGTTGAGAGTATAGAGAGACGAGCGACCCGCGAGATCGGCGTCCCGACTCTGCCATCGGGACTACAGTCGCTATCACATTGAAGGCGCATAGCCGGCCTCTGTCTGTTTTACAGATATTTCACGGCTCCTATTCTTCGGTGATTCGTGGTATTGTTCGGCGAAATTCGGTTTATATGCGCTCTACAAGACAATCCGACGGATCACACCAAGTTCATCTCCCGACGGCGCGAACATCTCTGCATCAGAACCCATTCCGTTACAAAGCGAGAAAGCTGTCGAATTCCCGTCCCACGCGAGTATTTCCGGTGCGCTACAAGCTGCAAATGTTCAAGAAGAACTGCAACGATTATTTGGTGACATCTCGGGGTGCCATGTCGGCGTTATATGTTCGCCTATCCTGAGAGTAGTATATAAATGTTTTCAGGGTGTCCCAATAAGAAATTCCGTTCGCAATATACAATTTCAAACAAACTCCTTACTCAATATTTTTTCCACAGTAAAAATCGCCGACAGTACTTTACGCGAACTAGTGTCTTTGACTGCTGACAACAAACTAATTGACAGATGATGCTCAAACCCAACGTCAAAATAGATGGAATAAGAAAGAAAGGAAACAATTAACGCAGGCCAATCCAGTCTCGGTTATAATTTGAGGGAGTGTATTTTAAAAGGGCTCCTCGATAGTATAGTGGTTAGTATACCCACCTGTCACGTGGGAGACCGGGGTTCGATTCCTCGTCGGGGAGCCTCTGGCGCAAGACTAATGACCTTGCCCGGAAAAAACAGATCATTATGGAAAATTTAACAAGCCTCAGGACTTGCTAAATAAGGCTAAGACCAGTTCCCGGTTGTAGTGCCGATGATGATGATGTATTTTAAAAGGCCAATGAAATTTTTTCGCTGGGTCAGGATTACCCTATAATGAAAATAAGAAGGGAACTTATTGATAAGTTGTTTGTTCTAACATGGTTTATTCATATAGTTCCGGCAAATTATTAAACCCGATGATTGGTACTTTCGCATTATTACTATACCCGTTTTTGAAGTATACCGTTTTTGAGCGTTGCCAATTCGTATTACGACATCATCTAAACACTCACAATTCATTCAAACCTGTTCCGCAAGTAAAACGCTTTCCAAACTCGTGGAGCTCTACAAAATTGTAAAACTTTTTAATGGATATGCAGGAAATCAAACCCAAGTTTTTATGAGAATCGTATTTTATTCATTCTTAACACCTAGTCAATAAACTGTGTTTAATCTACACATCGGATTCGTGTATACATAGAGGTTTTATTTAATAATTCTCACATCAACACAAATATAATTCTAACATTACATCGTCGTCTATCGATTTAAATGTACAATTAATTATTAATTACTTATATTTAATTTTTTGTTTACTTTTATTTTATATTAAATTAACAATAAATCTACCAGCAAACATTTCGTATAAATATTTAAATTCCTTCTGCCTAACAGATGGGGCTTCACTAGCTTTACTAACTACATGATGTATTCTGCACCTTCTTCGTTTAAAGAGAAGATACCCTTGAGTCTGCTTGAGCATGGCCGTAGGATCGATACATTAAAAGATTGAAGGTTTTTTTTTTCGTTGAGGAGTATTGCACATTATTAGTGAGTTTAGGGCGTTGGGCACAATGGTTAATGCTCCAACCATTGTGATGAGATGGGGCAACAGGAGACAACTCAGCAGTTGGGTATCGGTGGATTATGCGTCTTCTTATCAATCCCATCGCAAACAAATCACATTCGTTCTTGCTCTTCGTGCTGGCCTGGATTGTATTGACGGACTTACTTAAAGTCAATCAATAAGGATACCTTTGGTTGCGGAGGCCAGCGTATCTGCATAATACTTTTGTCAAAAAACTTTGGCTATAAATGGTACTTGGTCCATTCTTTGACTAGAGGTCGTTGGGTTAGCAGCTGTGGCGCTACTGGCGGCCAAATTTAAAAACGATGTAGAATACTCAGCAGTTCGTAAGGACGAAATACCAGAGTGATGGAGACTAGATACGGTTGTGGCATGCCAAGCATTCGCGGCTGCCGCCGCTACGCTGCTATGATCGCCGAGAGGTGGTGGAGTAGTGACAGATATTGGTGGAGAGCCAGATTCCGATGAACGTCCGACAGATGGCGGTGAATGTATTTGCGTAGAATGGTGTCCGTGAAAGGTGTGATTGTGATTTGAGTGATGCCGGCTTCCGCCTACAGTCGTGGTTTGCGATTCTGTTCCCGAAACGGTTTCGTGAAGTTTCCTCATGTGTTTCTTTAAATCAAAGTTTCTACAAAAGCCTTTAGCACATATCTTGCAGGTATAAGGTTTCTTATCGTTGTGGGTGTGCATGTGGAAGGTAAGATTGTAGATTTGGTGGAATGCCTTGTTGCAAATGTTACATTTGTATGCCTTCTCACCGCTATGGGTAAGCTTGTGGTTCTTGTAGTTGCCCTTTTGATGAAAACCCTTTCCGCAATATTCACAGACAAATGGCTTATAGCCCGCATGAATTCGTGTATGTGTGTTGAGCGTTGATGATCTATTAAAGGCCTTTCCACATGTTTGACATTTGTGTGGTTTCTCGGCAGTGTGTATGATTTTATGGCGGCACAAAGTCGAGGCTTGCCGGAAGCCTTTACCGCAGATCTTGCACACAAATGGACGGGCTCCCGTATGGACAGGCATGTGGCGGGTGAGATTGTAATGGGCATTGAACATTTTACCACATTCTAGGCAGGAGAAAGTCTTCTGTTTGTTGCTGGCAGAACTGCCCCCTGGGCTGGCAGCGTCAATTGACGGCGAAATCGATCGAGTCAGGGATGTTTTTGAATGTTCACTTCCTGGTGATTTAGCTCCAACAGATTGGGCAGAACTAAGAAGTTTTTCTGGCTGGTGAACATTGCCATGATGACTAGCAGGTTGATGGTGGTGAACCGATGTTGCATGATGACTAGAATTTAAACTTCGCCTTATACTTTGATTGTGAAGGGAACTTAAGGAAGCTGTAAAATTCCCCAAGTGCAAAGTGTTTGATGCCACAGCGGCTGTGGAATTCAATAGTGCGGTAGCATTCTGTTGCTGTGTCAGGGCAGCATACTGTGCTGCGGCGGCTGCACACATCAGTGGACCAGGATAGTACAGAAGATGATAGTGATTCAGTAGCTCTTGCTGGCGCGATGTGACAAATTGTTCCACCACAGAATTGGTCGTTGGGACATATTTTTTGAACGCTGAGTCATAGTTAATAACGTCAGCATCCGTGTCGGATGAAGAATTGACTCGGTCATCGGGTTGATTTGTTTGTAGTGGTGACCTCGTAGTAAGTATTTGTACAGGACTAGAACTTTTTTCGGGATAAGGTTTTTCATCAGGTTCCATTATTTTTGCAATTGAGAACTTTAAAGGAGCTGTTCGGTGGCTGGCGGCTGATTCCATGGTGGGACTCTTAGATGGTGCCATCATGGCAATGATATCAGTTGCATTACAGTGCTGCATTGCACTATAGCTCTGAAAGATTAAGAAGAACATTTATTAGATAGTTTTAAAGAAGTAATTAGCTGCAGAATTCAAAAGTACTATACGTTAAATATATGGTGATTTTAACTTACAAGCCGTTGATATTACTTATATTTATATTTGATATTTATCACTCTACAAGCTTAATACAAGTTTTATCACAGACCAAAGAGAAGTTAAGAAACAACGCCAGCAGTTCTGGTTGTTGAATGGCAACTGAAGACCTGTCAGCCGAAAACAGCATTGTAAATGACATCTCAAAACAATGGCAAGCTTACATAGATTTAGCTTTTCTTATGTTAGGGTAGTGTTAGGCAAGTTTTAAAAATAATATTTGAACAAAAAATTAGGTTAAGTTAGTAAGCTAATTAGGTGTACAAAAAAATTACAACGGTTTTTTTGTTTTTTGTTCTAATTTTTTTGTTGGTAAATTATTAATGAAGATTTCAATAAATATAAAACAAACAATCTGGCGCGTCTGAACTTTTTGTGTGGCAAAAGGGCTGTTTTTAAAGAGGTTTTCGAATGATGAAAGTCAAATGTACCCTGGAATCGTTGCATTTATGCAACGTACGAGGGATGGTTCAGGTTGGGTGATGAGTGGTAATTTTAAGTAGTGTCAAAAAATTGATGTCAGAATTTATTAATTGGTATACGTATAGTACATCGAGACGTACACTTGGTGTTTCACGATTTAGTGCCGAAAAATGTCACAATCGAAAGTAAGCATTTCGAGTCGAATATCGGCAAGTGCGCCGCTGGAAAACTGAGTTATCTGTTTAGAGCGAAAAAATATTTTACTCCGGCCCAACTTTTTCTCCTGTATAAATCCCAAATTAGATCCGTGCTCGAATATTGATCATGTTTGGAGTTCTGCTCCTGAATACACTCTCGATCTGATCGGCGTCACGACTCTGCCATCGAAACTACAGTCGCTATCACATCGAAAGCGCGTAGCTGACCTTTGTCTGTTTTACAGATGTTATCACATATTATTCCGCGCAATCCGGTTTATATGCGTTTCACGAGAAAATCTGACGGAGCACACAACTTTGCTGTTCATCTTCCGGCGGCGCGAACATCTCTGCATCAGAACTCATTCCGTTATAGAGCGGCAAAGCTGTGGAATTCCCTCCCGTTCCCGGAGGTTTACAACCGGCAAGTGTTTAAAAAGAGCTGCAACAGTTGTCTGGTGGTATCTTGGGGCGCTAGAGATTCGCTTCTCCCGTGAGATGTGTTATAAAAAAAAAGAAGAAAAAAAAAAGTTATCCATGGATGTAATCTAAACATGTTTTTAAGGCCATGCATGGGACATACCTTCTGTGTTTATCCTAGGTTTTTAGGTAAATGCTTACATGCGATTCCTAACTGATCGCCGACACTTGGTTAATAGCTTAGGATGTGAATTTCAAGATACCACGCAACCTGTGTGTACACGAATGTCGAATCGTAGTCAACGATAACAAAGGCATTTGTAGTGTTCCAGAAAGCCCTAAGATTAATTATACATTATCGCGTACCACCGAATCGATGTACCTTCTGTTCCATTTGCTCCCTCGCGAGGCGTCCCTTACAACTGGCGGGACTGAACGCTTCTCGTGTACTAAAAGGAAAGAGAATTATGTGCAGAAATCTGATTTGAACACCGCTGGTGCGGGTGTTACGTAGTAGCTCCTCCACCGCCGTTGTCCCAGTGGGGTGACTTTAAGCGAAGGCTAAATTACGGGCAATTAACGCATTGCCAAATAAATTTTTGATTTCCAAATATAATTCTTTTAACTTGCATACATAAAATATAAACAACAAACCTAGCTGGTGCATAAATCCAGCTTTATTTTGCGAACGCAGCTTCGATCAGTTTCGAGGCTGGGTTTCTTCGCTGAGACAATGGTTCATTATTGAACAAGAAAATAGCGGGAGGGACGATGATGGAGGGGGGAAAGAGAACGGTTTTGATCGCTAAAGGTTTTGTAATAAAAGTATCTTCGGTTTTTTTTCTGCTCCGGTGTGGAAAAACGTTTTGTTTCCAAAACGAGTTTATGTCGACGTGCTTTCTTTTCCTCTTGTGTCGACTCCGTTGTAAGAACAGTTTTCGTGTGCGTGCAACGTAATGGAGGAAAAAGGATGAGCTGCGGTGTTTTAAGTTGTACAAAAAAAAACCGGTAATGTTAATGTAATGAACAAAAGGTGTTTTAAAAAATGGTGCAGCGAATCCTCGAGGCTTGCAGACCAGGTGTGCGGAGTTAATCGATTTTTGTCATAAATGTTTTGTTCCTCAGAGCGCTGAACTGCGGAGTCGGCATCCACGGAGCCACACTGGAATATTTGGGAACCAACGGCTCCGACTACCATTTTGGACGAGCTCGGGTAGGCCGAGGACCACGGAAGCTGAACCACACGCCAAGCCCCGGAGTTACCATCAGGCCCGGTACGACCTGCCTGAACAATTGTGAGTAGCTCTAAAACTATACTTAAGTTACAACACTGTGGCGGTTCCGCCAAACCCCACTTACCTGAAAACCCCCCATATCCGCAACCTAACTCCCATTGTCCCCCGCCAATGCAATCGCATGAGCACCTTTTCCAAGGACAAATAATGCATACAAGCATTACCTAAAATTCCTAAATAGAATTTTTTTTCTACAAGGTCATTCATACATGTATCAATGCGTCTTTGCATAAGCGACCAAAAGCCGAATTTCCAATTAGTGTAGATTTTCACACTAACGTTCGACACTTGCGTCGCCATAGATACCATGTTCCATTGGCACAGATGGTATATACAAACCGTCATTGTATAACCATCTAATCTGCTTTGCAATGACTTGCAACTATCGATACAGCTGCAAGCAATTTACCCAGAATTGCTTCTTTGTTTGAATCTCCAAACAAGCATCGACTTCGCGCATAGCCGCCGGATTGAATTCAAAGCATAAACAATGCAAATATAGAATCCGTATCCCACAAACGAATTTCCCTGCATATACAAATGCAAGCAAGGGATTTGTTTCGTCCACCAATACATTAGCACCTTTCCCAACGTCTATTCGTATATTTACACAAGGGCACCACTCATCTAAAACTTTTATGATGCCCTCGTCTCATCTTTTCTTTTACCACATTTCTTCGCTGTATCGTCGTCTATTTATTTAGATGCGATGCACTCCATAGACAACGATCTTTTCGATCCTTTTGTCTTTACCGCCTGTCTGCTTCGTTTACCCATTGCCCTCGACCACGTGTAAACCACACAGATCTGAACGATCGCACACATACCACCATAATGTTCATTACAAGATCTGGTTTCCTATTCCACCAAGAGAGTCTTTACGTTTCTTAGGTCGTAGGTAAAAACGATATCCTTAGTGGAGAGGATATCTACCACGACACTACAAACTCACCCCATAAGCGAATCATCTCTGCACGAGATGATTATCGCTGAGTCCATTTCCATCCGCAGACCGCCACGGTCGTTGCCGCTTTCGCTTTCCGTCGCACGGCGGAGATGCGTTCAACAAAAGTCGTGCGAGTTTAATCCCCTGAGGTACATGCCCTTAATCTGGTATTGTGTGTCGCGCGCCGAGTTATATTCAAGTGTCAATTCCGCTTGCTTGAGGAATGCTCCTTGCCAAATCGTTTCAATTGGATAATTAAGATTGCGTGTACCCTTTTGTGTACATTATAAACCAATAGAAGAAATCATCTAGTTTTCATCAAATCAGTGCACTATTAATGTGACATAAATGTAGTTTTCGGCATAACACAAAACAAACCAAAATAACAATAAAAGGATACAAATAAACAACTGTGTGTTTCAATTAATTTCTCCTGTGTGTGGCGTTTTTCTCTTGGCGAACATTTTGCTACGCTGTTCGGTGTGTGATTGTCGTTCCTTGTTGGTGTTTTCTTTCGCCAAATCTTTTAGTGACGGTGGAGACGAGGTAGAACCCTGCGCCCATGCCGGCGCTCAGACCTCGTTCCCCACAACACTACAAGGGGAATCTGATACAACAACTAGTTAACCAGACTTCAGCATTAAATTACAAATAAGTTAAAAGGTATCATAACATAACCCTATCGTAACAGGGGTAAGTGTCCCGGGATATCTGAAAGAATAAAGGGGAACCGAAGAAATGTGTCTGTAAATAATTGTGTTTTCTTATATTGTGAGGGTTTATTTGTACTTGAAGAGAAAGGTCTAAGTGATCTTTGAGCTTCAAAAGCTCAAGTACTTCACAAATTGTTTCGCCTGTTTTACATGCTCACGCCGCTATAGGGTGTGCAGCTGCTATATACATGACGTCTTCTCGAATAATTGAATTTTTGTCGTGACGTCTTCCTGAGGATCAACTCGCTATTTTTTCGATGCAGCGTCTTCTCAGTAATTGGCACGCCTTTCCATGCTGCGTCTTCCTAGGAATTGGCAGGCTGTATTGAAGCGGCCTCTTCCTGGAGACGGAATAGTGTATCGCCAACAGAGAAATTGGCCAAATAAAAGACTTTCTCATTGTACCACATCTGCCTTAGAGTCCAGATTTATTTTCGACTGACTTTTTAGTACATTCTTAGGTCAAGAAAAAGCTCAAAGGACGCCGTTTTCCTAATGCAAATGCGTCTGTAAAGGGTGTCGAGGTGAAATTTCACACCTATATTTTATTGGGCGGCTTACGCGGGACTGTTTGTGCTATGAATACCAAGCTTGGTATGTTTACAGAAAATTCATCTCTCTTTCAAGTGCAGAACACAAAAGGGCGCTAATGGTATGTACGAGGGTGTATCAAATATAAACGGTAATTTTTACGTCTAATTTAAAGTGATGGTTTGAACACCTCCATAGGTGATACCCGCTTCCGATGAGATTTCTCCAACAGTTAAGCGGCGATCACCTTCAATAAGCCCCGAACAGCATGGATGTTGTCATCTGTACGACTTTTCCTTGGGCGCCGACCAAGACTTTGGATTTCCATACGTTCTCGCCCACTTTTAAATTCACTGATCCACGTATACACACGATTCTGAGACAGTCTATCATCACCAAACTGTGCAATCTATCGAGAAAAGATTTCCGAGGGTTTAACGCCTTCATTTGTTAAAATTTTTATAATAATCCGATAAGCAACAGACGTATGTACCTCTTACGCGCTCATGGGTGTACTGACTACAAAGTCCAGCGCGACCGCTAGCCAAGGCGGTTGCCCTACTCCCCATAAGCCCAACAACAGCCACACACAAAATTATCTAGCTCACAACTTGTTGCTAACCAAAAAAGTAAAATTACCGTTTATATTTGTTTCACCCTCGTAAATGCCTATAACGACAGTAATATCAGACTTTCTTGAAAATCCCACATATAACGCTAAGATAGGGCGACGAACTGTATACAAACTGTATATTAACTCCCATAAAAACTTCAATGGCAATGAACAACAAGTAATACGAATAGAAATGGGAAAGGATGAACCTGAGGTAGTTTGATGTAAACTGTAGCAAATTCCAAATTTACACAATCTATTCCGAATAACTGCTGTCACGTAACATAAAGCTCCGTGTCTATAGAACCATAATCATGCCGGTTGCTCTATACTGATGCGAAACATGGGGCTCACAAAACGGGAAGAAAACAAATTCCGCGTATTCGAGAATAAAGTTCTAAGGGGTCTCTTTAGCGGTAAATATGACGAGGAGCCAGGACAGTAGAGGAAACTCCACAACCACGAATTGGAAGAGCTATGCCGCAAACCTAAAATAGTTAGAGTAATCAGGTCGCGAAGATTAAGATGGGCCGCACATGTGGCGCGTATGGGCAACGATAGGACCGTGCGGAGAATTTTTGACGGTAGACTAACGGGAAAGAGCCCGGCAGAACAGCCGCGACGGAGATGGGAGTACAATGTTAGGTTTGACCTTCAGGAGATCGGATCAGATGGTCATGCTTGGAAAGAGAGTGAACAGGACAGGGAATGACGGAGTCGAGTCGGTGAGGTCATGAGGTTCCGGTTTCCTACAGGCCAATAAATAGTAAATAGTAAAAATTCCGAATAATGTCGTTAATCATATTTGAAACAGACAGCGAGTTGATAAGACTAACTTGGAAAAAAGGTCGTTAAAGTATTCCGAATACTCCTTTGTATGTTCATGAATTTTTATGTGATTGGTATTTTCAAAATTTTCTCAGAGGCAAATTGTCGTATACTGAGCATCGACTCTAGCCTCTCAACTATTCAAGAATATATTGTAATTATTAAACTACCACAGTGCATTTTTCATTTATAATGTTAACTTGTGCTAATATGCAGTACATAACACAATCGTGAATTGTTTCCTTTTTTTTAATAATACAAATCATAAAATAAAATGTTGTGATATCACCGTCGGGGAGCCTCTGACGCAAGACTAATGACCTTGCCCGGAAAAAGCTAATCATTATGGAAAATTTAACAAGGCTCAGGACTTGCTAAATAGGGCCAAAACCGGCTCCCGGTTGTAGTGCCGATGATGATGATGATATCCTTAAATGTCCATTCAACGTAGGATAAAGCGACAAACTATATGATAAACCCACTACAGGGCTATCTAGCTTGGTCATGGTTCATATCGTTTGGTGTTTTAATTCAGCATTCTTGAATTCGCAGGGGTAAGGGCAAGGGTAATTGAGTAGTATACCAACACACTTTGTTACAAGACTTGCGATAACTTGTATTTGCGAAACTTACGAGATGTTTAAAGGGGACGGAACAATCTGTAGAAGTTTGATACAACCTATCAAGTCCCAAGCTACACAGTCTACCCTTCGCTTACTGATGACGAGCTATTGTTTTGTATGGTTGTTTGATCGTATTCTCTAGTGAAGATAGGTCAAATCACCTTACGATCCGACTGATTTGAGGTGAGGTTTCTAGGGCGATAGCTTTAAAAGTATTGGAGGAATAATCTACAATTGACCTGCCAGCGTGTAAATAGGACTACCGAAAGATGAAAACCATGTTTCAAGTATGAAGTGGCTTCTGAGGAAAAATGCCTCACTCCATTCAAATATGACGAATTTTATTCAAATATAGAATAAAAGAATGACCAAAACAGAATAAAAAACCATCTGCATTATAAAGTTTACATGAATTCCAAAATTCCAGTGCTTGAGAAAATACAACTTTTTTGCCATCCCACTGTATCAGCGGGACACCAAACAAAGAAATCAAGTAATTCAGACTCGCAAACAAAGAACTGGGGCTCCCAAATAGTGTCATCCCTTAAAAACAAGAGCCAAATATATTTGTTCAAAAGTCGTGAGTTATGAAAACATTCTCAATGGGCATCATAATCCTTTGATATTCCACTCGATCTCCTGCTGATGAATTCGACAATAATTTGCATTTAATTTCCACTAGAAAATAAGGAGCATATCCACTCGACTGTAATTAATTAACCGCAGCAAAGAGTTCCGTGATCTTTTTGATCAACCAACCCAGATCACAATGACATACACCCTGCTAGGCGGTCAACGCCCATTTCAATCAACATCCTGTCAAACAGCCTTCAATAAATGCATATGTCCCCATGTCGCATTGAAAACCCTTCTCACCGATCAAATCCTTTACTCTTCCTGCAGTTCTGCGATTGTTTTACATATGAATTCGATATTTTTATATGAATTTTTGAAATCCTGCTTTTTTACACTGAAAAAAGAATATTCACACTTCACCCTTCAATACATTGAGTGTAGTTGCCGATACCGTTGCTCCTGCCACTGGTGGTTTAATTCAAACAGATTGATGCAGCCCACCACCAATTCTACCCCATAAGGCGTCAGCCGTGGCGGTTGTAATGGCAGCAGTTCAACTCACGCAGTAATAACAATTAATTGGACGTTTTGGTCCTGGTTCGTTGAGTAATTACAATAAACATTAAAATTATCATAAAAACAAATCACGATGCGAACGTGAGGATAATGTACAACCACCACCCTGCGCGAACGATTATTCCTGCTCTAAAAGTTTTCCCCTTTGGGGAGACTCGTGGTGTTTTCGCACACCGCACCATATGCATAGAAAATCATAAAGACGTGTCCTTATAGAAAATTATTTTTTTGAACCGTCCTTTGGGATAATGTTAAAGACTGCCGTTGTCCTTGTGCCAATGCGAAAACATTCGCTGTGTGTTCTCACTTCACGACTTTGTGTCTTAAGCCTTTCGTGTCCAGTGAAATGCAAACATTTTCACTTGAGTTGAGATCAAGGCGAATTGGGAGACACTGGAAAGTACCGGATTCTTTTAATTGAGTTAGTTTTCCAGCTCAATGAAGTTCGAACAGATTTTTCCTTTCACTTTTGAGGTGTGGTCTTATGCCTTCCAAATGCCTAGCGTTTTAGAATCGCTTGTGAGAAATGTGAAAGATAAAAAAAGGGTGTACAGGGGATTTGGATTTTTTAGAATGATGTTCAGCTGTGCGAAAGGTTTTGAAGGGTATTGGGATTTTATAAACAGATCGTCGTATATCTAGAGATATTTTATTCTTGAGAAACTTTATTGATAGTTCTCGTTCAAAATGTGGTTATCCTCAACCCGTATTCATATCAACACAGTTGGCATGCGTTGGCAATGCATGTTGGCAATATGATTTATTTCGAAATATAGGGTGGTCCGTACATTTTTGGCGTAAGACTAATGACCTTGCCCGGAAAAACAAATTATCATGGAAAATTTAACAAGCCTCAGGACTTGCTAAATAAAACCAAGACCGGTTCCCGGTTGTAGTGCCAATAATGAAGATACATTTTTGGAGATTTGAAACATGAATACAAATAAAACTACAAATGTTATTTTGTTGATCATTTATTTAACGTAATAAACGTTTATTGAAATTTATTTTTTTTAAATGACATGGTCGAGATGTGCCCCGTCTCGTCGTTGGCAGTCCTGCAATAGACTACGCAAACTTTGGAAAACTCGCTGACACATACTGCGAAGTACGGAAATTTCAACCTCCCGAATGTTCTCATCGCTTCTTCTTGAACCAGGCTGCCCTGTTTGTTTAATATTCGTTGTCGATCTCGTTTGCTCGAACTTCTTGACCCAAGCTTTGATTAAATTAACACTTGGACACTCACTTATACGGCATAATCCGTATTCAATTCTAAATGCGCGTCGTACAGTAACATAAGAATTGTTGTTTTTGTTAAATTGTTTTACACAAAAAGCACATTGTTGTCCCATAAATCACTCCATCGTGACTAAAATTGCATGAAGCGCCGCACAGTTCCCCGCAACTCGCGCCCCCTCGCGCCACCCCTCGTTTAACAGTTTTTAAGAAATCAAGTGTTGCCATTTGCAAAAATGTATGGCCCACCCGATATAACAAGACACGTTTTTATTTGGACAGAAAAGTTATCGGTAGAAGATTCATTTCCAGTACCTCCAAATGCACAGCACAACAGTTGTCCTTTTTAAGAGGATCCACCGCCTGTAGTGATTCTAAATCAGTACACCCATCCAAATCCCTAATATTACTAACAATCCCATCCAAACACCCAAACATTACCTAATCCCAATCCAAATTCCATATTGAATCATATGAGCGGTAAGCCAAACCAAAAGTTAATTTGTCGCACATTGATTCAATTTCAAATTGCCTTACATCTCAATCCCATTGAATCATATGCACGATAAATTTAAACCAAAGTCCATTTCTCGTGCATTGATTCAATTCCCAATAATCCTAACATCATGAAATGCTTAACTCAAAATGCAATTCATGATTTCCCTTCCAGGAATTTATTGAAAGAAATTCCTAGTCACTTCCCAGAACCCTATTCCAATTGAAGCACACGAAACCTTGTGTGTGCTTCTTGGAATTTTTACAATAAAAACATTGACAAATCCTAACGACCAAAAAGGTATAAAAGGATGACACATCTCGATTTCGATGATCAGTAAGGTTCTATGAGGCCGAACCTATGGTCAAATGATCAGTCGAGTTCTAGGAGGCCGAAGCCACCCTAAACGTGAAATAGAAAATTTTATGTATAAAATTAAAAAGGAATTAATAGATGATAGATATATATATATAATCATCACCATCATCATCATCAGCACTACAACCGGAATCCGGTCTTGGCCTTATTTAGCAAATCTCTCCACCGGTATCCGGTCTACATCCAAAACTTGTTAAATTGTCCATAATAATTTGTTTTTCCGGGTACGGTTATTAGCCTTAAAGAGCTTAAGAAGGAAACCATATTACACGCAGGCTGCCATAATCCGCTTAACAAGAGAAAACGCTAACATGTTGCTGGCTACAGGTTTCCTACGGGTTGGATGGGTGAGATGCAGACTACGTAAACACATCACACCCACACGACGTTTCAGATGTTGGCAATATATACATGTTGCGAAGTCTTGTAAATCCGAAGAAGATCGTTCGGACAACAGTTTAAAATGCGGTGGAAAATGTCACAAAGCGATGAGCTGTAATACACAAGCCAAATGAATGTTCTACGAATCAGTGTGCGACGGCGGTAACCGCCACTCAACAGGGAGTTACAAGTGCCTTATACCGAGCATTTGAAAACGCGATGTCCAATCCCCCGAATAAAAACGGACAAGTTTAAGTGCATTTAAATGAACTTAAGCCATTGTGGAGCCTCACAAGATATCCTTTCCCAGAAGCAACAAGGTTTCCTTTCCCAAACGGAATATGGGGCCGACGTGGTACTCATCAATGAGCAGTACAGGATGCCTGGCACTGGTACAATTACATGGGAAGATGACACAAGCGGAACATCGGCCATCTGGACAACTGGAAATTCCCCCATAGAACACAGAAGCGTCCAGCGGCAGGAAGGATTCCCCTATGCTAACTTTAGTGGGGCTACCATCCCATTTATTGGCTAAATTTAAGCAACATAATAAAATGCAAATGTTCGTTTGTTCAAAAACTAAGATTAGAGGAATTCATTTTTGGAGTTGTTACGCTCCGCCAAGGCGGGAAATAGAAGAATTCAAATGCTTTATGGACAGGGTAACACAAGAAGCTAGAGGTAAGAGTCCCCTTATAGTTGCCGGAGATTTCAACGCTTGGGCGGTAGAATGGGAAAGCACCAGGACCAACAGTAGAGGCCAGTGGCTAGTCGAAGCCTTCGCAGTCCCTAGATAGTGCTGAGAGAGGCCGGCCCAATATCGAAATCATATTTGCAAGCTTCATGTTGGCAAGAAGTATAGAGTGGCGAGTTTTAGACACCTACACCCATAGTGACGTATACCGCAGAACCAGTTCGGTTTTAAAAGAAACCATTCGGCAATCCATACTGTCACGAAATTGGTCTCGGACCTCAATTGGAATTTAAACGCAAAAAGAAGTACAGCTGCCTGTCCGGTAAATATCGAGAAAGCTTTCGACACAGTTTGGATCAACGGAGTATTATATAAACTCATACAACATGAGTTTCACCCTCATCTAGTTAAGATGATCACGTCAATGATCTACGACAAAAAATTCGTCGTAACAGTGGAAGGACCTTGGAAATATTGGGAAAGTGTTTCTGGAACGATAGTCTAAAGAAAACAGTCGTTTACTAGTGGCACGAACGCTTCGAAAGTGGTCGTCTAGAATGACAAACGTTGCGGCAGGCTGTTAATATAGAAAACTGACGAAAACATAAAGTGAAAGAACTGTTGGTCACGAAACACGAATTATTCAAAAAGCTAGCAGAGCACTTAAACATTGCTTATGGATCCGTGCACGGGAATTTAGTTAATGATTTGGTTTCCGTCGTGTGGCAGAAAGACCTGCGTTTTTCGTACTGACATCACAAAATGGATGATTTCCAAGGTTAAATCCGACTCTAGATTCATCTAACACATCATAATCGAATAGGTTACATGGGGTTTTCAGTTTCGGAACTTCCGCTATGATAACGTCTCCCAATGTCATTACTATATGCGAGTGGAATGAATACCACCCACCAGTCACCGAAATTACCTTATTTCACTTCCTTCCATTTCTTTCTGTCCAATCGATTCAAAATACACTACGGGGATGTTATTTTATCAACCGAGAGGACTTATGCGGAAAATCGTAAGACCGCTCTGAAGACCATACCGAAAACTCAGTTCAAAATATTGTAGAATGGAAATGACAGAGGTGAATTTGAGATAAACTTATAGTTCACAGTCACATCGTTAACCTAGTATTAAATTAAATTGTTAAGATTGTACTATTCATATCCAATAAAGGATGTTATTAAAAAAAAAAAAAAAAAAAGCAGTCAGATCGCGACAATGGAGACAGGCCGAATTTTGTTTGGTCTTATAATTCACATTCAATCAGAGTAGAGCACTCTTGATAGGCAGGTACATGGGAAAATTAAAAAAGACAGTTTGTGATTAATTGTTAGCTCAAAGTAATAGTTAGTTCTAAGATGAATTAATAAAATAAATATTTTTGAGTTATTAAAGTGAAATTCAAATGTGTTTTTAATTCACTAAAGAACATTCAAGATTTAGTAAACACTGGAACCAACTGGAAGCTCACTTTCGAAATGAACTACGAGGGTGATTCAAATACAAACGGTAATTTTACTTTTTTGCTTAGCAGCATGTTGCGAGCTAGATAATCTTGTGCGTGGGTGTTGTTTGGTTTATGAAGAGTAGGGGAAACGGCTTCGCTAGCGGTCGCGCTCGACTTTGTAGTCAGTACAGCCATGAGCGCGCAAGAGGTACATACGTCTGTTGCTCAACGGATTATTATAAAAAAATTAACAAATGAAGACGTTAAACCCTCCGAAATCTTTTCTCGATAGATTGCACAGTTTGGTGATGATATACTCTCTTAGAATCGTCTGTATACGTGGCCAAAAGAATTTGAAAGTGGGTGAGAACCTATCGAAAATCAAAGTCATGGTTGAAACCCAAGGACAAGTCGTACAGATGAGAACATCTGTGGCGTTCGAGAGCTTATTAAAATTGATCACCGCTTAACTGTTGGAGCAATCTTATCAGAAGTGGGTATCAGATATGGATATGTGTTCAAACCATTACCACTGATGATCTTAACTTCAAAAAAATTACTGCTTGATGGGTTCCGAGGTTATTGACCGTAAATCAAAACCTGACCTCAAAGCTGACTGGATACATTGGAAGAAATGGGCTGGCAAACTCTCGAATACCCTCCTTATAACCCATAGTTGTCTCCCTGTGACTATGTTTTGTTCGCACCTTTGAAGGAATTACTTAAAAGAAAAAAATTCGAAAGTAATGAAGAAGTCGAGGAGCAAGTGCGCAATCGGCTAACAACTAGTCCTAAATCTTTCTACGAACAAAGGATATTAAAATTTCTAAATCGGCGGCAAAAGTGTGTAAATCACACAGGAGACTGTATTGAAAATTGTTGATAGTATAGTTAGTGTGTAACATTATTCAATAAATGTATAAAAAGAAATTACCGTTTATATACGAGTTTGATTCACCGTCGTATTTGTTCGTCACCAATTAATTTCTGTTCTAGCCAAAGGAATGGTTTCTAAATATTCTATTTTTGTCGTGACTGAAATGTTGTAATTCTGCAGATCCTTTTTTTTTGTGGAATACGATATTCTTAGCTTTAACTTTGCGCTCTTTGATATTGACTTTATTGCAGCATAACACGATTGAGATATTTTTGCAAACACGTACCAAATCACGACACTAATTGGGGACATTTTTGTATATGATCCGGGTCGTTATACCGAACATTATGATACATTGGCCCTGAATGTAATAGCCATCGCGCAGTCCGTCGACTTTTTCATGACCAGCAGTGCCCCAGACATTGAATCGAATAGGACGTCGGTTGGAATAGAACAACCAATATGGCAACGTATTTCTTTTTAAATTCTTCAGTCATGTGGCGTGGAATGTCGTTTTCTAGTGCCACCATCCCCAACTAGTACACATATAACACATGTGATCATTTCCGCTTCTTGTGCCATTATTATTATATGTTTTTAAGATGATGTAGTTCTATTGAATTTCCGACGGACAGGCGGTCCCCGTTCAATACACATTTCTGCTCAAATTGAAATTGAATTACAACAGATGTCAGTGGTCGGTGTCGATTTTTACAAAGAATTTCTCCTAAATTCTGTGTTAAAAACGGAATTTCATTTTTTTTACACTAACGCGCGCACAAAATTGAATTTTGAAGTACCCATAAATGTCAGGGCGGGGGGATGGGTGCGAACATACAGGGCAAAGTCTCTGATTGCCTTCAACCCAGCGAAGGTCAGGACGATGTCCCTGTTCAATCCAAGTTGACATGCAGTCTCCATGTGACACCCCTAGATAGCTACTTTGGCTCCCTCCAAGTAGTGAACCAATGCATGCAGCGACATCCAGAGAAAGATTGGCGCGAGGCTGATAACCTTACCCGGAAAAACGAATTATTATGGACAATTTAACAAGTCTCTGATATGGACCGGATACCGGTGGAGAGACTTGCTAAATAAGGCCAAGACCGGATGCCGGTTGTAGTGCCGATGACGATGACCATGAACTTATAACAAGTGACGTCTCTGTGCTAAATTCGAATCAGCTCTCGATTTGATCCGCAAATTTAAAATCAACAGCAACAACGGTCATTTATCTTGAGAAATCGGTTCGGTGGGCCCCTCATTCAAAAAAGTCGTGATTGCCTTCATTATCAGTAATAGACTCCTTTTTTCACTCGGAAACCCACAGGAAGATTAATGATGTATGAATAACCGATCTTTACGAGGGTGGGCTGAAAAGTTTCCAACCTCAACGTGAAGATAGCAGCACTCGCCAATAAAAGCTAGTGAATGTAGTAACGCATCTTTTTACAGTTACTCATCAACATTTCGGCCGTTTTGGAGACGTAGTTTTTATTTGACAGTCGTTTGAGTGAGACGATGTGTGTTTTTGTAAAAACGGATTTTCGTTTTTGAAAGGCAATACGCCTACGCAAATCAAATATGAGTTGGACTCTGTGTATGGGGACTCGTCACCATCATTTACCACAGTGAAATGTTGGGCAGCTGAATTTAAACGTGGCCGTGAGAGCTTGGGAGACGATGAACGTTCGGGACGTCCAAAAACTGCAACAACTGACGATAAAATCGCTAAAGTTCACCACATGATGCTTGACGACCGACGAATTAAAGTGAGAGAGATAGCAGAGGCTATGAAAAAGTCCAAAAAACGTGTTTGTCACATATTAAATCAAGATTTAGGTATGAGAAAGCTGTTCCCGCGTTGGGTGCCACGTGTGCTCACGTACGACCAAAAACGTGTTCGAATGACCATTTCCAACGCTCTGTTGGCGCAGTTTAGGCACAATAAATCCGAATTTTGGCGCCGATTAATCACTGTCGATGAAACTTGGATACACCATTATACGCCTGAAACAAAAATACAATCAAACCAGTGGAGTGCAAAGGGGTGATCGGCTCCAAAAAAAGCAAAAATGGTTTTTTCGGCAGGGAATGTGATGGCGACTGTTTTTTGGGATAGTCATGAAGTTATCTTAATCGATTATCTTCAAAAAGGAAAAACCACTACAGGACATACTACACATCATTACTTGACCAACTGAAGACAGAAATTGCGGACAAACGGCCACATTTGCAGAATAAGAAAATCCTGTTTCACCAAGACAACGCGCCGTCTCACACCTCGGCGGTTGCCATGGCGAAAATCCACAAATTACGGTTTGAACTGCTTGGCCATCCGCCTTACTCACCAGATCTAGCCCCAAGCGAGTTCTTTTTGTTTCCTAATATAAAAATTGCGTTCGGAGGACGGAGATTTTCGTCAAATGAGGATGCAATCACCTTCGTGAACAGTTATTTTGCAGAGAAAAACGCCGAGTACTATTTGAACGGGTTAGAGGGATGGACGTATCGCCGGGAGAAGTGTGTAGAGTTACAAGGAGACTATGTAGACAAATAAAAATAAATTTTAAGAAAAAATGGTTTGTATCTTCGTTCGGTCGGAAACTTTTCAGCCCACCCTCATACAAAGCTTATAACAATTAGAATATATTTTGACAGTTATGCAAAGAAAAATAATTATCTTGGGTATAATAAATTAATATTTTACACAGAATTGAATAACATAAGAGACTTTATTGTAGGAAATCGAAAAAGTCGTGGTTGTCTTCAACCGGCTCTTTTTTTTCACTCGGAAACACACAGATTACTTAATAATGTTTGAATAACCGACCTTTACAGACTTATAACAATTAGGATATATGGTATGTATGGCTCCTCGATAGTATAGTGGTTAGTATACCCGCCTGTCACGCGGGAGACCGGGGTTCGATTCCCCGTCGGGGAGCCTCTGGCGCAAGACTAATGAACTTGCCCGGAAAACAAAAAAAAAAATTAATCATTATGGAAAATTTAACAAGTCTCAGGACTTGCTAAATAAGGCCAAGACCGATTCCCGGTTGTAGTGCCGATGATGATGATGATGGTATGTAAAGAAAATGGCGGAAGGCTAATAACCTTGCCCGGAAAAACAAATTATTATGGACAATTTAACAAGTCTCGGATAAGAACCGAATACCGGTGGAGAGACTTGCTAAATAAGGCCTAGACCGGATCCCGGTTGTAATGCCGATGATGATGATTATGTAAAGAAAATAATTATCTTAGACCTATTAATTAATAATGAATTAATGTTTTAAACTGAATTGAATAACAAAATAGGTTTTATTGTAGGAAATCGAAAAAGCCGTGGTTGTCTTCATTATCAGTGACAGACTCGTCTTTTCACCCGAAAACCTACAGAAAGATTAATAATGTTTGAATAATCGACCTTTACAAGGTCTATAACAATTACAATATATTTTGAAAGCAATGCAAAGAAAAATAATTATCTAGGACATGTTAATTAATAATAAACTAATATTTTAAACAGAATTGAATAACAAAAGAGAGTTACTTATGGTGTTAGTGTCTCATACTCTACCAGCTAAAGCCATTCTATAAGATGTGTTGCTGTTATACTTTACTGCTGTCCAACCTACATGAAAGACTGGTGAAAAATGAGCGACAAAACGGGAGTGGTAAGTTATGTAGGAGAGTCATTCAATAGGTCGTTAGATGTTTTTCTAAGTACTTATTGAATGTTGCTCCTTATCGAAAAATAACGTAGCTCTTATGATAGATATTTTTCTAAGGACTTATTGAATGGCCACCTTACGTAACTTACCATTACCGTTTTTTCGCTCGTTTTTCACCAGTCTTACTTGTAGGTTCAACTGCAGTAAAATGTAACATCAACATTCACATACGAACGTTTTTTCTTGATTTTTGACTCAAACGATGCAGTATTGTCACGTAATACTCTCCAATGGGGTTTTTCCTTTCAAGTATTTGAAGTAGACAATTCTGTGCGCGTTCCAAAATATCATCACTTTGACGACGGATTTCATCGTCTTCATCTTCTCTGGGGTGCCTGCCTTCTTAAACCAATTGTTTTGATTGTTCCTTTATCTCTGAAATGTAGTAGTGAATCCATGTTTCACTCGTGGATTCACTACTACATTTCATTCATTCATTCACAGAAACTTATCAGGATTCCGACGCCAAAGGGCGAAAATAGCTTCAGAGTCCATCACACAATTGTGTGCATTCTCCAGTGAGCGTAAACATGGCTCCATTTTGTCAAGATTTGGTTAGCAGCCAATTTTTCGTCTGCTGAGTAATAATTCTTACTGAAAGCAAACAATTTTTGACACTACGAACACCATCTCCTATATATTCTAAAGACTTTTTAATCGACCCTCGTACAATAGGATATTATGAAACTGTAATTCAATAGAATATTCATAAATTGTTATATAATAGAAAAGCGTTAATTTGTCGAACAGAAGTCACAAGTTATGCAATCATTATGACTTTTTTGTAAAGTAGTCCTAATTTACTCTACTATATGTATATAGTTACATATCAACACAAAAAATCGTCAAGATTCCGACGAAAAAGGGACAGAACAACCGTATATAGTTACATATCAACACAAAAAATCGTCAAGATTCAAACGAAAAAAAAGCAGAACAACCATATGTATATAGTTAGATATCAACACAAAAAATCGTGAGAATTCCGACGGAATGGAGACAGAACAACTTTAGAGCCGGCCACACGAATGCGTTTATTCTCCGCTGAAAGTAAGGTCGGCTTGCTGAAGTTTTGTGCACATCCAATATCTAGTGAGTAAAGACGTTTACTCAAAGCAGGTCATTTTCGAAACTACGAGCACCATCTCATGGATTTTCTAAGGACTTATTGAACGACCCTCGTATTAGTCGCCCCTCATAAGAAAGATGAATACCGGGATCAATTGGAATCTATGAAGTGCATATATTAGAGGGTGCTGTCCAGTGTAAGCTGTATATGAGGGGAATAAATTCCGTACACACAACCATATGAATATAGTTAGATATCAACACAAAAAATCGTGAGAATTCCGCCGGAATGGAGACAGAACAACATCAGAGCCGGCCACACGAATGCGTTTATTCTCCGCTGAAAGTAAGGTGGGCTTGCTGGAGTTTTGTGCACATCCAATATCTAAGGACTTATTGAACGACCCTCGTATTAGTCGCCCATCATAAGAAAGACGAATACCGGGATCAATTGGAATCTATGGAGTGCACATATTAGTGGGTGCTGTCCAGTGTAAGTTGTATATGAGGGGAATAAATTCCGTACACGGACTTTCATCAAGGAGCTATAAATATCATCGCCGGAAGCAAACTACTTGGTATTCGAACTAAAAAAAGTCGCTGTTTTACAAGAGGTTCGTGCACTTGTCTCGCAAGTTGATCGTTGCGAATGTGCCTTCAAAGCGTCCCGTTGAAAAAATGAATCCTCTCCATGATACCTGATACAGAAATTTGAGTGAAAGGAAGCCATGATGAACTGAACTACTCCCTGACTCAACAGAAATCAGGGCATGGATGTTGTCAACACGGATTGCACAAAAATTAGTTTGAACAAAAAATCCATTATTGTTTTCCTAGTTGGGTGAAGTGAAATATATCTCGCATAGTATCAAATTAATTGAGGCTTATGCTCGTTGAATAAGTGGCATTCATTTCTAAAAAAACGTCTTTAGCCGTTTTTTGAATGTTCGATTCAATTGTCGTTTATCATCAACATCGGCACTACAACCGGGATCCGGTATTGGCCTTTATTTAGCAAGTCTCTCCACCGATATCCGGTCGTTATCCGAGACTTGTTAAACTGTCCATAATAATTTGTTTTTCCAGGCAAGGTTATTAGCCTTGCGCCAAATTGTCGTTTATCATCATCATCATCATCATCATCGGCACTACAACCGGGAACCGGTGTTGGCCTTATTTAGCAAGTCTTGAGGCTTGTTAAATTTTCCATAATTTGTTTTTTCCGGGCAAGGTCATTAGCCTTGCGCCAAATAGTTGTTTATAGGGTGTAAAATATGGAAGTTAACAGAGACAATACCCGGTATACTTTACAATGTTGCTTTGACAAAGATTAAAATACAAGTCAGGTGGCTGAAATTGTTGATGGTTTTCATGGCTTATGGTCTGGATAGTGTCGCGGTCAATTATGTGCAATCTTAGTTTCGTCGATTCTATTCTGGTATTTTCGAATTTGTACTTAACGCATGTTGGCTCGTCGTCGAAAATGTCGTTGGAAACAGGGACATGAACAATCTTTAAAACTATCTACATTTACCTAAATTCAAAACGAAGTTCGTTGTTTGAGAGCTACACGTATTGATACAGGAAAACGTTATGGATCTTTCTTTCAACCAAGCTTTGCCCAAATGGGGCGAAATCGATTCATTTCTTCAACGTTTGGTCACTGGGGGCGAAAAGTGGGTCACACACGACAACGACGTGCAGAAACAACTAGGGTTAAAGCGCGCTGAAGTGGGCAAAATAGTGGCCAAATCAGGAGTAATGCGTAATAAGAGTTTGCAGGGTATCTTGTGGGTGAGAAATCTTCTATCGATTTTTCACATGGCAAAACACTAAAATTGGATCTTTGCTGCCAACAGTTGCACCGTTTCAAGCGAACAAAACTAGCCAACGGAGGACGTATTTTGGTTCATTAGAATAATACCAGATCAGGGCCACATATAATGAATCGGAAGAAATTTAAGAGGTTAGTTGAGAGCTTAGTACCAAGTGACTATCATCTTTTTTTATCATTGTAAAACTAACTTAGTGATAAAAAAAGTATCAAGAAAAGAATGTGAAAATTGATTTTGCAGAGTTTTTCGCCAATAGGATCGAGACCGTTATGGGAGAGTCATTATGAAGATACTTTTAAAACGCTAACAAGTTATAAAACAAAACGATACATATTTGTCCCAGATCGGTCAATCAGAACCATATCAACGAAGGTCCTAAAGTAAACTTAAAAATAAGGGATTTATTTTTGCCCAAACATTTTTAATTCCAATATATTACGGGCATAAACAGGAGAGTGCAACAGATAAACTCTATTCCACTGTTTATCTAAACAGATAATTTCGCGGAGAACAACACGAATACATTTTGATGGGAGGTAGTTTTATTCGGAACACAATTTTTAATATTTCGGTTTGCCGAGAAGATTTTTTTTTGCATATTTTCACCTTCCCACCCAAAGCGAAGAAATTGGTATTAAACCTGTTCTCATTAACAGTTTCTGACATATTCAACGAGATTGAATATGTGACCCTGAACCGAAACATCAGACCATTCAGATAAAAAAGGAATCCAACATTTGGTTAATAATGTGACGACCAATTCGGAAGATGCATAGCAAATTTTGGTTCATGTCACTTTAGATTAACCATCATATTTTGACAACAGTTGGTCTTTATAGTTTCTTGACCCACTCCCCGACATTGAATAGATATCCACGATAAAAGACAATTCTTGTTGAAAATACGAACTAGTATTTGGTCAGAAATTCGACGAGCAATTTACGAAATGGCCTTACGAACCTCAGTCTAATAAAAGTTCGACAAAACACAACGTTAACGATTATTAAACAGCCAAAAGGATTATAATAATATAAAAAGCATTGAGTTAATTCTAAAACGCCACAAACAAACCGATAGTACACATTAGTTAAGTTAAAACAAATAAAAAGATAGAAATTAAGTAAACCTACTCGAATACGTACAAAATGAACCATTTCCTGGTCAGACAGCAACTCTCCTCTGTTGTCACAGTTCTTTCGAATTAACAACAAAAAAAAAAGCAAAAAAAAACCAAACAAATAGTTATCTTGTGTTATTGTTATCTTCTGCCGTTTTTAATTCACTAGAGTTCTAAATTTGAAAATGCCTTCGCACTACACAAATTAAAATTAAGTATTCAAGAGATGCACAGACATAAATAATTCACACGACACTCGACTAAATAACACGGCAACGTTGCTTACTCGAATGAATCCGAATCTAAAATGATCTTGTGTCGGTGGTGTATCCTTACAAAATATCCCGACCATCAACCATTAACATCCCGCCACGCACACACTGTAGGTAGTCGTAAACATTGGGAGCAACCCCTGTGGGCGCACTACTGTTTGCAAGGGAGTGTAAGTGCTCTTCATTTTGTTGCAGTTGTTTTGCTTCTCCAGTTTCTACTCCCTGTCCTTTCCGTTTACCTTCTTAGGTTTTGTTTTGTTTTGGATTTTCCTTTCACCCTATTTTTTTTTGTTTTTCTTCTTAAATCTCCTCCTTTTGGCATCTAATGTCCTTTTAAGGATTTGCGGACACGTCATTTCAAGGGAGAGAAAACATGGAATTTTTGTAGTTGTGAGTTTAGTACCCGCCCCTAATATTTATGTACACACTTTATTAAGGGTGCATAATGTGGTAGGTTTATTTTAAGGGATGAAACACGGCACTCCATGTATGAGGGAGAATTTCATATTCATGATGAGTAGGATGCCGAGGACGAGATGACATGAGATGGGATGATGATGGCGATTTGACTGAGATAGTGGAGATACAGCGAAAAGACAACCTTTTTGGTGCTTGAATCATGTGCATTATGTATTTAGAAGAATTTTGTCCTTTTTTGTTATTTTTTTTTAGTGTTGCCCTTCTCAGTTGAGTTATGTCTTCGGGGGTGGAAGATTCATGGGCAAATGGTCAACGTCCAATACGATCTATGGTCCAGCGTTTACTTGATTCTATGTACATTTCGTATTTGCTGACGTAAATCTATGCCTTCAAGTTTGTTCTTCTTTTCACCCCAGGACATTATTAAGTTGTGGGTGTTTTATTGCAGGTTCGTTCTGTTGTTTACCTTAGATGACCTACTTGCAGATGCTCCTGTAAAATTTCAAGTATTTTCTTCATTTTTTTTTAAATGCGAATATAGGAAAGAAATTTGTTTAGGGTTGATGAAACGTGGAAATATAATTTCACCTGTGGATGGCTGAGATAAATTTAATCAAATTCGATTTTTTTCTTCGTATTTAGTTTATAGAATTGCATGCTCTACAAAACAGCAAAGGTGGAATATATTATTTTTATTAATGAACCTTGTAATTTCACTTTGAAGAATCGGCTAGTACTGTCCATTGCGTATCCGATGTGTTCTGACACGTTACTAATAATCCTCATCATAGGCAAGTTATTAAAAAAAAAAAGACGAGATACCAGGTAAAAGAGCTGCTACGGAAAATAAAGCATTTTTTTGCAATGCACATCCCTTAAAGAGATTAACAATATGTTATAACCTGGGGAATGGAATGATATATTTGTTTACGGGGGCAGGTCAATAAGTCCTTAGAAAATCTAAGAGATGGCGGACGTAGCTTTGCTAATGGCTTGTTTTTAGAAAGCATCATTCCTCACTAGATATCTGTCAAAGTTGCAGCCACATTTATAACGTGATCTCATTTTTATCGTCAGTTGAAGTAAACAACTTCTGTTTGTTTAAAAAAATTGAAAAAAGTGAGTTTAGGACGGTGATTAAACGTTTCTATTTAAAAGGCTTAACAGCAAAAAAAATCAAAGCTGAGTTGGAGTCAGTTAATGACACATCTGCCCTGGTATTTGCAACAATCTATAATTGGATAAATGAATATAAACGTTTCCGTACAGCAGAAGACGAACATCGTTCAGGAGGTCCCGTAGACGTGAGTACATCGGAAATGGTCGATAAAATCCATGATATACTGTTAAGACATCGAAGAATAAAACGGGTGCCTCATTTGCTCTCAGCTGAGAACTGTGGGGGCGGGAGATGTGGTGCCGGCGTACGGCACAGGGTTCGCTCCAGTCCCCAGCGCTCTGCCACCGTACCTGTCCACAAAGAAGAGAATGAAAGGAGTGGGGGGTGGGGGGGGGGGGGGGGGCAACGCCCAGGGCGGTGCTGTACGGGGAGGAAACGAAACCGCGGGAATGAAACACACAGGTGTAGTTGGTTTACGGATTGCTTTAATTGTTCACTTAGTTTTTTCACAAGGGGTGTTGCTTCAATTTTTCACTTACTTTAATTTACAAGGATAGTTGCTTTAGTTGTTTACTTAGTTTTATTTACAAGGGAGAGTTGCTTTAATTGTTTACTTAGTTTTATTTACAACGAGTTTAGTTGCTCGCGTTCCACGACGCTGCTTATGGTTCCTGTTGTACGCTACATCTACGCTTAACGATAATTGCCGATTCACTGAACCTTAAGACGCACGGCTAAACGACTTCCACCTTAGTGATAAAGAATCCTACACACGACTGGATGATTTTCGTTTAGTAATCAGGGCTCCGGCAAAGACACGGCGAGCTGGGTTACACAGTCGGGGCTTCGCGCGAGTTTACACAATCCCAATCCATGGCCCTTACAACGTACGAAACCGATAGACAACATGACCTTGATTCATAAATAATAACAAAAATAACTTCGCATCTCAAATTTTAGACCAATTAAGAAAACCCGACATGTATACGCTACATGTCGTTATAGTGTAATTATATTTCCCTTAATTACCTATTAACATATGTTGTGGAATAGCCTTAAGATGCCCGAGCTATGCGACTGCAGCGCCGGACCGAGCGTTGCGAGCAATAGGAGAACGAACGCACAAGTACATCTGACAGCGTAGAGATAGCAGCAACGTGGAACGGCGCTCGATATTAGTTTTTTCTTTGACTTTTTGACTATTGCACATTGTATAATAAATAAACCATTTTTAGGCGAGGAGCCGCAATTTTGTTTACCACACTGTGACAACAGGTTGTGGGCCCAGGACAAGACAACGGGAAAAACACACTGGAAAGCACACAGGAAACCATAACCCAACTGCAGACAAAATGGACGGCCAAAGCTCAAGTGCAATGCGCATACAAATGCTAATGAGGGAGAACTACGACACCTGGAAACACAGAATGCAGGCCCTTATGACCAAGAACAAAACGTGGGCTCACGCAAGCGGCGAAAAACCGAAGCCAGAAGCTGCCGAGGAATTACCAGCGTGGAAAGACCAGGACGCAAAGGCGAAAGCCGACTTATATCTCGCCGTTGGGGACGCCGGACTCAGGCAAATCAGACACTGTGAAACAGCCCGGGAAATTTGGCTGAAGTTGGAAGTAATCTTCGAATCTAAAGGATCGGCGAAGAAAGCATCTTTGTGGAAACGCCTGATGGGTCATCGTCTCAACGAAGGCGGAGACGTACGACGGCACGTGGACGAATTCTCCGACATGGTCGACAAAATGTCCGAACTATCCGTGCAGGTCAGCACCGAACTGCAATCCACCGTGCTCCTACACAGCCTGTCGGAGAGCTTCGAAAATTTTAGATGCGCCATCGAGTCGAGAGACGAATTACCCTCGCCAGAAAATTTGAAAATCAAAATCCTCGACGAAAGTGCGACAAGAAGACAACGCAGCCAAGCCGATGACCAGGCAATGTTCCTGAGAAAAGGGGCACCGTACAGGAAAAGAACCACAAACAAAGCGTCAAACAAGCCCATCGAAAAATCGGACGACCATCGTACCGGTGGAACATTCAGGTACAAATGCCACAGATGTCGCCAAATCGGCCACAAGGCCATAAATTGCCCAGAGAAGGCCGAACGAGGCGTGAAACATCCCGTTAACAAAGAAAAGGCGAAGACATCTTCTTTATGATCTCCCACACAAATGCCGACTCTCACTTCACAGGGAACGCTCAGAAAAACGGCACGTGGTGTCTCGACAGTGGATGCACTTCACACCTGTGCCACGACAAGAACGCATTCGAGCAAGTGCTGGAAGCCTGCGAATTAATCTGGCAAATCACGGCTCCACCGACGTTAAGGCAAAAGGAACCGTTAAAATTGCAGCATCTGATGGAGAAACCACTCGACTCATACGTCTGGAAAACGCACTGCACGTACCCGACCTGCGAAACAACTTCATCTCGGTCGCAAAGATCACGGACGCCGGAAACAACGTGACGTTCACGCGAGAAGGAGCCAAAATCGAAAACAGCCACGGATCTGCGATCGCTGTAGCGGATCGAAAAGGAGACCTCTACTTCCTCCGCGAGCCCGGAAAGGAGTCGGTCTGCGCCCTGTCGACGGGGACACGCAAGTCCCCAATAACCGTTTGGCACGAGAGATTCGGCCACCTGAACTGGCGCGATCTCTTGGAAATGAGCAAAAAGGGGATAGTGTCCGGACTCAACCTTGAAGACGACGGAACTAGGAATGCGTGCGAGATCTGTTCGGAAGCGAAGATGACAGCGCTGCCCTTCGGAAAGAAGTCGCACCGAAGCGAAAATTCACTGGATATCGTCCACGTCGACGTATGCGGACCGATGAGAGACGAATCAAGGGGCAAAGCCAGATACTTCCTTACGCTAACTGACGACTACTCTCGTTGGACAGAAGTAAGGTTCCTACAAAGGAAAAACGACGCGCTGAAGTTCTTCAAGGAATTGAAGGCTCTCGTCGAAAATCAATCAGGACGAAAGATTAAATGCGTGCAATCCGACAACGGACGAGAGTTCTGTAACGAGGAATTCGACAAGGTTTTGAAGCAAGAGGGGATTGCGCGAAAGCTCACGATGCCGTACACCCCCCAGCTAAATGGAGTAGCGGAGAGGAAAAACCGCACGCTCATGGAAATGGCGCGTTGCATGTTGGCGCAGTCGGGGCTCCCAACTTCGTTTTGGGCGGAAGCGATCGCCACGGCGAACTTCGTGAGGAACCGACGCATTACGAGGACGCTTGGGGACAAGACCCCTTACGAGCTCTGGCATGGAAGACGCCCGAACGTGAGAAGCATGCGAACCTACGGAGAGACCGCATGTATGCTGGACAAAACTCCCGGGAGGGGGAAGCTGGAGCCACGAGGCATGAAATGTTTCTTTCTCGGATACGACGAGTCGACTCAAGGCTACCGAGTATGGGTACCAAGCAGACAAAAGGTAACCACGACACGAGACATCAGATTCATCGACACCGATGTAAGAACGGGAATGCACGACAAATCGCCGTCGTCTCCGCCAAATCCAGATCGAGATTCGAATCACAATCCCGAGGGAACATCACTGCCGAATTTCTTTGAACCTCACCCAGATGGAGACCACGCCGAGGAATTGAGAAACGAGTCGCAGGAATGCGACGGCGTGGCGGGGGAAGGAGACGAGCCCACCGAAGCGATCAGAAGAGCTCCGGGCAGGCCTAGAAGGATTCTCGCCGGACGACCCGGTCGCCCGCGAAAACAGTACCGGATCACGCTGGAGGATGAGGACCCTCGCGGATCGAGTAGGGACTCGTCCGACCGGATCGTCGACGACGAGGAGTCGAACACCCCGGACGCCCTGGAGGCAAATCTGGCCAGCCTTCACTCGGAGGTCCCGTACCGGCAAGCATTGAGCGGACCGGACAAAGAAGAATGGGTGGACGCCATCGTCGAGGAAGTCAAATGCCTAATCAAGAACGACACATGGCTGATCGTGAATCGACCCAAGAACCGAAGCGTGGTCGGATGTCGAATGATCCCCAGGAACAAGTGCGACTCGGGGGCAATGTCGAGAGAAGGAAGGCACGACTCGTGGCAAGGGGATTCGCGCAGCGACCTGGGATCGACTTTCACGATACCTACGCTCCCGTCGCTCGCCTGGGATCTATGCGCCTGCTGCTCGCGCTGGCGGCCGAGCACGACCTCAAGGTGCATCAGATGGACATCACGACCGCATACCTGAACAGCACGATCGAGGAGGAGACGTACATGGAACTGCCCGATTCACTAGCGGAATGTTTGAGGAAAATCGTCGCGACGCAAGACAAATCTGGTGTAGGGGGCAGCGCCAAGGAAATGCTGAAACAATTTCAGGGTGGCGAGATGGTTTGCCGTTTGAGGAAGGCCTTGTACGGCCTCAAACAGGCCGGTCGACAATGGCACAAGAAGCTGAGCGGGAAGCTTGAAGAACTGAACATGACGCCAACGAGCGCGGACCCGTACGTTTATCGCCTCAGGCGAGGGGAGAACCGCTGATATTACTGGTCTACGTCGACGACATTTTGATATTTTATCGGAATCGGGAGGACCTCGACTTCATCCGACGCGGCTTGTTGCAGGAATTCGAGGCAAGAGATATGGGGACAGCTCGCTATTGTCTGGGGATCGAAATCGCCAGAAGCGGAAATCAGATTACCATATCCCAACCGAATTACATTCGGGAACTACTCTCTCGATTTCGGATGGAGGACTGTAACACTATCAGTACTCCCGTTGAATCGGTTTCGAGGCTCGAGAAGGACGTTGAAGAAGAAGGATCACCAGGAGATAGTCGGCCCTATCGCGAGCTTGTCGGAGCTCTGAATTACTTGGCGATCGCCACAAGACCGGACATTTCACATATTGTCAGTTGCCTCAGTCAATTCAACACTTGTCACGGCGAGGCGCACTGGGAGGCGGCGAAACGCGTCCTGAGATACCTGAAGGGGACCGCCGACTTCGGAATCACGTACACGAAGAGCACGAAAACCTTGGAAGGGTTTGTTGACGCCGATTGGGCCGGGTGCCCGGTAGATCGGAGGTCGTACACCGGATACGTCTTCACCCTGAGCGGCGCCGCCATCAGCTAGAGTCGAGGAAACAGCGCATCGTCGCGCTCTCGTCCACTGAGGCAGAGTACATGGCGCTAACTGAGGCCGCGAGAGTGGCCATATACATACGGGGATTCCTGTCGGAGCTCAAGCTGTGCGAGTGCGAGAGAGTTCCGGTGATGAACGACAACCGAGGGGCACAGCTGCTGGCCCGGAACCACACGTTACGCGCGAGGTCGAAACACATCGGCATCAGACATCATTTCGTCAGGGACGTTTTGCGCAACGGTCGACTGGGCATCAAACACCTTCCCTCGGATGAGATGCCTGCGGACTTCCTCACGAAGGGACTGACGAAAGACAGACATCAGAGGTGCCTGGATCTGATCGGGCTCGGGGGTTCCCCATGGGATCGACCCGACCCTACAATCGAGGGGGAGTGTTGTGGAATGGCCTTAAGCTGCGCGAGCTATGCGACTGCAGCGCCGGACCGAGCGTTGCGAGCAATAGGAGAACGAACGCACAAGTACATCTGACAGCGTAGAGATAGCAGCAACGTGGAACGGCGCTGGATATTAGTTTTTTCTTTGCCTTTTTGACTATTGCACATTGTATAATAAATAAACCATTTTTAGGTGAGGAGCCGCAATTTTCTTTACCACACTGTGACAACAACACATACAGGTAGATATTTTGTGACTACCTGAGGCAGATTCTCTTATCTTTAGAAATATTAGATTTTAAGTAAAAACATGGCTCCTCGATAGTATAGTAGTTAGTATACCCGCCTGTCACGCGGGAGACCGGGGTTCGATTCGCAAGGAAGGAATATGACTTAAATAGAGAATTGACCGAAGCGGTTTTGGGAAAAATTATATGTGGGGTGATGTAATTGAGGGAGATGATTTAGAATGTATTCTATTGAATTGTATTCTGTTGGGAGTTTGGGAAATGCCTTTCATTGCAGATTGGGAGATGGATTCTTGCAAGTTCGGGATGAATACGCTTGCAGATTGGGATGTGTTTTGCATGTTTTGAAATGGGTTACAGGTTAGGTTAGGGTAAAGCGCTGTTAGCGGTCAAGATTGGTTGGCATTGTGGGTTGGTTCTCCATGTGGTATAGAGAACCCCCACAGAACAAACGCAACCGCGTGGTTTCTGCTAAGGCTCTTTTAGAGCGCATGCGTCGCAACCCAAATGAGTTTCTGCGCAGACTAAGAACTGTAGATGAAACATGGATACACCACTAAACTCTCGAAACGAAAGAACGGTCAAAACTGTGGATTGTTAATGCGAAATTCGAAGAAGGCAAAGACGGCGAAATCAGCTGGAAAGATTATGGCTACTGTGTTTTGGGATGCACGTGGCATTATCTTCATTGACTATTTGGAAAAGGGACAGACGATAACTGGACAGTATTATGCGTCATTATTAGGTCAGCAAAAGCAGAAAATGGCGCAAGGCTAATAACCTTACCCGGAAAAACAAATTATTATGGAAAATTTAACAAGGCTCGGGACTTGCTAAATAAGGCCAAGGCCGGATCCCGGTTGTAGTGCCGATGATGATGAAAAGCAGAAAATAAAAGTATATCGTCCTCATTTGAAGAACAAAAAAAGTTCTCTTCATTTATTTTCAACATTTTCATTTTTACAACATTTTTTATTTCTTAGTTTCTAAATTGCTTGATTCATCATCATCGCCACTACAACCGGGAACCGGTCTTGGCCTTATTTAGCAAGTCCTGAGGATTGTTAAATTTTCCATAATGAATATTGATTTTTCTGGGCAAGGTCATTAGTCTTGCGCCAGAGGATAGCTTAATTATGTTATATTATAACCTACTGGTCCTACGCAGACGCTCTAAACCAAACATTCCATAACTATTCTATAATTTGCCTTTCGGCGACAGAACTTTGTTTGTGGCTGTATTTATGATTATTTGTATGACAAAGAAACATTGTGAAAGCTTTGTGTCGAATTTTTTTTTTTTTATTAAAATTTAATTTACTTCTATTTTTTTTAATTTCATTTGAAAGAACTTAACTTAAATCTTATACTACCATAATTCTAGAAAAGCTAAGTCTATGTAAGCTGGCTGATGATACTGTTATTCTACCGACATTGGCATCCAGGTCTTTATTTGCCATTCAACCACCAGAACTGTTGACGCTGTCTAATACTATCGTCCCGGTCTCTGTGGGAGATAGCCCTACTGAAGCGCAAGAGCTCTTCTTTGGAGCGCGTGACTTCCCGACCGTAGCACGATCTCCTGTCTACGGATGATCTACTTACATGATAGGTCAGCGGAATTCCGGATCTATCCTGTATAAATCCTTTCATGTCCAAATCAAGGAACGCCTCTGGTGGAACAAAGCCATTACGACGCACGCTCTCATAGAACAGAGGGTTTGGATAATATGCCCCGAAAATTAGGTCATTGGACGAGCTTATTGCTCTCGTAATATGTCCTCTGATTAATTTAATCATAAAATTATCCACCCTATTTATGTATGCTTCATTATATAAAGTCTCATTTGTGTAGTGCTCCAAGAAGCCCTACCATTTTCCTCCCATATACATTTCTACCCACCTACTTTATCATTAATCCATATCCCCAAACTAACATTCAATCCAATGTTAGACAAATTGAATTGTTCAATTCCAAAATTCTTCCTAAAAACTAAACACCACAATGCATATCTTCATATGTAAACAAACCCATACTAAAAGATATTCATTTCGTTCCCAAACTCAATTCTAAAATCCTTATCTCAGTCAAAGTACATTTCGAAATTCTGCTTGCATTTCGATGCATCCGCGATACAAAATCCCGATAAGATTTTGTATAAAAGCGCGATGAATTTTGTATTCGAGGATCAATGCACAGATCATCAGACGCCAAAGACGTGATCTGCGTTTACTACTGCACCCAAGACCTACCGGTCTTGTATGATTTCTTTCCCACCATCCCTCTATACAAGTAGTTAGAGAACACCTGGACTAACACTGTCCACACTATTCTTGGATACCCCCCCCCCCCCTTTTTTTTCTTTTCTTTTCAGATATCGCGAGACCGAGCCCAACATCCTCACGGATGTGGGTGATTCTGGTTATCCCAAGATAACCAGAAGCCAGAGACAATATGAAGGACACATCTGTCCTTGTCTCGCTAAAGTGGGCCCTCACGCCAACCAATTTTTTTTTTTTTTTTTTTTTTTTTTATTCGAGGATCAGTCTCAATTGGTGTCCGAGGTGTAAGGACGCCAGAAAATAAATTTACTAATAAAATAAATTTTAAGTATTTGAAAAGCATTTTATTGGGCTTGGCCGATTCCTCCTGTTCAACAATCGGTTGTCACTCTTTTCGGAGGCCCCGGAAGCACGGTGGCGACCGCAACGGGTCTCCTCAGGAGCGGTGTATAGAGATCCCTCATCCTTTTCAGGACAAGGAGACACGCTCCCTGAGAGAAGGATCACAACACTTGAATACTACTTTTTATAATCCGATTCCGGTGTCCGATATAATCTGAGACAAGTTCTGAGACACATCCGTTCGAACAGTCAATATTTTCCATCAAATGTTAAATCATACCGGACAACAATATATGATCATTGGCATTAGCGCCATGTAGCATGTGACTTTTACCCTGCTGTCAAGTTGGCTGCTGTGAAATAGGCTCCTTGTCATAGCAACAGTTTTCCTCGCTTTGAGCAAAGCAGCCTCTACATGTCTGTTGAAATACAGATATTGGTCTAGCCAGATGCCCAGGTATTTAACTAAACTCTTGGTTTACAGTTTACCTTCATGCGGTCCCACGATAACTAACTTTCGCCAATTTTCTCTTGTGTCGTTCGTGGCATTATATAATGGGGTTCTAAATAGGATGGCTTCACATTTCTGGAAAGTGATCCAGTTTCCAGTCGTCGCAATAGCGCTGCACTTTGTTGCAGTCTCGCTGTAGAAAACTATTGATGATCTCAACTTTCTGTGCTGTTTTGTAAATTATGAGATCGTCTGCGTACGCAATAGCCTGCGGAAGTGCATCCAACAAGTCGCTAATATAAATGTTAAAAAGAATCGGAGGAAGTACCGCTGCCTGTTGCAAGTCATTATTGATATTATACGTTTTATTAGAGGTCACATTACCACTTTTGACCACGAACCTCCTGTCCTTTAACATATCGTAAAGTACATATAGTAAAGGCTTATTTATGCCATGTCTGACCAGTTTGTAATACAACCCTTCGATCCAGAAGGTATCATCGGTTTTTTACAAGTCGATCAAACAGGCACCTGTGCATTGGGTCTTACATTTATTCCATTGTATGTCGGAGACCAGTTTAGCTGCGGCATGTGTGGTTTCATGACCCGTCTTAAAGCCAAACTGGTTATTCGGAATTATGTTGTTGTCGTCTACCCATTTTAACAGAACTTTGTTAATGGTCTTTTCAAATACTTTACTGATGCTTGGGAGTAGACTTATCGAACGCATGTTCATTGGGCTTGTACAGTCTTCGCCCTTTTTGAGATGGGCTGTATGATTGCCGTTTTCGGACGCGCGGGAAAGTATGCATTATTCAACGCGTTGTTAAGGACCGAGTATATATCTATTGCCATTGGGGGCAGGTTCTTGAGTACGATGTTAGGTACTCCATCTATTCCCACTGACTTTTTGCTTCTTAATGAGTCGAAGATACTCTGGATTCCTTCCCTCGAAATTTAAAAGCTATTAGACCCACCATTAGGATTCAATTGACAGATTATCATCACTGAGTTCGGTAAAACTGGGATTCTCGGATTGCCAAAGTGAAATTTCATTTCGGAGGTGCAGGTGATTCAGTAGAATTCTGTCCTCCAAGTCGTGAGTTCGCTGAATGCTTTCATTCCCCTTGTACATTTCCTGAAAGACAGCTCCCACGGCGTTCGCCTTTTCCAAAGGATCTTCGATCATGAAGAACGAAACAGAGAAGAGAACGGCTGTATAGTTTATTGTGAACTGTATACGTGTTCAGTGTGTGTAGGAGTGTCCATATACACACAGTGTGTGTGCGGACACGCGTGGGAGTGTGTGTGTTATCCCACTGTGCATCCGTCATCAAGAACGGTCGTAAAAAACAAAAACAAAAAAAAAGTAAATTTTTATTTTTTTCATTTTTGTTAACATACTGTGTTTATTTGACCAATAATCAATGTTTACATTAAGTACTACAGCTAACTTATAATTGTAGTGATACAATTGATTACATGCATACATTACACATTTTTCAAACACACCTGAATGTGTGAATAACTATTTGAGTATTATAGGTTTTAATATTGACAGTTTTCCTGGAAAAGGAAAAGGTAATATAAACTAATACTTAACTTAACTCTAACTTAATCTAGCTTAACCTAATTGATATTATATTAAGTTAAATATGTAATGTGAGTTGGGGAAGATAGGGATTGATGTTTAAGGAGGTAGGTTGGAGTGGGATATGGTCAGTTAGTGGTCTCGGGTGTGGTAACACTATCTGGTTGTTCGTTAAAACGTAGAATGTTGGATAATAGTTGTATGTTACAGTATTTGAACTCATTGGGGGCCAGCTCAGTGTTATGGTAAACTACCTCGTTGGAGTCATTAATCAATCTTCCAGAGGTGAAGAGACTTCTGGTGTGGAGACAATTCAGAATGTGAGCCCTGTTATCTAGAGGAGTTGGTAGTAGTGAAGTTATTATGGGATTGGGATTATTTGGGAGGTTTTCAATAAATTTGATAGACAGCTCTAGGAAGCATCTATCGAGACGGTCAATATTAGCGGCATTGTATAGCAAGCTGTTATTTTAATACTTGTAATAGTTGGGTTTGTCGTTTGAGGCCAGTAACTAGCCTGAAGCATTTCCTTTCGAAAGTGCGTAGCTTCTCCATTTGGGCTAGGGTTATATGATACCACAGTGGGCACGCATATGTGAGTGTCGGTCTGATTATTTGTTTATAGATGAGCAATAAAAAAGTAATCAAAAGTTCTCCGTACAATGGCGGAACTTAAAGCGGCGTCGCGAAGGAAGCTAAATACGCAGCCGAACCTCATTGCCAAGCGGCAAAAAAGAATCGGAAAAAATGAAAATTAGGACAAATGCGTAGTTCGCAAGTGTGGGTATTACGCTGAAGTGGGAAACAAGTTTAAAGAATTAGCCGCAAATGACGACAATACCTCCCGAGAAATGTAAGAAGGGAGAAAAAAATTTATCGATGAACTCACCCGAAGGTGAGATGAGATACAAAAACAAATAAATGAGACTTTCGCAATAGAAAAAGAGAAAAAAACCACCACAAAACAACGGCAAGACAAAGAAGAGAATGGACGTCCGGTACAGCAGGGACAAGAAACAAAGGACCGACAACATGAATAACACCAGCAGCAACAAAGACACACGGAGCAACAAATCAAAAAAAAAAAAAGAGTAGAAGGTGCCTCCCACAGGTATTAGCTCAATGGAAGCTAAAGCCCTAATAAAACTTCGTGAGTTAACTTTTAAACGTTTTAAAACTAAACGTATCAGTAATGGTAAGAGAAGTTTAATATGTGATAGCTTGAAAGATTACAAACAAATAAAATTAGTGTTAGGGCAAGTGCGCAGCGAGTACTACGAGGGTGGTCTGAAAAGTTTCCTCAAACCTCAACGTGAAGATAGCAGCACTCGTCAATAAAAGTTGTTTGAATGTAGTTGTACATCTTTTGGCAGTTACTCACCAAATTTTCAACCATTTTGGAAGCGTAGTTTTTATTTGACAGTCGTTTGAGTGAGTCGATGTGTGTTTTTGTAAAATGGACAAAATTGAGTATCGAGTGGTTATTCAATTTTTGTGCAAATTAAAGATGAGGTGGACTCTGTGTATGAGGACTCTGTGCCATCGTTTACCACAGTGAAATTTTGGGCAGCTGAATTGAAACGTGGCCGTGAGAGCTTGGGAGACGATGAACGTTCGGGACGTCCAAAAACTGCAACAACTGACGATAACATCGCTAAAGTTCACCTATTGGTGCTAGACGACCACCGAATTAATATAAGAGAGATAGCAGAGGCTATGAACATGTCCTAAAAACTTGTTTGTCACATATTAAATCAAGATTTAGGTATGAGAAAGCTGTTCCCACGTTGCGTGCCACGTTTGCTCACATACGACCAAAAACGTGTTCGAATGACCATTTCCAACGCTCTGTTGGCGCAGTTTAGGCGCAATAAATCCGAGTATTGGCGCCGACTAATTACTGTCTATGAAACTTGGATAAACCGTTGTAGGCCAGAATCAAAAATACAGTCAAAACAGTGCACTGCAAGGGGAGAATCGGCTCCAAAAAAGCAAAAACTGTTTTTTTCGACTGGGAAAATGATGGCGACTGTTTTTTGGAATAGTCATGGTGTTATCTTAATCGATTATGTTCAGAAAGGAAAAACCACTAGAGGAGCATACTACACATCATTACTTGACCAACTGAAGGCAGAAATTGCGGAAAAATGACCACATTAGGAGAAAAAGAAAATCCTGTTTCACCAAGACAACGCGCCGCCTCACACCTTAGCGGTTGCCATGGCGAAAATCAACGAATTACGGTTTGAACTGCTTGGCCATCCGCCTTACTTATCAGATCTAGCCCCAAGCGACTTCTTTTTGTTTCCTAATCTAAAAATTGCTCTCGGAGGATAGGGAATTTCATCAAATGAGGATGCAATCACCTTCGTGAACAGTTAGGTACTTTGCAGAGAAAAACGCCAAGTACTATTTGAACGGGTTAGAGAGATGGACGTATCGCCGGGAGAAGTGTGTAGAGTTACAAGGAGACTATGTAGACAAATAAAAATAAATTTTAAGAAAAACTGTCTTGTATCTTTGTTAGGTCGGAAACTTTTCAGGCCACCCATGTATATATATATATATATATATATATATATATATATATATATATATATATATATATATATATGTATATATATATATATATATATATAAATATATATATGTTTATATGTATATATACAAATATATATATATATATATATATATATATATGTATATGTATATATATATACATGTATATATATAACAATATTTGTATGTTTATATATTATATATATGTATATATATATGTATAAATCTATATATATATATTGTAGCGAGCTAAGGGTTCGCTGGATTAATTATTTTTAATAAATAAGAGCCGTTGAATCGGTTTTGAATTAATACAACACTTTATTAGTCCGTAATACAACCGTTACTTTTTACCGTACACATAACGATTTCTTTGTAAACACTTTCTACTTCTTACTCATTACTTATTACTTCCGCACTTATCGTCATGCTTCACTGTCTTACTTATAACTCAACTCCCGATCTACGTGCGACGTATTTATACCGTTTTTCCTCATTCTGATTTGGTGTATCGTTTCCGTCCGTTCCATAGTCTTGAATGGTCTATTCCAGTTTTCCAGTACTTCCTAAAATAATCTAGTACCTTGTTTCGGACTTTCTCGAAGATTCCAGTACTGATTGTCATATGCGTCACAATATTATATACATGTATATATGTATTTTTTTTTTTTTTTACTGGCTATTGTAGGTTTGCGGTATAGCTCTTCTTTTGTGAAGTTTCCTCCATTGTCCTGACTCCTCGTCATATTTACTGCCGAATATGCCCCTTAGGGGCTCCTCGATAGTATAGTGGTTAGTATACCCGCCTCTCACCCGGGAGACCGGGGATCGATTCCCCGTCGGGTAGCCCCTGGCGCAAGAGTAATGACCTTGCCCAGAAAAAATAAATCATTATGGAAAATTTAACAAGCCTCAGGACTTGCTAAATAAGGCCAAGACCGGTTCCCGGTTGTAATGTCGATGATGATGATGATACCCCTTAGAACTTTATTCTCGAATACGCGGAATTTGTTTTCCTCCCGTTTTGTGAGAGCCCATGTTTCGCATCCATATAGAACAATCGGCATGATACGTGAAGCAGTCTGGATTTCAGCAGTTTACTCACTGCGTGCCAACTAGCGTTGCCGGAGTGTAATCTTTTGTTAATTTCCTTCGACATTTCGTTACTGGCCGTCAGGTTTGCTCCCAGATATTTCAATTTTTTAACTTTTTCAAATATCTTACCTCTGACGTTTATAGGTGTTCCCTGAGGTCCACCCTCTCTCGCCGTAATCATGTATTTTGTTTTGTGTTCATTACTTCTAGGCCTACCTCTTCTGCCGCTTGCATGATGATTTCACGGTTTTTACTAACGGTTTCTAGATTATCGCCCAGAACGGCGATGTCATCCGCATATGCGAGCACTTGTGTTACCCCGTTCAGGGATGATCCGGCCATGTTGTCGTCTTGTACCTTTCTGATGACATACTCGAGCACAAGGTTAAAAAGACACGGTGATAGACCATCCCCCTGTTTTAGTCCGTCCCGGATTTCAAATGGTTCTGAGATGTGGTTTTCTATTCTAACTCGCCCTTTGTTTTCGTTCATGCAAATTTGAATGAGGGCGGCATATTTTTTCAGGACTCCCAGCTCAACTACAATATGGTAGTCTTTGCCTTGCGACTGAGTCGTTGTTTTTTTGAAGTCAACGAACAGTTGGTGAACCGTCTCTCTGTATTCCCACTTCTTTTTCCAGCAGTTGTCTTATTGTGAACATTTGGTCGCTTGTTGACCGGTTCCTACGGAATCCGCATTGGTAGTCTCCCAGTATCTCTTCTGCGTACGGTGTGATTCTCGCCACAATGACATTTGTTAATATTTTGTATGCGGTTGGGAGGAATGATATTCCTCTGTAGTTTTCGCAGTCAGATCTGTCGCTTCTTTTGAAAATGGGATAGACTATTGAAGTTTTCCATTCTTCCGGAGTGACTTCCTTATCCCATATTGTTTGGATGAGCTGGTGGATCTTTCGAGCGGTTGGGTCTTCTCCATGCTTCACAAGCTCTGCCGGTATGCAGTCGACTCCGGGAGCTTTGTTGTTTTTCAATCTATTCATTGCGTCTACAACTTCGTTGAGGGATGGCTCTGGGATCTGAGGCTCGGCTGTATGTACGCTTGGTGCGTTTATTTGTGGTTGATTGGTGCGTACATTGAGCAGGTTTTCAAAGTATTGCTTCCATCTTGTCACGATATTGTTTGTTTCTGTGACCAGACAGCCGTTTGCATTTCGAATTATTTTGACTCTCCCTCGGGAACCATTTCTAATTGAATTTATGCCGGCATACATACCTCTGATATTCTTTGCTCTGGAATTTTCTAGGGTTTTTTCTTCTCCCATTCGCGTTTTTTGCGTTTGAAGAGTCTCATTGTCTCTCTCCGAATCGTCGCGTATCTTTCTGCGTTGACTTCATCATATCTTTGTAAGTGGATCACTCTGAGGCGTTTACGTTCTTCGATCTTCGACCTGCACTCATCGTCAAACCAAGGTTTGGACCTAATTGTTTTCTTAAATCTTAATAACTTTTGAGCTGTTAGTTTGATTGTGTCTCTGACCGATGTCCATTTAGTGTCCACACTATTAGCTTCCTCTTCCTCACTGCTCCCATTCTCTAGGTTGTTAAATCTATTTATTAGTTCGTCTTGATATTCAGCCCTTTTGCGCAAGTCTTTCAGTTTATCAGTGTCGAACTTTTTGCTCGTCTCCCGAGACTGCCTATGTGGGATTGCTGCGAGGCGACTCCCGATCTTGCCCATCACTAGAAGATGAACGGAGTCGCACATTGATCCTCTATATGATCTTACGTCAAGGATATTCGATTGGTGTCTTTTGTCTATGGGGAAGTGGTCTATTTGGTTACGCGTTACGCCGTCGGGTGATATCCATGTGGCTTTATGGATTTGCTTGTGCTTGAACATCGTGCTTTTCACTACCAGATCTTTTGACGCTGCGAGCGCGATAATTCGAATTCCATTATCATTTGAAACGTCGTGTAGGCTTTCTTTACCTATAGTTGGTTGGAAGTCCTTCCTTTCCAATTTTCGCATTGAAGTCCCCGAGGAGGATTTGAATATATATACATATATATATACCTTGCCCGGAGAAACAGATTATTATGGACAATTTAACAAGTCTCGGATAAGGACCGGATACCGTAGTGTCGATGAGCCTTGTTGTTTTTCAATCTATTTATGGCGTCTACAACTTCATTGAAAGAGGGCTCTGGGATCTGAGGCTGGGCTGTATGTAGGTCTGGTGCGTCAAGTTGTGGTTCCTGGGCGCGTACGTTCAAGAGGTTTTTAAAGTACTGCTTCCATTTTGTCACGATATTGTTTGTTTCTGTGACCAGACCGCCGTTTGCGTCTCGAATTATTTTGGCTCTCCCTCAGCGGCCATTTCTAATTGAGTTTATGCCAGCATACATACCTCTGACGTTCCTTGCTCAGGCATTTCCTAGGAGATTTTCGATAAGAGTCTTTTTTCATTCGCGTTTTTTTTGTGTTTGAAAGGTCTCATTGTCTCTTTCCGAATTGTTACCTATCCTTCTGCGTGCGACGTTTCTAACAGATACACACACAATATACAAGCAAATAGTGAAGAACGCCGGAAGAAATTCGAATAAGCAAAGCATCAGAGCCGTATACCAAGTAATAACATAGCAATTCTACATCAGTTGAGTGTACTTGAGTTTAGAAATCAAATTCATACACGCGGCTGTGGCCTGATGCGTTGAGAATTTGTTAAATTTTTAGCGATTCTAACCGTCATAGCGTCAGTTCGAATCACACGTTCTTCACTATCGGCGCAAACGCAATAGATCACTTTGAGGCGTCGATCTTTGCCATGTACTTATCGTTAAACCGAGGTTTGGACTTAATTGTTTTCTTAAATCCTAATACCTTTTGGCCTGTTTGTTTGATTACATCTCTGATTTAGTATCCACATTATTGGTTTCCTCTTCCTCACTACTCCCTTTCTCTAGGTTGCTAAATCTATTCGTTAATTCGTCTCGATATTCAGACCTTTTGCGCAGGCTTTTAGTTTATCAGTATGGAACTTTTTGCTCGTCTCCCGGACTCCCCGTGCGGGTTTGCTGCGAACCGATTCCTAACTTTGCCCATCACCAGATGATGGTTGGAGTCGTAATCTGCTCCTCTATATGATCTTACGTTGAGGATGTGTGGTGTCTTTTGTCTATGAGGAAGTGGTCTATTTGGTTACGCGTTATGCCGTCGGGTGATATCCACGTGGCTTTATGAATTCGCTTATGCTTGAGCATCGTGCTTTTCACCACCAGATCATTTGAAACGGCGTGTTGGCTTCTTTTACCTATAGTTGGTTGGAAGATGTCTTCCCTTCCAATCTTCGCGTTAAGGTCCCCAAGGAGGATTTTAACATCGAATGATGAGATGCCATCAAATACCTCCCCTAGGGTTTCGTAGAACATGTCCTTCGTCTCCTCGTCCGTAGATTCTGTTGGGGGGTGTACGCTTATAAGTTCATAATTGTACCACGGGCCCTGTATTGTTAGCGCCGATCATCATCATCATCATTATCGGCACTACAACCGGGAGCCGGTCTTGACCTTATTTAGCAAGTCTTTCCACCGGTATCCGGTGCATATTGCAGACTTGTTAAGTTGTCAATAATGATTTGTTTTTCCGGGCAATGTTATTAGCCTTGCGCTAACCTTTCTCAGGATGTCACTGCATGCATTGATTCACTACTTGGCGGGTGCCAGACTAGCTATCCAGGGGTGTCACGTGGAGACTGCATGTCAACTTGGATTGAACAGGAACAAGGATCGTTCTAGTCTTCGCCGGGATAAAAGCAATCAGAGACTTTGCCCTGTATGTTCGCACCCATCCCCCCGAAAAGAATGTATGGCCCACCCTATATAACGGTATTTTGAAATGTACTCAGATTTGTCTACATCGATTACTTGGAAAAAGGAATAACTAAAGAATATTGTGCACCATAATAGCATCGATTGGGCGAAGAGGTTGAAAAAAAAGCCCGCATCTGAAAACCGTTTTCTAAGGACTTATTGAATTCTTGTATCTTATAAAACTGGACGTTCGAAACAATTTTTTATTTAAGCTCAATTTAGAGAATTTTGCAGAACGTGAAAGCCGATGTAGTCTCCAAAAGAGATTGGTTCGCTGCAAAGCCTGTCCGACGAGTTTTTTTTTTTACAAAATCAGACCTTTCATACGTATTTTTCCCACAGATGAAAATATTAGATTATAATATGAAGATAAGGTCGTTCGTCAGTTAAGCGAAGTTGGCAAAGACAGTGAGAAAATACAGACGAGACCCGTGTTACTCTTGTTTTTAAATAGTTGTCCCAGCAAAGGCAAGACTATTACGTGGGAGCAGCTTGCGGAGATGCAAAGAGGTAATTGTTGGGGTTGTTTCTGATTAGTCCCAAATCGAAATGTTCTGTATGTGTATGAGTTAGAGGAGCGTTCGAAAGTTCTCCCATTTTGTGGTAAATTCCCGATAATGGTTACCAAACTAAGCTTATTGACCCCATTTGTCCTATCGAAAACAATTGTAGAATTCCTTGCTTTATTCGGCCAGGATAGCTATCTTCTTAACAAAGACCTAAAGTAGTTCGGACCAACATCTAATTATACCTCTTGAAGAGAGTGAAGCCTTAAAGTAATCCATCAGCGTAAACTGAGTGTTTTCGGCACCAAAACCCAATAGGCATAAACAAAACCAAAAGGGAAATGGATCACAAATAACTATTGTTATACTGAAATTAAAAATACGAGGGTTGCCTTTTATATTTCGGGATTAGAGAACAAAAACAAATATTGATCATCGAAAATCACTTTATTGTTTTTCAAAATATTCCCCATGAAGATCTATACACTTTTGCATGCGTTTGAACCAATTGTCGAAGCACTTTTGCCACTCTGATTGAGGTATCTCCAACACATGCATTCTGAATGCAGCAACCGCTTCTTCAGGTATCGAAAAACGTTGACCTCTCAGTTTGTTTTTTACGTACGGGAATAAAAAGAAGTCATTCGGTGCCAAGTCAGGACTATACGGCGGATGACCCATCAAATCGATGTTTTGGGTGCTCAAAAATGCAGTTGTCGCAGCCGATGTGTGAGAGCTGGCATTGTCGTGGTGAAGAGTGATCCGTCTTCGGCGGTTGGTTTTCCTGATTTCTTGGAAGACAACTGGCAAACAAATGGTTGTGTACCACTCAGAATTGACTGTTCTGCGTTGTTCTAGTGGTACGGTTACGACATGTCCAGTTTTTCCGAAAAAAACGGGCGACCATTTGCTTGGAAGTGCTTCGTGCGCGAACAACTTTTGTTGGATTTGGCTCACCTTGAAACACCCAGACAGTCGACTGCTGTTTACTTTCGGGCTCATACGCGTAAATCCACGATTCATCACCTGTCACGATGTCATAGACGTGTTTCGAAGCACCGCGACCGTATTTTTTGAGCATTTCTTTCGACCAATTGACGCGAGCCTTTTTTTGGGCGATCGACAAATTGTGTGGGATCCAACGCGAACAAATTTTTTTGACAGTCAAATGTTTATGCCATATTGAATGTATGCTGGTCCCACTAACGCCTAAGGTTGTCTCAATCTCACGATAGGTCACATGACGATCTTCCAATATCAGTTCGCGCACAGCATCAATGGTTTTCGGAAGAACAACTGATTTTGGACGACCTTCACGAAATTCATCTTGGAGTGAACTACGACCACGATTGAATTCACCATACCATCGATAAACACTGGCCCTTGATGGAGTTTCATCGCCAAAAGGTGAATTAAGTTCATCCATGCACTGTTGCTGAGTTAATCCACACCGAAAGTTGTAAAATATAATCGCACGAAAATGTTGACGATTTAATTCCATTTTTGGGCCGAGATGAATCTTTTAAGTTACTGTAAACAACACAAATAGCGCTCGTATGTCAAAACGTTCTGAGTGCGTATAACCTCAAAAATGTCCAACTTTACGACAGAGCTGTCAATTGCCGGATTGCAACACTAGGGTTGCCAAATCCCGAAACATAAGAGGTAACCCTTGTAGCATTAAAAGATAAAAAGTATAAAAGTCACATGTATTTTATATCAACCACTGTAAGTATCTTGAGTATTTAATTGCTGTTGCATCTGGGGTGAATAATGATACCTGATGTTCTTCTTCATCTTTCGTCTATTGCCGTCGTTTGATCATTCTGCGATAATGTCTATAAATTCGCCATAAAAAAGTACTCTAATGAAACCCTCAAATTGCCTGTTTCCTTTTAATAGTTTTCCGTCAATTCTGTCAAGTCGTCATTCTTTTTCCTGGGTTCAAATGAATAATCGCTAATCTCTTATTTAACTGACCAAACTATAAACAGAACAATGTGAATTTGTCAAAATATTCGCCTTCGAAGCATCTGTGAGATAGATGGAGTATGCTTGAAGGATACATGCTATGTATTGTACAAGAGATGCACATTGAACAAGATATGGCAGGACAACACACAGTGGCAGGCAGTAATTTTCCGGCTTATTTATCAAATAACAACAATATCTCAATTATTTTGGCCTCTGATCCTAGCCGAACAATTCAACTCCTACGGCTTCAGTCCTTGATGCAGTCTCCTACATACAGCACATTGTGTTGCTGTCATTATGCAGTGCATGCGGTATTCTCTGAATGAGTTACATGACACATGAGTGGTCCTGCATGATGCCTACCTGAGATCCTCAATGTACAAATTGCAAGGATATAACAAAAAGGATGAACGCATTTGAGTGTTAGTTAGCCTTAACCTTTTAATGAAACAATTTGCAGGGATAAGTCGCTAGGCGGTTAATCTGTTTATGGCTGGTAAGCTGATAAAAAATGAGCACGAAAAAAATCCCTGTTTTGCACAAAAAGAAAACAGCTAAAAGAAGTCCTTGTGTGTGCAAAAGGAAATTATCTACTTACGCATGTATATCGCTATTATTGTATTATGTCGGTATAGTTACACATGCCCCGACCTAGAACATCTCCTAATCTGTGTCAGAGCAACAATAATCCCCCCCCAGAGAAAACCTTTTGAACTTTTCGATCCTTTCACTTTGGTGTCCGTTCTCCAGTCCTAACCGGAGATCTCTCACAGAAATTAGAATCATTTTGTTTACACTCGAATGAATTTGGTTGTAGTCAGAGGAATCTGTTTGTCCATTTTTAAGGAGAGTAATCATCGTTTAATGTCCTGATTTACAGATTACGAGATTCTTAGATGAAAGGAGACGACGCGTATGAGCTACAATTGTTCCGGTCACAAATCGGATATAGATGACCGATAGTACAACAACAAAAAATAAATTTCTTACAGGGCAGATGCAAACTGCAAGGATATTTCCCATACGAACTGACCACTGGAGTCGATTGTTATATCCACACCCACAGTATGTGGATAGTAGGCGAAACTCAGAATGCGTTGTAATCTGGTCTAGAAATTGTGTAACTAGGATAATTAGGATAATCTGGATGAATGGAAACGAATGCGAGTTGAATGTGCGGTCTGTACGGCAAATTATGGGATGCGGGCGGAATCCGCTTAGGGCAAAGCCCAGTTCATCGGTAAAAATTGGACATGAGGTCTGAGGTGATAAGTGCCTAATTTCTTAATTGCATTCATCGTAGAGATAGATCTGCAACAGTCCGTCCCTGTAATCCATCAATCGGTTGCCGATGCTCAAAAAAATATGTTCAGTTGTGTTTTTCATCATGAATGTATTGATATCTATGACTGTGAGTTTATTTAGAATCAATGTTCGAATTAATTATGTGACTATTCTGATGTAATTACTCTTAAGTCCTCTAACTATTGTCCTTTTCGAGAACATTGGTTTTAATTTGCGATGTTTTCGCTTGACGAGGACTAAATAATCAATAAGGGTTTAGTTTAATCGATTTAAGTTTCACCTACGATTAAAAACAACAATTAAATACAACACTTTCACCCTTTTGTTGTTTTAATCACAAGAATACTTACTATCATTCTTGGATGCTTTAAGGAGTGAAAATAAAATCCCAAGGCGGTATTATCTATTAATCTAGTGCAGAGCAAACCTTTTATACATTTCCTCAGCATCTGATTTTTTTTGCACATATGGTTTTTTACATATATGGTTTTTTTGCATATATTTTTTTTGCACGTATTTATGGGAAAACATCAATACTTTCGAATAATTTCTTATCATTAGTTGATATATGATGCGGGTAGTGTAATATTTGTTACGGAGAGGCAGTGAGCTGCGGTTTTGTAGTCCTTTTAAATGTAACACACAAAATATGCCGCCCTCCAATTATTCACCCATTATGGTTGATCCCCAGAACAATCGGATTCCATTCACGTGAATTTCCAGCACTGTCCAATTTGTGCTTAATTAATATACCAAATTATCTGTGGGCAAACCTGTAAAATGCATAAAATGTGATATCCATAAATAGGCAGCGAAAACATAGAGTCCAGATGCTCATACCCGGAAAAATCTTTATAATGACACTCTAGAAATAAGCAAAAACTCTATGAAACAAATGATATACTAATAAGATACGAGGGCAGGTCAATAACTCGTTAAAAAAATCAAAGAGATAGGCCTCGTAGCATCACTCAAGCTTTGTTTTTAGTAACCATAATTCCTCACTAGGTATCTGTCAAATACATTATATAAATACCTTGTAGGTATCTGATAAATTGGGTATGAAAAAAAAAAGAGAGAGAAAGAGAGTCGAAGTCACACCGCCAATACCGCCGGTCTTTTTAATTTTTTTTTTTAACAGAGTCGGAAGTCGTCGCGATCAGTTGATTAGAGTCTATTGTAAACCTTCAACAAGGACGATTGTAGTTTTCGAATAATTAGAAAAATAGGGTCGAGATTAAACCGCCAAGGAAGACGGTCTTTTTTGAAGTGTCTATGACGAACCCAGCAAACACCATACGATCACGCAAACTGTTGCCAAGAATAAGAAGGACCTTATACTATAGCAATGAGCATAATACAGCTTAAGTATTACTCTTCAGTCGGCAGTGTTCTGATGTGTTGATTTTAAATTTTTGTGTGATTCTAACTGTCATCGTGTTAACCCGGTCAAACGCTACAAGTTGACAGAAAATCATTGAAAGAAGCAGTTGGGGTTTGCCCCTAGATCTTTAAATGTTATTGGTGTAATAAATGGAAGTATGAGGCTGCTAACTGGGACGATTCGCGAGATTTCTTCGCATCCGTTCCATGGTCGGAGATGTGCTTCGGAGGATCCGATGTTAACGCTTGCGCGGAGTCGATATCAGAGATTATTCTTCTGGGGATGGAAATGTATATTCCACATTCCATCAAACGATAAACCGTGGTTTGACAAAAATACGAGCAAATTACAGCAGCAAAAAATAGAGGTTTTAAGCAATGGCGCTCCAATCCCACCGATGTTAACAGAACGAATTTTGTTAGAATAAGAAACGCCTGCAACCAGGCGATTGATAACGCGAAGAAAGCTCACAACGGCAGAGTGATCAATAAACTCCTTCGGTGCCCGACTGGTTCGCGCTCCTTCTGGTCCATGGCAAAAGCTGTCAGTAGTAACTCCGCATCCTCCTCTTTCCCTCCGTTGGTGACAGATAGCGGGACGTTAGTCACGAATTCAATGGATAAAACTAATGTGTTCGCGAATTTATTTTTGGCGAATTCAAACCTCGATACCGGCCTTTTGGAGCCACCTGTGATCGCGCCGGTACGATCTTCGATGCGGGATGTGAGATGCCTTCCGCGCACTATTCAACGCATTCTACGTAAACTGGATTGTAGGAAGGAATCCGGTCCGGGCGGAATACCAGTAATAGTCCTTAAGAACTGTGCTCCAGAACTATCGCCGGTTCTTGGCAGACTCCTCCGTTTATCTTATGCGCAGAGGACATGTCCTGCCTGCTGCAAAATCGCTCGAGTTCAGCCAATCCCAAAGACGGAAAAAAAGTGTCTCCCACAAAATTACCGTCCGATAGCATTACTGTCTATGTTATCTAAGGTGATGGAAAAAGTCTTCAATACTGAATTAATTAAGTATTTGGAGTGCAACGGACTTCTGAATGATCGTCAATACGGATACCGTGGCAGGCGGTCCACGGGAAACCTTTTGACACTTATAACCGATATACCGACTCGGCGCAGGCGTTAACATTGGGGTCTCCAAAGCGCACCTCCGACCACGGAGAGGTTGCGAAGAAATATCGCAAATCGTCCCTGTTAGCAGCCCCATACCTCCATACATTGCGAAGCTGCTTAGGTCGGTTATTCGTTTGAAATGTAACTAGTTGCGCGACCGATCTGTGTTTACCAGTGGCACAACAACTTCCAGGGTATAAATGCTTGTCTCGGATGTCAACCAAACAGATCCAGGGTGTTCGCATAATCACCTCGGGTATCCGGCACTCGCATAGGTTCCTCCACGAGTTGAGTCAAATTGCGGCTAGCAGCGAACAACTCCGCCAGCTCCCCAGCCTCTTTGGTTCTATTAGAATGCATCATCATCATCATCATCATCATCGGCACTACAACCGGGAACCGGTCTTGGCCTTATTTAGCAAGTCCTGAGGCTTGTTAAATTTTCTATAATGATTTGTTTTTTTCCGGGCAAGGTCATAAGTCTTGCGCCAGAGGCTCCCCGACGGGGAATCGAACCCCGGTCTCCCGCGTGACAGGCGGGTATACTAACCACTATACTATCGAGGAGCCCATAGAATGGATCAACCAGCCGGAATTGTGTACATTAAAATCCCCAAATACGACAATTTCAGAAGCCGGGTGGTTGATTTGTATTTAGTCGACAGTACGTGAAAGATGTTCGAAAAATGTCGCTGGTCGATCGTCATTCGGGGAGCGGTAAAGTCAACAAAGTAATTTAACAGAATTCGTCAAATCGACCCTCAAGCAGATGATGTCCATGTTATTGGGTTCCAAGGCCTCCATCCTTTGGCAAGCCAGATCGAACCGCGTGAAGACGCAGACTCCCTCCTTAAAACGGAATCTGGCATCTAAGTCGTACCTTGAGCAACGAAGCTATGTCGAATAAGTTGACGAATCGATCTGCGTCTAAATTAGGACAAGGATATCAGGTTTCGCCGTTTGCAAATATTGGTGAACGGCGTTTATACCCGTATTGGTGAAACCGATGGCCCTGATGTTATAGAATGCTGTTATCAGTCGAATGTCGACAGAGCCTTGAGAACGAAACCGCTTACGCGATGATAAGTTTCTTAAAGTTCGGTTATTTATCATAATTGGAGACAACGGATAACAAAGTGTTCAGTTTTGCGGATGATAGTACGCTTGTTTCCTCCTTTTCGAGTGATCGGCCGATTGGTGCATCAACGTCGCATCAGCTGAGATGTAGACAGATTGACTCTCTGAACCAGGATCTAGATAAAGTCCTGCAGTGGGGAAATGCCAATCTTGTCGACTTCAACGCAACGAAGACCCAGTATACAACATTCACAAAGAAAACTGGATCATCGGTTCCACAGCTGATGATGAGTGGCCGGGCCCTCGAGGCTGGGGAAAGTTTGAAATTGCTCGGCGTCACGGTCTGTGGGAATGTATCATGGCATAAACACGTATCGGGTAGCGCCAGATCAGCCTCAGGAAAACTGAGTTATCTTTTTAGAGCCAAGACATATTTTACTCCGGCCCAACTTCTTCTCCTATATAAATCTCAAATTAGACCCGCGCACGAATATTGCTCTCATGTTTGGAGCTCGGCTCCTAAATATACCCTCGACCTACTTGAAAGCGTACAAAGACGAGCGATCCGCCTGATCGGTGACTCGGCGCTGACGTCGGGACTACAGTCGCTGTCACATCGAAGGCGCGTGGCCGACCTCTGTCTGTTTTACAGATATTATCACGGGTGCTGTTCTTCGGAGATTCTTGGCATTGTTCCATGCAATTCGGTCTATATGCGCTCCACAAGACAATCCGACGGATCGCACCCGTTTGTGGTTCATCTCCCGACAGCGCGAACATCCCTGTATCAAAACTCGTTCCGGTACAGAGCGGGGAAGCTGTGGAACTCCCTTCCCACGCGAGTGTTTCCGAAGCGTTACAGCCTGCAACTGTTCAAAAAGAACTGCAACAGTTATTTGATGGCATCTCGGGGCGCTATAGGTACGCCTCTCCCGAGAGAAGTCTAATATAAAAAAAAAAAAATTAAAAAAAAAAAATAATAATAATATTTGCAAGATATTCCCACTGATATAGTTACGCCGGAGATCCATGAGAAACTACTTTACCCCCGGAATTCTCTATTTCAGAAGGTACCATTATGGCTTATCTTCGTGTCAGTCCGGGTCATCAGCTATACATCCGAAACGTAGCCGAAAATTTCTCGGGACGATATCGCGGAATGTACACCGTGACAGGGTTGTATCTCACCTTGGGACCGACTACCACCTAAACGAACCTTTTCTCGAGCCGGTCGATCAGCCAACCTCCAAAAGATAGCCAAGGATTTCTCCCGACCATTTCACTGAGCCTATAGGTTGATCGGGTTGTATCTCATCGGGCGACAATAGCATAAATGTTCGGCACTACTTCAAATTGTATTTTTTAACGTTGACCCTCGTGACCTCAGAAACGACTCTATGTTTCCCATCGAAGGAGCTCAAACTAATTGCAGTCTAAATAAAGAGCTATCTCGAATGTTGCAATAATTCAAAGAAGGAAATGTTTGAATTCCTACGCTCATCCTTATTAAAAACATAGCTTTTCTTCTCGTACAACTAAAACGTTTTTAGGGACATAACTATTTACTTAGACTTTTTTCGGGATCTGTTAATCTCAAAACGTCAGGCTAGGTTTACATTTTTATTATGGTTTAGTTCGCGAACAAGCTACTTTTGGAAAAATGACTACTGAAATTCTGAGTGAACTCAAATATTACTGTGGGATATTAATGTACCAACGGATGATGATGATGTTTTTTCGTATCATTTTTCAATCACTAAGCCGCCACGATCAACGTTTCACAAATCCCGCACTCGATCTTTTATTTTCTTCGGTTTTTTCCCTTGCTCAACGTGGTGGCGAATTTGAGAGCTGTTACTCCTTATTTCGGTCGTACGAGGGTTGCCTTTTATATTTCGGGATTAGAGAATAAAAACAAATATTGATCATCGAAAATCACTTTATTGTTTTTCAAAATATTCCCCATGAAGATCTATACACTTTTGCATGCGTTTGAACCAATTGTCGAAGCACTTTTGCCACTCTGATTGAGGTATCTCCAACACATGCATTCTGAATGCAGCAACCGCTTCTTCAGGTGTCGAAAAACGTTGACCTCTCAGTTTGTTTTTTACGTACGGGAATAAAAAGAAGTCATTTCATTCGGTGCCAAGTCAGGACTATACGGCGGATGACCCATCAAATCGATGTTTTGGGTGCTCAAAAATGCAGTTGTCGCAGCCGATGTGTGAGAGCTCGCATTGTCGTGGTGAAGAGTGATCCGTCTTCGGCGGTTGGTTTTCCTGATTTCTTGGAAGACAACTGGCAAACAAATGGTTGTGTACCACTCAGAATTGACTGTTCTGCGTTGTTCTAGTGGTACGGTTACGACATGTCCAGTTTTTCCGAAAAAACAGGCGACCATTTGCTTGGAAGTGCTTTGTGCGCGAACAACTTTTGTTGGATTTGGCTCATCTTGAAACACCCAGACAGTCGACTGCTGTTTACTTTCGGGCTCATACGCGTAAATCCACGATTCATCACCTGTCACGATGTCATAGACGTGTTTCGAAGCACCGCGACCGTATTTTTTGAGCATTTCTTTCGACCAATTGACACCAGCCTTTTTTTGGGCGATTGACAAATTGTGTGGGATCCAACGCGAACAAATTTTTTTGACAGTCAAATGTTTATGCAATATTGAATGTATGCTGGTCCCACTAACGACTAAGGTTGTCTCAATCTCACGATAGGCCACATGACGATCTTCCAATATCAGTTCGCGCACAGCATCAATGGTTTTCGGAACAACAACTGATTTTGGACGACCTTCACGAAATTCATCTTGGAGTGAACTACGACCACGATTGAATTCACCATACCATCGATAAACACTGGTCCTTGATGGAGCTTCATCGCCAAAAATTGAATTAAGTTCATCCATGCACTGTTGCTGAGTTAATCCACGCCGAAAGTTGTAAAAAATACGCGCGAAAATGTTGACGATTTAATTCCATTTTTGGGCCGAGATGAATCTTTTAAGTTACTGTAAACAACACAAATAGCGCTCGTATGTCAAAACGTTCTGAGTGCGTATAACCTCAAAAATGTCCAACTTTACGACAGAGCTGTCTTTTTTTTTTTTTTTACATTTCTGTATTTATTGACCATAAATGATTTGTTACAATAAGTAATACAGATAACTTATAATTATCTTAGCTTTAATCGTTTACACATACTTGCTAGTACATTTTTCAAACATTATTATAAAGTTATATATTTCATGGGTGGACAAGATAGGAGTAGGTGGGGCTTCCTGGAAAAGGTCAGAAAACCAGGATATAATTATTTACTTAACCTATAACTAATTTGCTTAACTTAACTTAACTTAGCTTAGCCTAGCTTATCTAATTATTAAATCTATTATTATTACAATAAGTTAGAGTAGGGTGGGGCGGGAGGTATAGTGGTTGATGGGTGGAATTTGGGTTAGGGTGGGTACTATGAGTCGGGGATATGGGTTGGGGGAACACTTTCCGATTGGTCGTTGAAACGCAAGATATTAGAGAAGGGTTGTATATTACAATATTTAAACTGGTGAGGTGAGAGTTCAGTATTGTGGTATACAATCTCATTGGAGTTGTTGACCAACCTGCCAGAGGTGAAGAGGGTTCTGGTGTGGAGACAGTTCGGGTAGGCAGTTCGGTTGTCTGACGGAGTCGATGTGAGCGCATTTATTATCGGATTGGGATTATTGGGAAGATTTTCGATAAATTTGATGGACAGCTCGAGGAAGCGTCGATCTATACGTTCAATATTAGCGGCATAGTAGAGCGAACTACTGTTGTAATATTTGTGGGAGTTAGGATGTCGGTTGAGGCCAGTGATAAGTCTGAAGCATTTCCTTTCGAAAATGCGTAGCTTCTCCATTTGGGCGGGTGTGATATGGTACCATATCGGGCATGCATATGTGAGAGTGGGTCTGATTATTTGTTTGTAGATAAGTGATTTGACTTTGGGAGAGTACAGAGCTGTCAATTGCTGGATTGCAACACTAGGGTTGCCAAATCCCGAAACATAAGAGGCAACCCTCGTATTAATCGTCCGGGGTAAGTGTGCTATAGTGAAGAAATTTAACTCAAAATATTTATATTGACTTAAGAATAAAAGCTCCTTGACCATTTGAAGTGCCAACAATTCTCCGATCGGGCTTTACGAAAATTATGTTACGTCTCAGTTCGAAAACCCGATACTTCCGACCCTCACCCCTCAGGATAAAAATTATGGTAAGCCAGATATAAAACGAAATAATATTGTAATTAGGCTATTATGTATATAGTGTGTATTAAGCTTATATAAACAAATTAGTGAAAGAATTAAGATTGCAGTGAAACATAAAGGTCCATGTAGGAAAGGTAAAGCCTTGACATTTAGAACCCAGCCTTTTCCATCAGGAAAAATACAATATATAAAAGTTAAGTGGATTGAAATGCACCTAATAAGCTCTAAAATACTAATAACTACAACCAAGTCAATAACTTGTTCCAGGAAGTACAAATTGGTAGGCGATCCCCTTTTCTGAAGACGACTTCTGAACTTTTGAAATTACAAGCGGTAGAAGGGTTGTAGTTGTGCGTTCAGATACATTTACTCATCCGTATAAGGTACCCAGGGGCACCATGCAAATATGTAAACGAAAGAGCGTTCTTCCTGCAGTCTTCTTCAATCCGAATTAATATTTATTCAACATTTGTTGGAGTCATGGTAGTTTGTTTGACCGTGGTAATTCCTCGCTCCGTGGTTTTTTTGGTTCATTTCCAATAACCATAAACTATCTCATAATATCCATGCAAACTAATATTCAATTGGCCAATAAATATTGCTGAATATCCTGTTTGCCAGTCATAAATTCTCTAAAGCCATCAAACGTTGTGACAGTGCAATCAAAGAAACCCATCAATAGGATATCATCATCATAACAACCACTTGTGCCACACCCAAAACAAACAGTCTGAAACACCGTAACACAACCATCCTTCTAGCCCCTGCATCCATAACGATACATCACGAAATGTTATTAACTTTCAGTAATTGGCTCTGTTGTCACCGCCAACGGTGAACGGTGGCCGGAAATGGAAATGGAAGACATTGAAGGCGATGGGAAAAAATCGGAAACAAGCTAATTTATTACCGCCCCAAATAAACAAGGACATGGATCATGCGATTCGACCGGGTCGTGTGTCCTGGACGTCGTTCAATTTGTCGCAATTAATTACATAGGTATCTCCGGTGCACGTTGGTCAATTTAAGCATTTGCCCAAACAACACACACAGCAATTAACTGATCCTTGGAACCCTTTTATTTTATTGTGGCAAATACATCTGCCGGACTTGTGTCAACTTAACCCCGATATCCGGGTTAATAATTTTCTCATCAACCGTACCGGATGTGCCCATAAGTCTATTCATCCTCCAGTATTTTATTCCTCCCGGAAGAATATGACAGGCCGACTCATAAGAAGCCAATTATTGGGAAAAATCTCATTCACTTGTGGCAACCTTCAATTTGGATCCCTGAATTCGTTCGTACACACCCCTGTGCGTGAAGTTTTAATCACAATTCACACTTCTCGTCGTCGACGAGGATGACGACGATGATGATGTTCGCTCTCAGTGTTGTACTTTAACCCCCGCCAGTTGTACCATCAAATCCATTGAATGTTCATCCCCTTGGTTAAAGGGCGATGATCGTTTTGTTCAATTGAACTGAATAGTCGCCCGTCGTCGACATTCAGATTCAGATTCCCGGAATGCTCTCGGTGGGTGTTGCACATAGAATCAGTATTCAGTTGTGCAAATCGACCGCAGAACATACAAATGTCACAAACAACCCGATTAAGGACATGGGAACAATAAATCCCACCAACTTGTTTCGGTTGAAAAGGACAAAGTACGAGAAAGGATGTGGGAGGGCGGTACATCCAGCACCAGCATCCTTGTTCAAACAACATCAAAATATTTTGCCTGTCATAAGCTTTAGGGATTAAAATGATTGGGATGCGATGTTGAACTTAAGTAGTTCTCGGCTGGTGTAATTCCTAGAGAATCCTTTCTCTTGTTCATTTTAAAATGGACACTTACATCATGGGAGTTTAACTGGAACTGGCAGATTTTGAAGTGATAATTATAAGAAGTGGTAGAAGGCTACTGGTGAGAGGATTACAAAAACGGAGTAAAGCTTCTTATATGAAGGAACAATTTACAGGTTATTAATATGTTTCTGCAAATGAGGTATGGGTTTGTTCACATCATACATAATCGGTTTATATGGAGAGATGGGGGAGAGGCTGGATGCAAGGATTTTTAATAAACTTATGATGACAGAATAGACGTGAGGGTACAAGAAAAGAGGGAACACATTGTGTTGACAGAAATAACAGAAAACCCAACCGACATGCTTTGGTTCTTCATGTTTCTATCAAAGAGATCTGGCACCATATCGGAAGTGAAAACTCAGGCAGCAATTTCATAAACATTGTCATACACGTCATTTTTTTATAAAACTTCGAATCGATGTTTACTTAGTGATTTGATTTTCTTTTCATTTTTTTGAGTTTATTAATTTGTACACCATTAACGGACTATTTTATACTTTCGAGAATCAAAAGATACAATTTTGCAATTTTACAAAAATTGGTCTAAGCAGTGTTCTTCAATTGATCTACAAACCAAACGAACCCACACGAACCCACACGAACCGACTTTTACAATCCGATATATATATATATATATATATATATATATATATATATGTACATACATATACATATATATATATATATATAATTTACTTTAACTGCAACCAATTTCCCACTATCATAACTTCCAAACAGGAAGTACCCCAACCACCATATTTTGCCTAATGACAGGTACTTTTATTGTTTACACATTTGTGTGAAATGTTATCAGGCGGTTTTTGGTAGATCCTTCCAACACCTCAATGTGACTAAATCATTTCTCTCCCGAGCCCATAGTTCATTACCGTGAAAATGGAAATGTTGCTCAATGCTATTATGATGGTCGAGAAAAAAGCGGTGTCATTGGCAGAAATGGTTTGTAAAGTGAATAAACGACCGGCAGGCAATTGACCCATAACTTGCATATATCGGGAACATGTGTAGACAAATGAGCTCAAAGTGAAGTCTTATGTTACAAATATAAAAAAAAAACAAGATCTTAGCAATGCGCAAAAAGGTTAGGCTCTATAGAACGAATAAGTGGCTGCGGTTGACCGACAGTGGACAGTCGCCAAAAATAATATTCTCCGAAGAAAATTTCCAAAATAGTTATTCATGAACAAATAAAATGATCGTGTGTACCTAACAGAAAGGTCATTCGAGAATTTGGATAATTCATATGGTCACCAGAAGTCAAGCACTACTGCTTGTCGCGATTCGCGCCGCATTGACAGTAGAGAGCCACTCTCGGTTGGTGTTGTTGAACCATATCATTAAGATGGCTGCGAATCTGTACCGCGAGATTCAGAAGGTACTCTGAAGCCGCAAACAATTAAACATTTGTATGAAAGAGATTGGACGTTTCAACAGAACTCTGCACTGTGTTACGTCTCCAGCGCCGTGCTTCCTCTTTCGAGGGAAGAGTGTGGGGGTTATATATTTATTAAATTAATTATAGTTAGTTTTTATTTATTTTATTTTATTTGAACTCAGCTATCTCAAGCTGAGCTCTCTTCTGAACTACCTTTACAATATACATTTTCCTGTCTTTATGGAACATTTTGTTCCAACTAACTGTGTCGTATAAAATGAACAAAACAATCCAGAAGTCTCTGTTTATAATTTTGAATAAACTTTGAACGAAAAACAAAGTGGCTATGTTTTGAAATGAAAAATGTGTTTGTTATGAAAAGGGGCGTGTTTTTAAATGTGCTGTAAGTGACTGGATATAGAATATTGTGTCTGTTTATTTATGAATTGTATTAAATGAGAATGTAAGATATGTGCGGATGTAGTTTTAAAGGTTGTGTTAGAAAGGACATGAGATTAGTGTAAAAGCGAATAAGGGTAGTATTCTGGAATACAACAACTGTCACACAAGGCACACTTCAACCAAGAATGGATGTCAAATACGTTCCAGACTTCACTTCGACTGCAGAGTGGTTATCACGATCACCATATCCACTAAACTTCTCGGCATTGTACACTTTGTATGTCAAACCCAGCTGTAAGGATATCACAGCAGTGGGTGCGATTTACTATCATATGTTACTTACGCTCAAGGAAGCTCTTCTTCGTAATTGGAACAAGATGCCGCAGGCTCACAGCGTTCTTCGACAGATTCAAGGGCATATTCCAGCCGAAGGATATAAGAAATTTGAAACTGATTCTTAAATTACGTGTTTTTCTTAATTTTTTCTTCTTTTACTTCAATAACATTTGTTCGATATTAATACAGTGCTTTAAAAAAATAACCGGTTCAATTAGGCCACCTCGTATCATCATCATAGTCGGAATTACAACTAATATCCGGTTTAGGCCTTATTTAGCAAGTCTCTTCACCGGTCCCGATTTCGAGCCCATGTCATCCAGTTTGGCGCTCCCAGGCTCTGGGCGTCCTGGTCTACGCCAGCCCTCCCTTACAGACAAGGCCTGCCTGCTGTCTCCTTCCATACATCACACCACAAAGGACTTTCTGGGCAGGCTCCTCTTCGATCATTCGAGCTAGGTGTCCCGCCCACCGGAGTCTACCGAGCTTGATTTTTCTTACAACATTAGCTTCAAAGTAGATTGCGTACAACTCATGGTTGTAGTGCCTCCGGAACCGTCCCCCCTCACAAACGGGACCAACAATTCTCCTTAAGACGTTCCTCTCGAACGTGTCTAAGTGTTTAGAGTGCCTTTTATTGAGCACCCAGGTCTCGGCTCCATACATAAGTACTAGTAAGACCATGGTCTTATACAGTAGTAGCTTGGATGTTCTGGATAAATTTCGGGTTTTAGAGAGCCTTAATAGACCGTAGTAGGCTTTGTTGGATTTGATCAGCCGTTCGCGTATTTCTTCTTCTTCCATATTGTTATCGGCTGACACTATTGACCCAAGGTAGTTAAAGGATTGTACTACTTCAAATTCGTGCTCCACTACCCTGATAGTTTGACCAACGTTAGGTCTTCTCTTCGCAGAAGTTGCCACCATGTATTTAGTTTTTCCCCCATTAATGTGCAGTCCCAGTTTTTGTGCCACCTGCTTGATGTGGATGAAGGACTCCAATACATCTGAATCGGATCTACCAATGATGTCGATGTCATCTGCGTGGGCAAGTATCTGCCTGGATTTGATTACAATAGTCCCTCTAGTTGTAACGCCAGAGTCACGGATTGATTTCTCCAACGCCAGGTCGAAGAGGATGCAGGCCAAACTGTCCCCTTGTCATAGTCCATTAAAGATGTTTGTGGGTTTGGACAGCAATCTCGCTATTTTTGTTTGACTAGTGACGTGGGTCATGGTCAACCTACATCGTCATATCAATTTGTTTGGAATGCCGAACGCTCTCAAGGTATTATACTAAGTGTATGTATATATTTGTTCCGGTTTAACTAAGAGATGGCGCCAGCGAAAAGTACGCAGTGTATTAATTTGTCACATATTTCATTTGTTCGTCTGAGATGAACTACAAACAGCCACAAGTTGAGTTCGCCAAAAAGTAGCGTCTTTGTTTTATCGTTCAGTGGCCAGTCGAGTACTGTGCATGAAAAAGAACACGGCACGCATTGCATTTCTTACTTAATCAAAAGAAAAAAAGCTGTTGAAAGTCAACGTTTTCTGGTAGAATCATATGGAGAACATGTTCCATCAATAAATATATGTGAGACATTGTTTCGACAATTTAAAAGTGGTGATTTCATAATGAAAGACAGTGAGCGCTGTGGGTATACCACAAAAATGTGAAGACGAGCAGTTGCAGGTGTTATTGGATGATGACCCAACTCAAACACAACAGCAATTAGCAGAAGCATTACATGTGTCATAAGAAACAATCAGCAGACGTTTACGAGGAATGGGGAAGATCAATACCTAGTGTTTGCATACGTTTTTCTGGTTTAACTAAGAGATGGCGCCAGCGAAAAGTAAGCAGGACACAGCAAACTAGTGAAAGACACCTTGAAATCGCTTGGGTGGGACATCCGTGTGCACCCGCCGTACTTCCCAGACTTGGCCACATCTGACTATCTTCTCTTCGCATCAATGGGGCACGCGCTCGCAGAGCAGCACTGCAACAATTTCGACGAAATTGAAAAATGGCTCGAAGAATGGTTTGCGGCAAAAACCAAGCAGTTTTTCTGGCATTTTTTTCATAAATTACCTTAAAGATGGGCGATATGTGTAGAAGCCGATAGCCAATATTTTGAATAAAAACAAATTAATTTCCCTAGAAAATTAGGGATGTTTTTACCAAAGAAACACGAAAACTTATGCATACACCTAGTAGAGTTCTACACTGGCTATGCTGCCGTAGGCGGCATTAAAGTCTATGAATAGATGATATAATGGGATCTTAAATTCCAGACATTTTTCCATCGCTTGCCTAGGGGTGAATATCTGATCAATCGCTGATTTGCCTAGGATGAAGCCACGCTGATATTGACCAACGATAACGTATCGGGATATCCGATCTTGTAGGATAGAGGATATAGGCGGTACTCAGAAATGTTATACCCCTATAGTTGCCGCACACTGTGATATCTCCCTTCTTATGCACGGGGCAAATTATTCCACGATGCGAATCTTCCGGCATCTACTCTTGCTCCCACACGTGCACCACGTTCTCATGAATTGCGTGATGTAACGCTGTCCCATCTTGTTTGATCAGCCCAGCTGGTATGCCATCAGCTCCAAGGGCTTTATTTGATTGGAGCTGTCTTACGGATTTTAATTTTTCCTCAATGCTTGGTGACGGCAGCATTTGGCCTTGATCTTCAACGGGTGGAGCCTCCAATTCTTTTGTGAGTTGACAATTTAGCAAATCATTGAAGTGCACTTCCCATCGCTTCAGAATGCCATCACGATCGGTGATGAAATTACCCTATTTATCCTTGCAATAAGTGCAGCGTGTGTGTGTCCTGCGTCATACGGATTATTTGGTTGAACTTCCGCGCCTGGTGGGGACCTCGCTCTCTAATTTTCTCTACTTCACACACAAGTTTTTTTTCCCAGGCACTTTTCTTTTGTCGGTGAAGCATTTTTTCAGATCTTCTGAGCTCTTTGTATTTCTCCTCGCGTACCCGCATTCTATGAGACTGCTTCATTGCCCCGTATGCTGCATTCTTACGTTCAGTCGCTAGTTTGGACTCAGCATCAAACCAGTCGCTCCGATCGCTACGACTACTGCCTAAGATGGAGTTGGCAGTACTAATGATAGTATTCTTAAGGCGTGTCCATTTCTTTTCTATGTCCAAACAATTCGCATATAATTCCTTATAAAATTCCTTTCTTTGCCTTATCAGGCAGAACCCCCGTTATTACAACCCAACCTACACCAGTTTCCGCTAATGCAACAGCATTAGCACCTGTAAATGCTGCACGCATTAAACTTACCGAATTTTTATATTTTCAAGCTTCTGCAAAAGAATTCTTACATACATGCATAACTTCGCATTTAAATTCCCCTATAAGACTTCTTTCTTATCTTATCCTAAATTCGCTGTAATGAAACTCATCGGTTCGTATATCTTACGACCGCATATCAGAGAATCTTACCATGAGTTGGCTAATGCCAACCTCAATATGTGTACAAAAACTATTTACAAACAGATCGGCTAGCGACCTCTTTAGCCAGCGATAAATAGTCCAACGCAGATGCATGTAATTAGCACCATCCACGTTGAGACTAATGCCTTAGCAATCCTCTAAGTACAAACAAAGCAACGCTGTCCTGTGGCAGGCATCTGACGATACGGCAAACTATAATCGTATTCCGAGCATTTCCCTATTGACAGACAATCTTCAATTTTTTTGTCGCCACAAAGCGAATTGCCCGTCACATACATGCAAGGGAGTCATTTTTCATCCACTGACCGCCATGGTCACGCGTTACTCCCACTCTCCGTCGACTGCAATGCATATATTCAACGGGCAAAATTTTTGCATGACCAGAGAGTAAGACAAAAAATACTATACTTTCCCACAGGTAGTAAAAACTTCTGGGCATACATGAAAAACATTCAAAACACAGTATCTTCGTCCATTCCATCGCTTATAGTCGATGACAGACCAGTCACGAGTGCAATAGAGAAGGCGAATCTACTTGCTGCACATTTTGAAGCCAACTCAACGCTGCTCTGATACCACATCAGTTCCCCCTCAAGTTGAGCATAAGCAGCACACCATGAGCCAGATTCACTTCCGAATGCGTACTGTTGCCCGCGCACTCAAAGAGCTAAACGCAAACAAATCCCCTGGTCCGGGTGACATTCCCTCCATCCTCTTGAAGAGATGTTCCTCTTCACTCCATAAACCACTGCCGAACCTCTTTCATTTGTCTTATTGTACTGGCCGTTTCCCAAATATAGGGAAGTCAGCGAACATTCGGCCAATTCCCAAGAAGGATGACAAATCATCCCTTTCTTCTTATCGAGCCATAGCACTAACCTTATTCTCTTCAAGGTAATGGAATCACTTATCAACCGTCAACTTTCGAAATATCTAGAATCAAATGGCCTCCTCAATGACCGCCAATATCGCTTCCGTAGCAACAGGTCAACAGGAGATCTGCTGGCGTACCCTACTGAAAAGTGAAGCCATTCCATCCACTACTTCGGCGAAAGCAAGGTTGTTGCAATGGATATTTCGAAAACCTTCGACAGAGTTGGCATCTAGCCCTTCTGTCCAAATTGCATTCCTATGGAGTGGACAATTCCCTGATTCAATGGATCTTTCTGACCGTTCAATTCAAGCGGTTCTTGACGGTGTCAAACCTGTCCCCCATGAAATTAATGCAGATGTGTGGGAGGCGAAGACTTGACGCCAGCATGGGCGAGGGTTCTACCTCGTCCCCACAAGTTCTCCAAGGTCCGCCGTAAACTAAACTGTTCGTCGAGAAAAAGGAAGTACGCACAAACACTCAGGAAACTGCAGCCGGGAAAGGAAACACTAGTGCATGTTGTTCAAAAAGAGCTCTTTATTTAAACTGTTATTTATATGTACTTGACTATCATATTGTGTATGTGATTCGTCATCAGAAGGATGTACTGCCACACCAAAAGTTTAACTTCACAAAAAGACAATGGCTTGAGATTTAGAATTTTGAATCACCATAACGAAAAACACGAGTCTTAAACTTGAAGTTTATTTCAGAATACATTAGTACTTGAGGTACTTGAAGACGATTGTTCTGAACTACAAATATCGACGGACTTACAATATATGTTGCAACACTCCACTCTGTACGATCACCTTCCGCACTTGTAAAACTTTATGCAAAACTGGACTTCAGGATATTTATTTACGCGTCTCCGCAGTGACGGAGAGCGGGAGCGGCATGACTGTGGCGGTCAGCGGATGGTAAAGGATTCCCTGAGGATAGAACTCTGACATGAATTCCATCCTAGGTTAGGGTTACGAAAAGGGAAGAGAGAGAAACACTTTTCTCTTAAGGGTGTGGCCGCCACAGAAATGCACTCTTTCAGTGCGGTGGTGTGTGTGCGTGGTTCTTTCATGGATGGGAACGAACCTAGAACAATGAAAGGGCATAAAGTGCATTCATGGGATACGATTTCGGTAAGGCAAATAAAACCGAACTCGTCGGATGCTAATGGGATCCTTGTTGGAAATGTGCGTCGGGGCTAAACAAAGAGACGACGATGCGATGTGGAAATGTGCAAATTGGTTTTAGCTATGTTACTGGGAAATGGTGTTTATGGCATCGCTGGTAAGGGTAGATATTGAATTCCTATTTGCATTTGTTTGTGTTGTAGGATTTAATTGATGCCAAGAGACGCGTAATGCGTATTTGCCTTGGTCCCTTGGTTGTAAGTCGTCAGCCAATGTGTATGTAGGGAACATTGTTGTACACATGGCGCGGCTGGGAAAATAGGCGGCGCAATGTTTATGGTCCCTGTCATGATGGTTACATTGTATGCAAACCCAATCATTTTGTTTACAGGAATTTGTCTGGTACCGAAGGTGCCGAATTGGTTTGGAATTCCAGATAAGTAAAGCAAGAAGTCTTACGGAAAATTGTATGCGAAGAGATGCATGAAAAGGTAAGTTTTCTTTCCTTAAAGGACTTTAAGATTATAGATTTGATCTATATAATGCGTGAATCATTTACAGGTGCTAATGCTATTGCAGATTGGGTTGTATTTTGAATGAATTAATTCGACTCTTAATTGGAGCGATCACAGTTTTGAAGCTGCGAAAAGTGCGACCAAATGTATGGGGTCCCTTAAGAGATGCAAAAAATTCTTCGCTCCATGCAACCTGCCCACTATTTACAAGGTATATATTCGCCCCTAAATGAAATTCAACTCCCATATTTGGTCAGGCGCATCCAAAACTGCACTTCACGTCCTCGATAGAATGCAAAAACGAGCAGTGAAACTTATTGGGGATCCAGTTGTGATTCGATCAATTCCGTCGTTAGAACATAGGCGCAACGTATCGTGCCTATCCCTTTTCTATAGGTATTATCACGGTCGTTAGCCAACTGAACTTACTTGATATATGATGATAGCACGCTCAGCTTCTCATACTCATATGAACATTCCCAAAGAAACTCTTCGAATGCCATTACCAACCAACAGCATATCCTTAATACAGTGAATTTCGATCTCAACAAAATATGATCTCTATTGATATCATCATCATCGGCACTACAACCGAGAACCGGTCTTGGCCCTATTTCGCAAGTCCTGAGGCTTGTTAAATTTTCCATAATGATTTGTTTTTTCCGGGCAAGGTCATTAGTCTTGCGCCAGAGGCTCCCCGACGGGGAATCGAACCCCGGTCTCCCGCGTGACAGGCGGGTATACTAACCACTATACTATCGAGGAGCCAACACGTTGATATCAACAAAATATAATCTCTATTTATCTAACTGAGTAGAATCCAATGCCTTAAAACTCAGTGCTGCCTCTTGGCGTGAAAAGGCGAACCCCAAAGTATTATACTGTCGTGAATGGCACTTGCATCTACGAAGCCAAGAAACTGTTAATCCCCGGCACTCGAATTAATTAGATAATTGAAGCGACCACACAATTGAAGCTCACTTTAAGCGCGGCCAAATGTATGGCGTTTCTTAAGAGATGCCAAAAATACTTCATTCCATTCAACTTGGTTGTTAAGGAGATTGTGAAATGCATTTTATTGTGCATAAGTAGTTTCAACCCATGACACTTGGTATTGAGTGAGTACGGCACAATAACCTAGTAGCAGGTTAGGTCGCAATGGCGAAATACCACCTCAATAAGCCAAAGGCTCCGTGAAATGGTCGGAAGAAATTTTTGACCATCTTTTAGAATGTTTTTCATAAATTCCAATGGTGAAACCGATGACCGAGCGTCATAAATTACTTCGTGGATCGGAGCTAAGTATTTCAAAATATGAATTAACCATATAACCGTCACAATACCACCATGTCTTTCATTCCCTCAACTTTTGTTCTGGCTATCAATCAATGTCCGAAACATAGTTAAGGATTTCTTTGACCATATCGCGATACAAATAACGTAATGTGGTGATACGAGGGTTGCCTCTTATGTTTCGGGATTTGGCAACCCTAGTGTTGCAATCCGGCAATTGACAGCTCTGTCGTAAAGTTGGACTTTTTTGAGGTTATACGCACTCAGAACGTTTTGACATACGAGCGCTATTTGTGTTGTTTACAGTAACTTAAAAGATTCATCTCGGCCCAAAAATGGAATTAAATCGTCAACATTTTCGTGCGATTATTTTTTACAACTTTCGGCGTGGATTAACTCAGCAACAGTGCATGGATGAACTTAATTCAATTTTTGGCGATGAAGCTCCATCAAGGACCAGTGTTTATCGATGGTATGGTGAATTCAATCGTGATCGTAGTTCACTCCAAGATGAATTTCGTGAAGGTCGTCCAAAATCAGTTGTTGTTCCGAAAACCATTGATACTGTGCGCGAACTGATATTGGAAGATCGTCATGTGACCTATCGTGAGATTGAGACAACCTTAGGCGTTAGTGGGAACAGCATACATTCAATATTGCATAAACACTTGACTGTCAGAAAAATTTGTTCGCGTTGGATCCCACACAATTTGTCAATCGCCCAAAAAAAGGCTCGTGTCAATTGGTCGAAAGAAATGCTCAAAAAATACGGTCGCGGTGCTTCGAAACACGTCTATGACATCGTGACAGGTGATGAATCGTGGAATTACGCGTATGAGCCCGAAAGTAAACAGCAGTCGACTGTCTGGGTGTTTCAAGATGACCCAAATCCAACAAAAGTTGTTCGCGCACGAAGCACTTCCAAGCAAATGGTCGCCTGTTTTTTCGGAAAAACTGGACATGTCGCAACCGTACCACTAGAACAACGCAGAACAGTCAATTCTGAGTGGTACACAACCATTTGTTTGCCAGTTGTCTTCCAAGAAATCAGGAAAACCAACCGCCGAAGACGGATCACTCTTCACCACGACAATGCGAGCTCTCACACATCGGCTGCGACAACTGCATTTTTGAGCACCCAAAACATCGATTTGATGGGTCATCCGCCGTATAGTCCTGACTTGGCACCGAATGACTTCTTTTTATTCCCGTACGTAAAAAACAAACTGAGAGGTCAACGTTTTTCGACACCTGAAGAAGCGGTTGCCGCATTCAGAATGCATGTGTTGGAGATACCTCAATCAGAGTGGCAAAAGTGCTTCGACAATTGGTTCAAACGCATGCAAAAGTGTATAGATCTTCATGGGGAATATTTTGAAAAACAATAAAGTGATTTTCGATGATCAATATTTGTTTTTGTTCTCTAATCCCGAAATATAAAAGGCAACCCTCGTATATCACATTGGGACGAAGCTGCTGCCTGTTTCCACGTTTCTGGACTGGTCGATCAATCGCGCTCCAAAGATGGCCAGCGATTTTTCTCAACCATTTCACGAAGCTTATAGCTTAATCAGGTCGTATTTCACTGGGCAGTTGGGCATTGGGGCCCTACCTTCCACGCAGCCCTTCAACGCCTTTTACACCGGTCTAGCTGTGGGTATATTCTAAGACCATATTCATAGGGATATGATCTGGAAACGTATCCTTATAATGTATCAGGTGTCATAATTGTATTTTCTTGTTCAGAAGAATATATAAATCGATTATATTTCTCTGAGAATATCTCCCTTTTATTTGTTATATTTGCTAATAAGGAAAATAAGGATAAAAGGTTGCGATATTCAAAAATTGATCGCCCACTTATATAACGTTTAATAAAAGAAAGATTATTGCCGCGAGTCAGTAGAAAATTGGAAATGATGTGTGTTTTCGTGAGTTACAAAGTGCATGAATACTTAATCTTAGCAATTACAATTTCTGGTGTGGAAAGTTCTAACTGTTAATAAAATGTCTGTATGCTATTTGAACTTTGGCGCAAATTCCAATAATATCTTTAGCTTTATCAAAAAATACTCAACAGTCGTTGATATGATAAAGTTTCAAGCCAAACGTGAATCAGCAACTAAACTGAAAATACCGAACCCGTGGCCACTGTTTTATACCATTGCCAGCAAATTTTTCCATTTCAATCCTCCTAAACACCCAACTCCACGTCATTATTTCGCAACCCGCAAAGTGTTCCCCTCGCTGTTAAAAGCCGTACATGATATCTCCGCCGTTTGCGCAATTAATGAACATATGCCACACAACGTTCGGCAGACATTTGTTGGCCTAAGTGATCCACTCGTTGAAATCTGATATCAGCCTGGTTCCTGAAAATTATAGATGCCAATCCAAGTCGCGCGCAGCCGGCTGAGAAAGAACTACCCACAATCATCGGGGACACGAGCCAAACATTTCAGTTGCTATTGTTCGCCAGCTACCTACCTCAATTGTTCTGACACTCGGCTCAACGATGTTGATATTTGTACTCGACGCCGTTAGTTCCTTTTTTTCGTCTTCGTCCTGGCTTTTACTTTCATCTCTTTATTTCATTTGTCCTTTTTTTTGTACTCCACTTGTGAAAAGTTGTGTCAGAATTGAAATTGCAAAGGAATCCCACGTTAAGGACGACAGAAAGGACCTACGCTCGCTTAAAATTATAATTAACCGGAAATTGAACACGCGTCGCCTAGTATACACTTCTCGATGTTATTTTCAAGGACAAAACAACAGAGACAGCCGAACTTGGAAAGGTGGCGCGATATATACGAATACCAGAAAAAGCAGAACAAACGCTAAATTACAGAGCAATGCTTCCGGTTAATTGAAACCTTCAATGTCAGTCGGTTTGATTATACGACTGTGGCGAGTCCTTGCCGAAGAGTAAAATCAGCAGTAGAATTCAAACAGAGCGCACACATTGCGCTCTCGTCTGCCAGCGTATTGTTTAGCGCAATGTGCATGTGTATCTTGGAGATCCTCGAAAGAAAATCGGATCAAATCACATCACACGCCCCTAAGGATTTCGTGTATGTGCCGTGCAATAAATGTCCTCCTCTAACTCGTCCCGAAAAGAAAACAACTTATCGCCAACTCTACACACATGGCACTTGTGCCCCATTGTATAGAATTAAAGACTGCTGATGGCAGACAGCTCAATAGACGCACGTAAATTTGTCCCCGGGCATTGCTCTCTGGGTTTGACTGGCAGAGGAGGTGGCGATTCCAGCAGCTGGAACTTGGAGGAGCGCCAACGACACATACCCAAGGATTCAATATGTGCCATTGTGCGGTAATTGAAGACGACGAGTGCAGATTGCTTCCTGTTGCAGGGAACTAGACAAACCGGATATTTGCCTGCAATTAGATATTTGCTGAGGAACGATTACGCGCTGGACACAATAAATGTGGTGCGTGCCGGAGGTGTAACCGTAATGTCAGATGTTGTAAGCTGAATGCAACTGGTTATCTGGTGAGGACTCCACACACAAAAAACCTACCGAAGCTCTTTGAACAAGTAATTACGTCGAGGTTTATGGCAGATGTTGTGAATTATTAACCCTTGGAGGTATAACGGACTGATAAGATTTTTTTCTTCAAGAATGTTGAAGATGCTAAGTATTAAGAGGGAATCTTTGTAAAGCAACTGGAGAATCGGGGCAAAGAGGCCAAGATCTATTTATAAAACGCAGATGTTTTGACGGTCTTTTTAAGCAGCAAAAGACCAAAGGAAACTCCTTAAAATTAAAAAATCAATACTTTAGGTATTTTCGTGACACCTCTGTCTTTATTAAGAATCAGAAACGGACACCTATAATCATCATCATCATCGGCACTACAACCGGGAACCGGTCTTGGCCTTATTTAGCAAGTCCTGAGGCTTGTTAAATTTTCCATAATGATTTATATTTTCTGGGCAAGGTCATTAGTGTTGCGCCAGAGGCTCCCCGACGGGGAATCGAACCCCGGTCTCCCTATAATACGTACGTTGAAAACACAAAAGAGAATTCCACAACCTTGTCTTATACGTTAGATTCATTTGAAAATGTGAACTATATTGGATATAAGATAAGGTGCATTTTTTAGAAAGGTTTTTTGCGTCATTTACAGTGCTGTCAAAAATTATAGACTCAAACGTAAATTTTCAGTTTTCTTGGAATGAGTAATAAACTTTTATGAGTGGTTTTGTGACAAAATATTGTCAACCGACGCCAACTCAGGAAAAACCCTTTAGTGACTTAATTGCTTTTTTACCAGGAACGATAATTAATTTTCTGAAAAAAACCCAAATTTCTCCTGTAAAAAGGTATAACTCAAAACATCTATATTTTAATTTTTTGTACAATAATTTATTTAATATGGAATGTGCTGTGGACCCGCCCCAAGCTGCGTGCTCTATGCGATTGTAGCGCCGGACCGGGCGTTACGAGTAAGGGGCAAATGAATTCGCGCCTTAAGCGCTCGCTCTACTTCTGACAGTCGCACCACACCGAGTGCGCCATTTGCTACACGCGTCAGACTAATGTATATTTGTTGAAACCAAGTTCATGAGTGCTTGGCTTGTAATATTAAATAAACAATATCTTACGGACGAGGAGTCGTCCGTCCATTTCATTTCCTGCTACAACAGGTTATGGGCCCAGGCTTTAACATCGTCTGGAAATCGAAAAGACGAGAAGACAACGTGGAAAATACACGCGGAAATATAACCTCACTGCACAATGCGCATACAAATGCTAACCAGGAAAAATTATGATACCTGGAGACTAAGCATGTGGGCACTAAAAAACAAAACATGGGCTCACGCAGGCGGTGAAAAACCGAAACCGAAAGCAGCCAAAAATTTGCAAGCGTGGAAGGACGAGGACGAAAAGGCGAAAGCAGATTTGTATCTCGCTGTTGGCGACGCCGAACTCAGGCATATTAGACACTGCGAAACAGCTCGAGAAATTTGGTTGAAACTGGAAGCAATTTTCAAATCGAAAGGACCGGCGAAAAAGGCATCATTGTGGAAACGGCTAATGAATCATCGAATCAACGAAGGTGGAGATGTACAACGACAAGTCAACGAATTCTCCGATATGGTCGACAAAATGTCCGAATTATCCGTACAAGTCAGCATTGAATTACAGTCGATCATGCGTTTACACAGTCTGCCGGAGAGCTATGAGAATTTTAGATGCGCCATCGAGTCGAGAGACGAGTTACCTTCGCCAGAACATCTGAAAATTAAGATACTCGACGAAAGCGCGACGAGAAGACAACGCAGCCAAGCCGAAAACCAAGCAATGTTCGCGAGAAAAGGAACGCCTAATTGGAAACAGACTACGTACAAAGCGTCGAACAAGCCCGTCGACAAATCGGATGATCAACGTACCGGCGGACTATTCAAATACAAATGCCATAGATGTCGCCAAATCGGTCACAAGGCCATAAATTGTCCGGAGAAGGCCGAACGAAACGCGAAACGTCTCGAAAATAAAGAAAAAACCGCCATCGGCGAAGACATTTCCTTTCTAATCTCCCAGACAGAAGCAGATTCTTCCTCTGTGGGGAACGTTCAGAAAAACGATACGTGGTGCCCCGATAGTGGATGCACATCACACTTATGCCGCGACAAGGACGCATTTGAACAAATCGCAAGTGCTGGAAATGTAAAGATCAATCTGGCAAATCATGGCTCCACCGACGTAAAAGCGAAAGGAACCGTAAAAATCGCAGCATCCGACGGAGACACGACTCGGCTCATACGTCTGGAAAACGCACTGCATGTACCCGACATGCGTAATAATCTCGTCTCGGTCGCGAAGATCACGGACGCCGGAAACAGCGTGACGTTCACGCGCGAAGGAGCTACAATCAAAAGCAACCACGGATCTACGATCGCAGTAGCAGATCGGAAAGGAGATCTCTATTTTCTCCGCGAATCCGGAAAATAATCGATATGCGCCCTGTCGACGGAAACGCGTAAGCCTTTAATAACCGTTTGGCACGAGAGATTCGGCCACCTTAACTGGCGCGATCTCTTGGAGATGAGCAAAAGGAGGATAGTGTCCGGACTTGACCTAGAAGAGGACTGACCACAAGCACGTGCGAGATTTGTTCGGAAGCGAAGATTAGTGCGCTACCCTTCGGAAGGAAATCGCACCGAAGCGGAAAATTATTGGATATCGTTTATGCCGACGTTTGCGGACCGATGAAAGACGAATCAAGGGGCAAAGCTAGGTACTTCCTCACGCTAACCGACGACTACTCTCGTTGGACAGAAGTAAGGTTTTTGCAAAAGAGAGGCGACCTCTTGAAGTTTTTCAAGGAACTCAAGGCTCTCGTCGAAAATCAATCAGGACGAAAAATTAAATGTATGCAATTCGACAACGGACGAGAGTTCTGTAACGAAGAATTCGACAGATTCTTGAAGGGAGAGGGAATTGCGCGAAAACTCACGACGCCATACACTCCCTAGTTAAATGGAGTAGCGGAAAGGAAAAACCGCACACTCTTGGAAATGGCGCGTTGAATGTTGGCGCAATCGAAGCTCTCAACCTCGGGCAGAAGCGATTGCCACGGCAAACTTCGTAAGAAATCGATGCATAACGAAGACGCTAGGAGGTAAAACTCCTTACGAATTATGGCAGGGAAAACCCCCGAACGTGACGAACATGCGAACTTTCGGAGAGACAGCATATATGATGGGTAAAACTCCCGGAAAACTTGATAGACCATAGTAGGCTTTGTTGGATTTGATCAGCCGTTCGCATATTTCTTCTTCCATATTGTTATCGGCTGATACTATTAACCCAAGGTAGTTACAGGACTACTTCAAATTCGTGCTCCACTACCCTAATAGTTTGACCAACGTAAGGTCATCTCTTCGCAGAAGTTCCCACCATGTACTTAGTTTTCCCCTCATTAATGTGCAGTCCCAGTTTTGTGCCGCCTGTTCGATCTGGGTGAAGCCCATTCAAGTCTACCGATGATGTCGATGTTATCTGCGTAGGCAAGTATCTGCCTGGACTTGGTGATAATAGTCCCTCTAGCTGTGACGCCACAGTCACGGATTGCTTTCTTCAACGCCAAGGTAAAGAGGAGGCAGGACAGACCATCCCCTTGTCGGAGTCCATTAAATATGTTTATTGGTTTGGACAACAATCCCGCTATTTTTACTTGACTAGTTACGGTGGTCATGGTCAACCTACAAAGTCGTATCAATTTGTTTGGAATGCCGAACTCCCTCATGGCAATATATAGTTCTACACTGGCTATGGTGTCGTAGGCGGCCTTAAAGTTTATAAATAGATGATATAATAAGATATTAAATTCGAGACATTTTTTCATCGCCTGCCAAGGGTGAATATCTGATCAGTCGCTGATTTGCCTGGGATGAAGCCACACTGATACCAATGATGGCTGTAGCGTATGGGTCTATCCGATCTTGTAGGATAGAGGAGAGTATCTTATAGGCAGTACTCAGTAATGTTATACCCTTATAGTTGCTGCACCGTGTGAAATCTCCCTTCTTATATATGGGGCAAATTATACCACGACCCCAATCTTCCGGCATCCGCTCTTGCTCCCATACGTGCACCACGATCTCATGGATTGCGTGATGTAACGCTGTCCCTCCTTGTTTGATCAGCTCAGCTGGTACGGCATCAGCTCCGGGGGCTTTATTTGATTTGAGCTGTCTTATGGCTTTTAATGTTTCCTCAATGCTTGGTGGTAGCAGCATTTGGTCTTGATTTTGCATTGGTGGAGACTCTAATTCTTCTATGAGCTAACCATTTAGCAATTCATTGAAGTGCACTTCCCATCACCCCAGAATGCCTTCAGGATCGGTCATCAGATTACCGTCTTTATCCTTGCAGTAAGTGCAGCGTGGTGTATACCGCGTCATACTGCGGATTATTTGGTAGACATTCCGCGCCTGGTGGTGCAAGACTAATGACCTTGCCCGAAAAAAAAAACAAAAACATTATGGAAAATTTAACAAGCCTCAGGACTTGCTAAATAAGGCCAAGACCGGTTCCCGGTTGTAGTGCTGAAGATGATGATTCCGCGCATGGTGCAGACCCCGCTCTCTACTTTTTTCTATTTCACAGACAAGGTTTTTTTCCCAGGCACTTTCTTTTGTCTGTGAAGCCTTTTTTTTCAGATCTTCTGAGCTCTTTGTATTTCTCCTCTCGTACCCGCATCCTATGAGACTGCTGCATTGCCCGGTATGCAGCATTCTTACGTTCAGTCTCTAGTTTGGACTTATCATCAAACCAGTCGCTCCGATCTCTACGACTACCGCCTAAGATGGGGTTGGCAGTACTAATAACAGTCATCTTAGGGCGTGTCCATTTCCCTTCTACGCCCGACATACTGGCCCCAGGACTTACTCTCCCTCCGTCGAGCTCTTCGAAGGCGAGTCTTAACGCATGACCAAAGGTGTTGCTGGTATTCTCATTGCGTAAGGCAGCCGTGTTGATGCGAACCTGATCCAATCGCAATCCGCGCTCGGAAAACTGTACCAACAAGATAATGATCCGAGTCGACGTTGGCACCTCGGTACGTTCGTACCGTCATCAGGCTCGAGGAGTGGCGGCGATCTGTAAACACGTGGTCAATTTGGTTGCGAGTGGCTCCATCAGGTGATACCCAGGTGGCTTTGTGGATATCTTTACGCGAAAACCTGGTACCTCTAACGACCAAGTTTTCGATAACTCCTAGTCCATTGTCATTAGTGTTCTCATGTAAACTATGGGAACCTGGGTAGTGCATGAAAACCGGCTACCGACCTATTTTCGCAATCAAATCACCAAGAACGATTTTCACATCGTATCTTGGGTACGCGTTGAGGGCCCGTTCAATGTTCTCGCAGTATTTTTCTTTTTCGTCGTCAGGGGGCTTCTCTGTAGGTCCGTGAACGTTTATGAGGCTTATGTTCTTAAACTTGCCTCGCACGCGAAGAGTGCATAGCCCTTCATTAATTGCATTAAAGCCGATGATGGCAGGCTTCAGTTTTTGGCTGACTAGAAAGCCTACTGAAAAGATAATATCCTGAAAGTGTGGATATAGTGAGCGGTAGTGCATTACATTTTTAATGGAATACCTGGCGCAGCGTGCCCTTCATTTTACAAACTTGGCTTACCATAAGGTAGTATTCTTCTGTATGTACAGATCATGTCGGGTTCACCAATAACATTAATGAGCAACTGATTTGAACCTTGCTAAAAAGGGTTCGAACCAAAGCACAGAAGCATCATACCACGGTCTCATGTACGAGAATGGCTTATCACTCCCTACAAAAGCTGCGTTGGGCTCCGTATGTGAGGGAGGCGATTCCGGAGGCGTTACAACCATAAGTTGTACGCGATCTACCTTGAAGCTTATGTTATAAGAAAAATCAAGCTCGGCAGACTCCGGTGGGCGAGACACCTAGCTCGAATGAGCGCAGGGGATACTGCCCGGAAAGCCCTTTACGGCAGGATGTATGGAAGGAGACAGCGCAGCAGAGCTTGTCTGCGATGGAGGGATGGCTTAGGCCATGACGCCGAGAGCCTGGGAGTGCCAAAGTGGATGCCATCGGATCGAAATCGGGACCGGTGGAGAGATTTGTTAAATAAGACCGGTTTCTGGTTGTAGTGCCGATTATGATGATGATAGCTCTTCACTATTTTCTTGTGTATTGTCACAATATCAATAAAAATCGTCCTATTTCAATGGCTGTCATTCACAAACTAAACCGTGCAGTAACATCACAGTCAGATGCTTTCTTTTTAGAGATAAGTTTAGCGGGATCCAACTCGAAGTACCGATTGTTGATGTTGTGCACTGCATCTCAGATGGTCCAGTGGCAGCGTCTGCTCTCCCTCGTATTGCGAGTTGTATAATTCCAGATTAAAAACTTCATGTATTTCAAAAGACGGCGCTAATGATTTTTTCGATTCTTTTTTAAGGTTGCGTTCTACAGCACAGTTGCGTGTGGGTAATCTGTTGGAATCGCCAGGCCAGTATTTATATTAAAAAAAAGGAGTAACCCAAACCATGATGTCATATGTGAGAATAGCTTATTACTCCACATAAAATCTGCGGTTGCTATTGTAGTGCTTCACGAAGCCCTACCACCCCCCCCCCCCCCCACCCCCCACACATTTAGCACCCTCTACCTATAGCTCCACCCAAATCCCCAAATCAACATTGAATCCAACGTTGAGCAAATTGAATCTAACGTACAATTGTCGCAAATAATTCAAACATCACAATGCATAACTTCATATGCATTGTATGTTCAATTATAGATTTCCAAAATCCCTAAACTGCATGTGCGGACCAGATGCCCCATTTTTGAACAAATATTATTGAGAATCATAAAATGCCCGTCTACAATTTTATGATCCCCTAAGAATTTGTTTCCACAAATTTGGTTAAACAAACCTCAATATCCATTCACACCTTTCAAATTCAAATACAAAAAAATTGCGCCATAAAACGAACCACATGTTCATTTTACCGCGCATCAGCATCTAGAATCATAAATGCGCATCCACAAGATCCTTTATATATTGTTTCCTACCCAAGTGCATTTATGACCTTTTGTTCCTTTCTTTTCCTTTTTGTGATCCCAATTCCAATTGATAAACAAACAAAATGAGTGGCAATTGAGACAGTCTAGATTTGGTGTTGGACGACTCTAGACTCAGACGAGTCGTGATCGGCTGCCGTGTGAGGTAAGACGTCTCGCGATATCGAGAGAATATTAAAAGTTTTGTTTTATAATTGAAAAAGGTTCAGTCGTGCAATTTACTTATTTACTTACGTAAACTAAAAATATTAAATAAAAAAGACAACGTGAGAAAATCAAAGGACCTTTTAATTTTAAAACTAGAGACGACAACGGTAGCCCACGTTTCCCGGAGGACCGGAAGCACGGTGGTGCGCCAGGACTTTAAATTACACTATGTTAATGCTCTGGTATACGGCGCTAATGATTTTTTCGATTTTGTTTTAAGGTTGCGTTCTTCAGTGCGGTTGCGTGTGTGTTGTTATCACCACAACAGTATCGACAAAAAATGAATTAGCAAAATACGCCACGTATATATTCTAATGATCACTAACGCTAATCATACATTACAAAGTCAAGAGAACCCCAGCTCGTCTGCTTCGGTAGTTTCTTCTTATGTACAATCTAAGTGTATGTTGCGCTTGGATTTCAACAAAATTATGTGTATAGTGGTTCTTAAGATAGATGATGCTTGTGGTTTCATTAATCACGAAGCACCAACATTATTAAGGAAAAAAGATACTCGAATAGTGGAGTTCAATAAAAAGTCGTTGGTGTCGTATTTTATTACATCTTGTGATCGATTTTTTACAAGCTTTCACGCCTGTTTTGCTCTATCATACGTAGACCCGTTATAATCACTCACACCCCCTACATATCTCCCCCTCCCAACCAGTTCTCCCTCTCTCGCTCTCACTCTCTCCTACTCCCCGACGCTCTCTCTCCATCCCGTTTTTTCCTCCTCTCTTGTTCGCCCTCTCCTCATCTCGTGATGCATCTAAATTACGTGTCAAAACGATTTACCGCTATTTAGCTATCATTCTTAACTTGTTGATATTGATATCATAATTTTGTTATGCCACTGTTTAAACAATAATTACCACTCAACAAGCGCACGCACCGTCGCCGCCGCCCATTTCGTCCGTCCGTGAAGTCGTGTAGTAACAAATGACTCGCCATCTCCCGAGGCAGATAATATTCGGTTTCCGCTACCCTCATTCCGTGCCCCATTCCCATCTTTAATTTTCTCTACCTATCCTTTAGCCACTTTTCACCCCACGTCCGCTAGTCGCACACGGACAAGTTTACGTTTTGATTAACAACATAAGCAACTGGCAACAACACAAATTAAACTAATTGCAGTTGGTCACGTGAGACAGTTGGCCTTTGGCCTAACATTGGGGGTGGTCTCACCCTCGATAGATAAGAGTGGGCTTTTCAATCTTTTTTAGCTAAACACGTTCGGTTAGATCCTTGGCTAACACTTAAATCAGGGAAAAGGAGCAAAGGACAAATGAACGAACGTGTGCGTATGTCAGTTTGTACTGACTCACTAACGAGGGTAGATTCACACTTGAAAGTGACACTCTGCTGTAGAGCTGTAGAGGCACTGAGATCAGATACGTAGATACTTAAGGCTACCCCCACATGGCATGGTTGTGCCTAGATGGCACAATGTGGGAACTATTCTTTGAAATGGTGAGGTGTGCAACTACCGCCCGGGAAGGGGATGGAGGGTGAAGGGTAGTTTGTGGTACTCTTCGGAAAGCATTGATATGTCACGATTCGACGTTTGATATCTGAAATTAAGATCTGTTTGGTAAGCATGAATCGATAAGAGTTGATGGATGATGAGGGGGCAGGCAGTGTTCTTAAGGTGATGAGGGGTTGTGCTGTGAGCTCCTCATTTGCTTAATGGCATTTGCGGAACGAAAGTGTTGCATTAAATCCTTGGTTTCATTGTTTTGGACACTCTGCCTCTTGTTTAGTTGGGATGAAGATAAAAGTGGATCTGTGTGTAGATGAGTTTTTCAGTGAGAAGAGATATTCAGCAGATTGGAAAAACTGATACGGGATACGGATACTTTTCGTTCCATTCATTTTGATCTTCTTTAAACAAAAATTCATTCTGTTTTTTTTTTTCAAGTACTTAGGAGATGAATTTCAAGTCATGCTTTCGATGATGGTGGTAATGATGATGATGACAGCGATAGTACTACGAGAGACTTCGATAAAGGATAATACAAGATATTTGTAGTGGATTAAGAGGTTAATGTGTTCACGAACTGTGGTTGGTGACTTTTTTCATAAGAACCTTAGACAGAAGGCCACCACTTTGATTTAAAGACAGGAATGGGGATGAAATAGTCGCAAAACCCTTTAGAAAATTGGAATTCGCCCGTGTAAGGAACTGAATTTTAGGGCATCGTACTATAGAATGAAGATTTTAATTTAATTATAAATTGTAATTAATGTAGTGTACTGAGTAATGAAACGACACTACACGCACGCTTCTAATGGTCGTAAAAACTGCAGTACAAGTTTTGCAACATCGAAAACCGACAATACTATATAAAAGGATCTTTTAACATTTAAAGAGGGGCTAAAATATGGGAATGACTCAAAGGTCTTGAGCACTTTTCACCTTAGCGTCGGGGGGGGGGGGGGGTGTTTTTGCCTACCTGAAAATAGAATATAATTCCCTTCACTCTAAGAAATTCGTTATTATTATTATTTATTATTATTTATGGGCCTGTAGGAACTCGGGAGCTCATGAAGTCACCGACTCGACTCCGCCATCGTTCCCTGTCCTGTGCACTCTCCTTCCACGCTTGACCTCTTATCCAATCTCCTCAAGGTCAAACCTAACATTGTCATCCCATCTCCGTTGCGCCCGTCCTACCGGTCTCTTTCCCGTTGGTCTACCGTGAAGAATTCTATGCACGGTCCTGTAGCGATTCTAACAGATACACACGATTCAGAAGCGAAATAGTGAAGAACACGAACGAAAAATCGAATAAGGAAAATACATCAGAACCGTATACCAAGCGATAAATAGCAAAAAAATAATTCACGCCAGTGGAATATAGTCGAGTTTGGAAATCAAGTTCTAAACACGGTCAGTAGTCTGATGCTCCACTGCTTCGCTTTTCAACCGTTTCATCGTGTGTTCAATTCACCTTCTTCACTATCCTTGCTTAACGCTATAGTCCTATCGTTGCCCATTCGCGCTATATGTCCGGCCCATCTTATATTATATATATACGTATTTCAGAAAAGGTGAACCTATAGCGCTGAGTCAGCATTATTAGATAGCTTGTAAAGTTCTTCTTGAGCAGTTGGTTGTAGCGCTCCAGAAACCCTCGCATAGGCAGGGGGTTCCATAATTTTCTCGTTCTGTAATAAAACCAAGTTTTGGTACAGAGGCATACATCTACTAGTCTTTCTCTCAGGGAGCGTGTTAAAAGGACGAGAGATTTCTCAAGGCCGCTCCTAAGGAGACTCGTTGCAGTCGGCACCCTGCTTTCGGGGCTTCCGGGAAGAGTTACGACCGATTGTTCGGGCCAAATAAAACACCTTCTATATTTAAATAGTGTATACATTTATTTAAAAGCTTGGATACCTTTATTTGTTCTCGGCGTACTTGGCTTTCTTTTAACAATAGATTTCTGAATTTAAACTAGCCTAGGAGTTTTCTATTGCATTGATTAATTAAATAAGGATTCCATGGCGTCCTTGCCCTTAGGACGCCAATCGAGACTAATCCTAATCCTAATCTAAAATCCACCCCCCTTTTATACAAAACTTCACTGAGATTTGTATGTGAGAAACTAGGAAAAGGATGGTGTTTGTATCACCTGATGTGATGTATATTTTTTTTTTGCCTACTTGAAGCCCTACTGGACACTAGAGTGTAACACCCTTAGTGCGATAATTTTGTGTTAATGTTCGGGTGCAACGCCACTAAACATCTAAACTGTGTCCTGAATATTCGGGTGCAACGCCACTAAATATCTCAACGGATAAAACCTGGAAATTAAGAAGAAATTCAATGATTAGCTGAGAATACACCGGAGTGGTCGGTTGCATTCTGATTTTAATTTTCGCCTAAAATCCTATATATACAAAAATATCTACACTAATATTATTACATCTAATTGAATACAGAATTCATGCTCGCAACAGGGCATTACTAATCCATACATGAATCTAGGTACAGAGTATTATGAGATACACCCAACAAAGGTAGCATCTAAAAATTCTTAACATAGCGTTATACAATACCAAGCTGAAAACAATAGGCATTTACACAACACAATTTTCGGATGCAAAAACAAAGGAACGCAAGTTCCTGTACAAAGAAGGAACAGAAGTGGTAATTTTTTTATGGCGGTTCATTTGGCGGCAATTCCATTATCACCTCTGCTGTCGAGGATGTTTGCTGATGGAAAATTGGAATTTGTCGGTTGCGGACAAATGCAGATCCTGTTGGTGGGATCTGGTGGTGATGGAGGCATGATGTTGAATTTGTGTTATTGCCCAGTCATAAATTATGGCTGGGACGTGGCATTTACATGAATGGAAACGTCGGCAACTGGCTCAACGTGCTCTCATAAGCATCATAATGGATGGGACGTGGCATTGAAATGCAACGAATGAAAATACGGCGGCAATTGGACAAATGGCTCTCATAAACAGATGGGAAATCTATTTTTAGAACATAGGAAAAATGCAGAATGATTATGCATATCCATGGAGATAAGGATTGTAGGAATTTTGATCTATTTATAGAAATTGTGTGTATACACACCAAATGGACACTTGGTTCATTATCACGTGATTACTGGACATACAATGCATATGAAAATAAGCATTGTGATGCTTGGATTTTAGGAATTTCTGGTAATTGAATAATTGAACATTTGATTCAATACGTCTAAGATTGGATTGAATGTTAGTTTAGGGATATAGATATTATTACTATACTATTTATTGGCCTGTAGGAACCCGGAAGTTCATGACCTCATCGACTCGACTCCACCAGTGTTCCCTGTCCTGTGCACTCTCCTCGATCCGACCTCGTCAAGGTCAAACCTAACATTGTCCTCCCATTTCCGTCGCGGGCGTCCGGTCGGTCTATTTCCCGTTGGTCTACCGTAAATTGACTTCCAAAATTTATTAGAATTATCTACTCACTCCGGTTATTTGAATGCATACCTATTTGGTTCGATTTTTCATCATCATCATCATCGTCGGCACTACAGCCGGGAACCGGTCTTGGCCTTATTTAGCAAGTCCTGAGGCTTGTCAAATTTTCCATAATGATTTGTTTTTTCCGGGCAAAGTCATTAGTCTTGCGCCATGATTTTTCTTACGGAAAACTTAAAAATGAATTAAATGCAAATTGAACACTAATTGTGCCCTTGGCCTGTGATGTAACATATTCTACTTTGACTTGTTCTAAAATCATTTCCACGGTCTTAAGTAAGGAGAAAATGATATTTACTTACCTTTCAGTTATCCGTTATCAGAATTGAATTAGAAGTACTTTTAATTTAGTCATGAATTAATAATTTAGTTTTGAATTTTGTCCACTTATTGGTGTGAAATGGAACACAGTGCGTCGTCCAAGACGGATAATTATATCGGGTTTTCCAATAGGGACTTGACAACTTTTTTTTAAAATAAAGCGCAAACAATTTCAGATATTTCAAAAACTATGGGCTTGAAGTAGAATCACAACATTCATGAATGAAACTCGACTTCGCTCATGTGGCCACCGCGGGCACGTTTGCAGCGGTCGATTCGTTGGACCCAATTTTCGATGACTCGGCCACACATTTCGGCCAAAACGGCCGCTACTTCAATGTTGGCTCTGAACTCTTTCAACGTCGTCGGCTTGCTAGCATAGACCAATGGCTTGACGTAGCCCCAAAGAAAATAGTCTAGAGGCGTTAAATCGCACGAACGAGGCGGCCAACCGATTGGCCCATTTCTTGAGATAACACAATCATCAAACTTACTCTTTAATAAATCGATTGTATCGTGTGCTGTGTGGCTTGTGGCGCCGTCCTGTGGAAACCACATGTCGCCCAATTCTATATTTTCCAATTCGGGCCAAAACTAATCGGTAATCGTGGCGCGATAACGATGGCGATCGTTATCGTCGACGAAAAAATATGGCCCAATGACGCCGCCGGCATGCAAACCGCACCAAACAGTTATTTTTTGTGGATGAAGTGGTGATTCATGAAGCACATGTGGATTTTCACCAGACCAATAATGCATGTTTTGCTTATTGACGAACCCATTGAGCCAAAAATGAGCTTCGTCGTTGAAGATGATTTTGCGATGAAATTCATCATCTTGGCGCATCTTTTCCAGAGCCCAATCGGAGAACGTACGTCGCTTCAAATGGTCCATCGGCTTCAATTCTTGAGTCAGCTTGATCTTGTGTAGGTGTAAACCAAGATCCTTACGCAAAATTCGCCATAAAGTGGTCTGGGCCATGCCCAATTCTTGAGAACGCCGTGGAATTGACTGATTTGGATCGTTTGCTACGGACGCCTGAACGGCAGCGGTATTTTCGACACTTCGACCAACCCGTTGTCTAACTGGCACGGCAACATCACACATATGCAGACCCAAATTTTAGCACTAAACTTGTTATTGCCTGTCTTCTGGGGCGAGAATTACGACCGAAAATTGGAGTTAACGCTCTTAAAGTTGCCGTCACCGACTCCAAATTTCGGTAGTAAATTTTTATAATATGCAGACGTTGTCCGTTCATGTACATAACCATCTTGAGTTTACTGAATAAATTGACAGTGACAGTTCGATGATTAGTGAAAGAGTGCGTTCACAAATTAAATTCAAAGTTGTCAAGTCAATATTGGAAAACCCGATATATATAAAGAGTACCTTCCCCATCAGTCATGCGGTACAAATGTGTCGTGCCGTAAATTAAATAAGTGTGTGTTGAGTAAATTGTAATAAAGTTTAAAAAAAAAGTTTGTAATGGACTACCTTACATAAATGCCGTACATAAGAACAGTTTGGTTCTACGAGAAAGCCAACTGGGAAGGTCTGAACGACTTTTTTGGGGGGTCAAATTGGTCGTTATTTTTCCTCCATAACAATGTTGACTCTATAGCGGACACATTGACAGACACGATTCTACTTAGCAAGCGGACCTTTATTCCAGAGTAAAGAGTATCAAACACAAGAGAAATATGTGGTTTGATTCTGGGTGCAGAGAAGCCATTAAGGCTAAAGAGTTGAGCTTCCCGTTGTATAAATAAACCATACTGAGGAAAACCGAAAAAGATTTAAGAGAGCTAGAAATTACTGCAATGCGTATATTCAACGCGCAAAATTCTTGCATGACCAGAGAGTGAGACAAAAAATACACACTCTCCCACGTGTAGTAGAAATTTCTGGGCATTTATGAAGAATATTCAAAACTCGCTCTCATCATCCATTCCATCGCTTAAAGTCGATGACAGACCAGTCAGCAGTGCAATAGAGAAAGCGAATCTACTTGCTACACATTTTGCAGCCAACTCAACGCTGCCTGATACTACATCAGTTCCACCTCAACTTGAGCATAAGCAGCACACCATGAGACAGATTCGCTTCCGAACGCGTACTGTTGCCCGCGCACTCAAAGAGCTAAACGTACACAAATCTGCTGGTCCGGACAGCATTCCCCCAACCCTCTTGAAGAGATGTTTCTCTTCACTCGCTCAACCACTGCGGAAACTCTTCCATTTGTCTTATTCTACTGGTCGTTTCCCAAATAGATGGAAGTCAGCGAACATTCAGCCAATTCCCAGAAAGGGTGACAAATCATTGCTTTCTTCGACCCATAGCACTAACTTCTATTCTCGCCAAGGTAATGGAATTTTGGGATAATAGTGAAGAACGTGTGATTCGAACTGACGCTATGACAGTTAGAATCACCAAAAATTGAACCAATGCGTAACACATCAGGCTACTGGCCGTGTTCTGAATTCGATTTTTAAACGCAAGTATATTCCACTGATGTGAATTGTTATTTTATCGCTATGGTATACGGCTCTGATACATTATCTTATTCGATTTTCGTTCGGTGTTCTTCACTATTTGCTTGTATATTGTGTGTGTATCTGTTAGAGACGCCACACTACTCCCTCCTCAGTAACTTCGTCACGATCAATTTCGTGTGCGAACGACGAAGCGAGAGATCGCCGGAGCAGGCGAGTGTGCCGGTCCTCTATGCGGAAGTCATGATCGTGTGTGAAGTTCTGTTTACTACGGGAAAGTGTGTGCTGTGTGTACAGATGATGTCGGGGTCACCAATTATGGCGTTTGGGATGATAGTGAAGAACGTGTGATTCGAACTGACGCTATGACAGTTAGAATCACCAAAAATTGAACCAATGCGTAACACATCAGGCTACTGGCCGTGTTCTGAATTCGATTTTTAAACGCAAGTATATTCCACTGATGTGAATCGTTATTTTATCGCTATGGTATACGGCTCTGATGCATTATCTTATTCGATTTTCGGTCCACAGGAGATCTGATGGTGTACCTTACCGAAAAGTGGAGCCATTCCATCCACTACCTCGGTGAAAGCAAGGTAGTCGCATTGGAATTTTCGAAAACCTTCGACAGACTTTGGCATGCAGCCCTTTTGACAAAATAGCATTCATATGGAGTGGACAATTCCCTGATCGAATGGATAAGAGACTATCTTTCTGGTCGTTCAATTCAAGTGGTTCTTGATGGTGTCAAATCTGTCTCCCATCAAATTAATGCAGGTGTTCCCCAGGGTTCGGTACTCTCATCCACTCTCGTTCTCATCTTTATAAATGATCTCTTGTCAATTACTCACAACCCAATTCACTCGTTTGCTGATGATAGCGCGTTGAGTTTCTCATACTCACACGAACACTCCCGTCCAAACTCTTCGAACGTCACTAGAACCAGCAGCTTATGCTTGATACATTGAATTCAGACCTCAACAAGACATATCAGATTATCTAACCGAGTAGAATTCAATGCCCTAAAAACCCGGTGCTGCCTCTTGTCGTCAAAGGTGAACCGCAAAGTAAATATATTGTCTATGAACGGCGCTTGCATCGACGAAGCCAAGGAATTATCAATCGTCGACACTTGAATTAATTCGACTCTTAACTGGAATGACCACATATTTGAAGCGAAAAGTGCAGCTAAATATATGGGATTCCTTAAGAGATGCAAAATATACTTCACTCCATGCAACCTGGCCACTATTTACAAGGCGTATATTCGACCAAAAATGGAGTTCAACTCCTATATTTGGTCAGGCGCATCCAAAACTGCACTACACGTGCTCGACAAGATTCAAAAACGAGCAGTGAAACTTACTGGGGACCCAGCCATAAGTCGATCAATTCCGTCGAACACAGGCGCAACGTATCATGCCTATCTCTTTTCTATAGGTATTACCATGGTCGTTGGTCAACTGAACTTGCTCAATCTGTTTAGCCTCCTCAGACATTTTCCGATACCCTTCAATCTGTGAATGCGCATCAGTTCACGTTGAAAGTGGACTTCAGGCGCACAAATAAACATAGAGAGAATTTCCTTAGCCGAACCACACGAATGTGGAATGTTCTGCCCGATCATGTGTTTCCTGGCCGTTGTGATGTCCAGACATTCAAAACCAATATTCATCGACGCCTCCTTTCCTTATCCACTTCCTCTCCATCCGCTCGCACTGTGCTCACTTTTAGGGTACTTCAAAATCTCCTTTTATGCGCGCGTTAGTATTTAAAAAAAAAAAAAAAAAAAAAAAAATTTGTTAGTGTTTTTAGTGTGTGGTTAAATGTTACACTTTTTGTGTTACAGCATACAAATGAGATATCACACATAAACGTAATGTTCCATAACATCAAATGATTCAAAAAGGACGCCATGACAAAAAAATAACATGTCGTGATGTTAAATGACGTCAATATATTTTACAACACTTTTAAGAATCTAATGGCCAATTAGATCGGCGCAGCTGATAACGTGATTGATGTGTTATTCAACCATCTTGAAGAACAACATTCGTCCTATTTCGCACTTTAGATATATTTTACTACAGCATAACGGAGTTTATTGTACAATCTTCTAAACTTCTAAACACACATTCGTATGTGTGCCGGGAACATAAATCAGGGTATATTTCGATATATGTCCCCGACCTAAAAAATAAATAATTCGTTCTCTCAGAAACAATGACAAATCAAAACATGGACTGATTCTATAATTCCCGTCCTCGAGTGCTTGAAACCTTACATACTTGTAACTTGGATTAGTCAGTTACCCTTGGTGTTTTGTAAAAATATTAATCCTCAAATCCAACATCATTTTCGAAATCTCTGCAACCCACTTTGGCTTCTGAATCCGTACAAACTCCCGTTGCCACCGCAAACATGGTCTAACAGACAGAAATTATGTCCTCACAAAGGATTATTTGGTCCTACTGCATCACAACTGAATCCTGAGTAAACAACTAGATTTCCTGTCTCGCACAATGAAAAATAAGGAACAAGAAAAAAAGGAATGAATTTCCTGCAACAATTGGTGTTTGCATATCAAGGATACGTTTCTTTTTTTCCTTTTATTTCCTTGTACCAGTCTGGGTCTACGGAAAAAGATCAAGTGCACGCTTCAGTTAATTTGCGCAAATACTACTTGACGGTAGAATAGTTAACGGCGAAGGATTCAATATAAGATAGGAATGCACAGCGGCATCAAAAGGGTACCACGGACGTGTGTACGTGTACCTACGTACCCGGTTACAGGACTTTCAAAACTCCTATCCTGTTCGTGAATGCTTCAATGAGAGCAGTTTTATTTTCCATTCTAGGTTTGTCAAAATTGGTGGCATACGCGATTTGCGCGATTCGCGGAGTGTTAGTCGTCCACAGACCGATGTAAGACATCTATATTTGGAATTTCTTAACTGACACCGACTTGTCCTTTTCTCATCGTAAATTGCTATCGAGGGTAAATCAAAGTCCTTGGGGAAGTTGTCGCGGCCAATTCAGGTGGCGGTGTTCTTAAACACGAATAAATTACAATGTCAACCGACAGTATTTAAATTTCTGGAAGGGGAAAGTAATTTAATTGTATTGTGCGCTCTTGCTGTTTCGTAATTAATGAAATGTCAACATTGAGTATATCAATGTTAAAGGAATTAGCGGTAAGAGAACCACCGTAAAGGAAACGAGCGTAAAGGAAATCGACTTTAAGGAAGTTGACATAAATTGCGGATTTTACTGCCTTACGTTCCTGGAATTGGAGTGAAAAGAAGGATCGCGTGTGTAAAAGAATCGTGGGGACACAAATTGCGTGAACCGTAGTGTCTATTTAAAATAAATAATGCATGTTTTTGGGTTAAGGTCTTTTCCTACCTATTTCAATTGCAACACTACATTTCAGATAGTTTTTAGATATACATCAAAACTCAATCACAGTGGCCCGTTTTACTTATCGCTTATTTCACACATTGGTATGCTTATATATGTGGTATGACTTTAAAAACAGCAAAATGATACACGCTACACGGCATATCGAACCGCAATTCCCTGAAAAAATTCTCCGGAGAACGCCACAAACCACATAAGAATTCTTCGTCATTTGAGGAGTTCAGTCACTGCTTTGGCAGTGAAGCAGTTCCTAAGCAAAGTCGAGTCAGTTGGGGTTAAGAAGTTTTAATCTAAGTCAAGTTACAATACTTATGTTCAGTCATTTCCGCTTGAAAACTGATTTGAAGGAGATCTGTCCCATTATTATAGAAGAAATGTATTGAAATACATTAAGTTTTTAATCTGGAAAGACAATCTTTTGACTAGCTAGCACCGCAATTATACAACCCACAATATGAAAAGGGAAAACCGCCATCACGTCAGGATTATGTTATATAAGAGCACATCAACAATTGGTACTTCAAATCAGATTCTTTCGAGCCGGATCTTGGCCTGTCACCAAATCGCTCAAATCAAGGAAAACGCTGGCACGCCCAATCTACCCAGCCCACAGCAAGTAGTACCAACCATCAGTGCGGAAAGAGGTGATTACACTATACCTAGGACCAAGCACACCGGAAGGGGAAAATAAGCGAAAGTTATGTTTTTTATTTTCACTTAGGTGAAAAGAAATACACTTTTAAATAAAATTTATATTTTTATTTATTTAATCTTGGTGAGTAAAGGAATCGTCTTTCTCTTCGGAGTGTCGCTTCTTAACTGAACTTATTCTAACATGAAATCTTATACCTAGGCTTATCTGTCTACGTTGCATTATAGTATCTTTCTCACGATGGATATTATATTGCAATTTGCTTAATCTCCATTTTCGTGTTTCCACGAATTCTTGTTAATTGTGACCTTTGAGTTTATTCTTAAGGAATTGATGGTGCCTTCTGATATAAAGAATTCCGGAGGTAAACTAGTCTCCCATTCGGATCTCCGGGAGGACTATGTCAGGGGGAACATCATGTAGATATCATGATAAATAACGGAACTTTAAGAGATTCGTCATCGCATAACGAGGCTCGCTCTAGTTAACACCCAAAACATGAAAATAATTTTATCTATAATGAGTCAATCCACAATATATATTACAATCTACATTACGGATGACTCAAATCTACATTACGGATGACTCAACATACAATCTACATTACGGATACATTTATTATCTATAGAATACTCATTATCATTTCTTTATATTCACTAGCATCCTTAGCAACTGAAAATGTATAAAAACGAAACATTCACAACTAGAATGGTAATTACTCTAAGCCACGAACATAGTTCGGACATTGTTTTCAGAAGTCTTTTTGTAAATATAGTCATATAAGTGAAGGAAAAAATAAAGACACCGTCAAGGAAGAACTAAACCTCTTTTTGACAAAAAAAAAATATTGTTTTCCTTTCTGTGGCGGCAGAGAGAATAACTGGCGATCCTGCCATCGTGTTTGAAGATCCAGCAAGAAGAGGAATTACAGCGAAAGGCTCCAAAAAAATTGTCGCAGCAGTTTAAAAGGAGGACTGGAAACCAATAACGATCTCTCATCAGTCATTCATACAGTTCAGCTGATAGAAAACACATCCTGGACAGTGAGCTGTTAGAAGACACATACAATTTAAAATTTATTTAAAACAAAATAGATAAATAAAAAAAATTTAAAATTTAAATTTAAAAAAAAAAGAAAAAAAAAAAAGTTTGGAGAAAAAAAAAACAAAAAAAAACAGTGGGAAAACAAATGTTTCTTAGTGAACAGGAAACAACTTTAGGTTCGTTTATTTTTAATTTAAGCCATATTTTCAAATTTATATTTGTTTTAATTTAGAAGCATTTTTTAGGTCTGCTTGTTTCCCGTCTTGGTTTTTGTTTGTTCCTCTTCTCTTTTCCTTGCGCCCCACGCGTTTTTTGTTTCTTTTTGTGCTCAATGTTTGCAAAATCGAAATAGATGGACACCTACTCTTCTCATGGTGTGGGCCATCAGCCCGATCAGGGCATGATGGCTCTCATAAAGAGATTAAGGGAGGACCTCGAGGCTCTCAAGGCAGAAAACGCTGTCTTGAGAGATTAATTGTCGCGACTGGAAGCCGCACCACCCGCATCCCCGTCCAGTGCCAGATCGGAGGCTTCTGATTCGGAATCGGAGCTCGAGCCCGAGTTGGAAAGTCTCACTGAGAGTTCCGACGAATCAATGGACGACGGTGACTCGCGCACCCCCACCCCAAACTCGTCTAGAGCCCCTAAGCGGAAGACACCGCTTCCAATCATAAACTGCGAAGGGGGACCCTCCAATAAGCGTGTGGCCACCGGCTGCCCACCAACGCCGCACCCCAAACTGTTGTCGAACCCCGCGATAACTCCAACTCATGTGAGGGTCGTACCTCCGCAGGAGCCTTGCCCACCACGGCCAACTCCATTAATTAACCCAAAACCAAAGGCTGCTTGTGTACCCAACACTGTTCAGCCAGAGGTCGGGGAACGCCCACCTGTTTCTAAGAAGAAACAGCAACCCGGGGTCTTTGCACGAGACCTCAATTTAAAAAATTTCGTCGGTGACATGAACCGGCTAGGGATTTCTAACTTCAAGGCAAAGACCTTAAGCCCATCCCTAAATAAAATCATAGCCTACGATAGGGAAACCTATCGCACGGTTAACGACAACCTCAAGGCCAAGGAGGTGAATTATTACACCTTCACTCCGGCCGACGAAAAGTCGAGGACAATCCTCTTAAAACGAGTCGCTGCCTCTTGGGAAAAGGACGACATCGTAACTGCTCTTGAGGCAACATTTCGTAACGTCAAATTCATTGACGTCAAAAAATTCTCTCCCCCACAACGGTTTGTGAACATCAGACCGCAAAGATACACCAAGCTGAACATATGGCAGCTTCTCCTTGCCCCAGGAACCGACATAGATTCCATAATACGGACAAAGTCGCTTCCAACTTTACATCAGCAAGTTGTCTTCGAGGTATTTCATAACAGAGAAATACCTCAATGCAGACGTTGCCAACGTTTCGGGCATGTCTCCCGAAACTGCAACATGAGTCGCCGTTGCGTTCGTTGCGGAAAATCCCACGATATTGGCAAGTGCGAACTACCGCTAGCGAAATACGATCCCGCAACAAATGTGCAGGATGAAATAACACTGCCAACTTGCTGCAACTGTGGCAACAACGGAGATTCGGCTAGTTATAGAAATTGTCCTAAATATAAGGAAATTAAACAAAGATCCAAGGAGACTCGAGCTAAGCAAACAGCCAAGTCAGACTTCGGAAAACAGGCCACACAAAACCTCATCCAAAATGGATTCACATTTGCCGACATGCTTAGGGGTCAGCAGGCAAGGAATACAAAAACTCTTTCAACTCCTCCCCCTCAAAAACATATCCAAGTCCCTAAGCGAGCCCCGGTAAAGGCCAACACGACGCCTCAAATTCAAGCGGTGGTGCAAAAGCCTCCGAGGGGGCAATCTTCAACGCTCGAGAAACTACTTAGTTTCTCCCGCTTAATTGAGGATATCCGACCCCGATATGAGAAACTATCAACCGAGGCAGAGAGGGAGGCCCTCCTTTTCACTGCATATGCAAGACATACCCTCCACAATGGATAAATGTCAACTCCCTTGTTTCGCATTCCAAGCGTATGATAGTTTCTGACTTCATAAAGGAAAACCGGGCGGACGTGGTACTTGTAACCGAAACTAGGTTGCATCCATGTCACCGTTCCGTATTCCCAAACTTCTCCATGATTCGAAGAGATCGAACCCTCACTGGCGGTCCCACCATCAACGGAGGCGGAACTTGTATACTGGTTAATAGCGGACTTCGCCATGAAGCTATTGACCTCCCACACCTAGAGTCCATAGAGGTATCTGGAGTTGAACTGCATCTGGCTAGTAATGGTAGAGTGAATATATACTCCGTATACCACTCGCATAAAACCAATAATGGCCCCATTGATCCCGAAGATATCGGCAAACTAATAAGGACCTCGGGGCATACACCCTTCATCATAGGCGGCGATTTGAACTCCAGACAACCCCACTGGAACAACTCTGTCTCTTGCCCAAATGGCACAAAACTGTACCGATGGTACACCGCAAACATGTATGCCCTCAACCTCGAAATAGTCGCACCTACGGCTCGTACTCGAGGTAACTCAATTCTGGACATATTTATTGTGTCCAAAGACTTACTTCCACAAATCACTCCTCCTCAAGTTTCAGCGGGTGTATCTGACCACAATGCTGTGACCACATTCATTCGCGGCTATCGAGCATCCCGGGCTCATATCAGATACATACCCGATTATGGGCGGACAAATTGGGACAACTTCAATATTACATTGAACGATAAACTCCACCATTTCTCTCTTCCCACTGACAGGAACCTAACGAGGGTTCAGATAAACAACGTTGCAAAACGACTTCACGAGATTCTAGTTGAAACTTCGGAGACTCATGTCCCGAAGTATAAACTTGAAAAGACCTATCAGATTCCCCATGACGACATCACTCTTCGTCTCATCCGGGAGCGTAAAAAGCTCTACAGAATGAGATATCGTCACTGCTTTACGCAAAGGGAGCCATTATTGCGATCCATTATTCACAATATTGGTACACTGATAAAACAGAGAATCCAAAACAATCGTACCCGACAATTGGAAGACAAGCTGAAGGGTATTCAGATGGACCAGAACGTTTATAAAAATGTTAAAAAGATATGTGGCACTTCCCGCATCACTGGGCCAATTATGCACAATGGTGTTGTTGTCAATAACGACACCAATAAAGCAAATATAATCGGAGAGACCTTCGAAAACAATCACAAACTCACCCTCCAAGATGGCGACCCGGAAACTAATGCAATCGTTAGTTCAGAGGTCCACAGTAAGTTGGACGACTTCAAAGAGCCAATTGTCTTTAACCCAACTAACAGTGCATACTTCGATGACACACGTGATAATGGTCACGGTTTCATCACACCAAATACCCTACAGAGTCTGGTTAAATCTCGACACCCTAAGAAGTCACCTGGTATCGACAACATGTCATACCACTCGTTGCGAAGGCTTTCTGCCTTATTCTTTATAAAGCTCTCCATTCTGTTCAACCATGCTTACAACATGGGGTACTTTCCCCAAGCTTGGAGGCACGCTATTATTTGTCCAATAGCAAAAGTTGGGAAACCAACGTATCACCCCTCAAGCTTTCGCCCTATCTCGCATCTCACTTGCATCAGCAAAATATATGAAAAATTCATATACGAGAAGCTAACCAACTTTGTCAGTGCCAGGCACCTAATACCTGATTTCCAATTCGGATTTCGAAGAGCGCACAGCACCACTATGGCTCTCAATTTATTTCAAAACCACGTCTGCGTGCGGCTCTTTAATAAGGAACCCACCGTTGCGGTAAGCCTAGACATTGAAAAAGCTTTTCATACGACTTGGATCGAAGGTCTCGCTTTTAAACTACTGAATACTGGCCTCAGTAGAACGCTATGTAGCATCATCTACCAGTTCGTTCTAAACAGAACCTTCCAAGTTAGAATGAATGGAAAGCTTTCCCGAACTTTTCACGCCGCTGCAGGCGTACCACAGGGCTCCATTCTAGGCCCCATCTTATTCAATATTTACACCTCCGATATTCCCCGCCCTGTGGACGGGAGAGTAAACCAAATATGCTATGCGGATGAGGTCCTAGTGTACACGTCAACCAAAGGCCCTAACCTCGCAACAAATCGACTCAATCGTCACTTGGACGAACTGTATCAGTATTACAGTCGATGGAAAATCCGACTTAATCCATCCAAAGCAGTAGCCATAATTCTGAGTAGTAAACACTCCCAACCTACTTCTCGATATTCACAGAATATTCGAATAAAAATGGGAGATACTACGATTAGACCACAGGACAAGATGAAATATCTTGGGGTCACTTATACCCCAAAAATGAATTTCATCAAACATGTGACCCACATTCTCCAAAGGGGCCTTGGTCGGTCTAAGCAACTGCACAACATCCTGAAGTGGAGGAACAAAGTTGACACCAAAGTTAAGCTTCTCTGCTATAAGCAGCTAATCCGATCTGGAATATCGTACGCCTTTCCCATATGGTCCTGCATATCTTCGGCTCAAATGGAAAGACTTCGGGTTTTCGAAAGGAAACTCCTCAGAAGATGCACCAATCATTCTAGAAGGCCTGACGGTCGTCATTACCCCAACTCTCACCTATACGAAGGCGCCCCCATTACCCCTATCGACGAGTACTTGCCTCAATTAGCATATAAGTACCTCGAAAACATTCAGAACAGCGAGAACCTACTTGTGCGGGACTCTTGCGTTCTTGACCCTTCTCTCTCTATATCTCTTCGGATCAAACCCCCACAATTTCTTCTTCAGTACAAAACTGAAGAAAGCACCCTTCCCAACAACATTCCCCTCTATAATAGAGGATTCCTGGACCCATCCCATAGGGTCTACTATTAACAAACCAAACACACGAGCGCACAGTACAAGACGGCACAAACACAAACATACACACCGACCAAAGCGCAGATTATCAGACGCCAAAGACGTGATCTGCGTTTACTACCGCACCCAAGACCTACGTACGATTTCTTTCCCACCATCCCTCTATACAAGTAGTTAGAGAACACTTGGACTAACACTGTCCACACTATCCTTGGATACCCCCTCTTTTTTCTTTTCTTTTCAGATGCCGCGAGACCGAGCCCAACATCCTCACGGATGTGGGTGATTCTGGTTATCGCAAGATGACCAGAAGTCAGAGACAAGATGAAGGACACATATGTCCTGTCTCGCTAAATTCGGCCATCTCGCCACAATTTTTTTTTTTTTTTTTTTTTTTTTTTTTTTTTTTTTTTTTTTTTTTTTTTTTTTTTTTTTTTTTTTAATAAGGATCTCTCACACAGGCGGACCAAAAACCAAGACGAACCTCAGCAGCAGCAAAAGCAGCGATATATCTAGGTGAGTCAGAGTAGTGTCAGTGCAGAAAAAATCACATAGTGGTGAAAGTGACTGAGCTATACAAGCAACGAGCTCCATAGGAACTCCACATCAACCGACACATGAAAGACCGAAAGGATAAGAAACACCGATGGAATCCAATAAAACAAGGAAAATTAAACAGCAGTAAAAGTGAAAGTGAAAGTGAAAGTGAAAGCGAAAACAACAAATACAGTGGAAATCAAACAACTAGGAACATGGAACAACTCGCAGAATTACAAGCCCAGATGACAGTAATCCTGAACAATCAGAAAGCGCTAGATGAGCAGAACAAAATCCTGGAATCCCAAAACAAAGAACTAAGAGACGAAATGATGACGCTAAAATCAGGAATCCCAACACCGATCATAACAAAAAAATTGGAACCTATCAAACTGGCAATAACGAGACCAGAACAAATTGATATCAAGGTGTTCGAAGGCCTACCTACATTCCAAGGAAAAAACGAAGAATACAGAGCTTGGAGGAGCATCGTATGGAGAGCCATGGAAAATATAAAGGAATTCCAAGCCACAAGTCAATATTACACATGCCTTTCATTACTCAGAGGAAAAATCCAAGGAGCAGCCTCAAACCTTTTGGTCACATACAACACAGTGTTTAACTTTTACGCCATAATAAATCGACTAGACTACGCATATGCTGATAAAAGGCCATTGTATGTCCTACAGGAACAACTTAAAGGAATCAGACAAGGGAGACAGAACTTATCGGAATACTACAACGAAATCAACAAAGCCCTGAACTTAGTGTTAACAAAAATTGAGATGGACGGAGGACAAAACACAGAACCACTAGTAAAAAATGCTTTGGAAGAAGGAGTAAGAACTTTTATACAAGGACTACGGTGCGAATATACCCGAGGAACACTATATGCACACCGCCCCGAAGATCTAGAGAACGCCTACGCCATAGAAAGCACAATAATCCACGACAACGAAGGCTACCGAATTGGCCACCAACAACAGTACAGGTACAACGAACAAAATACCTACCAAAGAAGATGGCCACAACACCAAACGGGAAATTATAACAAACCCTTAAAACTACAAGGAAACTACAACAACCAGCATTTTACACCAAGATACCCTGAAAATAGAAATTGGGAACGAAACGAAAACTTCAGGAACTACAACAACACCAGATCCCAACCAAATGTCCGAGTACAATACTTGCAAAGTGGAAACTTCAAAACTAAACCCAGATACCAAACAAATGGTGATGTACAACAAATACAACAATATCCAAAAATGGAACCAGATCCAGAACCAATGGACATAGATGCCTCAACAACCTCCAGACAAAGAATGAATGCCTTCAGAGAACCTCGTGGAAACCAGCACTTCAACAACCTAGCAGAAGAAGACAATGAATCCATGGAAAATAACGTAAGTGAAACCGAAAACTTTATCATAAAAGAATTTTGTAGCTCAGAGAGTAGGTTGCCTATAATTTCACTAAAAAACTTAAGAAATAATAAAGAACATAAAATTTTACTAGACACTGGGGCAACTCACAATTACTGTAAAAAAACATTGATTTAAGTACAAGAATACCTATAAAACAAAAACTAACAAATGTCATTCACGGGTCTAGTGCTATACAATACAAACGCGAAATTTTCATATTTAATAAGGAACTCGAATTTTTTGAATTAGAAGAATTAAAAGATTATGACCTCATATTAGGTATGCAAGGCTTAGAAAAATTAGGAGCAGTTATAGATATAAGCAGGAGGAAATTTACTATAGGAACACAAAAACAAAAATTAAACTACATAGTAGGTAATAGCAGATACCAGGCGGAAATTGAAGAATTAGTTAGGGAAAATAAAAAAACCAATAAAAATTTACCTTATACCACAAATATCCAAGCTACGATACGGACGAAAAACAATGACCCTGTATGGTCAAAACAGTATCCTTCTCGTATCGCTGATCATGAGTTTGTAAACTCAGAAATTGGAAACCTGCTGGATAAAGGAATAATACGACGCTCGCAGTCGCCCTATTGCAGCCCAATTTGGATAGTAGCAAAGAAAGGTATAGACGAAAATGGGAAACCCAAACGACGCTTAGTAATAGACTTTAGGAAATTAAACAATAATACGATCCCAGATAGATATCCAATGCCAAACATACAACTTACGATACAGAATTTAGGAGAAGCGACATTTTTTTCGACGGTAGATTTAGAATCCGGATTTCATCAAATTTTAATGAACGAAAAAGATAGGGAAAAAACAGCATTCGCTGTTAACGGTGCTCTCTATGAATTTAATAGAATGCCATTCGGATTAAAAAATGCTCCCGCGATCTTCCAACGCTGTGTGGACGATATACTACGCCCCTACATAACAAAATTTGCATACGTCTATATAGACGATGTAATCGTGTTTTCCAAAACGGAAGAAGAGCATATCGAACATTTAAGACTATAATGAAAGCACTAACAGACGCTAGACTAACAATCTCAGACGAAAAATCACATTTTTTTAAAACATATGTTAGATTCTTAGGATACATAATAAGTCATAAAACAAAAAAAACAGACCCTGAGAAAGTAGAGATTATAAGAAAATACCCAGAACCAAGCAATTTAAAAGAATTACGCGCATTTTTAGGATTAGCAGGCTTTTATAGAAAATTTGTCAAGAGTTATGCAACTCTGGCTCGACCTCTCACAGAACTGCTAAGAACAGAAGAACTAATAACAAAACGAAATAGTGAGGAATACAAAATAACCCTAAATAAAGAACAAAAAGAGAGTTTTGAAATACTAAAAAGAAATTTAGAAGAATGCATGGAATTAACACAACCAGACTACTGTAAACCTTTTGAATTAACAACCGACGCTTCAAACATAGCAATTGGCGCAGTTCTGTCACAGCAAAATAAGCCCATTACCTTCGTCTCACGAAGTTTAACAGCTACAGAACAAAACTACGCCACGAATGAAAGGGAATTAGTCGCGATTATATTTGCACTACAGAAACTTAACCTTTATATCCAAGGAGTCTCTGAATTAACGATCTATACAGATCATCAGTCATTGATTTATGCGCTATCAGAAAAAAACACAAATAGCAAAATTCAAAGATGGAAAAACATCATAGAAGAATATGGGGCACAAATTAAATATAAACCTGGCAAACAAAATATGGTCGCCGACGCTCTTAGTCGCGAAAAATGCAATACATCCACTTTAGAAAGTGCACACTCAATTAGTAGCTCCCCAGAAGACAAGATAAAAAGCGTAGCTAAATCAGTCAATTTTTTTTTTTTTTTTTTTTTTATTAGACTTCTCTCGGGAGAGGCGAACCTATAGCGTCGAGTGGGCGCCCCGAGATGCCATCAAATAACTGTTGCAGTTCTTTTTGAACAGTTGCAGGTTGTAACGCTCCGGGAACACTCGCGTGGGAAGGGAGTTCCACAGCTTCCCCGCTCTGTAACGGAACAAGTTCTGATACAGGGATGTTCGCGCTGTAGGGAGATGAACCACAAACGGGTGCGATCCGTCGGATTGTCTTGTGGAGCGCATATAGACCGAATTGCATGGAACAATGCCAAGAATCTCCGTAGAACAGCACCCGTGATAATATCTGTAGAACAGACAGAAGTCGGCCACGTGCCTTCGATGTAATAGCGACTGTAGTCCCGACGTCAGCACCGAGTCCCCGATCAGGCGGATCGCTCGTCTTTGTACGCTCTCAAGTAGGTCGAGGGTATGTTTAGGAGCCGAGCTCCAAACATGAGAGCAATATTCGACCGCGGGTCTAATTTGAGATTTATATAGGAGAAGAAGTTGGGTCGGAGTAAAATATTTCTTGGCCCTAAAAAGATAACTCAGTTTTCCTGAGGCTGATCTGGCGATACCCGATACGTGTTTATGCCATGATACATTCCCACAGACCGTGACGCCGAGCAATCTCAAACTTTCCCCAGCCTCGAGGGCCCGGCCATTCATCATCAGCTGTGGAACCGATGATCCGGTTTTCTTTGTGAATGTTGTATACTGGGTCTTCGTTGCGTTGAAGTCGACAAGATTGGCCTTTCCCCACTGCAGGACTTTATCTAGATCCTGGTTCAGAGAGTCAATCTGTCTACATCTCAGCTGGTGCGACGTTGATGCACCAATCGGCCGATCACTCGAAAAGGAGGAAATAAGCGTACTATCATCCGCAAAACTGAACACTTTGTTATCCGTTGTCTCCAACAAATCATTTATGTGAAGCAAGAACAAGGTTGGAGCCAAAATAGAACCCTGGGGCACCCCCGAATTAACAGGATACAGATCCGAACACTCGCCGTCCACAACAACTCGGATCGATCGATTCTCGAGGAAGCTCCTCGTCCAGTTGCAAAGCTGTTGGGAAAGTCCATATGAACGAAGTTTGCTCAGCAATGCCCCGTGCCAGACGCGGTCAAAAGCCTTGGAGATATCTAATGCGACCGCCCTTGACTCACCATGCCGTTCAATCGCAGATGTCCATATATCGGTTATAAGTGTCAACAGGTCTCCTGTGGACCGCCTGCCACGGAATCCGTATTGACGATCATTCAGAAAACCGCTGCACTCCAAATACTTAACCAACTCTGTATTGATGACTTTTTCCATTACCTTAGATAAAATAGACAGTAATGCTATCGGACGGTAATTTTGTGGGAGACACTTTTTTCCCGTCTTTGGGATTGGCTGAACTCGAGCAGTTTTCCAGCAGACAGGAAAGGTCCTCCGTGCATAAGATAAGCGGAAGAGTCTGCCAAGAACCGGCGATAGTTCTGGAGCACAGTTCTTAAGGACTATTGCTGGTATTCCGTCCGGGCCGGTTGCCTTCCTACAATCCAGTTCACGTAGAATGCGCTGAATAGTGCGCGGACGAAATCTCACATCCCGCATGGAAGACTGTACCGGCGAGATCACGGGTGGCTGCAAAAGGCCGGGATCGAGGTTTGAATTCGCGGAAAATAAATTCGCGAACACATTAGCTTTATCCTTTGGATTCGGGACTAACGTTCCGCTGTCTGTCACCAACGGAGGGAAAGAGGAGGAAGCAAAGTTACTGCTGACAGCCTTTGCCATTGACCAGAAGGAGCGCGAACCAGTTGGGCACCGAAGGAGCTTATTGATCACCCTGTCGTTGTGAGCCTTCTTCGCGGTATCAATCGCCTGGTTACACACGTTTCTGATTCTAACAAAATTCGTTCTGTTAACATCGGTGGGATGGGAGCGCCATTGCTTAAAACCTCTATTTTTTGCCGCTGTAATCAGCTCGCATTTTTTGTCAAACCAAGGTTTATCAGACGAACTTCGTTTGATGGAATGTGGAATATAGATCTCCATCCCCAGAAGAATAATCTCTGACACCGACTCCGCGCAAGCGTTAACATCGGAGTTTCCGAAGCACATCTCGGACCATGGAAAGGATGCGAAGAAATCTCGCATATCGTCCCAATTAGCGGCCCCATACTTCCATGCATGGCGAAGCTGTCTAGGCCGGTTATTCGCTTGGTATGCAAGTGCTTGCGCGACAGATACCAAGCAGTGATCTGAGTTTCCCAGTGGCGCAGAAACCTCTGCGGTATAAATACTCGGTTCGGATGTCAAAAACAGATCCAGGGTGTTCGCATAATCGCCTCGGGCATCCGGTATTCGCGTTGGCTCCCCCACGAGTTGAGTCAAGTTGTGGTTTACAGCAAACATCTCCGCCAGCGTCCCAGCCTCGGCGGTTCTGTTAGAATGTAACAACCAGTCGAAATTGTGCACATTAAAATCGCCAAGGACAATAATTTCAGAAGCTGGGTGGTTGATCTGTATCCAGTCGATGGTATGTGAAAGATGTTCGAAAAATGTCGCCGGTCGATCGTCATTCGGGGAGCGGTAAAGACAACAAAGAAATTTAACGGAATTCCTCAGTACGACCCTCAACCATATGATGTCCATATTATTGGGTTCCAACGCCTCCATCCTCTGGCAAGCCAGATCGGACCGTGCGAAGACGCAGACACCGCCCTTAAAACGGAATCTCGAATGTAAGTCGTATCCTGAGCAACGAAGATATGTCGAATCAGTTGACGAATCGACCTGGGTCTCAGTTAGGGCAAGGATATCAGGTTTCGTTGTTTGCAAATATTGGTGGACGGCGTTTACATTATTATTGGTGAAACCGATGCCACTGATGTTACAAAATGCCGTCACCAGTCGAGCATGGGCCGAGCCTCGAGAGCTAGCCCGGTAATGTGATGACGAACCTCTCAAAGTTCCATTATTTGTCATGATATCTGCATGATGTTCCCCCTGACATAGTCCCCCCCGGAGATCCGAATGGGAGACTAGTTTACCTCCGGAATTCTTTATATCAGAAGACACCATCATGACATATCTCCGTGTCAGTCCGGGCCATCAGCCACACATTCGAAACACCGTCGAAGATTTCTCTCGGCGATATCGCGGAATGTACAGCGTGACGGGGTGGTATCTCACCTTGGGACCGACTACCACCTAACCAACCTTTTCTCGAACCGGTCCATCAGCCAAGCTCAGAAAGATGGCCAGGGATTTCTCCCGACCATTTCACGGAGCCTAAAGCTTGATGGGGTGGTATTTCACCGGGCGCACAGGGCGTTGGGACCCCGGCTACCACTCGGCCTTTAGTCGCCTCTTACGACAAGCTGGCCTAGCTGTGAGTATATTCTAACGCCCTACTCACAGGGCCGGTACAAAAATCAAATCTACATAGAATTCTCAACCGAAACAAGTTTAACTACAGAAATAATTTTTCCTAACTATAAAAGACACCATATAAAAACAGATAATTTGGAAGACATTACCCCTATATTAAAAGAAATCATAAATCCAAAAACCTTAAATGCCATACATTGTGACGAGATCACCCTCTACAATATCAGACCCCAAATCGAACAAACATTCCAATGCGAAAAGATAATCCACACCCCAAACTCCGTAAAAGACATTCAAGATAAAGAACAACAATTAGAAATAATACTGAAAACCCATCAAAGAGCACATAGATTCTGGAAAAACAATTTTAAAGAAATAACAGAAAACTACTTTTGGCCAAAAATGGAAAAGGAAATAAAGAAAATAGCTCTGAAATGTCAAAACTGCCTTACGAACAAATATGAAAGACACCCCAAGGAACAAATCATTAAGCCACACAATCTACCGAATCTACCCGGAAAAGAAATTCAAATGGATGCATTTTTCTGCGAAAAAAGAAAGTATATCACAGCAGTTGATACGTGTGTTGTATTCCAGAATACTACCCTTTATTAAATTTAACACTGAATCTCCTTACACATCCTTAAGAACTTCACTTAACATATATTACATTCTCACTTAATACATACCATTCATAAACATTCACAATATTGCCAGTTACAGCACACTTAATAACCTGCACCTTTTTATTCATTCAAAACATAGTAACTTTGATTTTCGTCCAAATTTGATTCATTGTTAAAAGTCAGAGAGAAAATTCAATAGTAAAAAGGAGTTTGAATTAGAATCAGTTCAGATCCAGTTGAGATTTGGAAGTCAGAGAAACAAGTCAGAAGTCAGGAGTTCAGAAAAAGATAAATATAGAAGTTATTACAATAGAGAAGAAGTTATTAGTTCAGAAACAATAGAGACAATAGAAGAAAAGAATAAACAGAAAAATTCTGTGAGAAGATAAATTAATTAATTCCTGCGTTTTAATTAAGATTAAAAATAAAAGGTCCACGCTCTTCCCTCGAAAGAGGAAGCACGGCGCCGGACGTCAACACGTACAGTAAATATTTATATATACGAGAAATAACTAACGAAACCCAATGCTACAGAATCATAGACGAAATCTTATCACTAATATTCCCATTCGCAGAAACATTACTTACTGATAACGAAAGTATATTTACAAGTACCCACACAGAATACATATTAAGCTCTAGAAATATAAAACATATCTTAACACCAACCCAACACTCGACTACAAACGGAAATGTGGAACGAACACATTCGACATTATTAGAAATTAGTCGAACATTAGCAAGTGATCATTCAAGTAGCCTTACAGAAGAAGTATTTAAAGCCGCGAAAGAATACAATAAGACAATCCATTCAACCAGTTTGTGTTTGACAGCCATTGAAAGCAGACAACCGCGTGAATTCTCGAATAAGCTACCCTTGTCGTGTATTCCGATATCATAAATGAATCAAGTACCCCTTGCCAAGTTTAGAAATGCCGTCAAACGGACAACCCAGTGTTAACAAATAGAACACATTAAATAAAAGTTATTTTAATATCTCAAGAAACAGTTTCGTGCACAATTATGTTCTCAGTGAATGTCTGTACTGAGTTTTAAAGATTAATATAAACACAAATTACTATAAACACAAATTACATAAAGTACAATAAATCAATAAAACAACAAAAACGAAAGCTAAAAGTGACAAATTAGTATCTCGCAGTGCATTAATAATCAAAAAGAAGTGCATATAAAAACAGTTGAGTGAGGCGCAAAAAGTGTTCCAGACAATAAAAACAAAAACAATAAAAAGATAACACTTCGGTCGCAAACGCGAAAATTAAAACAAATAATATATTGCTTGTTAAGAAAGGAATTTTTAAATCATCGTTTGGAGCGAGTGCAAGCTTACCGACTTTTAGCCGACGGTAGGCGAGTTCAACTCAGCCTGCGGGAGAAATCAAGTTGCCGTGGTTCAAAAGGTCGCCTTTGTTTTTTTTAATGAAAACAAACAGGAAAGAACCACAATGAACACGGGGGACGATAAAAACACGACAACGCACAAACGAAAAGCCGCCCCGAAAAACTCCATTGTGACGCGAAGCAAAACCGCGAAATTGACGATGGATAAAAGAGATCAACAATTGGCGGACGACAGTGAGCTCCCCTTCCCCTCCAATTTTAACATATATGGGGCAAATAATTCATTCGCTTCTCTTGCCTCCTCAGAGTCTGAGGATGAAGAGGAAGAGATAAGTGAATTGGAGGCGAAACTGGCGATGGCAAGAGCCCGATTACAAGAGAGACGCCGAAAGAAAAAAATAGCGGCGCTCGAACAAGAACAAAACCCGCAACAACTACATAAGCTAAAGCCAAAAGTCGGCCAACAGCAACAATTTCACCATCAACAGCAACATCAACTTCAACAGCAGCAGCATCAACAGCAACATCAACAGCAACTACCAAGGCAAAAGCGATCAACGAACCAGCAAGCAACACAGCAGCAGCAAAACAACAATATCAGCGGAAAAATAAAGATGCCACCAATCAACACCATAGATGTTGACTGTAAGGAATTGGTAAGTCTTTGTAAGCTAGCCATAGGTAACAATTTTGCAGTTAAAAGACTGACGGGTAACAGGCACGCCATTCAAACATATACGGTGGCAGACCACGACAAAATTAAAGAGGTCTTAAAAAGAGCCACCGCGGAATTTTACTCGTTCACGCCGAAACAAACGAAGAGCGTAACGGTTCTATTAAAGAGTGTCGACCCTGAAACGGAACCGGAGGCTCTGCTCGAAATGCTTCAAAACCTGAAGCACGAAGATCTCGAGTTTACCGCGGTAAAACCATTCACCACACCCAAGGCAAGAAGGGAAAACCGCAAGCTACCCTTCTTTTTGGTGCAATTAACACCCAGCAGTAGAATTGGTGGTCTAAGAAAAATTACAGTCTTGGATCATCAAATGGTCACATGGGACAAATTAAAAAAAGGCAGAGACATCCTGCAATGTGTCCGCTGCCAAAGGTTTGGTCACGCGGCGGCTAACTGTGAAATGCAGCGCCGTTGCGTAAAATGCGGAAAGGACCATAAGGCAGAAGAATGCCCTCTGGGAAAAGAAAGGGTAGAAGACAAAGCCCTTCTAAAGTGCGCAGTGTGTCGGAATGAGGGACACCCCGCTAACTATCGAGGATGTCCTAAATTCCGAGAAATAATGGCAAGAAGTGTGACCCGGCAAAAAAACACAGAGCCAGCTCGTACTACAACAATGCCCGTAACATCGCAGCGGTCGTACGCACAAGTTGCTTCGGGTGGGAGAACACCAAATCAGGCTACATCACAGGTAGCCACAAATACTCCCACACGGACTGAAACAACACCGCAAGCAGACGTGTTCGCAATCCTGCTCAATCTGCAGAGACAGATGACACAGCTACAAAGCCAAATAAACGAGATCTACTCGCATTTGCCCAGTCTAAATAACAAGTCGATATAGACCCTCTAACCACAACATCAATAAAAGCTCTTGTCGTGAATGTAAATTCACTAATAAGAACTGAGAGAAGAGCCAATCTTTTTAACCTGTTGCAAGAGGAACAACCTTCTGGCGGGGGAAACAAAGTTAAACCAGAGACATAAGATAGGACATAAAAACTACGATATTATACGACGAGATCGACCTAACTCCTCTCAAGGGGGGGGTGTCGCAATCTTTATTAGAAAAGGGATCAATCATAAAGTAATATATAGTGGAGAAGTGCGCAGGTTCCGGGTGCTGGAAGCCTGTATCGTCCGCATACCCCTTCAGCAAGGAAGGGGTTTGTATGCGATTGCGGTCTACGCACCTGAGGAGCACCAACAAAACCTATTTATAGCGGAGCTCGAGACACTCTTTCGATGCTTACAATTGCACCTGGACAAAAATTACTTTATCCTAGGGGGAGATATGAACGCCAAGCATAGAAATTGGGGAAATTATATATCTAATGCCAGAGGAAATCAGTTGGCTGGTTGGTTAGATCAGTATCATATTGAATATAGAACTGACCTGCTAGCTACGAAATATCCATCGTTCCCCAGAGGTAGATCGTTCTTAGATATCTTGCTAATCGACTCACGACTGAGATTACTTAACACCAACAGACGAAACACAAACTGTTTACGGACAATTGAATACGACAGCGACCACTGTGCATTCACGGCAGTAATAGAGCTTCCGAACGAGCTCGCAGATCTGGAGGAATTTGTGATCCCGCAACCCTATAACTACAGGGCAATGCGATGGCCGCGGTTCACCAGATCATTAACAAGAGAACTTTGTTCGAATGACTTTAATCTGCCAGTAAACAGAAACCTGACAAATGACGAAATCGACAAATACATTCAACAAATGGACGAAACCGTAAAACGAACAATGGACAAAACAATTCCCAAAACAACAGTTACAGATCACATTAACATGTACAGAAACGCAACAATAAACGCACTCCACAAGAAAAAGAGCAGACTGCTATCGAAATTAAAACAATTACACAGACAGTTTACAGACAGACAAGACCAGGAGATAATATCACTGAAATCTCAATTAAAAAACCTCCAACAATTACTTAAAGCTAATTATAGATTAGCAACAAATTTGTATTGGAACAACAGAATTCGAGCTATAAAAACTAATAACCCGAATATGTTCCCACAAATAAATAAAATATTCAGGAGAAATAATCAAAATGAGATTCAGTGTCTCCAAATTCCACGTACTGAGGTAAACAAGCAGCTGCTAACCAACATTGGCATAGATACGGAGAACGCTATCCTCAATAGTGAGCTCTTCGTGATCGAAGATCCTTTGGAGAGGGTGGATGCTGTGGGAGCTGTCTTTCAGGAAATGTACAAGGTGAATGAAAGCATTCACCGAAACCATGACCTGGAGGACAGAATTCGACTGAATCACCTGCACCTCCGGAATGAAATTTCACATTGGCAATCGGAGAATCCGGGTTTTACGGAATTCAGTGACGATAATCTGTCAATTGACATTAATGCCAATGGTGGGGCTAATAGCCTTTTAATCACAAGGGAAGGAATCCAGAGTATCTTCGACTCATTAAGAAGCAAAAAGTCAGTGGGAATAGATGGAGTACCTAACATAGTACTCAAGAACCTGCCCCCAAAGGCAATAGATATATACACGGTCCTGTTTAACAACGCGTTGAATAATGCATATTATCCCGCGCGTTGGAAAACGGCTATCATTCAGCCCATCGCAAAAAAGGGCAAAGACTGTACAAACCCAATGAACATGCGTTCGATAAGTTTACTCCCAAGCATCAGTAAAGTATTTGAAAAAATCATTAACAAAGCTCTGGTAAAATGGGTAGACGACAACCGCATTATTCCAAATAACCAGTTTGGGTTTAGGGCGGGTCATGAAACCACACATGCCGCAGCTAAACTGGTCTCCGACATACAATGGAATAAATGTAGGAACCAATGCACAGGTGCCTGTCTGATCGACTTGGAAAAAGCCTTTGATACCGTCTGGATCGAAGGGTTGTATTACAAACTGGTCAGACATGGCATACATAAGCCTTTACTATATGTACTTTACGATATGTCAAAGGACAGGAGGTTCGTGGTCAAAAGTGGTAATGTGACCTCTAATAAAACGTATAATATCAAGAATGGCTTGCAACAGGGTGCGGTACTCTCTCCGATTCTTTTTAACATTTACATTAGCAACTTATTAGATGCACTCCCGCAGGCTATTGCGTACGCAGACGATCTCATAATTTACAGAACAGCTCCGAAAGTTGAGATCATAAATAGTTTAATACAGCGAGATTTCAACAACGTGCAGCGCTATTGCGACAACTGGAAACTTAAGATCAACTTCCAGAAATGTGAAGCCATCCTATTTAGAACCCCATTATATAAAGCCACGAACGACACAAGGAAAAACTGGCGAAAGCTAGTTATCGTGGGACCGCATGGAGATAAACTGGAAACCAAGAGTTTAGTTAAATACCTGGGCATCTGGCTAGACCAATATCTGTATTTCAACAGACATGTAGAGGCTGCTCTGATCAAGGCTAGAAAAACGTTTGCTATGACAAGGAGGCTATTTCACAGTAGCCAACTTGACAGCAGGGTAAAAGTCATATGCTACATGACGCTAATCAGGCCAATGCTCATATATGGCTGTCCAGTATGGTTTAACATAGGTCCAAATTTGATGGAAAAGATTCGAGTGTTCGAAAGGATGTGTCCGAGAACTTGTCGCAGATTATATCGAACACCGGAATCGGAATACAAAAAGTACTACTCAAATGAGACTTTATATAATGAAGCCTGCATAAATAGGGTGGATAATTTTATGATTAAATTAATCAGAGGACATATTGCGAGAGCAATATGCTCGTCCAATGACCTAATTTTCGGGGCTTATTATCCAAATACCCTGTACTATGAGAACGTGCGTCGCAACGGTTTTGTTCCACCAGAGGCGTTCCTTGATTTGGACATGAAAGGGCTTATACAGGATAGATCCGGAATTCCGCTGATCTATCATGTAAGTAGATCATCCGTAGACGGGCGATTGTGCTACGACCGGGAAGTAACGCGCACCGAAGAAGAGCTCCTGCGCTTCAGTAGGGCTATCTCCCACAGAGACCGGGACGATACTATTAGACAGCGTCAACAGTTCTGGTGGTTGAATGGCATATAAAGACCTGGATACCAAAGTCGGTATAGAATCACACTATCATCAGCTAGCTTACATAGACTTAGCTTTTCTAGAATTAGGGTAGTATAAGATTTAAGTTAAGTTAAGGTAAGTGATTTTACATAAAATAAAAAATTAAAAAAAAAAAAAAAAAAAAAAAAAAAAAAGTAGATAAGTTTAGGTAAGTTAAGTAAGTTAAATTTTAAGAAAAAAAAAACAAAAAAAATTCAAATAATTCAAATAATTATAAGTATTGCCACAAAGTTCTGTCGCCGAAAGGCAAATTATACAAATATTAAGTAATGTTTAGCTTAGAGCGTCTGCGAAGGACCAATAAGTTATAATATAAGATAATTAAGCTAGAATTTAGGCATTTTTTGTCTAGCATGTAATTTAGAAACTAAGAATATAGAAAGAAAATAAAAAAAAAATGTTTAAAAAAAAAAAAAAAAAAACAATCCATTCAAGTACTAACGAAAAACCGGCGGAAATATTTTTTGGAATAAAAAATACAAATTTAAAAAACGATTAGAAGAAACATCAAATAAACAAAACAAATTCCAAATCAAATCTCTTTTTTTTTTTTTCTTACATTTCTGTATTTATTGACCATAAATAATTTTTACAATAAGCAATACAGATAACTTATGATACCTTAGCTATAATTGTTTACATATACTTACTAGTACATTTTTCAAACAATATGATAAAAGTTATATATTGGTTATGGATTAAGATTTTAGTGAGTAGAGCTTCCTGGAAAAGGTCAGAAAACCAGGATATAGTTATTTACTTAACCTATGCTAATATACTTAACTTAACTTATCTTAACTTAGTCTAGTTACCTAATTATTATTGAAATAAGTTAGTGTGGTGTGGAAGGGGGTAGTGATAGGGGGTACCCATAGTGATCAATGGGTTAGTGAGGATATTGTCAGTCAGGGATGTGGGTTGGGGAACTACTTTCCGTTTGTTCGTTGAAACGCAAAATATTGGAGAAGGGTTGAATATTACTATATTTAAATTGGTGAGGTGAAAGTTCTGTATTGTGGTATACAATCTCATTAGAATTATTAACCAACCTACCAGAGGTGAAGAACGTTCTGATGTGGAGACAGTTCGGGTAGGCAGTTCGGTTATCTGACGGAGTCGATGTGATCGGGTTGGGATTATTGGGAAGATTTTCGATAAATTTGATGGACAGTTCGAGGAAGCGTCGATCTATACGTTCAATATTAGCGGCATAGTAGAGCGAACTACTGTTGTAATATTTGTAGGAGTTGGGATGTCGGTTGAGGCCAGTGATAAGTCTGAAGCATTTCCTTTCGAAGATGCGTAGCTTCTCCATTTGGGCGGGTGTGGTATGGTACCATATCGGGCATGCATATGTGAGAGGGGGTCTGATTATCTGTTTGTAGATAAGTGATTTAACTTTGGGAGAGAGACCATTCGGCTTGTACATCACTTTTCTGCAGAGATTAAGTTGAATTGCGGCTTTGCGAATCGAGTTTTTGGTGTGGGCGGAGAAGGACAGATTGTTGGTGAAGGTTATTCCCAGGTACTTTAAGGTTTTGGAGGGTTTAATTATATTGTTATTTAACTTGATTCTGATTTTGTTATGGCAGCGTATAGTGTTGTTAGTACAATTCCCATTTCTGCCTTTAAACACTATGAGTTGAGTTTTGGCTGGGTTGAGTCGGATTTCCCACTTAGTAAAATATGCAGAGAGATTCGGGAGATAGCTGTTAATACAGTTTCTAGCCCCCTTGACAAACTTGTTGCTTGAATAAATTAAAGTGTCATCGGCATAATTCAGCATTACTGTATTAGGTGACAGTGGCTGCGGGGTGTCTGAAGTATAAAGGAGGTGTTGTGTTTAGTAGGGGTTTGTTTCAGGACGCGAGTCTCCTGATCCTTAAAAGGACAAGGCGATCTCTTAAAACAGACCCCTCCTGAAAACTTGTCCTACAAGGGGTCGTTACCGTGCTTCCTCTGATCCAGAGGGAAGAGCAACGTTCTTTTGGTTTGGCCTCAGTCTTCGCAAGTCCGCTGGTTTCCGTGGGAGCCAGGTGATACTCCAGATCTTCAGAAATATTCTCTTTGAGGGAGTACCTATGCTTTACTCACCAGAAAAATGAAAACAAGGCTCGTTTTTCCTTTTAGTATTTTATTTATTTCCAATTTAAACTTCGCCCTTCTCCAGGATATTTTCCTTCAGGGACAACGGACGATATTCAACTGCGGCCCGGAGATCACTATACTATTCCTTTATAAAGGAAAAGGAATCGAAAATTGTATCCCAAATATACACATTTTCGTGCAACAATCTCGATTTTCAATACATTTCGTGCGATGCTCAATGTTTGTTTTAGATAAGATTCAGTTTTCTGAATCTTCATCAATCTATTTGCATGTGAGTATTTGAAATGGTATTTGGGTATTGTTTGCTTGTGGCAAATTCGAACATCTGGTTTGATTTGCCATGGATTTGGTTTGTTTAATTTTCTAGGGAAATTACCAGATTGAAATGTATTTCTGGATTTTGAATTGAGATTATGCCGTGGGGCAAATGCAAAGCTATAAACGAATATTTGAATCGTTTATTGCGAATTTTGATTTTAGTTTTGGTTTTTTGATTAAATTATGCCGTGGGGGCAAATGCAAAGCGATAAACGAATATTTTGATTCGTTTATTGCGAATTTTGGATTTAGTTTTGGTTTTTCAGGATTTTGATAGGATTTAATGTTTTGGTGTAGGACTTCTGGGATTAGGATGTATGGATGGGGAAAAAGGTGGTAGGGCTTTTTAGAGCACTACAGAGGTATAATAATGGTCCGAGAATGGAACCTTGAGGAACACCCGCGGTTATACTGTATGGTGTCGAAAGAGTTGAATTTATTTTCACCATGAACTTTCTATCAGAAAAGTAGGAAGCGAGAAGTTTTATGGTGTGGGTGTTTAATCCGAACATTGAATGTAGCTTATAGAGCAGTCCTGCAACCCAAACGCAATCGAATGCTTTTGCTATGTCGAGAGAGACGCATATTGTAGGGGATTGGTTTTGGAGATTCATTGTCACATCATGTGTCAGTTTTAGCAGAGCATGACAAGTTGAGTGTTGTGGACGAAAGCCAAATTTGAGAATTCGGGATAAGGGAGTTGTCTCTAGCAAATGAGAGAAGATTTTTGTATGTCTTACATTCCAAAACCTTACTAAGCGAATTTAGCTGTGATATGGGACGGAAGTTGGAAGAACCGGATTTACTAATAGGGACTATCACCGCTGTTTTCCAACATTTTGGGAAATGTGAAGCGTTTATTGTGTGGTTGAGAAGAACGAGAATGGGGAGTAAGTTTTCCGGGTGAAGCCTTTTAAATAGAAGGTTAGGGATTCTATCCAAGCCTGTAGATTTTTTATTGTTACGCGAAGTAATCAATTCAGATAATTCTTTAAAGCTTAGGAATGTGTCGGTTCCCATGGGATGTGACGCTTTATTGGTTTCGTTGAATTCAGTAATGAATGGTGGGAAGGATGGCTCAAGTGTGCCTGAGATGAATTCATTCACGGTGTCTTGGAAATTAGTGACTGGGAGGGAAACGTTTTGTTTATGAGTTTTACAGAAGTGTTCAGCGAGACAGTTTGCTATATCAGTGTCCGATTGGGCGATGTTACTGTTAGTTGGTTGGATGAGATAGTCTATTCGAGGCTTGAATTTACGACCAGTTAGTCGATTTATATTTTTGAATAGGTCACGGTTTGGTTTGATACTGTTTAGAGTAGACGTGTAGGTCTGATCGATGAAATTTTTAAGTTGTCCATTTATCAGAGTGGTCAAAAGCTGTATCTGCTGTTTAATGAAGGGTGAGTAGCTAATATGCAATTTACGTCGGAGTTGTTTTTTTATGCGCAATAATTTTGTGAGAAGGTTGGGTAATGGTTTTCCTAAGTGGTTATGAGGGACGGTCGTAGGGGTATGGCTGAAGAGAGCATTTCCCAGTATTTGCTCTATTTTTACAGCTGCCTGGTCAATTTCAGTAGGGAATAGGTTTGAAGATGCCGGTAAAGAATAATTTGAAAAACTGGCAGCAATGTCGTTATTGACTTTTTTCCAGTTTGTTTTGGAAAAATTTGGAATAGGATTCACTGTGTAGAGTGGTTCGAGCGAAGGGATTTGAACCGTGGAGTGAACGGACCCATGATCGGATGGCAATGTAAAGGACACTGTAGGGGGATTAGATGAATAGATATCTGTGGATTTTAGGAAGAAATCGATTGTTGATTTGGTTGTACTACAAATTCGAGTAGGTTGCAATGGACAGTCTGCGTAAACATATGGGTGAAGTGGGAGGAGATCTAGGAGTTGGTAGCCATATTTGTTGCACTTGATGTCATTAAATGATGTATGTCGAGCATTCCAGTCTCCGCCTATGATGAAAGGTGCCGGCAGAGACTGCTGGATTATTTGATAAATGTCTGCACTAGGGAAGTTAGGTTCACGAGAAGGGTGAATGTATATAGACGACAAAACCAGTACTTTATTACTTCTGCAGAAGAGTTTAACTGCCGTGTATTCGACATTAGTTGTGTTAGTGAACCTGATTTCAGTAAATTGGAATTTCTTGTGTATTAGAATTCCAGTACCACCATGAGGGCCAGTGGCTCGCGGGTTGGACACAAATGTGAAATTAGAAATGTATACTCGAGAGTTTGATTTCAGCCAAGTTTCTGAGAGAAGAAGAACATCTGGGGAGAACTTTTCAACAAACAAACGGAGGTATTGTCTACGAGTGTGGGAATATATGGATTCTGTGTTGAGGGAAAACAAATCTCAAGTAGACAAACAGTTTAAAAAAGGTGACATCATATTTATAAAAAACGACAGAAGAGGAAAAGAAACTCAAAGATATATCAAACATATCGTAAAAGAAGATAACGGCACCACTGTAACAACAAATAAAAATGCCAGAATTCACAAAGATAAAATACGTAACATTCCTAATTTTAACAACAGTGATAACAATAATAAAGAGCACTCATGTGATAACACCACTTAATAATAAAAGAATAATAACAATCCGGACATCCGACAACTACGCATTCAATTCTACAGATATACTGATACACGAATTCAACATAACAAGGATTAAAGAACCCTACAGGAAAATTATGGAGACCTCGGAGGTAAATATGGCGACAAAACAAACTATACTTCAACATAAAACTGAAAACTTATATTCACAATTAGAAGACAGGCATTATAGAAATAAAAGAGGATTAAAATTCTTAGGGAAAATTATTAAATTTATTACTGAAATGCCAGATAATGACGACTTAGTACAAATTCAAGAAAAATTAAATCAATTAACAGACAATAACAATAAACAAAAGGTTATAAACGAAAACATGTACAAAATCTTAGAAAACTTAGAACTAGAAAAAAATCACAAAACATTCATTTTAGAAGAAACGCTCATATGTTAGAAATTATTATAGACACTATTGCACCAAGTAAATTAGAAACCTTTCACACACGAGCTTTAAACTTAAACGAAGTCCGAGAAATTATATTACAAGAGAAAATAGACGTACCTATCATAAATATTTTAACCAAATCTAAGATCCATATTTGCAGAAATAAAGAAAGCATTTTTATAATTTATCAATACCCCATAATTATTCATAAATGTGAAACCTACGAAAATATAGCACTGGACACCGAAAATGGACTAGTACAAATAGAAAGAAAGATTTTAAAATATAATAAAACAAGTTATAATGCTCTGAAACACTAAATATAAATGTCTGTAAAATAACACATATTGATAATTGTACAAAAAAAAAAAAACCTAATCGAAAACAAAAAAGCATATTGTAACATAATAAAAGAAAAAAACCCAGACAGTATGAGGATATCCGATGATACAGTTATACTATCCGGAGAACATAGACTAAATAATGAAAAGATAAAAAGAATAAATTTAATAAATATAATGTAAACATGGGAAAATTAATATTAAAATATGTTATTCATAAGAAAGAAGAAGAAATGGAAATAAACAAAATAATATATAAAGATAACGACTTTAAGAACATAGATTTAATTAATAATTATGTACCCCCAATAAAATACCAAACAATTAAATATAGTACTATAATATACTATAGTGTAACCATCCTAATCTTATTGATGTATATTCTCAGAATTATATATAAACATAAAAAATACGAGTCATCATATCAAATTAAACTGTTAGAATTAAGAGAACTAGGTCTTTTGGTAGGACCCAAAATTTTAACGGAGGGGGGAGTTAACACCCAAAACCCTAATTATCTATAATGAGTCAATCCACAATATATATTACAATCTACATTACGGATGACTCAAATCTACATTACGGATGACTCAACATACAATCTACATTACGGATACATTTATTATCTATAGAATACTCATTAGCATTTCTTTATATTCACTAGCATCCTTAGCAACTGAAAATGTATAAAAACGAAACATTCACAACTAGAATGGCAATTACTCTAAGCCACGAACATAGTTCGGACATTGTTTTCAGAAGTCTTTTTGTAAATATAGTCATATAAGTGAAGGAAAAAATAAAGACACCGTCAAGGAAGAACTAAACCTCTTCTTGACAAAGAAAAAATATTGTTTTCCTTTCTGTGGCGGCAGAGAAAATAACTCTCTCGAGGCTCTGCCCACGCTCGACTGGTGACGGCATTTTGCAACATCAGGGGCATCGCTTTCACCAATGCGAATGTAAACGCCGTCCACCAATATTTGCAAACAACGAAACCTAATATCCTTGCCCTAACTCAGACCCAGGTCGATTCGTCAACTGATTCGACATATCTTCGTTACTCAGGATACGACTTACATTCGAGATTCCGTTTTAAGGGCGGAGTCTGCGTCTTCGCGCGGTCCGATCTGGCTTGCCAGAGGATGGAGGCGTTGGAACTCAATAATATGGACATCCTGTGGTTGAGAGTCGTGCTGAGGAATTCCGTTAAATTTCTTTGTTGTCTTTACCGCTCCCCGAATGACGATTGAACGGTAACATTTTTCGAACATCTTTCACATACCGTCGACTGGATACAGATCAACCACCCAGCTTCTGAAATTGTTGTCCTTGGTGATTTTAATGTGCACAATTCCGGCTGGTTGTTACATTCTAACAGAACCGACGATGCTGGGAGGCTGGCGGAGATATTGGCTGTAAGCCACAACTTGACTCAACTCGTGGAGGAACCGACGCGAGTGCCGGATGCCCGAGGAGATTGTGCGAACACCCTGAATCTGTTTTTGACATCCGAACCAAGTATTTATACCGTAGAGGTTTCTGCGCCACTGGGAAACTCAGATCACTGCTTGGTATCTGTCGCGCAAGCACTTGCATATCAAGCGAATAACCGGCCTAGGCAGCTTCGCCATGTATGAAAGTATGGGGCTGCTAACTGGGACGATTTGCGAGATTTCTTCGCATCCTTTCCATGGTCCGAGGTTCAGAGATTATTCTTCTGGGGATGGAGATGTATATTCCACATTCCATCAAACGAAGTTCGTCTGATAAACCTTGGTTTGATAAAAAATGCGAGCAGATTACAGCGGCAAAAAATAGAGCTTTTAAGCAATGGCGCTCCAATCCCACCGATGTTAACAAAGCGAATTTTGTTAGAATCAGAAACGCGTGCAACCAGGCAATTGATACCGCGAAGAAGGCTCACAACGACAGGGTGATCAGTAAGCTCCTTCGGTGCCCAAATGGTTCGCGCTCGTTCTGCTCAATGGCAAGAGCTGTCAGCGTCAACTTCGCATCCTCCTCTTTCCCCCCGTTGGTGACAGACAGCGGAACGTTAGTCACGAATTCAAAGGATAAAGCTGATGTGTTCGCGAATTTATTTTCCACCAATTCAAACCTCGATCCCGGCCTTTCGGAGCCACCTGTGATCGCGCCGGTACGGTCTCCGATGCGGGATGTGAGATTTCGTCCTCGTACTATTCAACGCATTCTACGTGAACTGGATTGTAGGACGGCAGCCGGCCCGGTCGGAATATCAGCAATAGTCCTTAAGAACTGTGCTCCAGAACTATCGCCGGTTCTTGGCAGACTCTTCCACTTATCTTATGCACGGAAGACCTTTCCTGCCTGCTGGAAAATCGCTCGAGTTCAGCCAATCCCAAAGACGGGAAAAAAGTGTCTCCCACAAAATTACCGTCCGATAGCATTACTGTCTATTTTATCTAAGGTGATGGAAAAAGTCATCAATACAGAGTTAGTTAAGTATTTGGAGTGCAACGGACTTCTGAATGACCGTCAATACGGATTCCGTGGCAGGCGGTCCACGGGAGACCTTTTGACAATTTTAACCGATATATTGACATCTGCGATTGAACAGCATGGTGAGTCAGGGGCAGTCGCGTTGGATATCTCCAAGGCTTTTGACCATATCCTGTTAATTCGGGGGTGCACCAAGGCTCTATTTTGGCTCAAACCTTGTTTTTTCTTCACACAAATGATTTGTTGGAGACAACGGACAACAAAGTGTTCAGTTTTGGGGATGATAGTACGCTTGTTTCCTCCTTTTCGAGTGTTCGGCCGATTGGTGCATCTGCGTCGCATCAGCTGAAATGTAAACAGATTGACTCTCTGAATCAGGATCTAGATAGGGTCCTACAGTGGGGAAGGACCAATCTCGTCGACTTCAATGCAGCGAAGACACAATATACCACATTCATAAAGAATAGTGGATCATCGGTTCCACAGCTGATGATGAATGGCCGGCCCTCGAATCTGCGGAAAGCTTGAAATTGCTCGGCGTCACGGTCTGTGGGAATGTATCGTGGCATAAACACGTGTCGAACACGTGCCAGGTCAGCCTCAGGAAAACTGAGTTATCTTTTTAGGGCCAAGAAATATTTTACTCCGGCCCAACTTCTTCTCCTGTATAAATCCCAAATTAGGCCCGCGCTCGAATATTGCGCTCATGTTTGGAGCTCGGCTCCTAAACATACCCTCGACCTACTTGAGAGCATACGGAGACGAGCGATCCGCCTGATCGGGGCCTCGGAGCTGACTTCGGGACTACAGCCACTATCACACCAAAGGCACGTAGCTAACCTCTGTCTGTTTTACAAATATTATCACGCATCCTGTTCTTCGGAGATTCGTGATATTGTTCCACGTAATTCGGTTTATATGCGCTCCACAAGATAATCCGACGGATCGCACCCGTTTGCAGTTCATCTCCCGACGGCGCGATCATCCCTGCATCAGAACTCGTTCCGTCACAGAGCAGGGAAGCTATGGAACTCCCTTCCCGTGAGTTAACTATAACAACAGCCTGCAGATGTTACTACAACAACGAAGGCTGCCAAATAGAAACATGAAATGTCGGGATTTCCCATCAGCGGACCACAAATAGCAAACAAATACCTCAAAAGGGTCACCGACACTTATCCCAGACAATTATCGCAGGTTCTTAGAAATGAATACCGACTATGAGCTTCGTTATTTTTAAGATATTTTGGTCTTCAGCCATAGATATATGTGCAATAAGTGTGATAGTCGTTTTGCTGCACAAAATAGAATCGAATCGTGGTTTCGAGCGATTAACTCGCGCGAGTGTTCCCGGAGCCTTATAACCTGCAGCTGTTCAAGAGGAACTGCAACCGTTTTTTGGTGGCATCTCGGGCCGCCAATTCGGCGCTATAGATTCGCCTCTCCCGAGAGTAGTGTAATAAAAAAAATGTTTCCATTTAAGTTAATGTTAATCACAAATTAAACCACTCACTAACTTGCAGTCTGTCAGTATGGTTGTGAAAGGTAATGTTTTCGAAAAATGCTCCTTTGTAAATACAAAACAATTCAACATGCTACGATTTGTGGCATTTTCCAGGAAATCGACACGCTGTGGCTTATGTTGTCTTCCAGGAACTGTCTCACTTTGCTTTGTGGCGTCCTATGGAGAATTGAATGCTGGGTGTTTTAAAAACAATGTCAAAATGTCACTTTTTAAATACTATTTAATAGTAGCGTCATCTCTAGTCTAGGCAAAACCTTATCATATAGCCCTTGTATAATGGGGAGGGAAATGATCTTCACAATAAGAAAAAATTTTCCTCTTAGAAGATTTGTCAGAAAGTTTGTTGGGCTATTGTTAATGTTTCTCATAACCAAACTAGTTGGGTACCCCATTTGCTCTACTCTTCCGTTGTCCCAATCAATGTCCACCCTTCTTCATTGAACAATCTCACAGGACGTTTCATTCCAAGGACTGTACGTCTGCCCATTGAAGCCATCCCTGTGAACAACAACTAAACCAATTGTATGCTGAATCCTGTTGTACGTACTATCCAATCTACACGAGTAAATATTGATTCGAATGTCGGTTTTATCGTTTTCGAAAAAAGCCCCGACCCGGCTGCACTCGCTACCGCCACCGGGGTCGATGTTTACTGTTGGATAAACCAATCCAATGATAGATGCTGCACGCTGCAGCGTGTGGAAGTAGCTAAATGATTTGTTAACGCATCTATTGATGTGACGATTTGATGATGTTTTGACGATAATTATGGCTGACATGGCCTGCGGATTGTTTGCGGAGATGAGATACACGCCAAAGCAAACAGACATCTCAGTGAGATTGAGGGGGCTCAACCGAAGACCATCAACCACTGGTGGTAGGTTAAATCCTGGCTTTCTGCTCTGCTCTATTGCTCACCGTACGGTATTTATTTTATTATCTTCTTCAGATTTTATTTACTTATTGTTTTCTGCTTTCCCTCCTCAACGAGTCCTTTGAAATAATCGCGTATACTGCGCTCGATTTGTCATGGAACATGTAATGTGCTATTTATCCGTCAGGGTTTGAGGGTGTAGCAAGGAGTGTAACCAAAGATCAAACAGATAGCAGCTGTGTGAGAGCGATTGCGTTCTCTAAAGAAAAGTCAAAACAAACAGATCCTTGAGGTAATGAGTCCTGTAACTTAGAGTTCACTGTCGAAAAGTATATCAGTTTTGACGAATTCAATTTAATTGAGTAAATACTGTTTAATGGGATGAAAAGCCCCTCTTTCCTGTTTGCTGTTGCGATGCCGCTCGAGGCCATAAAGTGTTAAAAGTGAAATGAGGGAAGGTGACAAAGAGATCTACCGTTTTGTTCCTTTCTATTTTTATAGTATAAATGTATGTTTTTGTGTTTGATTCAAAATATATATAACTCCTCTCACATAAATACGAATCTGACGACAGTTATCAACTAATATCACGGTCTAAAGAAAACAAACGTTTTTGAGATTTTCACATACTGTCGTATGTATGATTATGTTAGAGGATTAAGGGATTGACTTAGTAATTGTTTACCTAATTAATAAATATAGACAAACACATTCCCATTCTTCATTCTTGGTTTTTATATTTACGAAAATGTTAGTGGTATCTTGATGAATTTTCCCCCGATGGTAGTGCTGGCTATTCATATTGCAATACGTGTTTTCGTGTTAGTTTCTCGCTCACAGAAACATAAAACAGCATTCCATAGCCAATTTCGAAACCATGAAATTTATCTGAAACCTTATTTATATTTTTAATCTAGTGGGACCATTCTATTATAGCTGGGTATCACGGGAGAATGTTGGGAGAGGAAGTTCAGTTAAGCAAGGACTGTGACGCAACCTATAGAGAAGAATTCAATAAATTGATCATATAAAAAAGTTTGGTTGGAAATGTTTGAATGTGTTGGCGATGCATCACGAATTCCCAGGAAAGGCAAGGCAAGCGCTAACATACCATTTCCAGGGAAACGCCGATCAGCGGCGCACCGATTCCAGGAAGCCACTAAGAAAAGCAGATCCCAGGAAACGAGCGAAGGAGGGGACAACCGCGGGCCTATATAAGGCGGGCACATTCGATGAAGCAGCAGGAGCCGGGCTCATGTCAGATACATACCCGATTATGGGCGCACAAATTGGGACAAGTTCAATATTACATTGAACGAAAAACTCCACCAACTCTCTCTCCCCACTGACAGGAACCTAACGACGGTTGAGATAAATAACGCTGCAACTCGACTTCACGAGATTCTAGTTGAAACTTCTGAGACTCATGTCCCGAAGTACAAACTTGAAAAGACTTATCAAATTCCCCTTGACGACATCACTCTTCGTCTCATCCGGGAGCGTAAAAAGCTCTGCAGAATGAGATATCGTCACCGCTTTACGCAAAGGGAGCCATTATTGCGATCCATTATTCACAATATTGGCACACTGATAAAACAAAGAATCCAAAACAATCGCACCCGACAATTGGAAGACAAACTGAAGGGTATTCAGATGGACCAGAACATTTATAAAAATGTTAAAAAGATATGTGGCACCTCTCGTATCACTGGACCAATCATGCACAACGGTCTTGTTGTCAATAATGACACCAATAAAGCAAACATCATCGGAGAGACCTTTGAAAATAATCACAAGCTCACTCTAGAGGATGGCGATAATAATTAGTTCAGAGGTTCACAATAAATTAGACAACTTTAACGAGCCAATAGTTGTCTTTAACTCAGCTAACAGTACATACTTCGACGACACACGTGATAATAGTCACGGCTTCGTCACACCAAATACCCTACAGAACCTAGTTAAATCTCGAAACCTAAGAAGTCACCCGGTATCGACAATATGTCCTACCACTCGTTGCGAAGGCTTTCTGCTTTATTCTTTATAAAGCTCTCCATTCTGCTCAACCATGCCTACAACATGGGGTATTTTCCCCAAGCTTGGAAGCATGCTGTTGTCTGCCCAATAGCAAAAGTTACGAAACCAAATTATCACCCCTCAAGCTTTCGTCCTATTTCTCTCCTTACCTGCATCAGCAAAATATATGAACAGTTCATATACGAGGGTTGCCTCTTATGTTTCGGGATTTGGCAACCCTAGTGTTGCAATCCGGCAATTGACAGCTCTGTCGTAAAGTTGGACTTTTTTGAGGTTATACGCACTCAGAACGTTTTGACATACGAGCGCTATTTGTGTTGTTTACAGTAACTTAAAAGATTCATCTCGGCCCAAAAATGGAATTAAATCGTCAACATTTTCGTGCGATTATTTTTTACAACTTTCGGCGTGGATTAACTCAGCAACAGTGCATGGATGAACTTAATTCAATTTTTGGCGATGAAGCTCCATCAAGAACCAGTGTTTATCGATGAATTTCGTGAAGGTCGTCCAATATCAGTTGTTGTTCCGAAAACCGTTGATGCTGTGCGCGAACTGATATTGGGAGATCGTCATGTGACCTATCGTGAGATTGAGACAACCTTAGGCGTTAGTGGGACCAGCATACATTCAATATTGCATAAACATTTGACTGTCAAAAAAATTTGTTCGCGTTGGATCCCACACAATTTGTCAATCGCCCAAACAAACGCTCGTGTCAATTGGTCGAAAGAAATGCTCAAAAAATACGGCCGCGGTGCTTCGAAACACGTCTATGACATCGTGACAGGTGATGAATCGTGGATTTACGCGTATGAGCCCGAAAGTAAACAGCAGTCGACTGTCTGGGTGTTTCAAGATGAGCCAAATCCAACAAAAGTTGTTCGCGCACGAAGCACTTCCAAGCAAATGGTCGCCTGTTTTTTCGGAAAAACTGGACATGTCGCAACCGTACCACTAGAACAACGCAGAACAGTCAATTCTGAGTGGTACACAACCATTTGTTTGCCAGTTGTCTTCCAAGAAATCAGGAAAACCAACCGCCGAAGACGGATCACTCTTCACCACGACAATGGGAGCTCTCACACATCGGCTGCGACAACCGCATTTTTGAGCACCCAAAACATCGATTTGATGGGTCATCCGCCGTATAGTCCTGACTTGGCACCGAATGACTTCTTTTTATTCCCGTACGTAAAAAACAAACTGAGAGGTCAACGTTTTTCGACATCTGAAGAAGCGGTTGCTGCATTCAGAATGCATGTGTTGGAGATACCTCAATCAGAGTGGCAAAAGTGCTTCGACAATTGGTTCAAACGCATGCAAAAGTGTATAGATCTTCATGGGGAATATTTTGAAAAACAATAAAGTGATTTTCGATGATCAATATTTGTTTTTGTATATAAAAGGCAACCCTCGTACGAGAAGCTAAATAAATTTATCAGTGTCAGGAACCTAATACCTGACTTCCAATTTGGATTTAGAAGAGCGCACAGCACCACTATGGCTCTCAACATATTTCAAAACCACGTTTGCGTGCGCCTCTTTAATAAGGAACCCACCATTGCGGTGAGCTTGGACATTGAAAAGGCTTTTGACACAACCTGGATCGAAGGTCTCGTTTTTAAATTACTGAATACTGGCCTCAGTAAAACGGTGTGTAATATAATGTACCAGTTCGTTTTAAACAGAACCTTCCAAGTTCGAGTGAATGGAAAGCTTTCCCGAACTTTCAACGCCGCCGCAGGCGTACCACAGGGCTCCATTCTAGGCCCCATCTTATTTAATATCTACACCTCAGATATTCCTCACCCCGTGGATGGTAGAGTAAACCAGATTTGCTATGCGGATGACGTCCTAGTGTACACGTCATCTAAAAGCCCAAAACTCGCAACAAACCGACTCAACCGTCATCTGGACGAACTGTATCAGTATTACAGTCGGTGGAAAATTCGACTTAACCCATCTAAAGCAGTAGCTATAATTCTGAGTAGTAAACACTCCCAACCTACTTCTCGATATTCATAGAATGTTCGAATAAAAATGGGAGATACTACGATTAGACCACAGGACAGGATGAAATACCTTGGGGTCATTTATACCCCAAAAATGAATTTCATCAAACATGTGACCCACATTCTCCAAAGGGGCCTCGGTCGGTCTAAGCAACTGCACAACATCTTGAAGTGGAGCAACAAAGTTGACACCAAAGTTAAGCTTCTCTGCTATAAGCAGCTAATCCGATCTGGAATATCGTACGCCTTTCCCATATGGTCCTGCATATCTTCGGCTCAAATGGAAAGACTTCGGGTTTTCGAAAGGAAACTCCTCAGAAGATGCACTAATCATTCTAGAAGGCCTGACGGTCGTCATTACCCCAACTCTCACCTATACGAAGGCGCCTCCATTACCCCTATCGACGAGTACTTGCCTCAATTAGCATATAAGTACCTCGAAAACATTCAGAACAGCGAGAACCTACTTGTACGGGACTCCTGCGTTCTTGACCCTTCTCTCTCTCGATCTCTTCGGATCAAACCCCCACAATTTCTTCTTCAGTACAAAACTGAAGAAAGCACCCGTCCCAACAACATTCCCCTCTACAATAGAGGATTCCTGGACCCATCCCATAGGGTCTACTATTAACAAACCACACACACGAACGCACAGTACAAGACGGCACAAACACAAACATACACACCGACCAAAGCGCAGATTATCAGACGCCAAAGACGTGATCTGCGTTCACTACCGCACCCAAGACCTGCCGGTCTTGTACGATTTCTTTCCCACCATCCCTCTATAAAAGTAGTTAGAGAACACCCGGACTAACACTGTCCACACTATCCTTGGATACCCCCCCTTTTTCTCTTTTCTTTTCAGAGATCGCGAGACCGAGCCCAACATCCTCATGGATGTGGGTGATTCTGGTTATCGCAAGATGACCAGAAGTCAGAGACAAGATGAAGGACACATACGTCCTTGTCTCGCTAAATTCGGCCTTCTCGCCACTTTTTTTTTTTTTTTTGAAGCAGCAGGAGTCGTCGAAGGAACTCCTACCCAATCAGTCTTGGTCAAGACCAGCTCCAGAGAGATAAGGAATAATCAAAAATAACAGATTGGATAATATACATTGATTAAATAGGAAATAAATTCAAGCAAATTTCTGCGACACGTTTTGGGTCGATATCCTTTCTGGGTTGCGTCTCCACTTTGTTATCACGGATCTGTACTGGGCAAGACAAAAACGCCCACCAATCCAGAGAAGAGTCCGGCTCTGGAGGTGCAATCCCTTTGAGTTAGAAGAAATCATCGTTGGCCGGCCAGTGCCGGAAAATACAGTCCGCTAAGGCGAAACTATTGGGACGCCGCTGAAGAAAGTGCCGTTCGCGATTCAGTTTTCCTTTTTTTCGTTGCAGTAACAGTTTTGGTCCTTCGAGCCGGATCTCGGCGATAAAACGAAGATGCCGATAACGCGATCGGCCAAAGCAAGGAGGACGCTGCCATTCCCTACAGGAGGACTGTCTACCCAACCTGGAGTGGGCAGCACCGGATCTGATGTAGGCGCCACAGGAGAAGAATCTCCCACACGACTTGGAGGATATTTTGACAGACCTGTCGGAGCGCTCGCCAGAAGAGGGAAATCAGCGCACGTGGCGGGAGCAAGCGAGAGCCACTCTGAATCCCACACCCCAAGGCAGGAGATCGATCGAACGTGCCGAGAGGCAACCTAGAAGACCAGCGTCGCCGGGGAGGACAGAGTCTGGGACAACCGTCCCAAGATCGAAGCGTGGCGCGGAACACGAGGCACAGTCTCAAAGGGAAGCTCGATAAAGTCGTCTAGGCGAGCCGGGGTCGAAGCGAGTTTAGAAGTCTCCTTGCGAGAACTGAAAGCGGCCGAGGCGAAGGCGAAAGTGGCCCGAGATAAACTTGAATTACAGAGAATCGACTCCGAGGACGAGGCGAGCCAGAGCGAGGTAGATCAGAACGAGTTCGGGCGGCACCCCTTCAATCAATGGGAAGAACTGCCGAGCCCGCCCGGAGAAAAGCGAGAGGGGCCAACCCACGAGGACAGGTCGCCACACCGCGAAGAAGGAAGGAGCGACATCCAGGATCTGGCCCAGACTATAGCCAGTCTCTCGCGAGCACCCATCGAAGCAAGTACCTCAAGGTAAGTGGTAGAACTACCCCACTTCAACGGTGCCAGCGAAGAGTGGCTGGCTTTCAGGAGATCGTTTGCGGATAACTCCGTCGGATTTACACACGCGCAGAACTTGGCGCGTCTCCGGAGGGCGCTCCAGGGAAGAGCGGGAGAGGCAGTTAGAAGCCTCCTGTTTATTGCCGAGGACCCACAGGAGGTAATGGGAGGACTGGAGGCTCGCTTTGGGAGACCAGGAGCGTTGGCCTTGGCGGAGCTGACGAAATTAAAAGGACTACCTCGGGTCACCGAAGACCCGAACGAGATTGGAGTCTTTGCCAGCCGGGTGACGAACTCCGTTGCCACCATCAGAGCGCTGGGCAAGCAGCAGTATCTCCACGCACCTGAGACAGTAAAAGAACTAACGGCCAAGATGCCGTCATCCATGAAGTACAGGTGGTTCACGTACTACCACAGTCATCAAGGAGAGAACCAGCCAAAGCTGAGGGTTTTCAGCGAGTTCGTGAAGCTGGAGGCAGACATGTGTGCCAATTTCGCCCCACCCGAACAATCATGGGAGTCGAGAGGAAGCTACCAGCAACGTGCATCATCCCAAGGACGACGCGATTCTGGAAGGAGACCAATCCACGCCGTGCAAGAGAAGGGCGCACCTGGGAAGGGAAGCAAACCGGAGTGTCCGGTTTGTCTAAAGGACCACGATATCCACAGATGCCCCACGTTCGAGAAGGCCAGTAATAGCGAGAAATGGAATCTGGCAAAAAGGACAAGGCTTTGTTTTAAATGCCTTCGCTCCAAACACCGAAAGGCAGACTGCAGGCACCACCGTAAGATAGATGTTCAAGGGCGCACCACGTCATCTTCCACCCAGACGAATTTCCACGAGGAACGGCACCCAAAAGAGGAAGGTCACACCATGACACCTCACCATCGAGCCACGACCACGAGCAAACTAGAGGAGAGGTGGTCACTTCCATGCGCACATTCAGTAGCACCAAAGCCTACCTAAAGATGGTTCCAGTGGACCTTTACGGATCTAAGGGGTCGGCTCGGGTGTTGGCCCTGCTCGACGAAAGATCCACTATTTCGTTGCTGGACTCGTCGGTCGAGAAGATCGGTGCGAAAGGCAGACTGGAAACGCTCGTTTTGGAGACAGTCGGTGGACTGGGCATCAGGAGGAGCGATTCGCAAAGGGTCCAAGTGCTTGTCAAAGGAGCTCATGGCCGGACCGGATGCTCGATCGAGGTAAGAACCCTTCCTAATTTTAAACTTTCAAAGCAGGAGGTGAGGAAGGAAACGATTGAGAGATGCGAGCCAGGACAACTGGGGCCTGATAGTCACAAGGAGTCTGAAGAAACGGGGAGACGCACCGAACCAGTCGCTTCGCTTACCAGCCTGGGATGGGTCCTGCACGGGTGCGAGGCCAGGAGCAGCGCGCCAGTGAGATTTGTCTACTACGGCAGAACTAAGGAAGACGAGACAGAATCGCTCGTTAGACGCCACTTCGAAATCGAAGCAATGGGAGTGCAAACACGACTCCCCAAGAACGACGCCGAAGGAAGAGCCATAGAGGTTCTAGAAAAAACCACGAGACGACTGCCAAACGGAAGATACGAGGCGGGTCTTCTATGGAGAAGCGACACGAGACGCTGCCCAACAACTATAGCCAGGCCTATCGACGCCTACTGAATGTCGAGAGGAAGATGGGCCAAGACGAGGACCTGAAGAAGATGTACCTAGAGCAAATGGACAATTTGCTAGAGAACGGGTACGCAGAAAAGGCGCCGGCGAAAACGATCGCCGGAAGGACCTTTTATCCCCCGCACTTTGTAGTAATACACCCGACGAAGAAAAAACCGAGGATAGTACTCGACCCAGCAGCCAAACTTGACGGCAAGAGCCTTAACGACGCCCTACTCCCCGGACCAGACCTCCTCCAATCGATCGTGGGAGTGCTGGTCAGATTCCGAGAGAGACCAATCGCTATCGTCGCTGACATCAAGAAATTGTTTCTCCAAATCCAACGGAGACACAAGAAGCAAGCCCGAAGAATATCTCATCACCATCGACTGCGATCTATGTGATGAACAAGACCGCAGAAGATTTCGAGAAGGAGCATCCAACAGCGGTGCGAGCCATCCGTGAAAGCCACTACATGGACGACTACCTACAGAGTTTTGCGACGGCAGAAGAGGCCAGAGACGTGGCAAAGGCGGTGGAGAGGATCCATGCTATGGCGGGATTCCGACTCAAAGGGTGGAGTAGTAATAAACCCCAGATTTTCTCAGGTTTTCGGGAGCAACCCCAGTCAGAAGTGGTGGAATTATCAAGGGAAGAGAAGACCTTCGGGCTCAGGTGGATGATGGCGGAGGACATCCTGGCCTTCAACGTAGAGTTCCGAAAAAATAAAGTCGGAGCCACGCAAGTTCAAGACATTCGTGGCCCATCGATTGGCGGAAATCGAAGAGCTGACAGGAAAATCCAGCAGACGACGCTACCAGAAGGATACCCAATAAGTTCAGCAGCACAGCGAGGTGGTTCAAGGAACCGCCTTTCTGTACGAAGAAGAAGACAAGTGGCCAAGCCGGCTCTTCGAGACCAGCACGGAGACAGCCACTGGAGAACAAAAGAGCCCCCAAGTGGTAGCCGCGGCGAGAGTGGTCGAACCGTGCATACCGAACCCGGAACGATTTTCCGCATATTTCAGTTTATAGACGCGCTGAAAGAGAAGAGAGAGTCGCGAATATCAGCCAAAAGATATAAGTCCCGAAGACAGCAAACACTTGCACGTTCCAAAGCCGAGAAGAAGACATTCACACCCGGGCACCAAAAACATCTAAACAGGGCCGAAGGGCGACTGGTCAGAATGAGCCAACAAGTCAGTTTCGCGGGAGACGTGACTCGCTTGCGAGAAGGAAAACCACCAGAAGGTCCGAGTCGGCTGCGCAAAATAGACGTTTACCTCGACGAAAATGGCGTGATGAAGTTGAGGTCTCGGACGAGAAAAATAACTCTTGGCGGCTGGAGAACAAATCCCATTGTGCTGGATGGAAAACATCGGCTGAGCCGCCTCTTGATCGACCACTATCACAGAAGGTTTGCACATGGCAACGCCGCAACAGTGATGAACGAGCTTCGGCAGAGATACTGGATCTTGGGGCTACGAACATCCACAAAAGGAGTGATACACCGATGCCAATGGTGCAGAGTCCACAAACGCACCCCTCAAGTGCCACCCAAGGGAGATCTACCTATCGAACGACTGCACCACCACAAACACCCGTTCACTGCCGCCGCGATGGACTACTTCGGACCAATGCAGGTCGCTGTCTGAAGAAGAATCGAGAAGCGCTGGGGAGTCCTGTTCACATGCCTAACCACGAGAGCCGTACACCTGGAGCTGTCCAACTCTCTCAGCGCCAGTTCCATGATCATTGCCTTGGGGCGGATGGTCGCCAGAAGAGGGACTCCAAAGACAATTTGGAGAGACAACGGGACCAACTTCACCGGAGCGAGCAACGAGATGGAGAAATCTAACAACGGACATGTGATCAGGTGGAAGTTTATCCCACCTGGGTGCCCTAATATGGGGGGAGCATGGGAGATGCTCGTGCGATCAGTCAAAACGGCCTTGACTGCCACTCTGCGCTCCAGGACGCCGCCAGAGGAGGTGCTGTATCCCATGATGACCGAGGTGGAATACGTCGTCAACTCACGCCCACTGACCCACATTAGCACAGATCCGAACGACGAAGAGAGCCTCACACCAAAACATTTCCTGCTGGGACGCTCTTGCGGTGCAATGGCACCTGATGAGTTTGACGACCACGACCTTGTTGGTAGGACGAACTGGAGAACGGCGCAGCGACTGACGGACCACTTCTGGAAAAGATGGGTAAAGGAATACCTGCCGACACAGATGCCAAGAAGGATCTCCGCCCGAGATACAACCGACCCACAAATCGGACATATAGTCCTGGTGGCGGATTCATCGCTGCCTCGTAGTACCTGGCCCCGTGGAGAAGTGCAAGCGGTGTATCCCGGACCCGATGGAAGGACCATAGTCCTGGACGTGAGGACGACATGGGGGACACTACGAAGACCAATCCGCCGTGTCGTAGTACTGGTTCCAGCGACAACACCACCGCCACATGAGGAAGTGCTTCGCACTGCGGGGGAGACTGTTGGCGATGCATCACGAATTCCCAGGAAAGGCAAGGCAAGCGCTAACATACCATTTCCAGGGAAACGACGATCAGCGCCGCACCGATTCCAGGAAGCCACTAAGAAAAGCAGATCCCAAGAAACGAGCGAAGGAGGGGACAACTGCGGGCCTATATAAGGAGTCGTCAAAGGAACTCCTACCCAATCAGTCTTGGTCAAGAGCAGCTCCAGAGAGATAAGGAATAATCAAAAATAACAGATTGGATAATATACATTGATTAAATAGGAAATAAATTCAAGCAAATTTTTGCGACACGTTTTTGGTCGATATTCTTTCTGGGTTGCGTCTCCACTTTGTTATCACGGATCTGTACTGGGCAAGACAAAAACGCCCACCAATCCAGAGAAGAGTCCGGCTCTGGAGGTGCAATCCCTCTGAGTTAGAAGAAATCATAGTTGGCCGGCCAGTGCCGGAAAATACAGTCCGCTAAGGCGAAACTGTTGGGACGTCGCTGAAGAAAGCGCCGTTCGCGATTCAGTTTTCCTTTTTTTCGTTGCAGTAACAGAATGAGTATGAGAAACTCAGGATGCTATTATCAGCATAAGAGTGAATTGGGTTGAGGAAGAGAGTGACCGCGAGTACGGAGCCCTGGGGCATTAATTCGATGGAAGTCAGATATGACACCCCTTGGATTGAGCGACCTCCTATCCATTAAATTAATGTATCGAATGATATTCGACAACAGGGCTAGGTTTCAAACTCTCTCAACGGCATTTGAAATATCCAATACGAAAATCCTTTTTCCACCGAAATAGTGGAAGAAATGAGTCGGTAAGAGGCACAATCAGATCTCCTGGGGACCTGTTGCTACGAAAGCCATATTGGCGATGGTTAAAGAATCGTTCCGCTCGCACTGTGCTCTGACATTGAAGGGTACCTCAAAATCCCCGTTTGTGCGCGCGTTGGTGTAAAAATGAAAAAGGCTGATTCCAGATATTTCAAAAGTTGAATGTAAATAAGTGACTCCATTACCTTCGAATTAAGTTAACTGAAATAAGGGATTTGCAATGGAAACATAACCCACCGTACAGAATGCTTTCAAAAAGCTTATGAATGTGGGAAAGTTTAGCGATGGAATGGTTATAGCGTTTGCGATAATAGTGAACAGCGTGTGATTCGAACCGACGCCATGACGCTTAGAATCACTAAAAGACAGATTCAATGTCTAACATATCAGATCACTGCCGCGTATACGAATTCGATCGTTATTTCACTGACGTGGAACTGCTACGTTATTGCTATGGTATACGGCTCTGATGCTTTGCTTATTCGATTTTATTTCGGTGTTGCTCTTCACTATTTGTTTGTGGATCTGTTAGAAATGCCACACGATAATTTTAAATATCGCCCTTGTGTCCCTTTACTATATATGCATAGGGGTAATGAAGAGAGTTTTCCTAGTGTTGGTAATTCATCTTGAGACAGTGACAGATTGAAGATAATCGGGGTGGCCATCTGTGTCGAGAGTGAATTCGTCTTTAAGGTGGGTTACTTTATTTTTAATCGTGTGTGAATAAATGAAATGAGAAAGAAATGGACCAAGGGATAAGTTTGGTAAGTATCTAAACTAAGAGGGGCGGGGAACAAAAAAGTCGTCAGTGAAGGATTGTTTGAAAAGGAGGCAAAGCAGTTTGCAATAACATGTGGATCCGTTGAGGTTTCCGAGTTAAGGGAAAGGGAGGTTACGTAACCATTGAATTTACGTTTGTGATTAACAAAATGTTGGGTAATTTATTCGTTTGACCTGAGTCTTCATTAGGTAGTTTTGGTAAAGGGAATTGTAAAGTTCGGTAAAGTGGAGATAGCTGTCAATTTAGTTGGAATAGTTGCAGGCAGAGTAGTTACGGAAGAAAGTAGCCCACCGCGCCTTCAGTTTATTAGGTAACGAACGAGGCTTGCGGTTAAACCAAAGAGATGAAGAGGTTGGAGATTTATGCCTAGAATATGGAACGTAAAGGGAAATGGAATTAAAAATTCCTATATGAAGGTTGGTAACAACGCCCTCTACAGTCAGATAATCTAAATGAAATGATATTTTGTTGAGATAATCGTTAATATTGCGGAGATTCGCTTTATGAAGGTCATATGAGTAAAGGTCCCAGATCGGGTGGGCTGCAGTGAGGAATTAAGGAAAAAAGATAAGAAACGACTGGGTCGATGGTATATAGGACAAGGAGAGAGAGTGCAACAGAGGTATTAATAGGATTGGATGTGAGAATAGGATCTTCGAGTGGTAAGTGGGGTCCCAACGCCTTGTCGTCCGGTGAAATACAACCCCATCAAGTTATAGGCTCCGCGAAATGGTCGGGAGAAATCCCTCGCCATCTTTCGGAGCGTAGCTGATGGACCGGTTCGAGAAAAGGTTGGTTTATGTGGTAGTCGGTCCCAAGGTGAGATACCACCCCGTCACGCTGTATAGTCCGCGATATCGTCGGGAGAAATTTTCGACCGTGTTTCAGACGTATGGCTGAAGGCCCGGACTGACACGGAGATAAGTGATTATGGTACCGTCTGAGATAAAAAAATCCAGAAGTAAACTAGTTTCCCATTCGGGTCCCCCCGAGGGGGCTATGTCAGGGGGAACATCATGCAGATATTATGATAACTAACCGAACTTTAAGAAATTCGTAATCGCATAATCGGGCTCGGGTGGATGGGGGCGAACACACAGGGCAAAGTCTCTGATTGCTTTCAACCCAGCAAAGGCCAGGACGATCCTTGTCCCTGTTCAATCCAATTTGACATGCAGTCTCCACGTGACACCCCTAGATAGCTACTTTGGCAGCCGCCAAGTAGTGAACCAATGCATGCAGAAACTTCCTGAGAAAGGTTGGGGCAAGACTAATAACTTTGCCCGGAAAAACAAATTGTGGCGGTTCCACGAATCGCACAAATCACCATAGGCTGAGATACTTTCGTTCCATCAAGGAACATACTCAACTATGACTAAATTTCACGTGCCCACAGACACGTGCCCCCAAAGTCCACCTTTTCACCTGACCAAAGGTGACATCCATACCGGTGTCAACAACCCCACGTATCCACAGATACGTGGGCCCCAAGTCTCGAACAAATTCCCGACGCCTGCACGGCGATCGAAGGACACGACCAATATGGAAAATGTGTACCAATCCATTAGGTGGATAAAAACAACTGATTGGCACAGCTGCGCCAGATGTCGACAAACATTAAATCCCCGGCGATAAGCAAATTTCCGTAAAACCATCCATTGGCTAAACCTTTGACCCCGCCGCAATGCTCTTCGCCGAAACAAAGGCCATTACGGAGAAACAGCAATAAACTAAAACGCTGTTCCCACAGGGCAAAGCAAATACAATTATCATAACCGACGATAATTACCACGATCCCGGGATCGCCAAGAATAAACCACACACCCGAATATATACAAAATCAATTCAACAGAAGGTGTGAAAATTCTGCCGACCCTAGGAAGATCTCCGGCCACACAGGCAGCAACATCCCCGTCTGCGTGTGTGGGTGCGACCGCACATCTGACCTGCGACGAAACAGGAAACCGCAGGGCGGAAAAAAGTGCACGATCTTCCCTACTGGAGTAATTCTCGATTAAGGGAGAATCGGAAAGGAAAAGAGAACTATCGGGTGAGTCGAATCATCCCCTAAAGGAAAATTTAATTCAGTCTACTGGGCGTGTCGATAATGAAAGGTCGCGCAGACGGTTGTAGTAAAAAAACGGCCAATCGGTGTTAACTAATAATCGCAGTTTGCGAAAAATAAAAGTGCAATCCAACTATTGATCGTTAATCGCAGTGTGGTAATACGACATGGTAATCCGTGTGTCGAAATCATTATATTGAGAAGCATCAAAACTACTTGTGTGACATTATAAATAAAAAAAAATTTAAAACAAAAATCCATGTTTCAACTTGTGGACAGTGTTCGGCGGAACACCTCAGCTGTGCTATATAAAATCCGCCAAAAAATTATTATGGACAATTTAACAAGCTTCGGATATGGATCGGATACACGACGACGACGACGGAAACGAAATTGGATAAACGATTTAAGAATTTTCTCATGGAACGTCCGCTGACTTTACTGAGCTCGAGCTGCACAGCAACTAGCTGATGCTCTGTCCAAATATAAGGCTGAAATAACAGCATTACAAGAAATAAGATGGACGGGGAGTGGTGTTATTCAAAGAAGTATGACATTTATTACAGCTGTCATGCATAACATCATGTGCTCCGGGTAGGCGTTCTAGTTAGCCAAAACTGAAGCCTGCCATCATCGGCTTTAATGCAATAAACGAAAGGCTGTGCACTCTTCGCGTGCGAGGCAAGTTTAAGAACATAAACCCCATAAACGTTCACGGACCTACAGAGGAGTCTCCTGACGACGAAGGGGAAGAATTCAACGAGAACGTGAACGGGCCCTTAATGCCTGCCCAATATACGATGTGAAAATCGTTCTTGGTTATTTGAATGCGAAAATAGGTCGGGAGCCGGTTTCCAGGCACTACGCAGGTTCCCATAGTTTGCATGACAACTCTAATGACAATGGACTACGAGTCATCGAATTGGCAGCATCAAAAAACTTGGTCATACTAGTATCAGGTTTCCGCGTAAAGATATCCTCAAAACCACCTGGGTATCACCTGATGGAGCCACTCGCAACCATATTGACCACGTGTTGATAGATCGCCGCCACTACTCGGGCCTGATGACGGTACGAACGTACCGAGGTGCCAACGCCGCCTCGGATCACTATCTTGTCGGTACATTGACGTATTGCATCCACGGATCAGGTTCGAATCAACGCGGCTGTCTTACGCAATGAGAATACCAGTAACCCCTTTGAACATGCGCTAGGGCTCACCCTCGAAGAGCTCGATGGAGGGAGCGTAAGTCCTGGGGCCGGAATGTCGGGCGTAGAAGAGAAATGGACACGTCTTAAGAATACTGTCATTGGTACTACCAACTCCATCTTAGGCAGTAGTCGTTGAGATCGCGGCGACTGGTTTGATGATAAGTGCCTGCCTCCTCGTCAACCTGGCGTCGGAGAACCCAATCCGTGACTCTGGCGTCACAACTAGAGGGACTATTATCAGCAAGTCCAGCCAGATACTTGCCTACGCAGATGACATCGACATCATCGGTAGAACCGAATCGGCTGTACAGGACTCCTTCACTCAGATCGAGCAGGAGGCACAAAAACTGGGACTGCACATTAATGAGTGAAGAACTAAGTACATGGTGGCAGCTTCTACGAAGAGAAGACCTAACGTTGGTCAAACTATCAGGGTAGTGGAGTACGAATTTGAAGTAGTGCAATCCTTTAACCACCTTAGGTCAATAGTATCAGCCGATAACAATATGGAAGAAGAAATACGCGAACGTCTGACCAAATCCAGCAACGCCTACTAGGGTCTATGGAGGATCTTTAAATCCCGAAATTTATCCAGAACATCCAAGCTATTACTGTACAATACCATGGTCTTAACAGTACTCATGTGTGGATCCGAGACCTGGGTGCTCAATAAAAGGCACTCTGAACTCCTAGCCGCGCTCGAGAGGAAGGTCTTGAGGAGAATTGTTTGGCCCCATATGTGAGGGAGAACGATTCCGGAGACAGTATAACCATGAGTTGTATGCGATCTACCTTGAAGCTAATATTGTAAGAAAAATCAATCTCGGTAGACTACGGTGGGCGGGACACCTCGCTCGAATGAGCGAAGAGGAGCCTACCCGGAAAGTCCTTTGTGGTATGATGTATGGAAGGAGACAGCGCGGCAGACCATGTCTGTTATGGGGAGATGGCGTAGACCAGGACGCTCAGAGTCGGGTAGCGCCAAACTGGATGACATCGGCTCGGAATCAGGACCGGTGGAGAGATTTGTTAAATAAGGGCAAACTCGGATCCCGGTTGTAGTGCCGGTGATGATGATGAAGTGCGAGTAGATCTCGTTTATTTGACTTTGCAGCTGTGTGATCTGTCTCTGCAGATTGAGCAGGATTGTGATCGTGTCTGCTTGGGATGTTGTTTCAGTCTATGTGGGAATATTTGTGGCTACCAGTGTTGTAGCCTGTTTTGTTATTCTCCCGCCCGACACAACTTGTACGTAAAACCGGTGCAATATTACTAGCATTGTTGTTGTTTGATTTGTCTCTGTGTTTTTTTTTTTTTTGCCGAGTCGCACTTCTTGACATTAATTCTTGAAATTTAGGACTTCCTCGATAGTAAGCAGGATGCCCCTCGTTCCGACACACTGCACACTTTAGAAGGGCTGTGTTTTCTACCCTTTCTTTCCCCAGAGGGCATTCTTCTGCCTTATGGTCCTGCCCGCATTTTACGCAACGAAGCTGCATATCACAGTTCGCCGCTGCGTGGTCAAACCTTTGGCAGCGGACACATTGCAGGATGTCTCTGTTTTTTTTTTCAATTTGTCCCCTGTGACAATTTGATGATCCAAGACTGTAATTTTCCTTAGACCGTCCCCAATTTTCCTGCTCGGTGATAATTGGATAAAAAAGGAGGGTAGCTTTCGGTTTTCCGGTCTTGCTAAGCTAAGTATTTCCATAACGACGTGTTAAACAATGAAATGAACAAAAACGTCATGATCTGCCATGAAATTCATACTGAAAAAGGTACCCCCAATAAATGACCCGATATCACAAGTGCACTCAAACGGCGACCCATCATCCCCCTCTTCCTATTGCTCCATAGCACTCAGTGCTTTTCCATCAAACTTTGTGCATCATCATCATCATCATCATTATCGGCACTACAACCGGGATCCGGTCTTGGCCTTTTTTAGCAAGTTTCAAGGCTTGTTAAGTTGTCCATAATAGTTTATTTTTACGCGCATGGTTATTAGCCTTGCGCTGTGAAACTTTGTGCATAGAACAGTCAAAATATCTATAATCAAATCGCCTCCTTAACGATCGCCAATATGCATTTCGTACCAACCGGTCCACAGGAAACCTAATTACGTATCTTATCGAAAAGTAGAACAAAATCCACTTCTTCGATGAAAGAAAGATTATCTCACGGACGTCGGACAAAATTTGGTCCCCACTCCCTTTGCCGAACTATATTCCATACGCATGACGAAAAACACATACGAATGAATTAGGGACTATCGTTCTGGGCGATCAATCGCATCTCCCATGCTCGTGTTTCAGCAAAAACAATTATAATTTATAAGTACTTAATTCATTTACGAAAAAAATTGTATTTCGAAGAATTTTTCTTTCTAACTGTAAATATATTTATAATTTCTTACATGCATTTTCGAAGTTGATCATTAAGCACTTTCAATCATTACTATTTACAATTATCATTGTTAGAATTCCTAAAACGTAAAGTTCATTTAATATATTTACGAACATATTTATTTTTATATCCCATCTTGAAAAGAGTAATCCTCTTATATAATAATGATTCCAAACTTAAAAATATAAGTAATGCATTATTTTGTAATCATGTAAAAATGTTCGCAATCCGCATCCATCGTCCATTCTGTTTAATAGAAGATTTTTAATTTGACGCGCCTTCGTAGAAATAGGTACACAAGAAACGTCCATAAACCTAGTGTTAACTGAACTAATGGGTCACTATCTCTACATTGCCAAAAAAAAGTGTATGACAGCCTCTAATCGAATTTTGATAAACCAAACCTTAATTCAATTATTGGAACTTTCTTAATAAGAGCACTAATCTAAAGCCCAGTTAACTGTACACATTAATTTAATCATTAGATTCAAGGGTCGCAAGCAAATGTCTATACAGACAGTAGATCTTCCCCCATCCACAAATGTTGTTCTCCATGTTTTCGCACTTCAAACTAAAAGTCCCACAATTTCAAATAACCAATTGCCCACTTAGCCGAGTCTAATATGATCCAGGCATATGGGCACGCGTATCTCGCCCTTATTTTCAAATGCAAATTGATGCTCTTCGAAAGCAAACGTGGATGTATATAATAAGACCAACCCGCACAAAGGGCATATAGCGGCAAATAAAAAAGCACATACGTCTCTAACAAGCTGAACTCGTCAGATTAAGCCGCACATGAAGAAATTAATAAAGACGTGAACAATTTTCTTAACATCCTGCAACCCTCCACCCCTCTTTTGAGCAACTACTACTCAACTATTCCTCCAAATCGAGTTTCCTTGTTTGACCAAACTGATAAACTGATATCACCCGACTAAACATAATTATATCTCGGGAACGTATGCTACGCTAAGACTTTCCGCCGCGCCACTAAAAAGACCAGCTAGGTCCGGGTTCATAAAAAAATGAACCGCGCTATCATGGACATGCAACCCTCTGATTGCAACTTCTACTGATGCGAATTACAAACGTTGCTCAATAGAAAGTACATACGCCGAGATCAACACCAGACCGAGCATCAATTTACACAGCATGAGAACATTGAAAACCCCTAGCCAACTCCACGAAAGACCGGCCGCGAGACTACCCCGAAACACTCTCACAATCCCTGCAATGTTATGCGGCAGATGTGTGATTTGTTTAGCACTAACTGCAATTACCGGCAATTTTCTACCCCTCGACGGGTTGGCTAGTCAATGGAGAAGAATAAGAATAAAAAACTACTCTACTGCGGATACTTCAGCAACTGAGCAACAAGAGAAAATGGCTTCAAGTGCTACAAACTTTGAGTTCGGTAATAATAAACAGAACGTTTATTGGAAAATATAAAAAGAAATTAAGGAAAGATGAGAGGAGGGGGAATTTTTATAATGTAACCACTCTGCAGGCCCCGTGGAAGACTAAGGCTTAGGAGTGCGTGAAATGAATGCGGAACAAAAAAGAAGAGAAAACCAACATTGGAAAACATGAACCATTTAGATACTGTATCGGATTTGACCCTCCTCTGGGAGGTTGGTTGGTCGGATGTGAAACAAAGAAGTGCTCTTGCCAGCCATCAGGGTAGTCAAGGACTTGATGAGATTCACCCCTTGGCTGCAGTTTTAATCCGCCAAGGCGGACTTAACAACAGACATGTTGTTAAAATGGTTCACTTCACCACAGGCATATACATAGAGTATCCTTTGAAAAAGAAAATCACAGGACTTAGAGCACTGCTCACTAGGTGTTCTATGGGAAACATGTGTTGGATTTTAGGCTCCTGTTCACGTTATTGTACATTTTTTGTTAAACAAACTACAAGGTGAGCAGTTGGGAATTCAGTCTGGTGTCCTTTCTGTCTGCTTTGTTCGCTCTTGATATTTCTCCCGTGGTTTAGGACATTTATTATCCAAAACTAGTTAATTTACTAACTAATAAAAAATCGGTAAAATTATTAACAACCAATAGTACATCTTATTAACTAATATTAAATACTTTAATTTATCTTTAATTATGCTTAACAGCGAATAACCATTATTAGATATTATTGATTAATATTAAGTAATTTAAACCATTATTAATTATTGATAAATATCTTAAGTTGCGAGAAAGTCATTTACCCTACCATGAATTATAATTAATAAACAATATACGGCTTTGCAAGTTATTAAAAATTTATTCAACATATTATTTATTAATTATAAGTATTTCAAGATGTCATTAAGTGTTAATACGCAACTTAAATTACTTATAACAAATAGATACATTTACCCTCCGTCGTGCCCCGCGGTGGAAAATCTAAAAGAAACCACCGCGGGGATCAACGGGAATATGTGCCTGGCGGGAGGCAGTTTTACTCGGTAAAAATCCGGCATGCCTCTGGATCGGTCCAGAGGTATCTTCTGAAGATTTCCACTTCCTATCGAAACCAAAATAAAAGAAGCCTTATTCCATTAAAGCATGTTAACACTAAAGACATACAATGTGAATTGTATGATGATGAAATATCAAATGTTGTTCACGTTTTTAACACTTGCTTATGAATTCTCCTTCTATTGCAAATTCTGTATCGGGTTACACGATCAAGAACCACGGGTGGCGCTTTCACCACCAGTGAGATCGCGTCCGTCTTCTTTATACCGAACGTTTCCTTTTTTTTTCTTGTCTGAGCACAACCGCTATCGCAACCTATATCAACCCAAGCATTATACCTACCCTTATATATATATATATATATATATATATATATATATATATATATATATATATATATATATATACATATATATATATATATATATATATATATATATATATATATATACACACATTTTATTACCTAGACCTACTTTCCCCGTGGTGTTACTTCACTTTACCTTTTTTTTTCTTTTACTTTTAATTTACTTCTCTCGGGAGAGGCGAACCTATAGCGCTGACACGGCGCCCCGAGATGCCACCAAATAACTGTTGCAGTTCTTTTCGAAAAGTTTCAGGTTGTAACCCTTCAGGAACACTTGCGCGGGGATGGAATTCCACAGCTTTTCCGCTCTGTAACGGAACGAGTCTGATGCAGGGATGTTCTCGCCGTCGGGAGATGAACCGCAAATTGGTGCGATCCGTCGGATTGTCTTGTAGACCGCATATAAATCGAATTGCTCCGAACAATACCACGAATCTCTGAAGAAGAGTACCCATGATAATATCTGTAAAACAGACAGAGGTCAGCCGCCCGCCTTCGATGTGATAGCGGTTGTAGTCCAAACGTCAACGCCGAATCCGCAATCAGGCGGTTCGCTCGTCACTGTATGCTCTCAGGTATGTCGAGGGCATGTTTGGGAGCAGAGCTCCAAGCATGAGCGCAATATTCCAGCACGGGTCTAATTTGGGATTTACACAGGAGAAGAAGTTGAGCCGGAGTAAAATATTTCTTTTCTCTGAAGAGATAGCTCAGTTTTCCTGAGGCGGATCTGGCGATGTTCGACACGTTTTTATGCCTCCATACATTCCCACAGACCGTAACGTCGAGTAACTTCAAGTTTTCCCCAGATTCAAGGGCCTGGTCATTCATTATCAGCTATGGAACCGATGATCCAATTTTCTATGTGAAAGTTGTATACTGTGTCTTCGTTGCATTGAAGTCGACAAGATTGGCATTTCCCCACTGCAGGATCTTATTCAGATCCTGTTTCAGAAAGTCGATCTGGCTACATCTCAGCTGATGTGACGGTGATGCACTAATCAACCGAACATTCGAAAAAGAGGAAAGAAGCGTATCACTCTCCGCAAAACAGAACACTGTTATCCGTCGACTCCAACAAATCATTTATGTGAAGCAAAAAGAAGGTTTGAGCCAAAATGGAACCTTGTGGCACCCCAGAATTAACAGGATACAGATCCGAACACTCGCCCGCTACAACAACCCGGATCGATCGATTTTAAAGGAAACTCTTCATCCAGTCGCAAAGCTGCTGGGAAACTCCATACGAGCGAAGTTTGCTCAGCAATTCCCCTTGCCAGACGTGGTCAAAAGCCTTGGAGATATTCAATGCGACCCCCCTTGACCCACCATGTCCCTCAATCATAGATGTCCATATATCGGTTATAAGGGTCAAAAGGTCTCCTGTGGACCATCTGTCATCTGTATTGACAATCATTCAGAAGTCCGTTGCACTCCAAATAGTTAATTAACTCGGCGTTGATGACCTTTTCCATAACCTTAGACAACATAGACAGTAATGCTATCGGCCGGCAATTTTATGGGAGACACTTTTTCCCCTTCTTTAGGATTGGATGAACCTGAGGCAGTTTCCGGCTGGAAATGTCCTCCGTCCATAAGATAAGCGGAGAAGTCTGCTAAGAACCGGCGATATTTCTGGAGCACAGCTTTTAAGGACTATTGCAGGTATTCCGTCCAGGCCGATTCTTGCAGTCCAGTTCACGTAGAATGCGTTGAATAGTACGCGGGCGAAACCTCACATCCCACACCGAAGACCGTACCGGCGCGATCACAGGTGGTTCCAAAAGATCGACATCGAGTTTTAACGGCGACATTTTATCACTTGGAAAGGACGAAAGAGAATGTGAAGCATTTTTCTATTCGAGGCGTAGTTAGACTCCCTAGAAAGCAAACGCCCCTCTCAACTTGCTGTTAACCGATTGTCTGACACTGAACGACGGTTTATCGTGTAGATCGTGGTCTGCTAGATCACTACCAAAAATTCATGACTGTCTACTTCAACTTAGTACACATGGAAGTTTCGACGGAAGCAAGGATTGAAAGGCATCTCACTCCACGGCGTATTTGCCACATTATGCGGTTGCTTCCAAGGAAGCCCACTCGTCCAAGTTTCGCGTAGTATTTGATGCATCTAGTCGAGTCTCAAATGACACGTCTCTGAATGATTGTTTGGACGTGAACCCTAAGCTGCAACGCAACTTAACCGTTATTGTGACCCAGTGGTGAATACACCCAGTGGTTTTCAAGACAGACTTGAGAAAATGTTTGGCCAAATTAGATCGATCAATAGTGTGGCGTTTCTAACAGATACACACACAATAAACAAGCAAATAGTGAAGAACACCGAACGAAAATCGAATAAGAAAATGCATCAGAGCCGTATACCATAGCGATAACATAACAAATCTACATCAGTTGGGTGTACTTGAGTTTAGAAATCGAAGGCGTGCACACGCCCACTAGCCTGATGTGTTACGCATTGGTTCAATTTTTGGTGATTTTAACTGTCATAGCGTCAGTTCGAATCACACGTTCTTCACTATCATCCCAAACGCTATAATGGGATTGTGACCTTCAGAGAATAGAATGGCGGAATCCAACCACTAATGACATATGCGATATGTATCTACCGAAAACGAAAAAAAAAACACATATATATATATATATATATATATATATATATATATATATAGATATCTATATATGTATATATATACTTTTTTCCTATATTATAAATTAAAATTAACATTAAAAGAATTGACTTCAATGAAAGTAATAAAAAGGATAAAAAAGAACTATAGAGGTCAAAACAGAAAGAAAAGGAGAGAAATTGTTTAAGCCATTATATACAAGGGAGACGTATAGTCCTATATTCGGCATTAAGCCACCACCGAGAAGGGTGAAAAACGTATCTATTTAATTTACTCGTTCGGCAATTCCTGTGCTAAAACGTAAGCGGTACACGTGATGGGATATGTACTTATCATGCAGTACTCTTTTGCCCCTAGCTTCACAGAAAGGATGGTATATGATAGGGACTCCAAGCTGTTTTATATAAGAAGTTTTTTTGTCTAATCTCTTCCTTATGAAGGTAAGAATGAGGGCGAGGTGGGGACTTGTTAGAGAGGAAAGTGTAGAAAGCGCCGCTTAGGATTGGTGGTAAGAATAGTTTAGGAGGCGGTGTTTGAGAGTATGGGTACCGAGGTCGAAGTCGCAGTTGGAGTTAACATTTCTCAGCATCTGCGAGAGGAGTTCGTTAAAACCATAAAAGGTGCTATGAGGGCAAATCTAAAGAAGGCGGGGATTACGCGTATTTCGAGGGCCTGTATTCAGAAGAATTAAGTTAAGAAGGTAGGGGCAGTCGACCGAGCCGGAGAAGACCCCATGAATAAACACTATGTCAGCCAGGACCTTGCGCCCCTCAAGGGTACTGAGGTTGATTAATTTAAGGCGGTTAATGTACCGGGGCAAAGATTAAGGAATTTTCCCACCCTACCCCGCGGAGAGCGACGTTGAATACTTTCGATTCTACGGATATGGGGTTTGTGATAAGGAGACCATACCTGGCTAGCATATTCTAACAGTGGACGGATGAAGGTAAGATAAAGGGATCGAGTTATGTAGGGGTCGGAGAATTTCTTAGATCATCGTTTCACGAATCCGAGGGCAAAGTTCGCTTTCCGGATCGTCTCATCAATGTGAGAGCGGAATTTAAGTCGGTTATGGAGGGAATGAGACGTAGGGATGAGTGAATACGCTTACGGGAAAAGATTATAGATTGGCATTTGGCGGTGTTAAGTACAAAGCAACTTTTGTCGCACCAAGTCGAAAAGTTGTCAAGGTCTGATTGCAGCAGTGCAGAATCAAGTAGTAACTCGATGATCTTGTATATCTTGGCGTCATCAGCGTCTAGGGACAAGCTGGGATTCTTAATGACCTCATCAATTTCATTAGTGGCAAGTATAAACAGAAACGGCATACTTTGGGGTTGCGTATCATAGACCTGAACCGAATGGAATAAAGTATATCCTTTAGATAGGATGAAGTCCATTTCAGCAATCCAGGGTCGAAGCCGAGGGCGAATAATGTGAAGATGATTAGATTGTGAAAGATTTTGTCAAATGCTTTACTAAGGTTGGTTGAGACCATGTCGATTTCATTACCGTGCTCTAGTACTGAGAGTGTAAAGGAAGTGAACGTAACATGGTTGGTTGTAGTTGATCCACCATTGAGAAAACCCTGTTACTTTGGTAAAATAAAAGATTTACAACGGAAACTTAAAGATTCATATATAATGCTATGGAAAATTTTGGGTAAGTGGGAGAGTTTGGGGATGGAGCGGTAGTTCGCGACATTATTTTTTGGGACCCTTCTTGTGGATTGGGGTGATGAAGGATGTTTTCCAAATATGGGGAAATACGCCTTAAGAGATTGAAGATCAGTGACAGGGGAGCAAAGAGAATGGATGAACATTTCTTCAGGAGGATTCCAGGGATACCTTGGATGCCTTCATTCTCATCTTTGCAACGACTCCGAGATTGCCAACTTTTCGGCAAGGGATACAACCAAGTTTTTTATTATGGATAGAGAACCAGTTATATTTTGCACAGAAATCATTTCTTTGATCCAAAGTTCAGCGGATAGACCAGTCGGCATCAGCAGGCTGCAGTTGCTCAATAGTAACAGATGATTCAAGAACGCTATCTAAAGACATTAGTTCCGACGGATCCGTTATGGTTTCTTCTGTGACACCGGCTTCTGCCATTATTTCTTTATTCAATCTGATTTTTTTATTTACCGCAAAATCGCTTGATTGCGAAGCCGAAAAGAAATCACAAATCTTCATTTTCAAAGTGGGATATATTAATTAAATACTTATTAATTAATTATTAATTTTTAAATGTGCTCTTTTAATTTTTCACATTTTAATTTAAATTTGTTTTATTTTAAATTTTCTATTCATTACGTTTACAAACAAGTGTGACCGGAAATCATCATCATCATTGGCACTACAACGGTGATCCGGTCTTGGCCTTATTTAACAAATCTCTCCACTGGTCCCGATTTCGAGGCCGATGTCATCCAGTTTGGCGCCTGGTCTACGCCATCCCCCCATCGCAGACAAGGTCTGTCTCCTTCCATACATCATACCACAAAGGACTTTCCGGACAGGCTCCTTTTCGCTCATTCGAGCTAGATGTCCCGCCCACCGGAGTCGACGGAGCTTGATTTTTCTTATAACATTAGCTTCAAGGCAGATTACGTACAACTCATGCTTGCAGCGTCTCCGGAATCGTCCGTGACCGGAAATCAGTTATTATTTAATGCCGTGACGTCATTGGCGTCACATTAAGAGTGTATTCATAAATTGTGGCTACCTAGGCTCGGTTCAGGTGGCGGGTGCTTGTTTTTAATCTGGAGATATGATTTTAACGGCAAAATAGCGCATATCCTGCGAGCGCGCTTACTCAGCGTTAATAACGAACACGGTCTTGTGGCGGTTCCGCCAAACCCCACGATTCAGTTACCTAAAAAACCCCCATAATTCCCATCCAATCACATAATTTCGCTAATGCAATCGCATTAGCACCTTAAATGCTTTACGCATCTAGGATTATCTAAGGTATAATCTCAAAAGCTTCAGTAAAAGAATTCTTACCTTTTCTTGCATTCCCTTCGCATACAAATTCCTGTAAGAGTCATTTTTTTATCTTATCATAAATTCCCTGTAATAAAATTCATCGGTTCGCATATCATACGACCGCATATCAGGGAATCTTACCCTTGAGTTGGCTAATGCCAGGCTCAATATGTGTGTGCGATATATCTCGATGCCGCACGAGGAATGTCGTCGGCCGAGATTGTTGCTGATGTTCCGCCGAACGAGGAATGTCGTTGGGGAACAGCGATGGAGCACGTTGATGATGACGACACCAACGTTGCCTGAAACCAAATGTGTTTTAAGAAAGGCACAGTAATACCTGTTGATGATTTTGTAGATCTTCCGTAAGTGAATAAACTTGACTTGTTCGTGTGGTGATGATCACGAGGTTAGCGTTGGGCTTCAGCAGCGAATCCAGACTGTTCAAAGAACTGTTGCTTTTTGTGTGTTACTACTCCTCTTTCCAGCAAGCAAAACCGCAAGTTATGAAAATCAACTAAACTTTTACTACAATGTACTAAAAAATATGCCACGATAATTGAGAATTACGATTAACTAACAAGTCTATGTTTAAGTTCTCCGAATATACAAAAGCCACATGGTGGCGTGCGAAACCAAAATTAAAATAGAAAGTACAAATCCAATTTTATGCAATTACATTGATCATGTCGAGCACCAAAACAGAAAGCCATGACAGTTAGCGATGGCGGTTGTTCATGCACTGTCATCGATTTGTGGTGAATATGTTTGTCGGGGAGAGTACTAGACGATGTACTAGATTCTCCCCGAGCATATAATTATGAATCCGAAACAATGTGTACATAAAAACTATCTATGCACACATCGGCTGTCGACCCTTTTAGCCAGCGATAAATAGTCCAACACCAGCTGCGTGTAATTAGCACCATCCACGTTGAGAGTATTTCCCTAACTCACACCATGAGTAAACAAAAGACCGCTGTCCTTCAGCAGGCTTTCTGGCGATACGCAAACAATTCAATCATCCTAGTATCCCAAATGCACCTACCATCTAATGTTTACTCAGTTGAACTCTCAGACCATAAATTCCTTTTATCCTACATACTTCTGGATTCGTTTCCCAGTAACCTCTCACATAAACAAAGAACTATACGATCCCTTTTTCCTTTCTTTTTTTCAGGTTCATTCCCATGGCCTTGTGTATGAAAAAAACCAATGTGATCTTCACTCACACATACACATACATTGCCAAGTCTTTTTTCCTTGTTTTCACCACGAGAGAAACACTTTCTCTCTTGGGAAAACTCACCGCAAAACAATTAAATATCGTGGAGTCGTTTTCCATCCGATGACCGCAATGGTCACGCGATCTCCCGCTCTCCGAGCGCGGCGGAGAAGCGCAGATATACGGAGTCTGGTTGTGATGTTGAGTACGTTGGCCAAAAAGTGTCACAGCCACTGAAGCTAAACAGTTCAGTTCATACCAATTAACTTTGACGTGTCGATAAGTGTGTAGTGTAATTGTTCTTTCCCTCCCTCGCTGGGAATTTTCCCCCAGGACCACTCAATCTGTAAAATTACGAATTAATATAACAAAATAAGTGCATCAAAACACTTGGATACATAAACCAATAAAAGAACATTTTCTAAAGACAACAGCTAGCGTTTACTTTTCAGCGGAACATTGAATAATTTATGATGGAGGAGGAAGTGAACGGAGTGTCCGTGTTAGGCGCAATACTTTCTCCCCACAGTCTTAGTCCGAGTTATTCGCAGTAACGCACTAATCGACACGATACGAATACTTTATACTACGGTCGACCATTTTTGCAATTAGTAGTTAAGTGTTATAAAGGCAATTTTAAAATTTAAAATTCCATTTTATCATATCATTATTTATCATCATCATCATCATCATCGGCACTACAACCAGGATCCGGTCTTTGCCTTATTTAGCAAGTCTCTCCAGCGGTATCCGGTCCATATCCGAGACTTGTTAAATTGTCCATAATAATTTGTTTTTCGGGCAAGATTATTAGCCTTGCGCCAAATCATTATTTATAATACAATAATATACATTAAAACAGTAAAAAACAATAATTTGTATTTTTCATAACTTGGAAAAGGTGTCGGTACGCCATACCGGTCCGTATCGTCACAAAAAAGCACTAATTATACTATATATTATATAGTTAGAGGTAAAAACAATAACAAAACAACGTTTTTTCTGTTCTTCATTTTCTTTGTAACCAAGTAACATAAGTTCATTAAAATTCATTAGCTAGGGTTTAATCATTTTTATCTAGCGAGTAAGTAAAATAGAATAAGAGGAAGAAATAAAAAATTATATGACAAATGAAAAAATGAAATGACTTTTCGTTCATCAGTCTGTATTAGGGCCACCAGTTGGCGAGTACCCGCCATGCCTAGATATTCAAAAGCGGGAGTTTTTGAAGGCACACCAATTGGGAGCATAAAATAGGAGCAGGATTAAAAGTATTATAGAAGGAAACTCCCACTGTCAAAATTTTGAATTACAAGTCGAGTTCAAATCCTACGTCGTAACCAGGGTACCACTACTGAATATTGGAAATAATTATGGAAATATCTTGCCAACCGATAGCTCATAACTTCCAGATTCCTAAGGTAAAAAATGTAAATTGGTCCTTAAGCTTACCTTCCCATTTTACCAGTGTTGTACTTTTCATACCACTGTAGTGCTCTGAAAAGCCCTACCGCCTTTTTTCCTCCATTTCCACATCCAAATCCTAGCTATTGTACTACAAAACTCAAAATCCGATCAAAACCCGAAAAAATCCAAACATAAACCAAAATTCGCAATAAACGAATCAAACATTCGTTTATCGCTTATTAGCTGCTTCCACGGCATAATTAAATCCAAAATCTTAAATTAAAATCAAATTCCCAATTGTTTGTTGATAGCTCTACGTAGTACGTGTGCACCGATAAAACTCTGTCGTGTGGTGACAGAATCACAAAAGGCAGAAGTTAACTTGAAGCCAGCTTTATTAATACACGTGTTGAAGGAAAATTAATGACCGATGGTGTTTCTTCTGTGAATGTTGATTGTAGACTGACGAAATGGCATAACTGCCAATTCAAAAAGCGACGCCATGACATCATCGTGGTGGCAATGATGGCCAGTTGGTGCCAGCTGCTGCGCAACTGGTATACATGCGAATGTACTAGATTTCTCCAGTACATTCCAGCACATTTAATTGCCAATCCGCAACGTTCCGCCCGCCTTCGCCAATCATTGGCGAATCATTTCGTTCCAGGGGACGGTGGCCAAGGGCCGGGAGTGTGCGGTCTGCTGGTGGCGGTTGGTCTTGGTCGGCTGTCCACTTTCACGTTGATGATCGGTTGAGAGGGGGCCGCCCGCGCTGAGGAGCGCTGGAGGCTTGAGGGTCTAGGATGGCCCGTATGAGCGATGGCGACAGGAACCTCTTTCCCATCGCTGATGTCCGTTGCCTCTTGTGTTCGCGGGACCGGCCAGTTGATCCGGGTTGGAGTTGTAAGGTCGCAACCCACGATCAATGACCACGTGATGACTGGTGATGGGTCTAGCTATGTCGAGACCGGTGGTGGTGCCATGTACTGCGCACGTTGGCGCCAGTCTGGAGTGAGTGGCCGGCAGGTTGCGACCGTTGGGGGTGTGTGCTGTAACGTGGAGTCGGGTGCGGTGTCTACCCTGGCACTGTCCGCGTGTCCTTTCGTAGTGGCAGTCACGGGCCAAGTGCCTCCCGCGGTCGTCGGAATGCAGCCTCTGAGGATGCACAGTGGGGCGTGCTTTCTTACTGGAGTTCGCGAGACCGCTGGTTGCTGGGTAGCGCCGCCCGCCAAGCGGGGCATTGCGCTCTCCTGGTCCAGTTGTGGTGGCTACAGGTGGTAGCGGTTGGCCTGGGTAGCTTTGGACCTGGGCAGGAGCTTGACCACGTGATGTCCTGGGTGTGGTGGGATGCCTTGAAGTGTTCAAGTGGGTAAGCTCCTGGTTCCTCGATTGCCCCTTGCCCCTGCAGTGGTTCGGCGGGCGGGGGGTATGTCTTGTAGTTGGGTCGCGCAAGTGGTCGGTGGCTGGTAGTTGAATGGGCTTCGTATGTGGCCACTGGGGCCGATGCCGGTGAGGCGTCCTTTGGGTTCTCTAGTGGATGCCGCGGCCGTCAGTTGGAAGGCCGACCAGTTCCTCTGGGTCGGAGTTGTAAATTCGTAACCCACGAGGAATGGCCATATGATGGCTGGTGACAGGCCTTGTCACCTTTGCGCTGGATGATGTGGTGGGTGCTGAGCCTGTTAGCACCCATCCCAGTTCAGTGGCCTGCGCGACGAGGCCGGAACGTTGGTCCTTCCTTATGCCTTCGAGGATGATGTTGGGGTATATGTCTGCCCCAAGGATGATGTCCACCTTCTCGGCGGAGGCGATGTTCGGATCTGCAAGTTCCAGATCCGCCACGAACGAAAGATCCCTTGTCGTTGATTGTGGTGGTGGTGTATACACTGAGAGCCCTGACAGGATGAAGGGCCTTAGTGTCCATTGGCTCGAGCCGTGGAGGCGAGGAGTGATGCTGATGGCGGCCTGAGTCCTGGTGGCAAGGCCACGAGTGCCCCCAACACCGTAGGTGGGGACGGGCGATGCTTGGCGTCGGAGGTGCAACCTTCGGGCGAGTGATGTTGAAATGAAGGTGCCACTGGAGCAGGGGTCCAGCAGAGCGCGGACTTCAATCCTCTGTTCGGTCTCCGACGTCACGATGACTCTGGCTGTTGGCAGCAACGCGGAATGCTGTGAAGGGGTGCTGATTGTATGTGTGCAGCCCCCTTCCTGACGGTCGATCCGGGGGGCGGATCCTTTGGCTCGTTGCGGCGGTGATGTTGTCCCGTCGATGGCGGTAGACCGGACATGCAGCAGGGTGTGATGTCTCCGCTGGCATCGACGGCACGTCTTGTTGGAGTGGCAGTCGCGCAGGCGGTGGCGACCCAAGCAGTTGGTGCACAGGTTTCTTTTGTGTGCGAAGGACTTCCGACGGCCAGGTGTGAGTGATCGAAAGCCCTCGCAAGCGTAGATCGTGTGTGCGGCCTTGCAGAATGTGCAAGCGCCCTGTTGCTTTACGGGTGTTGGCGGTGTTTTGTGCATCGAGACACTGGGCTGGTTAGTCATCGGGCCGGCTACTGTTGCTGGAACAGTCGAATTCGTGGAAGGCATTGGCGTTGGATCTGACACGGATCCTATGTACGCCGTGCCCACTGCTTGCTCTGGAGTCCGTGTGATGGTAGCCAGTTCCTCTGGGTCGGAGTTGTAAGTTCGCAACCCACGAGGAACGGCTATGTCATGGTGTGCCCCACAATGCGTGCGCGGCATCGTCTTCTGTGGGGGGTTCGGCACTGGGTCGATCATCGGGACCTTGGGTAGGTTGGGCTTTGGGCAGGCGGCACTCTGGTCGGCGGCCTGCTCACTCTTATCCACTGTTCTGGGGTACAGTTCCGTTTCTGATGGCTTGATGTCGGCCATTGGCAGCTGCACTGGGGGCAGCTCGCTAGGGTGAAGGCGGTTGGTGCTGTTGACCATGGTTGGGGAGGCTGACTTGAGCGCGTACTGAGCCTCGAGGAGGTTCGTCTGTTCCTCCAGGTATATTTCTTCGGTTTCGCCGAAACAATCCTCCGCGAAGTATGCGTGTTGTGGATGGTCCGGTGTCGCCGTGACGAAGATGTCGTGGTGCCGTTTGGAGAAGGCTTCCCATTCGGCGCGGAGTGCATGTTTGGTTACCTCGATTGCTTTCGGACTTGGTTGTCCCTTTTCCTGTATGTTGAGGAAAGTGCCAGAGATGGTGGCCTGTGCCGCGAACTGAGCGGCGATGAGACCCTCAATCGTGGCCGGTTGTTGTATTGGAGCAGCTGTCAAAGACACGTTGGTTTGAACTATCGTTGTAGAAAGTTCGTCATCCTGCTTTCGTTTTGCATCAACAGCGGTTTGTTACGGACCAAAATTGAGTCCAGGCCCCCCCAGAATCCACTAATCCCCTTTGATTCCCCTCCTTACCTGTAAAAGGAAATAACGCGCCAAGTAGCTAATTTGCATAAACTACTTTATGCAAATTCTACTTGGCGGAGAAAAAAAAAATAATAAAATAAAGATAATACATTGAAAATAAATTCGGATATATGACAATTCGACGTTAATTTTCGAACACAACGAGTCGGAATAAATAATCAAACAAATAAAATCCTCGTTGTGTATAAAATAGAAAGTGACATATTTGATTTGAAAAAATCTACTAGTACAAATAACATTGGTTTAAGTGTATCGTACTAAAACACTATTCGTCGAGGACATATCATACCGCTACGGACAAGCTGATCAGGGGAGCAACGACGCCCAACGCCCCCTGCAACGAGCCAGCGGACCTCAGCGCAACATAACAACACTGCGACCGCTCAATGGTCGCACGAAAACAAACTCCAAAGTAAGTCCCATTCAATATTACTTAAATATATATTATTAAATAATATAAATTGTTAAACACACGTAACAGGTTTCCATTGAATTTTTCTCCAACAAATCACCCAGCGTTTGATTTGCAATGATCATCTGGCGGCCGCTGTCCTGCGATCCACGACTTAAGGAATCCTTGGAACTGTCATCTTCTTTTATGCATGTCCTTACATTTGTACTCGACTCAGGTTGGTGATGAACAGATGTATGATCTCTGCCGACCGAGGAATGTCGTCGGTCGAGATCTTTGGTGTTCCGCCGATTGAGGGATGTCATCGGGGAACCGTTGTCCAAGTGTTCGCCGTCGCCGCCGCCACCACTGTCGTTACCATTGTCGGCTCCGTTGTGCATAGTGTAGTGAGAAAACGTATGATCTCTTCCGAGCGAGGAATGTCGTCGGTCGAGATCTTTGTTGTTCCGCCGACAGAGGAATGTCGTCGGGGAACCGTTGTGTTTCCTTTTCGATGTTTTTGCCATCATTCGCTGCTGTACTGAGCTTGGCTTCGGTAGATCGGTTTCTCCCTTTACTGTAGGGTGATCGGGTCGGTGATTCGTTCTTTCAATTCCTTGGAGGTGGCAATGATCTCGTCCGCCCTCTTCTGGTGGCAGCGATTCTAATATAAGATCATGATCGGCCGCTTGCCCTGCACTCCTTTGTTCAAGTGGCTCCTCATTCTCATTGAGCGATTCACCTAACAAAGGTGATTCAGAAAACAAATATTTAAGGGGTGATCTATAGCTGGCATGGAATGAAGGATATAGCGTTTTGTCTCTGCCCAGCAACTTCGCCTCTTGGTCTGGGGGAGCATTTTCCTTATTATCGAGAAGACATGAAGTTGAGTCGTTAGCTTGTAAAATAAGATCACATGCAATCCCCTCTAACAAGATCGGAGTAATTTCGGCACTGTTAAGCAACTCATCGGACGGGTTGTCTACCAAAGCTTCTTTGTCATTGTTATCGTTAAATCCAGCAACCACTGCACCTGGTCTCTCTCGGCTGTCGTCTACTACATCGGAAAATTCAAATTTGTCTTTTGCCTTTTCGCATTCAGCGGAATCAAATATTAAATTTAAACCTAACTCATGGATAGCACTGGCGTTTAAGCGTCGTTTTATTTGACTTACTTGGCTTGTGGGAGTGGAATACTTCGCTGAGAAGTCAACTGCAATATTCTTGTAATTCTTTTTGGCCATAGCTGCATCGACTGTTCCGTTCTTCACTGTTGTCGTGTTGTTCTTCAGGTGTTGTGCCGCGAGCTGGGCGGCGATGGATTTGATCCAGAGGTTGCTGAATCCGATGTGTTTTGCCACGAACTGGGCGGCTATGGATTAGATCCACAGGTTGCTGGATCCGATGTGTTTTGCCATGAACTGAGCGGCGATGGATTTGATCCAAATCGGCACTGGATCCGGCTCGAAGGACCATAAATGTTTGTTGATAGCTCTACGTAGTACGTGTGCACCGATAAAACTCTGTCGTATGGTGACAGAATCACAAAAGGCAGAAGTTAACTTGAAGCCAGCTTTATTAATACACGTGTTGAAGGAAAATTAATGACCGATGGTGTTTCTTCTGTGAATGTTGATTGTAGACTGACGAAATGGCATAACTGCCAATTCAAAAAGCGACGCCATGACATCATCGTGGTGACAATGATGGCCAGTTGGTGCCAGCTGCTGCGCAACTGGTATACATGCGAATGTACTAGATTTCTCCAGTACATTCCAGCACATTTAATTGCCAATCCGCAACACAATAAACGAATCTAATATTCGTTTATTGTTCTATATTCGCCCCACGGCATCATCAAAACTCAAAATCAGAGATCGTTATCTCTATCTGAAAAATTCCATTGAGTTAAGCAAATAGAAAACCAAAACCAGATACATATCGACATCTGCGAAATAGTTTCGTAAGAATTCAAGAAATTGAATTCTTATCTTAAATAAACACTGAGCATCTCAGGATTCCAAAATCGGGATTTTTGTAGGAAATTGTGTATTTTCGAGATTTGGTTTCACTTATAAGGGTGATGAATTTCAGATTCGAGGATCAGTCTCTAGGTTGGCGTCCAACGTTTAAGAACGTCAATCATTTAAATTAAATATTAAAATTAATAAAAGTAGTTGCAGATTCAAAAAGCTGCATTTTTATTGGGCCTGGTCGATTCCCAGGACCCGAATTCAACAATCGTTCGCTTCTCTTCCTCGTTGATCGAGAAGCACGGAAGCGAACCGTACAACACCACTACCGTCCTTTCCACATCACTGTATAGATGTCATACCGTTTTATATATAACTGCAATATCAATATTTATCATATATCTTTTATTTTATACCCTAGTCCTTTTATTGGGCTTACTCTACTTCATAGGATTATTCTAAAGAATTTTATTAACAAATCTTAAATTATCATTAAGATGAAGAGGACTTAATGAATACGGGGAAACCATTTATGGTATAAAAAAATCCATCGAACTTAACAGAGGCACTGTGCTTACATTTCAGTGTCTAGTCATACGTCATTTACCTACCCCGCTAAGACTTTTTGAAGCCAGTCTCGTTGACTGCCCAAATCAAATGTGAGCATTTATAACTTTCCCACACAGTTAGCTTCCGACCGAACTAACCTAATGAACATGTGTAGTCGTTCGCTTGATTTTTACAATCACTTCTCAAGGATAATACCTCCCCTGTCGATGGTACACGTATGAACCATATTTCACCCTCACTCTTTTGTTCCACTTACCTATCGCCAGAGGCGAACTTTTCTCTGACCGACGATATCCTGTCGGTTTATAGCGCAACACCGCGGCCAAATGAGCCACTGCACACGTTCACCCGCCGTCTAAACGTCTCAGTTAAAAGAAATCAACAAAGGGCATTCCATCCAATTCAGTCAAATGGAAACAGGCGAGTTTATTCATATGTGTTTTCAATTTGCTCAGGCAGGTTGTCATTTACTTGTCGCGCACGTAACAGTTCTGACGAGGATTGGCGGTGTTTTCGTCTTCCACGACCATAGATGGCATTGCATAAAAATTGCAGAGTTTCTCACCACGACAGTTCATCGCCGTTATCCCTGTAATAGCCATCATAGTCAACTGCTTTTAATTTTAATTTGGTTCGTGCCATTCTACCAGACATCGGAGCAATTAAAACCCACGTGCCTGAATTGGAAAGAAGAAAAAAACCCACAACAAACAAATACACATACATCCTGTATTCTCCCCCTGGGGACGGCCAAAGGGATTTAGAACAACAGCGGTGACAGTACAATGCACATTTAAGGTAAAACACCATAATATTTCTAGGCGCGCACCGTAGTCATTTCAGTGCCTGAAGTGAGAAGCATGGCGAGTGAGAAGTTGAATTGAGTGCTTTCTTCGGCGTCCAGGATATACACACCCCCTCGTGTTCACGACGACTGTATGGCTCTTCTGTATACTTTTCTCATTCATCATGACAATCTTTTTCGAATCCGAGATGCTTTTTAGTTCCCTTCATCGAGGGGTATTTCAGATCACATTGTTTTTTAAGTTATCCTGGTACACCGCACAAGAAGAACTTATTCAGGTTGGGAAGGTATTCTGCCACCCCCGTCAGCTCGTGTTTCTCCTTATCCTACTTTTGCTCCCTCACCTTATTGTTTAGCCCTAAGTGCTTGGGATATTGCACAACACTTAAAAATGTCTGTTTTATTTTCTGTTTTTATTTGCTCCCACTTTAGAGCTGAAATTTATTTTAGATTTGGGAATAATGTTCGCTATTGTCCTTTGTTTTATCGTCTTAAGTTTCGACTAGTGGCTTGGGTGGTGGGGAAGATATGATATGTCTATATGATGTTGAATTTTCTAATTTCTGCGGGAAATAGGTTAAACTGAAGAGGGAATAGGACTAAACTGAATCATGGATTTCTTAGCATTAAGTCAAATAAAATGTTCAAAAAAGTTCGACCGGCACGTATATGCCCCCCGCGCTCACTTAAGATTCAATTCAATTCAATTTTTATTTAGTAGATAATTACATTTATGGTATATTTTACAACTAGTACTAAAGAGATTTAGAATAGCAATTCCTTTACAACTATAATCTTAAATCTATATAACGACAATAGCACAATTTTAATGAATACGAGGGTTGCCTTTTATATTTCGGGATTAGAGAACAAAAACAAATATTGATCATCGAAAATCACTTTATTGTTTTTCAAAATATTCCCCATGAAGATCTATACACTTTTGCATGCGTTTGAACCAATTGTCGAAGCACTTTTGCCACTCTGATTGAGGTATATCCAACACATGCATTCTGAATGCAGCATCCGCTTCTTCAGGTGTCGAAAAACGTTGACCTCTCAGTTTGTTTTTTACGTACGGGAATAAAAAGAAGTCATTCGGTGCCAAGTCAGGACTATACGGCGGATGACCCATCAAATCGATGTTTTGGGTGCTCAAAAATGCAGTTGTCGCAGCCGATGTGTGAGAGCTCGCATTGTCGTGGTGAAGAGTGATTCGTCTTCGGCGCTTGGTTTTTCTGATTTCTTGGAAGACAACTGGCAAACAAATGGTTGTGTACCACTCAGAATTGACTGTTCTGCGTTGTTCTAGTGGTACGGTGTGACATGTCCAGTTTTTCCGAAAAAACAGGCGACCATTTGCTTGGAAGTGCTTCGTGCGCGAACAACTTTTGTTGGATTTGGCTCATCTTGAAACACCCAGACAGTCCACTGCTGTTTACTTTCGGGCTCATACGCGTAAATCCACGATTCATCACCTGTCACGATGTCATAGACGTGTTTCGAAGCACCGCGACCGTATTTTTTGAGCATTTTTTTTCGACCAATTGACACGAGCCTTTTTTTGGGCGATTGACAAATTGTGTGGGATCCAACGCGAACAAATTTTTCTGACAGTCAAATGTTTATGCAATATTGAATGTATGCTGGTCCCACTAACGCCTAAGGTTGTCTCAATCTCACGATAGGTCACATGACGATCTTCCAATATCAGTTCGTGCACAGCATCAATGGTTTTCGGAACAACAACTGATTTTGGACGACCTTCACGAAATTCATCTTGGAGTGAACTACGACCACGATTGAATTCACCATACCATCGATAAACACTGGTCCTTGATGGAGCTTCATCGCCAAAAATTGAATTAAGTTCATCCATGCACTGTTGCTGAGTTAATCCACGCCGAAAGTTGTAAAAAATAATCGCACGAAAATGTTGACGATTTAATTCCATTTTTGGGCCGAGATGAATCTTTTAAGTTACTGTAAACAACACAAATAGCGCTCGTATGTCAAAACGTTCTGAGTGCGTATAACCTCAAAAATGTCTAACTTTACGACAGAGCTGTCAATTGCCGGATTGCAACACTAGGGTTGCCAAATCCCGAAACATAAGAAGCAACCCTCGTAACAAATAATAAATTAAGGGAAAACTACAATAAAAAACCCTTATTTGAATCTAAAGACTAATATTGCACGAGTTTCCGGTTATTTTATATAGTAATGACCTCGATATAATTTTCATAGACAGAGTACATATGTAGTGATTTAGGATAACGCAAGACGGGAAACAAGAACATTGTCAGAAAAAGAACAATTGACGAAGAAGTTTCGATTGGTTTTGTCAATAAGGAACTCTACCGGTTTAACGTTGGCGTTTTCATGTAGTTCATGTGTCGAATAATGCCATGGCAGATTCAGCAACATTTTCAATATGCAATTTTATTTTGTGTGTGCGAGCACAGTTACACCATACAGGGGCCCTGTACAGGAGTATCGCTTGAATAATGGTTTTAAATATTATAATTTTATTTTCGATGCTAAGCTTTGACTTTCTACACACTAATTGATACATAACTCTTACGACTTTGTTTATTTTGTCAATTGTGGTAGTGATGTGTTTTTGAAAGATAAGTTTTTTATCTAGAATAATACCTAGATATCTACAGTCTTCGGAGCAATCAATATCAACTGCACACATACTGAGTTTAGTGCCATTTGGTAGGTAGCAGTGTTTCCTACATCTCGAAAACCAGACAGCTTGTGTTTTATTACCATTTATTTTTATTTTCCATTTCCTGTAATATACTGCTAGCTTGTCAAGAGCTGCTTGCAAAGAGTTGTAGACATTAGTGAATAAGACACCCGAAGAGAAAATGGCCGTATCATCGGCAAACATAGCTCCCTGAATGTTTTCACCTAGACATGGTAAATCTGCGACAAACTATGTAAATAATATGGGACCAAGGACCGAGCCTTGGGGTACACCATGGTGGATTTGGTGAGTAGAGGATATGTCGGTTCCTAAACTCACAACATATTTTCTCGAACGAAGAAAGCTCCGGATAATTTTGGTAAGCGGTATTGGCAGCTTAAGTTTTAGTAGCTTATAAATCAAGCCATCGTGCCATACCGTATCAAAAGCTTTTTCGATGTCTAGAAGAACCAGTTCCGTTGACTCCTTGTCGATGAATTTACCAGCTGTGTGGTTTTTATTGCGCAAGTCTTGGTGGATTGTGCTGTGACCACTACGGAAACCGAACTGAAAGTTTGGTAAGATGTTATTGTCTTCCACAAAACGATCAATCCTTTCCTGAATGATTTTTTCTAAGAGCTTACTTAGACAGCTAAGTAGACTAATAGGTCTGTAGCTTTCGGGGCTGTTCTTTGGTTTGCCGGGTTTCGGTATAGGTATTACTTTTGCTGTTTTCCAACAGTCCGGAAAATAACAATTCTTAAGACAAGCATTGAAAATGAACGTTAAATAGTTACTTGCAGCAGGTGGAAGTGCTTTGATTAATTTGTTGTTAATATTATCGAGACCCGCAGCCTTTTTTGATTTCGATTTTTTTATCAATTCTTTAACTTTGCTGATATTAGTTGCGTAAGTACTTTCAGCTGATGTTTGAGAAAGTACATGGATAGTGTTAGCAACTTCAGCTTCAGTATACGCGTCGCTTAGATGCATAGATATGGAGTGGTTCTTACTAAACGTGTTAGCAAGTAGGTTCGATTTCTCCACTGAAGAAATAAACAACTTGTCGTGAACTTTAAACGGAGGAATACTTGACCCTCTCTTTTTCATAATTTTTGATATTTTCCAGAACGGTTTGCTTGCTTTGTCAAGAGAGGAAAGGTGTTTATTCCAACACTTGTTCCTATATGTTGAGATTTCGTTTTTAATGATATTATTTAACACTTTAACATTAACTAGAAAACAATCGATTCTATAACGCAACCATTTTCTTCTTTCAGAGTTTCATAGCCTAATCAGATGTAAGATATTTTCAGGAAGCGGTGCCTTATCAACTGGAGCAGTGGAACATTTAGGTATCGCAAGATCGGCCGCTCTATTGATAACAGAAACAAAATTGTTGCATAGGATATCAATGTGCTCGCTGCAGGTTATAGAATTTAGGCTGGTATCACCTAGAACCAAGTTCGTGTTTATATATGATTTATAAAAATTCCAGTTGGCGGCGGAATAGTTGTGGTATAAACTGGTACGATTTACAACTACTGTATGATTCACTGTTAGGCTGATCGGAAGGTGGTCTGAACTTAACGCATTTAGAGTTAATGGTACTGTGCAGTAATTTGGAATATTAGTGGTATATAGATCAAGAGTTGAGGGGTTCTTGTTAGCACTCGCTGGGATATAGGTGGGGAGAAGTGGATGAAGTATGGAAAAACTTGGGCTGGATTCAGCAACATCTAGAAAAATGTTACCCCAGCTGTTTGCCCTAAGACAATTCCACGACTGATGTCTGCAGTTTAGATCACCACCAATAATTACCTTGTTTCGAGTGTTGACTCTATACAATTTTTGCAGATCCCGCTTAAAGTAAGTAGATTTCTCAATGTTTCTATTTCCACCAGGGAAATAGACCGAAAAAAGACTCACCTTGGAGTTGTCACTTAATGTTACATCTATACTAATTTCCTCAATTAACTTAAGGTGCAATGAAGGACGCAAGGAATGTTCTATACATTTTTTCACAACAATGGCGACACCTCCACCACTAGCATGTACCCTGTCTAGGCGATAACATATGTAATTTTGATGTGAGAAAGAAATGTCTTGTTTGAGCCAGGTTTCTGAAACAAGTGCAATGTCAATATTAAAATTTATCAAGAAACTAAAAAATTCATGCTTTTTGTTTTTGATGCTTCTCGCATTCCAAGTTATGATGTTAAGAGAGTTTCTTAACATGTTTTTTCCGAGTATATGTACTTAATAGCTAATGAAGTAATGACGTTAAATTGGTCAGCTTTGGTTTGACAAGCACTAAGCTTGGTTACAACTTCATTAAGAAGAGAGTTTATCTCGCTAAATGAGAACAGGTTATCATTAGTTAAAGTTTCTGACGGATTTTTTTTCGTGTGTGTCGTATCACTGTTGGAAGGTTGCTGGGTTTGATGGAGGCCAGAAGCCCAGGTGGATGAAGGAAGTGAAGGTTGACGCACAGATCGGGGTAGTGGAGGAAAATTATCAATGGATAATCGGTCGGGCACTGGCTGCTGTTTGTCACTCGGAGGCTGTAGGAAGGTTGTATTTCCTGTACCACGTCCGCGTGGGGATAATTTGCGGCGAATATCTATGTACTGCTTTCGGCTTATGCATTCTGGATCGGTGGATTTATGTGGCCCACTACAATTTGCACACTTGATGACCTCATTCGTTTTGCAGTCGGATGTTTTATGGTTTCCCGAACATATTGCACAGAAGCTATTTATATGACAATGCATCGAGCCGTGACCGTAAAGCTGGCAATTGTGACATTGTGCTCACTTAAGATATTTCATTAAGCTAGCTGAATTCCAAGTGTCAATATGACAATCCGGCAATTATATCAAGGGACAATGTTTCATGTATGGGGGTCGTGCGACTAAATGGCACTTTTTGCATATTTCTTAGTCGAAAATTTCGCCCTTATTCAGCCATAAATAACTTTACAAAATTGGAAATAATTTTACAAGTTGCATTTGATAGGCATAGTCTGACTGGGCACCACAGGGTTTCCAGCAACGAGGCTTGGCAAAGAAAAACACAGATGAACCGTCTACCAGTAATAATGACGATAACACCGCGCGTTCAAACAACGTCAATAGTGTGTGCATCAATCGTAATCTACAAGGCTAATTTTACGCCTCTAGAACTAACGCTTTTACGCCTCTGGAACTAAGGATACCAAATTACAGACATAGAAAAGTAACTAACTAGACATAGGGCGCAACTGATCTGGGCCTACTTACTTTCGCCTAGCCCAACCCTTTTAGTCATACCGAACATCCCGGTGGAAATAATGATTAAGAGTGAACGTAATTTCATCGATTAAATATGTTGCAGGACGAAAACCCTGAAATGCATGTGGCTAGCTGTGCTATAAGAAGCATACAATGAATCCAATAAAAAAAAGGCACATAAATTGGAGTATTCCAATGGTGTGGGGGTTTAAATTATAAGGAATCACCCCGGCTATGCTGACGGAAGCATACGCTTCCAGTATGGTCATCCATGTCAGATGGGCTAGCGAGGAGTAACACACAAAGATCTGCCATCCCTAATCCAGGGTGTTACGCGTCACCGTGCCCATTCGATGCTTTGCAGCCAGGGGTGTACCGGCTGCATTATAACGGCGCCTCTCTGACACCGGGTCGAATAAGAGCAGTAAGCAGACTTTAACCACATACCATACAGCGCGCATTTCATTTAATTTACTGAAAGAAACGTTTGATGAACGATTAATATCGAGAAATGGGCCTGTCATATGGCTACCGCGTTTGTTTGATTTAACACCGCTGGAGTATTTTCTTTGGCGATATCTACAGTCACTAGTCTCCACTGATTGGCCAGAGATTATTGAACACTTTGGACCTAACATTCAACGAATTTTTTTTACACAATCGCGCCCACAAAAGGGGATTTTGGAGTACCCTTACATGTCAGAGCACAGTGCGAGCAGAAGGAGAGGAAATGGATAAGGAAAGGAGGTATCGATGTATATTGGTCTTGAATGCCTATACATTATAACGAGGAGGAAACACATGATCACGTAGAGTATTCGACATTCGTGTGGTTCGACTAAAGAATGACTATATCCATTTGTGCGCCTGAAGTTGACTTTCAACGTGAATTGATGCGCATTCTCAGATTGACGGGTATCGCGAGAAAATGTCTGAGGAGGCGGAACAGATTGAGCAAGTTCAGTTGAGCAATGACCGTGCTAATACCTATAGAAACGAAATAGGCGTGATACATAGCGCATATGTTCTAACGACGGAATTGATCGACTCACAGCTGGGTCCCCAATTAGTTTCACTGCTTGTTTTTGCATCCTATCGAGCATTTAGATGCGCCTTACCAAATATGGGAATTGAACTCCATTTTGGGATGAATATACGCCTTGTTCATAGTGGCCAGGTTGGATGGAGTTAATTACCTTTGGCATATCGTAAGGGACCCCATATATTTGGTCGCACTTTTCGCAGCTTCAAAAATGTGGTCGCTCCAATTAAGAGTCGAATTAATTCGAGTGCCAAGGATTGATAGTTCCTTGGTTTCGTCGATGCAAGTGCCGTTCATCGAGAGTGTATTTATTTTGGGGTTCTCCTTGGACGATAGGAGACAGCACAGAGTTTTTAATTACACTCTACTCGGTTCGATAATATACTTTAATATATCTTGTTGAGGTCGGAATTCAGTGTATTAAGCATAACCTGTTGATTGGTATTGACGTTCGAAGAGTTTGGTCGCGAATGTTCGTATGAGTATTAGAAACTCAGTGTGCTATCATCAGCAAACGAGTGAATTGGGTTGTGGGTAATGGACAAGAGATCATTTATAAAGATGAGGAAGAGAGTGGGTGAGAGTAGGTGAAAGTGGAGAGAGTGGGTGAGAGTACTGAACCTTGGGGAACACCAGTGTGAGAAACTCAATACGCTATCATCAGCAAACGAGTGGATTGGAGATGCGGGTAATGGGCAAGCGACCATTTATAAAAATGAGGAAGAGAGTGGGTGAGAGTACCGAACTTTGGGAAGCACCTGCATTAATTTCATGGGAGCCAGAATTGACACGATCAAGAACCACTTGGTTTGAACGGCCAGAAAGATAGTCTCTTATCCATTGGATCAGGGAATTGTCCACTCCATATGAATGTAATTTTGATAAAAGGGCTGGATGCCAAAATCTGTCGAAGACTTTCGACATATCCAGCGGAACTTCCTTGCTTTCTCCAAAGTAGTGGATGGAATGGCTCCATTTTTCGGTAAGGTACGCCATCAAACCTCCTGTGGACCTGTTGCTACGAAAGCCATATTGGCGGTCATTAAGGAGGTCATTTGATTCCAGATACTTCGAAAGTTGACGGTTAATCAGTGATTCCATTGCTTACAAGAGAATAGAAGTTAGTGCTCTAGGCCGATAAGAAGAGAGGGAGCATTTGTCGCCTTTTTTCGGAATTGGCCGAATGTTCACTGACTTCCATTTATTTGGGAAACAGCCTGTCGAATAAGACAAATGGAAGGATTTCCGCACTGGTTTAGCGAGTGAAGAAGAACACCTCTTCAAGGGAATTGGGGGAATGCCATCCGGACCAATGGATTTGTTTGCGTTTAGCTCCTTGAGTGCTCGAGCAACAGTACGCGTTTGGAAGTGAATCTGGCTCATGGTGTGCTGCTTATGCTCAAGTTAATGTGATATCAGGCAGAGTTGAGTTGGATGCAAAATGTTCAGCAAGTAGATTCGCCTTCTCTATTGCACTGGTGATTGGTCTATCATCGACTATTAGGGAAGGAATGCATGAGGAGACTGAGTTTTGGAGGTTCTTCACAAATACCCAGAAGTTTCAACTACCTGTGGGAGATTGTAGTATTTTTTGTCTCACTCTCTGGTCATGCACGAACTTGGCGTGTTGAGTATACGCATTACAGTCATTTATAGACCTCTTAAATCTTTTCCGGTTTTCCTCAGTATTGTTTGTTTTAAACAACCGGATGCTCAACTCTTTAGTGTGACAGTTGTTGCCTTTGCCACAGAAAATTAATTGTAATTTAATTTTACCTGTAATCTTGGTGAATTAGATCAGCAGCTAGTCAAATCATAGACCTCGGTCCATTGTCGATAATGTCAGAAATGTACAGTGTTCCCGCTCTCGGCCAGATTGGTCCTTTCAATGGTGAATGATTTAGTTAGAATCTATAGATCATATATTGAAGCTCTTCTATTTCCATGGGCACCATTGAAACAATTTTGTATTTTATAAACAGCTCTCCAGGACAGTGATCAGCATTTAATTACAAATAGATGTTCGTGACACTGTACAAAAAATATAGTTTGCTGCTTTTGCACGTCCACACTCGGGTCATATCTGAGTTGGGATTTATATGAAGGGTAAATTTTCTGAACCGAATCATTTGAAAGAATCTGACACTGAGAATTTTAATTAATTATTAGATATATTTAAAATGTAACAAATAATTTTAACACTTTTGGGAACCTAGTGTATTTTTGAAAAATGCTCCTATTACTTTTCAATTTTTCATCTTTACTTTTCAAACAAAAAAAAAGCACGGGCTTCTTTCTTTTTTTTCCAAAAAATATCCATCAACGGCATCCCGAACAACCGTATTTTCTGCTCTTTCAAATCAACCGAAAACGGAATTCCAAAACCGTATATCTCAAAAACATTGACCTGTTCTCTCTCTCGCTCCCCATCAACGTCCACTTCGAAAACCGAATTCGAACTCGAAGAGCTGCACGATCCACACCCGAATCGGGGCGTGTTCGAAAACTCACTTGTGGATCGCGCAACTCCTCCACCACCTTACCATCATACCATCTTAAAACAAATTATATTAAAATTACAAATTATCGAATGATGGTGGTGGCGGAAACCGCACGTAACATTAGCCTTAATGGCTTCTCTGCACCCGGAATCGAACCACATATTTCGCTTGGGTTTGATACTCGTTACTCTGTATGGAATAGAGGTTCGTATGCCAAACAGAATCGTGTCTATCAATGTGTCCGCTATAGAGTCAACGTCGTTATTGAGGAATAATAATGACCAGTTTAACTTCCCAAAAAAGTCGTTCAGACCTTCCCAGATGGCTTTCTCATAGAACCATACTGTTCTTTTGGGAGTTTTCTCGTTACCGTTACTGTTGGTTAGGGGAAATCTAGCTGACACGACACAGTGGTCTGAAGTGTCCAAGGGCAAACAAACTTCAATTGTGTATTTGTTTGGGTGGGAAGTTAGAAACAGGTCCAGTGTTTTGGTGGAATGACCAACTACATCTGGTACCCATTTTGGCTCATTGACGAGTTGACTTAAATTATTTGACTCGGCAAAGAGCTGAACATACTGAAGAAAGAACAAAGGCACTAAATTCTAAACGGGTATAGTAAAATCATGGCGTACGACTAGTGACTTTGCCCGGAAAAAACAAATCATTATGGAAAATGTAAAAAGCCTCAGGACTTGCTAAATAAGGCCAAGACCGGTTACCGGTTGTAGTGCCGATGATGATGATGATAGTAAAATCAGAAATATCTGCATCAGTTATTACCTGAGTTTCGCTAAGTGCAATGAAAGCCATGAATGTTGCAAAGATCGACGCGAAATTCCCGTTCTATTGAAATGGCGACGCACAAAAGCAATACCGCCTCAGAAAAGAATGCAAGTTGGACCCGCCGATTGATAATCGAAACCCACTACTACAGGTGTCATGCCCTTGTAGTTGGTGCCCTAGTAGATCCGTGCCGAAATCCAGGTCAAATCCCTTTCGGGACGAAAATTACGCCACTTGAAACACCAAAAACTCTCCAAAGAATATAAATCAATCGAGATTATCGATGCCTCAGAGACGCAACAGAGGTGCGAAAAAGAGGAAAAACAGACACAAGGAGAGGAAAGCGTATGAGTTTTCCCGCACTGTACGCTTCACACAAATTTCACACTATGGCGCGAATCCCATATATATCACTGCACTAAAGTCGGACACGTTTGTGGTGATCCGTTTGTTTACTTCGGATCCCATAGAAGACTTGACGCGCAGTGCAATTAGGGTACCTCGTGTTTACTTAAGATACCCTAAACGGATTACACAATTGATCCAATGGTACGGATCGCGAGGTAGAAGCGCACGTGCTGACTCGTCGTGGTTAGTTAGCATTGTCGCCGAATTACGACCAGAAGCGTGACCGGAATATGCACATCCAAAATACGCAACACACGGGCTAACCGCACCAACTACATGTCCGAAATTGTATTCAAACGGTAGTGGGATTTTTCTGTGTGTTGTAAATTATAAATTGGACGTTCTACACCTCGAAATGAAACACCCTGTAGTAGCTACCCCACTGGATCCGTGCCGAAATCCAATTCATATACTTTCCATGACAAATATTACATCATTGCCACACGAAAAATCCACTAATAATTAGAAATCATTCGAGGGTGCTGATGCGTAAAGCTAAAGACGAGCGAAAAATAAAAAACAAACACTAGGAAGGGGAGGATACTAATTTTTTTCGCATTGGGTTTTAGTCGCATATATATTTTCAACCTGTAACAAAATATTCAGTTTTGGCGACTACAGTACACTGATTTCTTCATTTGCGAACTATTGACTGGTTAACACATCAACGTCCCACTAACGGCTTGCCGAATCGCAGCCGGGATAAGGGATCCTGCAAAGGAAAAAGGTTACTTTCAATGATTACAACGCGAAGAAGGCGTAATATATAGAAATCGTTAGTGCCACAACTTATAAAGAACAGAAGAAAACATAACATTGTTTGATATCAAGGTCAGACCAAATGTAATATAACCTGCAACTGTTTAAGAAGAACCGCAACGGCTGTTTGGTGGCATCGCCGTGTCGGCGCTATAGGTTCGCCTCTCCTGAGAAAGTTGTAATAAAAAAAAAGAAATTACAACGTATCGAATATCAACAAGTTCGTCTAAAAGTGAGCGCTTTTTTGACTCCAGTGTTTCTACAATCTCTCATGAACAATTTCTCATGTCTAACTTGATCAATGCCACTATTTTCTCCTCATCAACTTCGGTGACCTTCCTGACCGAGGATCATCTTTGATAGCAAAATTATTAGCGCAGAATTTGTTCAACCAGTTTTAGCACCGGCGTTCTTGTAAAGCATCGTCGCCGTAAACTTTACGTCATTTTTCACAACCTTACGAGCGTTCTTCCTTTTACTAAAGTCAAACAATAAAATATGGTGAAAATGCCCAGTTCGGTCGTCCATTTTCAACTGGTTGTGAAATCTCCAAAACTCAGCCGATTCGCTCAATTTTTTTTAACTTAAACTGTCAGCTGTTAATCTACATATGAGAAGCATATGTATGAATGACACCAGTACTGTCAAAACTGTACTAACGCCATCTGTTGCAAAAATACTCGATGACCTTTTACTCAACCTAATAGGTATTCTGGATTGGAATTGTCGCGCTCGAATATTGCTCTCATGTTAGGAGCTCTGCTCCTAAACATACCCTCGATCTACTTGAGAGCATACAGAGCCGAGCGATCCGCCTGATTGGGGACTCAGCACTGACGTCGGGACTACAGTCGCCATCACATCGAGCGTAGCCGACCTCTGTCTGTTTTACAGATATTATCTCGGATACTGTTCTTCGGAGATTCGTGGCATTTGCCCTGGCATTTCGGTTTATATGCGCTCCACGAAACAATCCGACAGATCGCATCAGTTCGCGGTTCGTCTAACGGCGCGAACATCCATGCATCAGAACTCGTTCCGTTACCGAGTGGGGGGCGTAACTGATAATACAAGTGAATCATGAGTGACGTTAACTCAGCTCAGCTTCGATGATAACATAGATGAATCATATGAGATATGATAAGTTATGTTATCTAACGATAACGAGGTTGCATCATGTACATGTTAATTTACGAGATATGATGAATTATGTTAACTAACGAGGATGCATCATGTACCGTTAACTAGCGCGAGTGTTCCCGGAGCGTTACATTCAGCAACTGTTCAAAAAGAACTGCAACAGTTATTTGGTGGCATCTCGGGGCGCTATAGGTTCGCCTCTCCCGAGAAAAGTATATTTAAAAAAAAATCCTCACGATATTGAGATAAGATTCAACAAGCCATTTCAGAACGTCTCAAAACCATGGAAATGATTCAGAATGAGGAAATTTGGAATCGAACCACTCGAAGCCGACAAATGTTAGACCGTGCTTGATGCGGTCATAGCCGACCTACCTGCTTTAAAAAAGAAAGCAAGGCCAAGGAGGTAAATTATTACACATTCATCCCGGCGGAGAAAAGTCGGGGAACATCCTCTTAAAACGAGTCTCTGCCTCTTGGGAAAAGGACAACATTGCCCGTGAGGCAACATTTCCTAACGTCAAATTCACTGACGTCAAAAAATGCTCTCCCCCACAACGGTTTGTGAAAATCAGACCGCAAAAATACAGCAAGGTGAATATATGGGAGCTTCACCTTGCCCCAGGAACCGACATAGACTCCATAATACGGACAAAGTCGCTTCCAACTCTTCATCAACAAGTTCATAACAATGAAATATCACAATGCCTCCCGGAACTGCAACATGGATCGCCGTTGCGTCTCTTGTAGAAAATCCCACGATATTGGAAAATGCGAACTCCCGCCAGCAAAATATGATCCCACAACAAATGTGCAGGATGAAATTACGTTGCCAACTTGCTGCAATTGTGGCAAGAAAGGAAATCCGGCCAGCTACAGGAACTACCCGAAATATGAAGAGATAGTCTCCAGACCAAAGGAGACGAGGTAAACAAGTAGCCAAGTCAAACTTCAGAAAACAGGCCACACAAAATTTCATCCAAAATGGATTTACATTCGCTGATAAGGTTAAAGGGATCCAAAGAAAGAATATGAAAACTCTTCCACCACCTCTCCCCCAAAAACATATTCAAGTCCCTAAGCGATCCGCTATACAGGCCAACACAACGCCACAAATCCAAGCAACGACACAAAAGCCTCCAAATGGGCAATGCTCGAGAAACTAGTTAGTCTTTCCCGCCTGATTGAGTATATTCGACCACGATATGAAAAACTAACAACCGAGGCTGGCGGGGGGGGGGGGGGGGGGGGGGGGGGGGGGGGGATGCACTCCTTTTCACGGCATATGTTTTTTTTATATTACACTTCTCTCAGTAGAGGCGAACCCAAAGGCTCCGCGAGATGCCAACAAATAACTGTTGCAATTCTTTTTGAACAGTTGCAGGTTGTAACTCCTAACGCTACTGTATGTAAGACATACGCTTCAAAATGGATCCCAAAATTAAAATTATCCTTATAAACGTAAACTCCCTAGTTTCGCTATCAAAGCGTATGATAGTCGCCGATTTCAGAAAGGATAACCGGGCGGACGTGATTCTTGTAACCGAAAATACGAGGGTTGCCTTTTATATTTCGGGATTAGAGAACAAAAACAAATATTGATCATCGAAAATCACTTTATTGTTTTTCAAAATATTCCCCATGAAGATCTATACACTTTTGCATGCGTTTGAACCAATTGTCGAAGCACTTTTGCCACTCTGATTGAGGTATATCCAACACATGCATTCTGAATGCAGCAACCGCTTCTTCAGGTGTCGAAAAACGTTGACCTCTCAGTTTGTTTTTTACGTACGGGAATAAAAAGAAGTCATTCGGTGCCAAGTCAGGACTATACGGCGGATGACCCATCAAATCGATGTTTTGGGTGCTCAAAAATGCAGTCGTCGCAGCCGATGTGTGAGAGCTCGCATTGTCGTGGTGAAGAGTGATCCGTCTTCGGCGGTTGGGTTTCCTGATTTCTTGGAAGACAACTGGCAAACAAATGGTTGTGTATCACTCAGAATTGACTGTTCTGCGTTGCTCTAGTGGTACGGTTGCGACATGTCCAGTTTTTCCGAAAAAACAGGCGACCATTTGCTTGGAAGTGCTTCGTGCGCGAACAACTTTTGTTGGATTTGGCTCATCTTGAAACACCCAGACAGTCGACTGCTGTTTACTTTCGGGCTCATACGCGTAAATCCACGATTCATCACCTGTCACGATGTCATAGACGTGTTTCGAAGCACCGCGACCGTATTTTTTGAGCATTTCTTTCGACCAATTGACACGAGCCTTTTTTTGGGCGATTGACAAATTGTGTGGGATCCAACGCGAACAAATTTTTTTGACAGTCAAATGTTTATGCAATATTGAATGTATGCTGGTCCCACTAACGCCTAAGGTTGTCTCAATCTCACGATAGGTCACATGACGATCTTCCAATATCAGTTCGCGCACAGCATCAATGGTTTTCGGAACAACAACTGATTTTGGACGACCTTCACGAAATTCATCTTGGAGTGAACTACGACCACGATTGAATTCACCATACCATCGATAAACACTGGTCCTTGATGGAGCTTCATCGCCAAAAATTGAATTAAGTTCATCCATGCACTGTTGCTGAGTTAATCCACGCCGAAAGTTGTAAAAAATAATCGCACGAAAATGTTGACGATTTAATTCCATTTTTGGGCCGAGATGAATCTTTTAAGTTACTGTAATCAACACAAATAGCGCTCGTATGTCAAAACGTTCTGAGTGCGTATAACCTCAAAAATGTCCAACTTTACGACAGAGCTGTCAATTGCCGGATTGCAACACTAGGGTTGCCAAATCCCGAAACATAAGAGGCAACCCTCGTACAGTCTTAAGTAGTATTAACATTAATTACAGACTATCGTCGGTACACTTTTATTTTCATAATAAACAGAATTAAACTTTTGATATAAATTTAGGAAATACCGTACAAAATACCGATGACCGGCACTCTCACTTCAATGGTAGCTGTTTTCTGACTAACTCCAAAGCTATCCGTGCGATATCGAAGATAAAACGAAAACTTCGCTCTGCATCGCCGCCTCACACGACACACCGTCAACGATCTCCTACGATCGGTAGCAGCGAAGATGCACGCACACACACGATACATCCCCCAGCAAACGAAATGCGGACACACAGATACGGTTGTCCGGGACGCGAGCAACTCCTGCAGCTGTGGCAAATCATCATAACGATGGTGTTCATATCATTTACACTGCGCACAGCACTGTTTGGCTGATTGTGCATGTTACCACAGCCAGTCGAACAGCAGAAATGAGAGATCGCAACCAAAAGGGTTGCAATTGAACACTTTGTGTCATTAAGAGGGCCTTGGATGTTCATTCCTTATAACAACACACACAGCGTTTATGCTAATCGTGCACATCCTGGTGGCATCTCCACGTAGTCGAATTCTCGATGGAAATTTTCCATTAAGGAGAACTCAACTTCCTTGGACGGTCAGCCGTAAGCCTTAATGTATTTTTCGGTCGGATGACCGACCGATGTAGGCATGTGCACAAAAGGAAAAAATTAAACATTTCCCGCACGTGTGCGGCTGACGTGCAAGGGTATATCTCCTTGATGTTGTTCAGGCAATGTTGGTTGCTTGGTGATGCAACCAAATTGCTCTTACTTGTGGAAGATACTTCTTATTGCTGATGGCTTCCGCGTCAGTGAATATTGTGAATTTACAGTATTTATGGTATTTATGGTACAAACTATGTAAAGGTAAGTACGCGATTTCCAGGTTTTTATACATTCTGTATGCCCTATGGGGAAGTTGGATGTCACGCCTGTAAAAGGCGAAGGGTGGCGTTATTGAAACCGCCACAATACTATTTTTATGACAATCCTCTTGTCTACGGCAATTCTCTTAGCAGATAATTCCCGTTACCATGACACGACCTCGGTACACACATTATGATGCATGCAAAAGAATACTCCATTAAGGGTTTTTCCCGGATGCAGCCTCGGCGGTATCGGTTTTTATTGATGCATGAAATAGACAAAGGATTTAAGTAATTAAGAAAATGTTATGTCTGTTTGTAAGGATGATGCCCATCACAATATGGTCGTCTGAATAGTTTTATAGTTTTTATTGTAGGAAACAATGTTTGTACAAAAAATAACGAGAATTTGTTTTTGTACAAAAAATAACGGGAATTTGTTAGATTAAGATTTGGTATATAAGGCAAAACAATTTTGAAATAAACATAATCTACCTTCACTGCTCGACAAGTGAACATCAACACAATTGTTTGTCGTCGGATCATCAATCTATCTTTTTCAGCATCAACCACAACGTTTGTATATTGTGTCCTGGCGAATTCTCAACTCATCACGTCACGGGTTTAAGTGCCCTGACGAATTCTCAACTTTAGATATCAATATTCAACAGAGGAAGGTCAAAAGAGGCCTTTCCTCTATAAATCAAAACACTATTGTTTGTCCAATAGCAAAAAATGGGAAACCAACGTATCACCTCTCAAGCTTTCGTCCTATTTCGCTCCTCACTTGTATCAGCAAAATATATGAAAAGTTCATATACGAGAAGCTAAATAATTTTATCAGTACCAGGAATCTAATACCTGATTTCCAATTTGGATTTAGAAGAGCGCACAGCAACACTATGGCTCTCAACATATTTCAAAACCACGTCTGCGTGCGCCTCTTTAATAAGGAACCCACCATTGCGGTGAGCCTGGACTTTGAAAGGGCTTTTGACACGACTTTGATCGAAGGTCTCATTTTTAAATTACTGAATACTGCACTCAGTAGAATGCTGTGTAGTATCATCTACCAGTTCGTTCTAAACAAAACCTTCCAAGTTCGAGTGAATGGAAAGCTTTCCCGAACTTTCAACGCCGCTGCAGGCGTACCACAGGGCTGCATTCTAGGCTCCATCTTATTTAATATTTGCACCTCAGACATTCCTCGCCCTGTGGACGGGAGAGTAAACCAGATATGCTATGCGGATGGCGTCCTAGTATACACGTCATCCAAAAGCCCAAAACTCGCAACAAATCGACTCAACCCTCACCTAGACGAACTGTATCAGTATTACAATCAATGGAAAATCCGACATAACCCATCCAAAGCAGTAGCTATCATTCTGAGTAGTAAACACTCCCAACCTACATCTCGATATTCACAGAATATTCGAATACAAATAGGAGGTACTACGATTAGACCACAGGACAGGATGAAATATCTTGGGATTGTAGGAGTTATCTTGGTCGTGTGCCTGCATGGGCATTGGTTCTACAAAGATACCTCTACATGTTCTGATCTAATCAAACCGCCAACCTCATTAAATTGTATACACACACTAGATGATACTTACTGATGCACTCAGATGCCCTATAGCTTGATACAATCTTTTATTAAGAAGGAAAATAAAACACTATTTCTCAGAATTTAGGCTTTATTGGATGTATTTACGTTATTTTCTCTTGATATTATTTCACATTCGCGATTTCAAGTGTTGTGGTTATTGTTCAAATGCTCTATTTTATGTAATAATGGTTTTGTTCAGGATAACACAACTCTCACTCGACAAAACACTCTGTTAAACTCGGTTGTAAAAAAACCGTGGAGGGACACACACAGGGGTGTGCCCCTCCCGTGTGCACGCTGCAGTGGTTGAAAGACGACTCATCGAGGGTTGAATTCTGACTTTTATTCAACCCTCAGTTCGGGGTGAATTTGGTGGTGTAGTGAAAAGGAAATGAAATTTTCCTTTTGTCCAGTGACCAATGGGAGAAGATCTCTGGTCATACATTCTAGCGAGGGTGTGGTTATCTACGCGGGGATCACTTTGTTTGCTCCTGCCGCGAGCTAATGGGTAGACCAACCGTAGAAAGGAATTCAAACAAGGGGAAAATGGACCAAGGGCATCACGCGATGAGAGTGAAGCTGAGAAAACAAGCTGTATCTCATTAGGGAAGCATTGTATGCTAATGGATGATTTAAATGTTACACAATGGGAATTGTGTATAGTATCTATTGCCGGTGGGAAGAACCGAATTCTTTGTTTGCAATTGCTTATGATGAAGAATTCGGTTTTGGCAACTATGCGCGAGATGCGGTGATTGTTTGTCGGTTGGACAAACAGATCATGATGATTGGTATTGCAGCTTGTAACCAAGCTGCTTGCCATTGCTTTTGTCGTTGGGCAAAAGGTTGGCTAGATATGTACATGCAGGCAAATTGCTGCACATATGTGGGACAGCAATTGCCGGCGAGGAGAATCGATAAGATCCTTAATGGTTCACGTTGGATGTGAACGGAAATGTTTTTTGAGGAAACTCGATATTGCTTGATGCAGGGAAATGATGATGGCCTTGGGGAGGAATATTTGCAGGCTTGGCGATGGGAGTTGGGTTGCAAATGTGGGTGGTTCTGCAGGTGTAGTGATCCTAAATCACTACCCCCATCCAATCCCCATTATTTCCTATAACCTTAACCATATCCCGTAGTGAATCATTGAGCGACAGATTAAACCAAAAGTTAATTTGTCGCACATTGATCCAATTCCTAATTACCTCACCCTTACCCATAATCCAAACCATGTTTCCCCAATTGAATCATATGCACGACAAAATTAAACCAAAATCCATTTGTCGTACATTGATTTAATTCCTAATAATCCTAACATCATGAAATGCTTAACTATAATGCATTTTATGATTTCCCCTTCCGGGAATTTATTCAAATAAATTCCTACCAACTTCCCGGAATCCTCTTCCAATTGAAGCACATAACATCTTGTTTGTGCTTCTTGGAAGTTTCACATACAATTTTGACAAATCTCGATGAACCAGATTATAAAAGGGCGGCACATTTTTATTTCGGGATTCAGTCAAGTTCCAGGGGCCGAACCCCTGGTCGGATCAATGAATCAAAATACAGACCGCCAAAGCCAAACGATCGACCACTTATTAATGTAAACTTCAAGGTGTAAACAAAAGCATGAGCCAATAAAGTTGAGATATACATATAGTAAAGAGTGCCGTTTTTAATCCAGCATTGGACTAACCATTTTCGCGACGTGTTGAGTTGCTGGGAAGCTCGTGCTCTCCGTGTGCGGACTCGTTTATTCAGGGCGTTTTCACATAATCCGGAAACGTTCATTGACAATCTATTACGGCCCCTAAATCAACGCTATTGGGGGGTTAATCCGGAAACGTTTATTGACAATATATTGCCGCAGCCGCTTCAACGCCATTGACGGGTTAATCCGGAAACGTTTATTGACAATCTATTGCCGCAGCCGCTTCAACGCCATTGGCGGGTTAACCCATTCGATGACCAAGTGAGGACGATGTGCTTTGCCCCGGAGTAAACAACCGGGCTTTGAGAGGAAACTCCGAAGAACCACCCTCGCTGCCAAGGAACCTACGACAACCGAGTGTGCCATCCGGAAACCCCCTGCACCTGCCGAAAGAAGTCAAGAGGGCGCATTCTTCATGCCATCCGCCCCAGAGGCAAACGGTCCCCACTAGATCACCCCAAAGGAGGTAAGCAAATCCTAAACCCCTTTAACTAGAAAATATAGGTACAACACAGGTAAGGTATAAAAGAACCCCCTCAGGATCATCTATACCCCATAAATGAATTTCATCAAACATGCGACCCACATTCTTTAAAGGGGCCTCGGTCGTTCTAAGCAACTGCACAACATTTTGAAGTGGAGCAACAAAGTTGCCACCAAAGTTAAGCTTTTCTGCTATAAGCAGCTAATCTGATCTGGAATATCGTAGGCCTTTGCCATATGGTCCTGCATATCTTCGGCTCAAATGGAAAGACTTCGAGTTTTCTAAAGATAACTCCTCATAAGATGCACCAATCACACTAGAAGGCCTGACGGTCGCCATTACCCGAACTCTCACCTATACGAAGGTGCCATTACCCATATCGACGAGTACTTGCTACAAATAGCATACAAGTACCTCGAAAGCATTCAGAACAGCGAGGACCCACTTGTACGGGAGTCTTGCGTTTTTGACCCTTCTCTCTCTCTCTCGATCTCTTCGGATCAGACCACCTCAATTTCTTCTTCAGTACAAAACTGAAGAAAACACCCATCCCAACAACACTCCCCTCTATAATAGAGGATTCCTGGACCCATCCCATGGCGCAAGGCTAATAACCTTGCCCGTAAAAATAAATTATTATGGAAAAATGTACAAGCCTCGAGACTTGCTAAATAAGGTCAAGACCGGATCCCGATTGTAGTGCCGATGATGATGATGATGGACCCACCCCATAGGGTATGCTGCTAACACACCACACACCCACGCACGCACAGTAAAAGACGGCACAAACATACACACACACAGACCAAAGCGCAGATCATCAGATGCCAAAGACGTAGTTAGAGAACACCTGAACTAACCTTGTTCACACTATCCATCCTACCCCCCCCCCCTTTTTTTTTCTTTTTCAGATATATCGATACCGAGCCTAACATCCTCACGGATGTGGGTGATTCTGATAATCGCAAGATGACCAGAAGCCGGCGACAAAATGAAGGACACATCTGACAAAGCCGGCCTCTCCCCAACCATTTTTTTTGTGTTGTTGTTTGGAATTGTGAAAAGAGAACGATTATTATTGATTACAGGGTAGCTGAATTTCTTTGAAAATTTGTTCCTGCTACGTGTACGTTTCTCCCCCGCTTGGTAGAAACCTTGACGTTGTGCGGGGGCTTAAACTATGATGAATCACTCAGGCTATGCTGACGGAAGCATACGCTTCCAGTAGGGCAACCCATGTCAGACAGGCTAGCGAGGAGTACCACACAAAGATCTACCGCCACTAATCCAGGGTGTTACGCGTCACCGTGCCCATTGGATGGTTTGCAGTCAGGGGTATACCCGGCTGTATTATAACGGCGCCTCTCTGACACCGGGTCGAATCAGAGCAGTAGGCAGACCTTACCATATCAAAGAGGGGCTCTGATATGGCGGACCATTTGAAACCCCAGAGTGATCCAATGAAATGAATGATCAATACACAAAAAACAGTCTCACAAAAAACCCGGTAGTCGTAGGTGTGATGAGCCAACACTACCATAAGGGAACAAATCATCAAGAAAACACCGACTCCGCAAAAAGAAGACGTAGGGGAAAAACGGCAAAAGCGGGATATACGCGTCGGCACGTGGAATGTTCGAACGTTATATAAACCAGGCGCGATACAGACGGTCGTAGAAAACACGAAACAATATAAAATGGACATTGTCGCGCTTCAGGAAGTCCGACTCCCACATCAAGTAATCGAAACCAATGGATTTACACTGGTGTGTGGAGGTACCGATACACATAACCTGGGAACCGACTTCATCATAAGCAAGAAGATTACGCCCCATGTAAAAGATGTGAAATTTATTAATGACCGAATGTCTGTGCTAAAAATACAGGGGCCATGGTACGATTATGTATTTATAAACATACACGCCCCAACAGAATCTACGGACGAAGAAACGAAGGACACGTTCTACGAGACCCTAGAAGAAGTATTTGATGGGATCTCATCATTCGATGTTAAAATCCTCCTCGGGGACTTCAATGCGAAAACTGGAAAGGAAGATATCTTTCAACCAACTATAGGTAGAGAAAGTCTGCACGGCGTTTCAAATGATAATGGAATTCGAATTATCACGTTCGCAGCGTCAAAAAATCTGTTAGTGAAAAGCACGATGTTCAATCACAAGGAAATTCATAAAGCCACATGGATATCACCCGGCGGCGTAACGCGTAACCAAATAGACCATTATCTCATAGACAAAAGACACAACGAATATCCTTGACGTAAGATCAGATAGAGCAGCAGATTGCCACTCCGATCATCTTCTAGTGATAGGCAAAATGAGGAGTTGGCAGCAAACCCGCGTAGGCAGTCACGGGAGACGAGCAAAAAGTTCGACATTGATAATCTAACAGACCTGAGTAAAAGGTCTGAATATCAAGACGAACTAACAAATAGATTTAGCATTCTAGAGAATGGGAGCAGTGAGGAAGAGGAAGCTAATAGTGTGGACACTAAATGGACATCCGATCAGAGACACAATCAAACAAACAGCCCAAAAGGTATTAGGATTTAAGAAAACAATTAAGTCCAAACCTTGGTTTGACGATGAGTGCAGGGCGAAGATCGAAGGACGAAAACGCCTCAGAGCAATCCACTCAGAAAGATATAGAAGTCAACGCAGAAAGATACGCGACGATTCGGAGAGAGACAATCAGACTCTTCAAACGCAAAAAAACGCGAATAGGAGAAGGCTCGGATCGAAAAAATCCTAGAAAATTCTAGAGCAAAGAACATCAGAGGTATGTATGCCGGCATAAATTCAATTAGAAATGGTTACCGAGGGAGAGTCAAAATAATTCGAGATGCAAACGGCTGTCTGGTCACAGAAACAAACAACATCGTAACAAGATGGAAGCAATACTTTTAAAACCTTCTCAATGTACGCACCCATCAACCACAAATAAACGCACCAAGCGTACATACAGCCGAGCCTCGGATCCCAGAGCCCTCTCTCAACGAAGTTGTAGACCCAATAAATCGATTGAAAAACAACAAAGCTCCAAGAGTCGACTGCATACCGGCAGAGCTTGTGAAGCATGGAGGAGACGCAACCGCTCGAAAGATCCACCAGCTCATCCAAACCATATGGGATAAGGAAGTCACTACGAAAGAATGGAAAACCTCAATAGTCGTTCCCATTTTCAAAAAAGGCGACAGATCTAACTGCGAAAACTACAGAGGAATAGCATTGCTCCCAACCACATACAAAATATTAACAAATGTCATTCTGGCGAGAATTACACGGTACGCAGAAAAGATACTGGGAGACTACCAATGCGGATTCCGTAGGAACCGGCCAGCAAGCGACCATATGTTCACAATAAGACAACTGCTGGAAAAGAAGTGGGAATACGGAGAGACGGTTCACCAACTGTTCGTTGACTTCAAAAAAGCCTACGACTCAGTCGCAAGGCAAAGACTCCACCATATAGCAGTGGAGCTGGGAGTCCCGAAAAAATATGCCGCCTTCATTCAAATTTGCATGAACGAAAACAAAGGGCGAGTTAGAATAGAAAACCACCTCTCAGAACCATTTGAAATCCGGGACGGACTAAAACAGGGGGATGGCCTCTCGCCATGTCTCTTTAACCTTGTGCTCGAGTATGTCATCAGAAAGGTACAAGACGACAACATGACCGGATCATCCCTGAACGGGGTTACTCAAGTGTTCGCATATGCGGATGACATCGCCGTTCTGGGCGATAATCTAGAAACTGTAAGTAAAAACAGTCAAACCATCATGCAAGCGGCAGAAGAAGTGGGCCTAGAAATAAATGAAGACAAAACAAAATATATGATTACGGCGAGAGCAGGTGGACTCCAGGGAACACATATAAACGTCAAAGCCAAAATATTTGAAAAAGTTAAAGAATTTAAATATCTGGGAACGATACTGACGGCCAGTAACGAAATGTCGAAGGAAATTAACAAAAGACTGCATTCCAGCAACGGTAGTTGGCACGCGGTCAGTAAACTGCTGAAATCCAAACTGCTATCACGTAACATAAAGCTCCGTGTCTATAGAACCATAATCATGCCGATTGTTCTATATGGATGCGAAACATGGGCTCTCACAAAAGGGGAAGAAAATAAATTCCGCGTATTCGAGAATAAAGTTTTGAGGGGTATCTTTGGAGGTAAATATGACGAGGAGGCAAGACAATGGAGGAAACTCCATAACCACGAATTAGAACAGCTATATCGCAAACCTACAATAGTCAGAGTAATCAAGTCGCGAAGATTAAGATGGGCCGGACATGTAGCGCGAATGGGCAACGATAGGACCGTGACTAACGGGAAAGAGACCGACCGGACGCCCGCGACGGAGATGGGAGGACAATGTTAGGGTTGACCTTGAGGAGGTCGGATCGAATGGTCAAGCGTGGATGGAGAGTGCACAGGACAGGGAACGATGGCGGAGTCGAGTCGGTGAGGTCATGAACTTCCGGGTTCCTACAGGCCAATAAATAATAATAAATACGTGTACGTTTCTGGGGAAGGATAACTATTAAACTCTCTTAAAAACCGGGTTGAAGAAATACTGCCCTGGACGAATATTGACTCCAAAAGTATCGTAAATTTCATTTACATTTATACAGCCAGGTAAGTACGTAGTCAAGTAGGTGGAATGTGTTGCTACACCAGATGTTGCGACATTTTGTCTTGTGTTGAAAAATATGCGTTCTTTCAATTAAGTACATTATAGGGGATTCACTTCACCAACTGTGTGAGAAATACATCAAGTTCTGTAAGTATCCTCTTTGTTGCTGCTTGTTGGTGTAAACTGAGTACAAATCAATTAACACACCATCCTCCGTATTGAGAGAACGAGGAGTAAGTAAACTGAAATTATTTTCTTTTTTTGTTTTTAGTAACAAATAACCTAAAAGTCCATGATTTGGATTTTGGCTATAACAAAAACAAATTTAAAAAAATTCAAATAGAATGGTGCACTTGCCCAGGATACCCCATATTACCAAAGGCAGTATCCAGGAGATGAGTAAATAAAAAAAAAAACAAATTTAATAAACTCCGAGCGGGAAATGCTGCTTGAGGATATTTCAAATTTTGCAATAACCGTCTTTAAAATAATTCAAAACCGGAAATCCTGTAAACACAATTTTGTATAAAAATGTATATCTCGATATGAGCAAAAATGACCATGGTTTCGTTACATTACAAATTAACGAAAGAATGTTATTCTCTACAGGAGGAGGAAGATTTAACAGGCCAATGTCAATTGAAGAAATGATGACTCAAACAATATTCATTAATATAGGTCTATTTTTATATACAAAAATAGTAGTTGCGCCTTCACTCCGTTAATGTAATCATATTCTCCTTGAATTTGGGAAATTCCATTACTTTATAGTTGTGATTATTATTTACATAAATAATATGGGATCCTAAGATCTTGTCCTTCAAAAACACTGTACATCAAAATAGTCACTTTCACCGTCGGTAAAACAAAGACTTACATGCCATTGAAGAAGTGTCAAATCCTGAAAACGAGGTAATTACAACCGCACGCACAAAATTTGCAGATAACTCCGTGTTAAGCAAATCCCAGCGGCAATTTCACTTCTTTCCGGTTCCGGATTCACAATCACATCATTATTTAATTAGTAGCACACGAAAACCAGCGGTTGATTCAAATCAGAAATTTAATTTAAAAACGCCGCGTCGGAAAGCGTATTTCGAAAATCCCTTAATTTCATCAAAATGCAAGGCAAGGCATAGCATTTCCACGGGTGCACAATAATCCTTTGCGTTATCCTTCAGGAGTTGTTAAATTGATTTGATACTGTAACGGCACCACTACACACCCAAAATCGATCCGAAATGTCCTCGCTGATTTTTACACACACACATTTTTATCGCGAATGAAAAATGTCTGCTGTCTGCATGTTCCAATTGGAATTGCTCTAGATACTTTATGGGTGTAGTTGGCGTCAACCCCAACTTGAGAGTATGCGTTAGTGTTGATGCACTCGAAAGGGCGGCGGGTTGAACAGAGTGCCGAGTGCGCCAGAGAGTACAGATATTAGCAGCCATTGCCTGGTACATATGCATACAAGCCAGCAACAGTCTATTCATATCTAATTGGGAAAGGACACAACCAGCTGACAGTCTTTTTTGGTGTGTTCCTTTTTTTACATTCTTTTGTTATGCACTTTCATATATAGGTATGTGTACTCGTCTGTGCCTTTTTTCAATATCTAATGCAGCGAGAGGGTTGGAGCTTCCAATTTCTTGTGCATACAATGAACTTCAGTTGACCAGGGTCGGGTGAGATTTGCGAGGTCTGACGACATTCACAAATGGCATGTACTGCACAGTCGAAAGTACTTCATGAATATTGAATCCGATTTTCTAATTTATTAATTGAGCAAATTATTGCTGATATTTGCCGGTGGGATTTCCTGTCATGTGCTGGTAATTTAAACGCACAAAAGAAGAGTTAGTCGAGCAGTGGTAATAAATAAAAAATATAAAATTGCTTTGCTATACACCCGCTGACAACTGGTTGAGACACCCCTCTTACTTCGGCGATTCACGATAATTTTGTTCCGTGTGTACGGCAAATATTGCTGTTAGGTACTCTTATAACCATAAATCCTGTTTTTGCCCTAATTTTCCTGGAATTTGCAATTTGCTCCTAATTACTCACGGCAAGTTTTTTTAGTAATGAGCACTTCCTCCCTCTTTACTTGCAACCTCTAACATTCATTAGATGGAAAGGAGTCACAATGTTTTTAATAGGATTTTTTTTCATGGGATTTTGTCCCATTCAGTTTCAATGGTATCTTTAAGGTCTTCTACATTATTGAATTGTCGCCCGCCTTGGTATACTCTGGAGAGATGTCCCCATACATTCTCAATTATATTGAGGTCTGGAGACAATGCTGGACAAACGTTGTTACCCTCGAAGTACTGTGAGGGTTCTTTAAGGCTCGCCCGAAGAACCACCCATTGTCCTAACCCAACTCCCCATTCCCAACCTGCAATACATTACCAATCATAGCCTCTTACTTGCAGTTCAAAGCTCTCCTTCACCATTTCTAACCTGAAATATAAATCCACGGCAAGATCACCATTTTGCCATGGCATCAAGCGATAGCAAGTCATCCAAAGCCATGCCGATTCATCTTTACGAATCATTTAGGAACTCGATCGGTCCCTCTGGTCGGCAACATGTCCATCAAACACACAGCAACCCTCCTGTGTTTACTAGTTCCAATAATTCGTTGGTCCAAAAGGGAAGCCGGGCAAGTTGCTTGCTTGCACATCGGCAAGCCAAATTTCCCATGATCGATCGCCTAAACCGATAACCGATCATCGGGTTGGACACGACCATAATTGTTATCCAAACAATCATATCAACGGCCGTATCCCACGATCCGTTTTTCTAAAGCAAATCTCCATCCTAGCTCTTGTCATCGTGAACAAATTTTCTGTTGACTCAACATCACAGAAAAATCCATTTCTGCCTTCGACAGTTTCTTCCGTTGTTTACAATGGCATGGTTTTACCCGTCGTGCATGTTCATTTATTTGAACAGATCAATTCCCTTCTTCACATCCAACCGCTGATGCATTATCGTTTGTCCTCACTTCCAGTGTATGGACATCCCACCAGATCTGCACGATCTCAATGGAAGCCTTTCCAATATAACCGAACCGATTTCTCATTGGTCGCCGCCAGAATGAAATATCGGATTTGCTTCTCACCACAGCGGTGGGAATCCACCCCAGTGCGACTGGCGATATGATTCGTCCCATGGCTCAAAGAGTCAGATTTTAGCTATGGAGTCAGATCTTAACCACCGCTTCGTGCCCTCACGCAAGGATCAGATTTCATCAGCTGAAGTGTGCGCGTGCACCATAGAGTCGAAGCGAGTTTGGTCCTTTTTATTTTAATCAATCGGCGGTCAGGAGTTCGAGTGTGTTCACGCGAAGGCGTCAGGTATTCTAGTTCGCCTCATTGCTAACGTCCATCAAGTGTTACCTAATGCATATCCTAAATCCACACCCAATCGATGTATAAAGACAAAATAGAACTAAATAAAGGATATACTAGTGTATCTCATTATCAACCTAAGATTGTGTAAATCGTGTGAAGGACAAAATAAAAGATATTCTAGTTTACTTCGTTACTAATGCCTATCAGGAGTTACTTAGTGCATATCCTAAATCCACACCCAATCGATGTATAAAGACAAAATAGAACTAAAAACAGGATATACTATTGTACCTCATTATCAGCCTAAGATTGTGTAAATCGTATTAAGGAGAAATATAAATAAAGGATTAAACAGAACCGATCACTGTTGTGCGTTTAGTGACAATCTGTGGAGGTTTAGTTAGTTCAGCGTCCGTGCCGGCGCATCGACTAAACAATACCCGCAGTACTCTTTTACCTTCCGGGCTGTGTGGGTTGCTGCATTATCTTGTTATCATCATCATCGCCACTACACCGGGATCCAATCTTGGCCTTATTTAGCAAGTCTCTCCACCGGTCCCGATTTCGAGCCGATGTCAGCCAATTTGGTACTCCCAGGCTCTGGGCGTCCCGGTCTACGCCATCCCTCCATCGCAGACAAGGTCTGCCGCGCTGTCTCCTTCCATACATCCTACCACAAAGGACTTTCCGGACAGACACCTCTTTACTCATTCGAGCTAGGTGTCCCGCCCACCGGAGTCTACCGAGTTTGATTTTTCTTACAACATTAGCTTCAAGGTAGGTCGCGTACAACTCATGGTTGTAGCGTCTCCGGAATCGTCCTCCCTCACATATGGAGCCAACAATTCTCCTTAAGACCTTCCTCTTGAACGCGCCTAAGAGTTCAGAGTGCCTTTTATTGAGCACCCAGGTCTCGGATCGATACATGTGTACTGGTAACACCATGGTCTTGTACAGTAGTTACTTGGATGTTTTGGATACATTTCGAGATCTAAGGAGCCTTGATAGACCATAGTAGACTTTGTTGGATTTGCTCAGCCATTCGCGTATTTCTTCTTCCATATTGTTATCGGTTGACCCAAGGTAGTTAAAGGATTGTACTACTTTAAATTTGTGCTCCGCAACCCTGATAGTTTAGCCAACGTTAGATCTTCTCTTCGCAGAAGTTTCCACAATGTACTTAGTTTTTCCTTGATTAATGTGCAATCCCAGTTTTTATGCCACCTGCTCGATCTGGGTGAAGGAGTCCTGTACAGCCGAATCGGATCTACCGATGATGTCGATGTCATCTGCGTAGGCAAGTATCTGGCTGGACTTGGTGACAATAGTCTCTCCAGTTGTGACGTCAGAGTCACGGATTGCTTTCTCCTACGCCAGGTTGAAGAGGGGGCAGGCCAGACCGTCCCCTTGTCGGAGTCCATTAAAGATCTTTATTGGTTTGAACAGAAATCCCGCTATTTTTACTTGAGTAGTTACGTTGGTCATCGTCAACCTACAACGTCATATCAATTTGTTTGGAATGCCGAATTATCTCATGGCATTATATAGTTGTTCCCTGGCTATGCTGTCGTAGCTGACCTTAAAGTCTATAAATAGATGATATAATGGGATCTTGAATTCGAAACATTTTTCCATCAGGTAGTTGGGACAAAGAATAGGAACACTAACACTAGGTACACAGAACGACCTCACCCTGTTACACGCCCCCAACCTGGGAAAAACCCGTTTAGGTCGGAAACACGACCACATTCTTCTAGAAGACCAATAGGGTCTAAACCCAAGAAGCCTGAGGGACCACGGCACCATCAGAAAGGCGGAGGTGACTATCAAAGTGACTCATTCAGTCACGGCGGGATAAACGTGCAACACACCCATGGATTGCACGTATGACATGCAGCTTCTGTAAAAGGAAGGGACATTTATATGAAGAGTGCCTGTGCCGCCGGAACACATCATTGTGTGCGACGTGCAACCAATATGGGCACGATACCCAAGACTGTCGTGCACAAAGCACACAAATGAAGGCAAATAATCCCGAGCCTCCACGACCATGGTCGCAGAACCCACAGAAGTCACCCGTGAATACCTCAAACCAAGGGCAAGAACGACCATCTACTTCGAAACAAGCAACAGCATCGAATTGTAGCGTGTACTGCATTCGATGTTATTGTGAATTTTGTGGCCGAAAGGGTCACACGTGGAACGAGTGTCATTGCAAGGCAATGTAGGTACAATCCCAAAAGCCAACAACATATGCACCCAAAGTGGTTAAGCCTGTACTCCGCGACCACACCCCACCGACCTGCACGGTCAACACTGAATGGCAGACAGTCCAAAAAAAAAAAAATCGAAGGACCATAGGCAGCCACGCGACAAAGGCGGTCAACAGGCACGGGCCAAGAGCAGTACTAGTTCAAGCAGTACTGAACATTCGGAGGCTCGAAAACTGAAACAACGTCAGCACCAAGCACAACGTCGTCGACCTGAGTCGAACCGTAACCAGTCGAACTCAACCGCTACGGACGCGTCAGAGACTTCAAAGCAGGGACATCGGCGAGAGAGGAACGGTCAATGGGGCACATTTTGCAGGCGACACAACCACACGGCGACAGTGTGTCAACAAAGAGCAAAATGGAAGAAATCGGAAAACTCCCAGAGGTCGGGTCGGAATCCCCCAACCCGATCGAACTAAAGTCACCAATTAATGAAACCTGTCCTCAACTCCCACCAACAAAAGCTCCAATTATCGAGCTCCCATTAGACATCGGTTGTAGAAGCACTACTTATTAAGCTGAAGGCACTCCAATATGGAACCACATTGGACAGAGAAAAGGCAACTACCCTCCAACCGCTTTTTGGCAAGGGCAAGTCTAGGGGCTATTGTAAGGGGATATTCAAATTACCCCAACAAATCTCCTGTAGTTTTCAGGTGATAGACTCCCTACCGGGATTATCAGCAGATGGGTTGTTAGTAAACGACTTCCTGTCTAGGAATTGTAAAGTTAATGGATCGGGAATCCAAAGAGGTCCAGACCGCGGTCGGTAGTATACCGGATACCCTACCCAAACAGGCGAAAGGCTGCGGAAACTTGTCAGACTCCAAGTACCCCATCCGCATGATGATATCTCACAAGCCGGAGAAATCCAAAGAAGAAGAAGCATTGATGGAACACTCACTGCCAATTCCTTCGGAAGTAGACATTTTTCTGTACAGCGATAATACGAAAAATGCCTAAACCTCCCATGGTAATCCGGGAAGAGGTAGTGCTAGTACCTAAAGCAGTACAATCAGGGATTTTCATATCCAATTGTATTGTAGGGAAAGCTAAGAGTGCCCAAGTAGAGGTACTCAATATTGCAAATTATCTCCAAACCATAGACCGGATTAAGGTGGAATAGCATCCAATGAAGGAATTTTCCATCTTTCCGCTGGAAAATGAGGACAATCGTTCAACGGGAATAAATTTGGATAAAAAACTTTCGGAGGGGGAACACCTCCAGTATATCCGACATCTATTCCCGGAGGAGGAATCCCCAAAAGATCCAAGGTTGACACAATCACAAGAGGAACTCCACTTAGGGAAAAACCTAAGTCCTCAAGAGTGACAATCCATAGTGGAAATATGTGAGGAGTTCAATGACATTTTTCACCTCAGAGGTGACCTCCTGACATATACCAGTGCCATAACGCCCGATTCCTACCCTCTCCCTCGAATAGAGGACATTTTGGACCAACTCGGTCACTCACGCTATTTTTCCACGCTTGATTTAGCCAGCGGCTACCACCAAGTCTCAGTGGATCAGAAGGATCGAAATAAGACTGCGTTCAGGGCAAATTACGGGCATTTTGAGTTCAAACATATGCCATTTGGTCTGAAGGGACCACCAGCTACGTTTCAGAGACTCATGAAGCATGTCCTAACCGGGTTGCAAGGTATCGGATGCTTTGTTGATCTGGACGACGCTGTCATATATGGGAAAAACCTAGAACACCATAATGACAAACTCCACAAAGTATTCGACCAAATGAGATACCACAACCTCAAGCTGCAACCGGAGAAATGCAAGTTCCTACAAAAGAAAGTAGTATATCTGGGACACGTTTGTTCCGAAAAAGGGGCATTGCCAAATCCCGATACGACTGCTAGTGTCAGGGATTTTCCCATTCCCAAGACGGTTAAGAACGTCCAATATTTTCTAGGCTTGGCGAATTATTACCGAAAATTTGTTCCTAATTTTTCGAAGATAGTACGCACCTTAACAAACTTATTAAGGAAGGACGTTAAATTCACCTGGTCGGAAAAAATGCCAACAAGCGTTTGATAACATATTGGTCTCACTGCCACTATTAATCTATCTAGATTTTGCTAAACCCTTTAATCTGACCACGGATGCTAGTAATAAAACACTGGGTGCCGTACTGTCGCAAGGCGAAATCGGTAAGGACCAGCCAGTCGCATATGCCAGCCGAACCTTGAATAAGGCGGAAAATAACTACTCTATGATCGAGAAAGAGTTACTAGCCATTGTTTGGGCGGCTAAGAATTTCCGCTGTTATTTGCAAGGGAGAAAATTCTACATATACACGGATCACAAACCATTAAAGGCAGTATTGAACGTGAAAGTCCCCACGTTACGTTTACTAAGGTTCTGTGGGGAGGAAGTATTGTGCCAGGCAGGGGCACTCGGTTCACTTCCTTCCACCAGCTTACGAAGACAAAGTTCCGCGGGAAAGAAAGCCAAACGCACTGATTTAAGCTATTAATTAGATTGTCACTTTATTTCCTTTAATGGTTTGGCGCAAAACAAACTACTTTAAAAATAAGCACATAATCAGACTACGGACGGAGGATATTGGCGTTTGCCATTTTGCACACACACGACTGGGGCTGAAAACGTGGCTACGAAATGTACGCATCCTCAGCGCGCAACGAGGAGCGGAAGACGAAGACCCAACCGGCTCGGTCAGGTGATGGAAAACGACTCAGCCTTGCTCTGCTCGATGCAGAGCCACTTCGCAACTCGGGGTGAGTTTCCTCGAGAGAGAAAGTGTTTCTCTCATGGTGAAAACAAGGAAGGAGGACTTGGTAATGTATGTATATGTGTGAATGAAGATCATTCATTCGTTCCCATGGACACCAGTCCATGGGAACGAATCTGCAAACAAGAAAAGGAATGATGTGCATCATTGAGATATGAGTTCGGGTAAGTAAACAAGCCGAATCTAATTGGGTGCTAATTGGAGTTTCTGTTTGTTCAATGCCGCTAGTCATGAGAAACAGATCCAGAAATATGGGAAGGCAAAGAGATCGAGTAGATCGTTGTCTAAGCTATGCATTGCAGCTGTAACGATAGCCGCAATGCCCATGCACGTGTTGCTAATGGTTTCTAGCTTATTTACAGGGAATTTATGATCTGAGAGTTCAACTGAGTAAACAAGTTGGAACTCATTAGATGCTAGATGCATTTGGGATACTTGAAACAACTTGAATTATTTGTCGTATCGCCAGAATGCCTGCGGAAGAGCAGCGTTCTTTTGTTTGCACATGATGCGTGCTAAGGAAATTAGTTTCAGCGTCTATTACGCTAATTATATGCAGCTGCTTGGGTTGTTTATTGTTGGGAGAAAAGGTCGCCAGCCAATGTGTATGAAAAAGGATATGTTGTACACATGATGAAGCTGGGAATAAGCGACGCAATGATCATTATCCCTGGTTGGGATGGTTACATGATATGTGAACCGAATTGTTTTCTTTCAGGGATATGCTGTTTATTCCATAAAGAATTCTTTGTTGGGAAAATTTTGCCGATTCGTTAATGCATGGGAACATGCCCTTGTAGATGCAATTCTTTTTAGGAATTGTAGGTAATGCTTGTGTGCATTAATGTTCTTGGAAAAGGAAATGTTTTCAGGTGCTGGTGATTGGGTTGTAAATATGGGTTGCGGATATGGGGGGTTCTTCAGGTGATCTTCAAGAACCCCCGCAGTTCCATCGCAAGTACTGGAGTTCGACTACCAAGTCGAATATAAACCCGATAAATACAACAATAATGCGGATACCTTGAGCCGTATACCGCAAAATTGTGATGAGATTCCCACACTACCAAGGTGCAATGTACTAACACGTGCCCAAGCTAAAAAGCTATGGGCAAGCGAAGGAACTCAGGATAGTCCAAATGACGGCAAGTCTTCTCTGAACGAAATTCCCAGTCCGGCCTGCTTGGAAAAAGGAATGGAGATAACAAATCTTGAAGACACCCAGTTCATACTCCGGGAATACCATGATCCTCCTCTGGGTGGACACCAAGGAGTGAGTAAAACGTATAATAAAATACGTAGGCATATTTGGTGGAAGAACATGATGCGCGGCATTAAACAATACATCAAAGTATGTAAAACATGTCAAACCATGAAATCTTCACCGAACATACATATGCCCATGGTAACAACCGACATTGTAAAGAGGCCTTTTGACGAAGTATACTTAGATATAGTAGGTCCTCTTGATCGCACTCCAACCGGCAATCAATATATACTCACATTCCAAGACAACTTGTCTAAGTATATAGATTGCTACGCTCTCCCAGATGCGCAGGCAGAAACGGTGACCACAGTCTTTTTCGACCAAATAATTGCTCGGTATGGTGTTCCGAAGCAATTGGTCACCCATCAGGGAAGCAATTTCTTAAGCAGTTTGTTTAAAAGCGTGATGAAACTGCTCCGTATTAAAATACTACAGACCTCAGCGTACCATCCACAATCGAATGGAGCCTTAGAACGAGCCCATCGTCCACTCGTAGATTACCTGCGAAGTATTGTGGATGGAAATTCCCAATCATGGGACTAGTACCTGAGGACGGCAATATTCGTATACAACACTAATGTACACGAAGGTACTAAACTTCCGCCAATGGAATGTCTATTTGAGTTCACCCCAGAGGTACCGACGAGCATAAAGCAACCTCCGGAACCGGTATATGACCATGTCAGTTAACATAAGCTATTGAAGTACAAACTTCAACATACTTACGAAATAGCAGGGCGTAACCTGTTAACTTCCAAGAGGAAGTCGAAAGAGTACTACGACCGTAAGACCCGCCCATTCACGTTCCGTGTGGGCGACAAAGTTTTAATACGGAACGCACAGAAGCAAGGAGAACTAACTCCCATATGGAGAGGTCCCTGTAAGGTAGTGTGGCGGTTCCGCCAAACGCCACTGTCTACTTACCCGAAGAACCCCCATAACTAGAATCCATTTTTCATTAGTTTCTGCTAATGCAATCGCGTCGAGAAGCGAATTCTTACCTTTCATTCATTTATTCTAATTCAAAATTCCCCATAAGAATTCTGTTCCAAACATCATAAATCCCAAGCCCAATTCGGCACCTTCGGTTGCCAGGCAAATCCCAATTTTACATGCGCATTTTCCCTAGTAGAATTTTTGAAAACGAAATAATTTGATGTAACCATCATAACATGGATCATAAACATTGCGTCGCGTATTCCCAGCCTCACCATATACATTGGCTGGAGACCTATACCCAAGGGACAAAAGCAAATATACGCATCTCGCGTCTTAAACCATAAATTAAATCCTACAGCATAGGCAAATGCAAATAGGTATGGTATACTTACCCTTAGCAGCGATGCAATAAACATCAATTCCCTGTAAATAAGCTAGAATCAATTAGCACCATGTGCATGACACACTGCGACTATCGTTACAGCAGCAATGCATAGCTTAGACAATGATCTACCCGATCTCTTTGCCTTCCCATATTTCTGGATCTGCTTCTCATGACTAGCGGCATGAACAAACAGAAACCCCAATTAGCACCCAATGAGATTCGGCCTGTTTACTTAGCCGAACTCACATCTCATTGATGCACATTATTCCCTTTTCTTTGTTTTCAGATTTGTTCCCATGGCTTTGTCCCATGAAAGAACCAATGTTCACACATACATCTGTACCATTATAGATCTTCGCTAGGAGATCTGGTTCCCTACCCCCAAAGAGAGACTTCGGGTTTCTCTTGGGATAGAAAATACACCCTTAAAGTAAGAGAGCTAGTTTCACTGGTCGAATTTCCTTAGCCAGCGAATTAATATCGCTGAGTCTTTTTGCAACCGCCGATCCGCGCGGTTCGTCGTCCGCTCCCCGTATCGCCGGGGATGCGTATATCTAGGGGTCGAAACGTAAACACTAAATCTAAGAACAGTTTAAACAACGTTGTGAAATGACAGTCAAACATAAATACTAAATCTAAGAACCGTGTAAACAACATTGTGGAATAACAACAAGACTTAAAATAAAGAACATTTAATACAATTATCATTTGAGGTTTAATTTTCCGTGCTGCAGTTCCTGGGTGTGTCTCCTTCATTGTTGTTCCCCTGCGATCGTGCTAGGAACTCAGTTTCCTGTCTCGGTGATTAACTTGTGGCTGAACTTGTACTCGATGGTGGTTGAAGTGAACCAGTGTCGTACGACGGCACAATACTTCATCCCCACAGTAGTACAGATAAAAGGTCCAGTAAATAGTGTAGTGAAGGTAGGGAGAAGAAAGGTGATAGTGCACAACAACAGGCTGAAACCCTACTGCGAATAGAGGAGGCTAAAAACGGACAAACCACGGCTGTTGCTGAAACGAAACAACAAAAAGGCTAAACCTAATCGCGAACGGCGCTTTCTTCAGCGACGCCCAAAACAGTTTTGCCTTAGCGGACTGTATTTTTCCGGCACTGACCGGCCAACGATGTTTTCTTAATTATCGGTAGGATTGCACCTCCAGAGCCGGACTCTTCTCTGGATAAACGGGCGTTAGAGTCTTGCCCAGTGCGGATCCCCGATAACAACGGTAAATACGACGCGTCCAACGAAGAAGACAATCCAAATACACGAATACAATTAGCCAATTTATTTTCTATCATATATTATATTATCCAATCTGTACTTTCGATCTCTTGCGGCTGGTCTTGAACAAGACCTTTTCGTTAGGAGTTCCTTCGACGACTCCTGCTGCTCCATTGAAAGTGCCCGCCTTATATAGGCCCGCAGTCGTCCCCTCCTTTGCTCGTTTTCCGGGATCTGTTTTTCTTAGTGGCTTCCCGGAATCGGTGCGCCGCTGATCGTCGTTTCCCTGGAAGTGGTATGTTAGCGCTTGCCTTGCCTTTCCTGGGAATTCGTGATCCATCGCCAACAACGGCAAACAAAGAAAAGTAACGCACCACAGCCGGTGCGGGTTCAACGCTACATTCTATACTTTTGTAGCCAAGCTTCATTCCTTTTCTAAGAATGAAGCTACCACTATTTAAGGGGGAAGGTATCGTTACGGACCTCGCGTCCGTGTCCCCGCTCAACACCCACTAATTTTCGCAAATTTCCCCTCTCTGCCTGTAAAGGAAAGAAAAATCGTCAAGCAGCTAATTTGCATAAACTACTTTATGCAAATTCTACTTTGAAGTAAAAATAATAAAAAAATGGCGTTGGCGCTGAATAAAAAATAGGAACGTCAACGGCAAAAAAAAATATAAATAGATTCAATTCTCAGATTTATTAGAAGAACAATGGCGACTAAGTTTGTGCTTATAAAAATTGCATTAAATAATATTAGGTCTGTGAAAAAATATTTGTGAAAAGTAAACCCCACCAATCATCATCAACAAACAGCCAGCTGAACAGGGGGTCACAAGGAAATCAGCAGCAACGACGACCGACGAAGAGGTTGTGGGGGTTCTCTATACCACATGGAGAACCTACCCACAATTCAAACCTTATTTCGACCGCTTTCACCGCGTCATTTCAATCCTTATTCCCCCTACAAGCTATTCCACCTGCAAAACATGTTTACCCAAAGGGCGCAAAGCTAAACTCATTATTCTATGCAGATAATGCATAATTGAGGTTAGTTACCTTTTTGCCATACGCAACTCCATTTCGCTAACCCATGAGATTTCCACCGGAAATCGCATTTCATGTCGGTAAGCAACGGCATAGTCTGACCAAACGATGCGGTTGCGTCATCATGCAACCGCTGGGGAAATTATCAAAGTATTTAATTAAGTTCCAACAGTCAGAATTCCATAGCCAATTCGGCGTCCTATTCACTTTCCCCATACACTCCATTCGCTGGGCATCAATGATCTCTTTTTACAGATGAATAGCTACAAAACATTTTCCTCTCCTTTCCATTTTTATCTTCCCATATCACCAGAGTCACCGCACTAGGCAAGTGGGTTATCCTCAGAGGCTGCATTGATACAAGCACACAAGCTAAGTCAACCCCGAAGTTATTTCGCTCTTTCTTTTGTTCTTTTCATCCTTGGCATGTCCAGCGACTGTCGAATGTATGTGCAAGTAGTATTCACCTCGCTGAGACACGCAACTGAATGGATTCATGAGAGAGCGCGATGATGATTGGCTAATAGCCGTGCAAAGCCCAAATCCCAATCTCATCCCTAATTGGGATTAGTCACAACTCAATCACCAAAAACCACAATCGAGGTCGAACACGCGCCGCTATTTCGAACGTTCAAAACCAAGTAGTAATTCAATCACCCAAAGAGGACGGTCACGCTGTTAAAGTTCCTTTTTCATTCCCCGTGGCGCGCACACACGATAAGTGTATTAAAGTGAGTCGAGAGTGGCCAACAAGTGGTTGTACAGAGCTGTGTCGTGTTTTCTGTAACTAAGTCTCCTTTTGACATCACACTATTTTCATCATCAAAACTAAATAAAATCATTAATCAAATCAACAAGAAGACAGAATCTAGTTAAGCTAACTTACTTCGATAAGTGTTGCTGAATTTCCATTGGATGGAAATACGCAAAAATAAAGTGATAACCAAAAAGAGAAACTAAAGCAAAAGCAAATGAATTCATTAATAATTAAAAAGTAAATCTAAATTAATTGCAATCCAACAAAATCCAAATTAATTATTGTTGCGGATTGGCAATTAAATGTGCTGGAATGTACTGGAGAAATCTAGTACATTCGCATGTATACCAGTTGCGCAGCAGCTGGCACCAACTGGCCATCATTGTCGCCACGATGATGTCATAGCGTCGCCTTTTGAATTGGCAGTTATGCCAATTAGTCAGTCTACAATCAACATTCACCGAATAAACACCATCGGTCAATATTTGTCAATCAATACATCAATTAGTAAAGCTGCCTTCAAGTTCACTTCTGCCCTTTTGTTGTTCTGTCTCCTACGACAAAGTTTTATTGGTTTGCACGCGGACTACGTAGAGTTATAAACAAACAATTATTGTTACTTCGAAACCAAGGAACAACTGTAACTCAAGCCAAATTAGAAAATATAATAAATAAAAACTATTTCAATAATTAACAGTTTATGTTTATTTTCTTTCCTCCCTCGTTGGTTACGTTTCGGAGTGCTATTTGTTCAGTGACGTGTTGGGGATTTAAACGAACCGCGTCCCCTTGCTGGTACAACACTTTTAAACCTCCACAGGGTCCGTTCAAGAACTAAGGCCCAAGTAAGTCCCGTTCCCTTTATCACCTTTACTATATCGTTTACATAGTTTGTTAAATTTATACAACAGTGTATCCATGTTTCATTTACAGTTCCTAATCTGCGCAGAAACTCATCTGGGTTGCAATGCATCCGCTCCAAAAGAACCTTAGAAGACACCACTCGGTTGTGTTTATTCTCAGCTGAGACTAAATGCGGCACCCATCTCGCAGATATTTTTTTCAAACTCAATTTATCAGATACGTACAATGTATTTATATAATGTATTTGACAGTTACCTAGTCAGGAAATATCCTTACTAAAAACAGATCATTAGCTAATTATCTAAGGACTTATTGACCTGTCCTCATAGATACACTCAAGAAGATCTTCTAAAGTGGTCAAATCGCTTAAGGAAATTACTATATCTGGTCAGAAACCTCTTGGCAGTAGCGAGTTTATTTATTAACTCCTCAATACGCTTGACAGATATTTTTTATGTTATTATTTTTTGTGCTGCCTATAAAACACAAAAGGGAAGAGTGTCAAACTACATTAAACCCAAGATGGCCATCAGCTGAATGAGAAGATAATTACATTGACACATCAAACAATTAATTTTAGTTAAAACATTATACAACACTCATAGTGGAACCAACCGCGACCACATATTTAAAGCTGCAAGAAGTTTTAGCCAATTCAACTTGGCCATAATCTACAGGTACATACTGGTCCTAAACTGGAATTTGATTCGTAGTCAAGTGCATATAAAACCCTTGTCGATGAGATACAAACACGAGAGGTGAAATTTATTAACGACCCAGGACATAGTCTTCCAACTTCGTTGTAAAAACAGAGTTCATCAGGTATCCTGATGCGCTGATTGCGCTGGTGTAAATATAAGTTGAGGTGGGAACAACACCAGGGTTCCCAAACAATACCCAGCGCAAAACACACCGGAGGAGCTGAGACTACACGTCGACGCCGAAAACTGGAGACCCGCGCGGTCTATACGGAGTGGCAGGAGCCCCGGGTGGGGGGGCGGGGGAGTCATAAAGGTAGGCGCGGTAAGCGCCGGAGACAGCGGCGACGAAAGCGTGGGCCCAGTGGAGGCCGCGCAGAGAGTTCGGGCTCAGCGCCTGGCCCTGCTGTTTCGGATCCTCAAGGGATCGACGGCCGGGGCGTGACGAGTGCTTTGGCTGACGCGATCAACGGGGGCGAACGAGAATCGCCCGGGCCGCACCATTGTCGGCCCGTGGCAGGCGACAGATGCCCCAGCTCTACCAAGTCGGAGTTCGGGAGCTGGAGGCCTTTGGCGGGCTCAGGGAGGCAGAAGCAGCGACCCTTGCACCGTAGGCCCAAAGTAGGCCAAGACCGCTACAGTTCTGCTAGTTCGGAGTGTATGGAGACTCCCAAGCAGAACAATCCTGAACGGAGGGGCACGATGCGATGCGAATTTTGCAGTCGACGCACACACATAAGGCAAACTGGGAGAAGTCGGGAAACTCCCAGAGGTCGGGTCGGGAAAACCCAGGCCGACCGCAGGAAAATCTCAACCCGGCTCAGGCTGTTCTCAGTGTTCGCAGACCCAAGTTCCGATTGTCCAACTTGCATTGGACATTGGCCGTAGGAACACTACGCGCCTGATCGTGGACACAGGCGCTGAGATCAGCTTGTTGGAGCTGAAGGCACTCCATCCTAGACATGTCATGGATGTGCATAAATCCACACCGCTCCAAGCGCTGTTTGGCAAAGGCAATTCGAGGGGATGCTGCCATGGAAATTTCATGTTGCACCACGAGATTCCCTGCAGTTTCCAAATAGTGGACTCCTTGCTGGGTTTAAAAGAAGACGGGTTGTTGGGGTACGACTTCCTGTTGAAAAATTGCAAGGTCGATGGACCGGGTGGTTTTTTGGTTTTTCCCCAAACGACCGTAAATCCCGAACATTTCTCCGTTGACTTTGCGAAGAATAAGACGGGAAGGGTTGAACATACGGCAGCCGAGCGGAGAGCCGTGCCAAAGCGACCTGACAAGGTCGATACTGCGGTCGGTACTCGCCCGGAGACCCCACCCACACAGGGGAGGACTGCGTGTTCGGCCACGTGCTACCCACGGAATCGTCCCAATACAGCCCAAACAGTGGACAAAAGGGGAAAGGACCGATATAAAAAGGATAAGTCATCATCATCATCGGCACTACAACCGGGAACCGGTCTTGGCCTTATTTAGCAAGTCCTGAGGCTTGTTAAATTTTCCATAATGATTTGTTATTTTCCGGGAAAGGCCATTAGTCTTGCGCCGGGGGCTCGCCGACGGGGAATCGAACTCCCGTGTGAAAAAAGGATAAGTAAGCCTTCCTAAAACTTGGAGCCCCTGATTTAACTGGCCAGACTCAGGTTTCTCTCCGATCTCTTCGACCTTGTAAAGGACTTTCGTCGAGGAAAACCAAATTACACGTCTAACTGAAAACTTTTTAAGGTCAAGCCCAATACTGTAGGCGCACTCCCGGCGCAAACTGCAGGGGCAAACCTCAGTGCTAGAGGTACAATCAGGTATTGAAGTTGCTACCCCTAGGGAATTATTTACAATTCCTTTAGGACTAAGTAGCACCACGTCTACGGGACTCATTTTCGATGACGAATCGGGTGATCCCGTATCCGAGGAGCAATCTTCGGAGGAAACACTCCACGGGCAAACTTCAAGCCTCGGAAGGTAAGTCGTCGGTTAAATGACTCAACTTGAAGACGACTACCTGGCGTGGACCGCTGTTCGCTCGCGAAATATATCCTGGATTTCACGTGGTCGGGCAAATGCTATCACGCATTTGTAGTTCAAGGGTAGGTTGGTTTCGCCGCCAAAACGGGACAACCCCCAACATACCAACCCCCAAATCTGGCCACGGAAGCGAGTCCAGCGTTGAGAATCGCGCTAGTGCGAGGCAAATTCGCCTGCCTGGCGGCATTGTGATTGTTTGTTGGGAGAGGATAACCTCGCCCTTGCGAGGGGGTCCTAACTGGATCGTGTGGGTGGTCAAACACTCGGCTGCAATTCTTTCGGAGGGGTAGTTGACACGCGCGACGCCCCTCGTCCGCGGAATGGTCTCCCTTGGGAGAATGATTTGGCCTCGGTGCTTGATGGAGGAACAGTTGTTCTGTTAATATTGTAGCGAGCTTAGGGTTCGCTGGATTAATTATGTTAAAATAAATAAGAGCCGTTAAATCGATACAACACTTTATTAGTCCGTAATACAACCGTTGCTTTTTACCGTACACATAATGATTTCTTTGTAAACACTTTCTACTTCTTACTCGAGACTTTCGCTTCCGCACGTATCGCGTGCTTCACTGCCTTACTTATGACTCCACCCCATGGTCTGTGTGCGACGTATTTATACCATTCCCTCATTCTGATTCGGCGTTTCGTTTCCGTCCGTTCCATAATCTCGACTTTTCTATTCCAGTTTTCCAGTACTTCCTAAAATAATCTAGTACTTTGTATCGGACTTTCTCGAAGATTCCAGTACTGATTGTCATATGCGTCACAATATACTCGGTTACATTACAATTCCCATTTAGTGTCAGTATTTATTGTTAATACCGCCACAGGTGGAGTCTCCGTTAAAAAAAAAATTTTGTTTTTTTGTTTGTGTTACTATCCTTGTAGTTAGTGACTTGTTTGTTGTCTCCCCTTTATTCATGTTTACCCACTTGCCCTGTTTATGCTACAAAGCCCCCAGTAGGATTGGTGCTCCATCGTGGAGGTGGCGACAGCGGCGGTGGTGGTGGGTGGAGTGCCTCTCGTTCGCTTGAGAGCGCGTTATTCCTCTTCCAAATATGGCGCGCGCTCCTGTGAGGGGGGGAGATATGTTGCGTAATGGCTTTCTTCATATTTTCATTTTGATGCTTGATAAGTTCCTTATTATGGTATTGCAATTTATTATTATAGTATTTATTGCAATTAAATATTATGGTATATATTAAGTAATTATTTATAAATTCTACATTAGCTTGATTGATATTGCTCATTGATTGCATTCTTGGATCCCCATTACCTACATCGTGTTGATCGATTAAAAGGGTCGGTTAGGTAAGGTTTCCTTTCGGAGTGGTTGATGGAGAGAGTGTTCTTTCTTTTGAGTCTACTCTATTCTTTTTATTTTTTTGCAGTTGATGGAGAGTCTTTGTTCGTGAGTTGAAGAAAAGAGATTGATTGAAGAACCCGTCTATGGAGGACTTACTTTAAATATTTGTTCAAATTTTGTTGTAAAATTAGTTTATGTGTAAATTACAATTGTGAATAAAATGGAAAGTCGTCCATGAAGGACTGTTGTTGAAAACGTTGAATTGTTTTGTGTATCGAGTTCAGATTATGTGCTTGGTTGGAGGCCGCTGATGCCGAGAGGTTCTGTTGCCCTAGTGGACGTTGCTTGATTTTGGTCGTCACCTGGGACTGGAGGGAATCAAGTACACATCAAAGGGGAGCGCACCGGTAAGCCTGTTTAAAAATCATTAAATAGTTTCTCTTCGGGCGTACAATTTGTCCCCGTATGACTTACCGCTGTTGTGGTACATAAATAGACTCTACATGAACAGCTAGAACATCAGCTACCGGGGAAGTTGTCGGTAGTCTTCAACAACGGCGATTGGCGCTCCAAAGCAGGAAGAAATAGATTGCCTACAACGACTTGGCGAGGAAAGGATGATAGCAATCGACATCAACTTGAGGTTCAGTGACACATACTCTAAGTAGACGACGACGCTTCTACCGAATAGTGATCTATCAGTGGGGGAGATTGCTGGTTTTTTTCTATGGATATTATCACCATATGTGCTTAATTGACTCCAACTTCACAAACACTTTCTCGTGATCGAATAGAGAGTGAGCATCAGTTCGCACTGAACGTTATGTTTTAACGTACTGCTAAACACAATCTTTCTTTAGCCGAACCACACGAATGTGGAATGCTCTCTCTGATCATGAGCTTCCCCATCATTGCATTGTAATATTCAAGTATTCGGGACAAATTTACATCCATACTTCCGGCCCTTGTCCCTTTTCTTTCTTTCCCTTCTTTTGCCCATGTTGTTCTTTAAGATTTAAGGAAATAACTCTCACAGAGTCCTTTTTGCCAACCCCCGAGCAGCCAAGCTCGGAAACACTATCCAAGTTTTTTTCTTCTCGCTGACATCTCACTTGGGACCAACCATTGGAATCCAGCCCATCACGTGAAATTCCATCTAAGATATCAAATATGTTCTAACTGCGTAATTGAAGTCAAGCCGAAACCCCTCGGTCTTCAATGCGGATTTGTCCCTATATGTTTCGTCAATTCGTTACATCCATTTTCCTCTCACATCCTACCATAATACTCTTTTTCTTTTATATGAGTTTCCACATAGGAACCTACAAAACTCTCCCCTCCTCCGTATCGTTTTAGAGATCAAAGCGAAACTGGAATATTCACCTTCAAGATCTCAAATACCCTCTGGTATTTGGTTGCATCCATTAGATTTACTTCCACTGCAACTTGCTAGCGTAGGTGTAATCGCTCCCAGGGCACATGTCATAATCAGCGCCAAAGGACCTCATATCAGTATCTACTTGTGGTGAGTTCTCCTTTTTAACAATCAGTACATGATCCTTAGAGAATTCTTTTACAAAAATACGAACCTCCACAACAAGTAGGTTGAATGCACGAATACATACGAACATCACGAATACAGGCACCGGCTCAAAAACGGTTTATTGTGCGCTTTTTAAGCACCTGCCACAATTCGGTGTCAATATGACTCTCGTCCTTCTCCTTAATCAAATGTCCGCCCACTCACGTGCACCGCAGATCTCCTCGCCCGCTTGGGGATTGACAACTTAATGTGTCCCCCTTCCACAAAACCCTCCCGCAAGCACCTGAATTTCACGACTAAAAAGGATAACAAAAAGAAAAACAAGGAGCTTTGTAAGGCGAAGCAAGGGGATGAATGACATCACCTTAAAAGGATAATAAATGTTTACATTAAAGTCTTTCCCAAATGAATGCGAAATCACTGTTGTACCTCATCATAAACACGCACACACTAATATGGCACCAACAGTAATGCAAGTTCATTGGCAAGTTGGAGGCGGTACCGTTACCCAGGCTCATCGTCAAACAGAGATAAGGCATGCGCATCACGCGTGCAGGCGTGGCATGTGCTCTTATGTAGATAGTAGAAGGGGAAGAACTCCACCAACACACCCACGTCCTTAATGTCAGATTTTGTAATATCTAGCTGCGCTGCACGTCCAGTGTTCTGGCAGCGTGTATCGGGGTGTTCGTGCGCTGGTACGTTTGCCTTTGAATTTCGCTGCCGGATTACGATAAAAAGGGCGATAGCTGACTGTCGCAAAGCCACCACCACTGATTGCGAGATGCTCAGTCGGAGGGTTTCGTTTGGGCAACAGGGGTTACCGACAAAATGGCAACATTCTGTTTGCTCAGCGAGCTCTTGTGAATTGTGATGAATTGTAAACATTACTGAAGGAGGCGGTAGGGTGCATTTCCTTTTCCATTCTGTGTGCTTTTGATCCTTGCTTTTTTTGGTTAGACTGTAAGCAGCTCTGAGTGATGCTGTGCTATACAAAGGCTGAGCCGCTGTTTCCTACAATGGCATCATGGCACCAGAAATAGGCGACTTTAAGGTACTTGTCGTCTTTTCTGTTGGCATTTTTGGTCACAGCAAGACGAGAGAAAAGACAGGACCAGTAAAAAGGCTTATCTATGTCAAAGGAAACTCAAACAGTAGACTTTGGGGAAATAAGAAAGGAAGGCGCTAGTAAGAAAAGGGGGAAAGGTTGCTCCGACGTACTTTGCGATCGAGTTCAAGGAGAATAGTTTGGTTAAGGATTCAGTTGGTTGACAAAGGATGAAATTAGTTCATATTGTTATTGTAGAGCAGCGTAAATATCTACACGGTAATGTTCAAGTAACCAAAATAGTATTAGGCACTTACATGTCAAAAAATCTGTTAAAGAAAGCCTCTAAGATTAAAATAAATTATGTAAACTATGAAATATTTTCAAATGCCCCTGATACACTTATCTACTCATTTATTTACCTATTTTCTGGCCTATTAAACCAAGCACTCAATCATTTAAATATTTATCTAAAAGCACTTTATAATGGTCCTGTTAAAGTTTTGCAAGGATTCAATTCAGAGGCTATCCGCCATGAAAATTATTTCAAAATAATTATTTGTACGAGGGTTGCCTCTTATGTTTCGGGATTTGGCAACCCTAGTGTTGCAATCCGGCAATTGACAGCTCTGTCGTAAAGTTGGACATTTTTGAGGTTATACGCACTCAGAACGTTTTGACATACGAGCGCTATTTGTGTTGTTTACAGTAACTTAAAAGATTCATCTCGGCCCAAAAATGGAATTAAATCGTCAATATTTTCGTGCGATTATTTTTTACAATTTTCGGCGTGGATTAACTCAGCAACAGTGCATGGATGAACTTAATTCAATTTTTGGCGATGAAGCTCCATCAAGGACTAGTGTTTATCGATGGTATGGTGAATTGAATCGTGGTCGTAGTTCACTCCAAGATGAATTTCGTGAAGGTCGTCCAAAATCAGTTGTTGTTCCGAAAACCATTGATGCTGTGCGCGAACTGATATTGGAAGATCGTCATGTGACCTATCGTGAGATTGAGACAACCTTAGGCGTTAGTGGGACCAGCATACATTCAATATTGCATAAACATTTGACTGTAAAAAAAATTTGTTCGCGTTGGATCCCACACAATTTGTCAATCGCCCAAAAAAAGGCTCATGTCAATTGGTTGAAAGAAATGTTCAAAAAATACGGTCGCGGTGCTTCGAAACACGTCTATGTCATCGTGATAGGTGATGAATCGTGGATTTACGCGTATGAGCCCGAAAGTAAACAGCAGTCGACTGTCTGGGTGTTTCAAGATGAGCCAAATCCAACAAAAGTTGTTCGCGCAAGAAGCACTTCCAAGCAAATGGTCGCCTGTTTTTTCGGAAAAACTGGACATGTCGCAACCGTACCACTAGAACAACGCAGAACAGTCAATTCTGAGTGGTACACAACCATTTGTTTGCCAGTTGTCTTCCAAGAAATCAGGAAAACCAACCGCCGAAGACGGATCACTCTTCACCACGACAATGCGAGCTCTCACACATCGGCTGCGACAACTGCATTTTTGAGCACCCAAAATTTGATGGGTCATCCGCCATATAGTCCTGACTTGGCACCGAATGACTTCTTTTTATTCCCGTACGTAAAAAACAAACTGAGAGGTCAACGTTTTTCGACACCTGAAGAAGCGGTTGCTGCATTCAGAATGCATGTGTTGAAGATACATCAATCAGAGTGGCAAAAGTGCTTCGACAATTGGTTCAAACGCATGCAAAAGTGTATAGATCTTCATGGGGAATATTTTGAAAAACAATAAAGTGATTTTCGATGATCAACATTTGTTTTTGTTCTCTAATCCCGAAATATAAAAAGCAACCCTCGTACACATGCTGTTTAATATTCTTGAGAACATATCCCTAGTATCTCATATCGAAATTTCCAGTATTTAATGAAGAGTGATAAGTGTAAGAGGGCTTCGTCGAACGCTCTTGTACGTGTATACCTACTTCTCAAACTTTGAATGTGTTTCGTTTTTTCGAAATGTCAATTATGTAAGGAACGATTCCAAGAAAACTATTTATATATATTAATTTTTTTTTAAATGGTTTTCCACTGATGTCTTAGAGATGTAGGGGTTCTTTTAAGCTTGCCCGAAGAACCCTCCATTATTACAACCCAACTTCCATTGTTTCCCGCCAATGCAATCGCATTGGCACCTGAAAACATTTCCTTTTCCAAGGATTCAACACATTATCCAAAAATCCCTAAAAAGAATTCTCCCAACATTTACGCATTTAATGCGCAATTCAAATTCCCCGAAAGAATTCTGTAATGTACATACACATTGGCTGGCGATTCCTTTGTCCAACGACCAAACCAACGTCGGTCAGCTTGTTTATGCAGCTGCAATAAACCGACCAGCGATTCGTTTGTTCAATCGACAAACAATTACCTCATCTTAGGCATTATCATCGAAACCGAATTGTCCAGCATTTCCTAATGCAAACACGAACCCGGTTTCTACTGCAGCCAGAGATGCCATAAACAGCCGAATGTATTAGCACCTAAAAAGATACAGCTTTTTTACTTAGCTGAACTCACATGTCATCAATGCTCATGATTCCCTGTAATTGTTCGACCTTGTTTTCCCATTCACCTTCGCGCATGGGTGAACCATGTGATCTGCACGATCACACATACACACCACTGCATATAGAGATCGCCATCCATTGGCCACGGGCATTAAGGAAAGATTGCATTTTCTTGGTGGCCACACTCTAAAGAAAAATTTTCTCTCTCCTCATCCGATCTCTCCATCGAACTGGGGGTTGGATCAAGAGTCAGATCCTAACCCACAGTTGAGTCGTATTCATCACCCGACCGACCCGGTCGGGTCTCCACCTCCACTCCCGTAGTGCTGCGGGACGCGAAATTCAACCGCGGGTCTAGTTCTTGTCACTTAGCACATCTAATCGTGAATTGTGTACGTTTGAACGATGCAATGAGCATGCTTAAATTAAGATATTTGAAAGGTTCCAAGTGACTTTTAATTCATGTTCTTCATTTAGTTAATCAAAAAGTAACTATCATTTATCATCAATAAAGTAACCATTTAATTAATAAACAAACTTAAGTGTTTTCATTTAACTGGCTTCTTGTGGACGCAGGGTTGTGGAGTTTAGTTTCGTTCGTTTTCGGTGAACACTGAACAGCTTCCTTTTGGTGTTCGGGGGAACGTTAATTTGTGGGGACGTGGTAGAGCCCTGTGCCCGTGCAGGCGCCACGACTTCGCCCCCACAGTCTTAATACTCGTAAATGGCTTATCCGCAGAACAACGAAGGGTTTTCTCTATTAACTTTTTTTTTTTTAATTATAAAAACATTTTAGTGTCAATATATTCAGTCATTGTGGGGATGGGAGCGAACACACAGGGCAGAGTCTCTGATTCCTTTAAGCCCGGTGAAGGCTAGGACGATCCCTATTCAATCCAAGTTGGCATGCAGTCTCCACATGACACCCCTGGATAGCTACTTTGGCACCCGCCAAGTAGTGAACAAATGCATGCAGCGACATCCCGAGAAAGGTTGGCGCAAGGCTAAAAACCTTGCCCGGAAAAACAAACTATTATGGCAAATTTATCAAGCCTCAGATATGAACCGGATACACGACGACGATCACGGAAACGAAAATGGCTAAACGATTTAAGAATTTTCTCATGGAACGTCCGCTCATTATACAGAGCTCGAGCTGCACAGCAGCTAGCCGATGCCCTGTCTGAATATAAAGCTGACAAAGCAGCATTACAAGAAATAAGATGGACGGGGAGTGGTGTAATTCAAAGAAACGAGTATGACATTTATTACAGCTGTCCTGCAAAACACCATGTGCTCGGGGTAGGCTTTCTAGTCGGGCAAAAACTGAAGCCTGCTATCATCGGCTTTAATGCAATAAACGAAAGGCTATGCACTCTTCGCGTGCGGGGCAAGTTTAAGAACATAAGCCCAATAAACGTTCACGGATCTACAGAGGAGCCTCCTGACGACGAAATGGAATTAATGCCTGCCCAAGATACAATGTGAAAATGGTTCTTGGTGATTTGTATGCGAAAATAGGTTGGGAGCCGGTTTTCATGCACTACGCAGATTCCCATAGTTTGCATGAGAATACTAATGACAATGGACTACGAGTCATCGAAATGGCAGCATCAAAAAACATGGTCATTACGAGTATCAGGTTTCCACGTAAAGCCACCTGGGTATCACCTGATGGCGCCACTCACAACCAAATTGACCATGTGTTGAGAGATCGCCGCCACTCCTCCAGCCTGATGACAGTACGAACGTACCGAGGTGCCATCGTCGACTCGGATCACTATCTTGTTGGTACAGTTTTCCGATCGCGTATTGCCTTACGGAGACGTATTGCATCCCCCGATCAGGTTCAAATCAACACGGCTGCCTTACGCAATGAAAATACCAGTAACACATTTGGTCATGCGCTAGGACTCGCCCTCGAAGAGCTCGACGGAGGGAGAGGAAGTCCTGAGGCCAGAATGTCGTGCGTAGAAGAGAAATGGACACGCCTTAAGAATACTGTCTGTTTATTGTGCGGCGCCGCCGTTCGTCTCATTCGATGCGTTTCAATGCCACGTCCCCGCCATGCGTATGTTTATGAGAGTATACTGAGCCATTTGCCGCCATTTCCAGTCCTTTGAATGCCACATCCCAACCATTGTTATATGTGTGAGAACGATTTTTCCAATTGCCGCCGTATTTTCATTCCATGCATTTGAATACCGCATCCCAGCTACAATCTATGACTGGGCGATAAAAGCAAATTTCAGCATCATGCCGCCATCACCACCAGACTCAACCCAACAGGATTTCTACATTTGCCCGCAACCAGCAGTTTTCAATTGACAACAGCAAACATTTTCAATAGCAGAAGGTGATATTTGAATTGCCGCCAACTCTAAAGGGACCACCATAAATATAATATTTCTGTTTTCTTTGTACAGGAACGTGCGTTCCTTTTATCTTTTGTTTTCTGTGCACACCAGTAATTTGTGTGTATCTTAAAAATGCATCGATTACCCCGGTGTATTCTCACTTAATCTTTTGCTTCTTTTCGGCTATTTTTGATTCTACTTTGCAATATTCAGTGGCGTTGCGCCCGATTTTTCAAAGATAGACTTTTTTAGATGTTTAGTGGCGTTGCGCCCGAACATCACCCCAAAATATCACACTAGGGGTGTTGCACCCTAGTGTACAGTAGGGCTTTAGAAGCAAGAAAAATCAGATCAAAAGGGGCCTGATATAAACACTGTCATTAGTACTGTCAACTACATCTTAGGCAGTAGAGATCGGAGCGACTGGTTTGATGAAGAATGCAAACTAGCGACTGAACGTGGGAATTCTGCATACCGGAGAATGCAGCAGTCTCGTAGGACGCGGGAGTTATGTTTGTTGATATCCGTCGAAGCAAACAAACAAAAAAAATTCACGACACCGAAAGAAAGAAACGATCAGAGCCTCCTTTATATCAATCACCAATAAATAAAACAAAATACGAAGTCTTTCTTTCACTTTTATTTTCTTCGTCCACTTTCTTTTCATCTATCGTCATTACAAGAGTTACTAGGACTACAATTGTTATTGTCTTGATTAATTACTTGATGGAGTTTGGTTTCTCCTATTTTCTTTACAGATCTCTTCTGATCATAGTTTAGCTCTAATGTATCTAAGCTCTTACATAATTTATTTATCATTCACTACTCTGTAATTTACACTTTAATAGTTTTCTTTTACTCTATAGCATTTATTATCCACCCTGTATCCATTTATTACATTCAAAACTTCATGTAGTCACTTCTGCTAAATTACATTCAATTATTAACAAAACTTTATGTAGTCACTTTTGACTTTGGCTTTTCACTCCGTCAATACATTTTGCATAACAACACAATTTTCCTATTTTTTAACTAGCGCTTACTTTCCTTCTTTCTGACAATCACCAGATTCTTTCAAATATCCACTCCCAAGACAAACCACTGACTGCCAACACCGGACCATCACCAATCACCGAATACTCGACCAACCACTTCCTCATTACCTCCGGGGTCAACACTTTTCGATTCCCTCCGGGGTTAACACCTTTCGATTACAACCATGCAATTTAATTTCAATTGACCCAATTTCCGATTCTTAACTTCAATTTGCGATCGCTTCATATCGCTGAGCCAGTCAATTTTCCTTCATTGACTTGAACTCCAGTTCAACCTTTGCGATCGCGAATTGACCCAATTAATTCTATTTCTGTTGATTGGGCTGGAACATGCAGTAATTGTTCCGGAATATGCATTTTATAGCTTTTGCGTTATTGGGCAATCGCTTTCGGCATATGCAATCAATTGCTTTTGTGTTAATTGGTTTGAAATATGCAATTAATAATTTTATCGCCTAGGGGGTCATTCGAGTTTAAGATCGGATGGCGTTTTTAGGTTTAGGTGTGTCAATGATCTTTTGTACATCATCTTTGACTATGATGTCATCGACACTTAACACGGGTACGCGAGGAGAAATACGAAGAGCTCAGAAGATCTGAACAAATACTTCACAGACAAAAGAAAAGTGCCTGGGAAAAAAACCTTGTCTGTGAAATAGAGAAAAGTAGAGATCAAGGTCCGCACCAGGCGCGGAAGTTTTACCAAATAATCCGCAGTATGACGCGGTACACACTACGCTACACTTACTGCAAGGATAAAGACGGTAATCTGATCACCGATCCTGAAGACATTCTGGAGCGATGGGAAGTGCACTTCAATGAATTGCCAAATGGTCAGCTCACAGAAGAATTGAAGGCTCCACCAATGCAAGATCAAGACCAAATGCTGCCTCCACCAAGCATTGAGGAAACAGTAAAAGCCATAGGATAGCTCAATTCAAATAAAGCCCCCGGAGCTGATGGCATACCAGCCCTGCTGATCAAACAAGGGGGGACAGCTTTACATTACGCAGTTCATGAGATCGTGGTGCACGTATGAGAGCAAGAGGAGATGCCGGAAGATTGGCGCCGTGGAATAATTTGCCCCATACATAGGAAGGGAAATATCACAGTATGCAGCAACTATAGGGGTATAACATTGCTGAGTACCGCCTATAAGATACTCTCCTCTATCCCACAAGATCGGATAGCCCCATACACAAAAGTCATCATTGGTCAATATCAGTGTGGCTTCATCTCAGGCAAATCAGCGATTGATCAGGTATTCACCCTTGGGCAGGCGATGGAAAAATATCAGGAATTTAAGATCCCATTATATGGTCTATTTATAGACTTTAAGACCGCCTACGACAGCATAGCCAGGGTAGAACTATATAATGCCATGAGAGAGTTCGGCATTCCAAACAAATTGATACGACTTTGTAGGTTGACCATGACCAACGTAACTAGTCAAATCAAAATAGCGGGATTGCTGTCTAAACCAATAAACATCTTTAATGGACTCCGACAAGGGGATGGTCTGGCCAGACTGCTCTTCAACCTAGCGTTGGAGAAATCTATCCGTGACTCTGGCGTTCCAACAAGAGGGAATATTGTCACCAAGTCCAGCCAGATACTTGCCTACGCAGATGACATCGACATCATCGGTTGATCAGATTCGGCTGTACAGAACTCCTTCACCCAGATCGAGCAGGCGGCACAAAAACTGGGACTGCACATTAATAGGGGAAAAACAAAGTACATCATGGCTACATCTGCAAAGAGAAGATCTAACGTTGGTCAAACTATCAGGGTAGTGGAGCACAAATTTGAAGTAGTACCAATCTAGCAGCCGATAACAATATGAAAGAAGAAATACGCGGACAGCTAATCAAATCCAACAAAGTCGACTATGGTTTATCAAGGCTCTTTAAATCCCGAAATTTATCCAAAACATCCAAGCTACTACTGTACAAGACCATGGTTTTACCAGTACTCATGTGTGGATCCTAGACCTGGGTGCTCAGTAAACGGCATGCTGAACTCTTAGCCGCATTCGAGAGGAAGGTCTTGTGGAGAACTGTTGCCCCCGTATGTGAGAGGGGACGAATCCGGAGATGCTACAATCATGCGTTGTACGCGTTCTACCTTGAACCTAATGTTGTAAGAAAAATCAAGCTTGGCAGACTCCGGTGGGAGGGACACCTAGCTTGAATGAGCGAAGAGGAGCCTGTGGGGATTCTCTAAATACATGGAGAACCAACCCACTATTTCCGCCTAATTTAGACCGCCAACAGCGTGTCAAACCAACCCCAATTTCTCCTACTTACCTATTCAACCGAAAAGCATGTCGCAATAACGGACGCATAGCTGAATTCATTATTCTATGCAAGTAATGCATAATTGAATTCAGCTACCTTTCTGCCATACGGCAACTCCAGTCCTCTAACCATGAGATTTCCACCGGAAATTCCAATCCATGTGGTTAGCAACAACAAGTCGAATCAAACGACGCTGTTGCATAATCATGCAATGGCTTGGGTAATTATCGAAGTCCATAACATGTTTCCCACGTTAATATTACCCTAGCCAAACTAGCGTCATTTCGACTTTCCCCAGACACTCTATCCGCGGGGGATCAATGATCTCTTTTCGCAGGTGAATAGCACCAGCTAAATTTTCCTCTCCTTCACAGTTATGTCTTCCCGCAGCTCAATGCCCGCTGAGGTCACCACATTCACCGAATTGGGTCAGTGGGTTACCCTCAAAGTTGCATTGATTCATGCACACACAACCAAACCCACCCCGAGATCATAGTGCTTTGTGTTTCTGTTTTCTCATTCTCCCATGTTCGTCGACTGTCGAATTAACCGATGTATTCACCACATCTCGACAGGCGCAGCACATGAGAGAGCAGAAGCGTTAAGATCATCTCTATTGGTTATCCCGTGTGCAAAAATTAAATTACCCATCTTCATCCCTTTTTCAGTCTGTCGTTATTCAACTACCGCTCGAATGAGAAATAAAAAGGAAGCGTTGTCAGACGAACGTAGTGTCCCGTTAGTCAATCGAGAAAGAGAAACGCGTTGCCCTTTTAAAATATACTGTTTGCAATTATACATTTGCCACTAAAAGTCGGATTAATTATATTCAAGAAAGCAGTAAATTTCATTAATATATTTGTGCATATGGAAAAGTTTTTAAAGAAAATTAAAGAAAGCATTAACCAACAAAAGACCAGCAGTGCTTTTATTTCCTTCATCTTTACCTTTGGTGTTTGAGTTCTGGAGTTTCAACAATTTTCGGCGGAATAACATCGTCGGGGGACAAAGTGAATGCGAGTCATACGTTGACTAACAAATTTTAACCCCCACAAGCCTGCCTGGAAAGTCCTTTGTGGCAGGATGTATGGAAGGAGACAGCGCGCAGACCTTGTCTGCGATGGAGGGATGGCGTAGATCAGGATGCCCAGAGCCTGGGAGTACCAAACTGGATGACATCAGCTCGAAATCGGGACCGGTGGAGAGATTTGTTAAATAAGGCCAAGACCGGATCCCGGTTGTAGTGCCGATGATTATGATGGTGATGACGCTGTCCAAACTAATAAACATCTTTAATGGGCTTCGACAAGAGGATGGTCTGGCCTGCCTACTCTTCAACCTAGCGTTGGAGAAAGTAATCCGTGACTCTGGCGTTCCAACTAGAGAGACTATTGTCACCAAGTCCAGCCAGATACTTGCCTACCCAGATTACATCGACATCATCGGTAGATCCGATTCAACTGTACAGAACTCCTTCGCCCAGACTGCACATTAATAGGGGGGAAACTAAGTACCTGGTGGCAACTTCTGCAAAGAGAAGACCAAACATTGGTCAAACTATCAGGGTAGAGGAGCACGAATTTGAAGTAGTGCAATCCTTTAACTACCTTGGATCAATAGTATAAGCCCGTAACAATATGGAAAAAGAAATATGCGAACGGCTGATCAAATCCAACAAAGCCTACTATGGTCGATCAAGGCTCTTTAAATCCCAAAATTTATCCAAAACATCCAAGCTACTACTGCACAAGACCATGGTCATACAGTACACATGTATGGATCCGAGACCTGGGTGCTCAATAAAAGGCAGTCTGAACTCTTAGGCGCGTTCAAGAGGAAGGACTTAAGGAGAATTGTTGGCATGTACAAATTATGTACCAATGTACATCCCTACTTTCCTTAGCTACTTCCCCACCTTCCGTTCGCATTGTGCTTTGACATTTAAGGGTACTCAAAAATCCCCTTTGTGCGAGTGTTTGTGTAAAAAAAAAAAAACATATTTTTTCTTTTATAGCTCTCCGCTCAGCAACTCTTCCTTTAAGAGGAGGTTCTCATCAGGACGGGCCAAAAAATCGATTTTTTTTTTGTTTTCATTTTTTTGTAGTAAATTATTTGTAGAATATATCCCAAAACTGTTTGTTTGAATATCATTTTTTTCTTAAGTTATGCAACAAAAACAAGACCCGCCATTTTAGTCGAAAATTGAAATAGAGCGGTAGTTCTAGCGGAGCGTATCTTTGATCAATATTTTTGAACTGCGCGTCCATATATCCATACTTTAATTAGTGGAGTTACTAAAAGTACCACCAGACGTCGCATGTGTGCTATGACTTCTAAAAAATTCGTATCGTATATCGTCCTTCATATCCAAAAGCAAACACCTAGCATTGGAGATTCCCTGGAAATTACCGACGCCTACCGTACGCCAAGTGGAAATTCCCATTAAAATGCTTATGCCTACGAATGAATCATCATCTTCATCGGCATCACAACCGGGATCCGGTCTTGGCCTTATTTAGCAAGTCTCGTGGCTTGTTAAATTTTCCATAATAGTTTATTTTTACGGGCAAGGTTATTAGCCTTGCGCCATAACGAAAAAATGGCATATGGATAATAATTAAATGCCATCCGGCGATTCGAAGTGACGGAACGAATGCTTGAACCAAGGCCAATGCACTTCAAGTGGATCGTTTAGCTGGAAATAGATCCCACATGGAAATGAAGAAATCAGCCGCTAGGGGGCAAGTATTTATATCAACCTTTCACTCAGTTGGTATACGTATACTCTACTAAAGAAGACGAAGGACGTAGTAAAACAGAAAGGCGGAAAATTTGTGTGGTGCAAACTCGATCAAATTTTAGTTAGGATGGTTGAAGGGGGAAGAGTCATGTCAATAAAATCATTTAATGATTTTACACGCATTTAGTGCAAGGCTATTTTATAATTACAATAACGAATTTTGATTTAGAAAAGATCGATGATTTTGCCCCTTCCAATTATAGCGATAATGTTCTTTCTAATAAATTCATTTGTAGTGATAAACTTTTTATTGTAGACCAGAATATCAGAAGTATGAGAACTAATTTTCCATCTCTGTCCACACACCTAGAGCCATTTGCTCTCGTCCCTGATTTAATTTTTGTTTCTGAAATTTGGATCTATGACTTTGAGATATGTGATTATACCTTGTCTTTTTTCAGATCTTCTGGTATGTGTATGGTACTTGAATCGATGAAGCCAAGGAACTCTCAATCCTCGGCACTCACATTAATTCGACTCTTAATTGGAATGACCAGAAGATACGTCATTCCATCCAACCTGGCCACTATTTCATCATCATCATCATCGGCACTACAACCGGGAACCGGTCTTAGCCTTATTTAGCAAGTCCTGAGGCTTGTTAAATTTCCCATAATGATTTTTTTTTCCGGGCAAGGTCATTAGTCTTGCGCCAGAGACTCTCCGACGGGGAATCGAACCCCGGTCTCCTGCAATAGAATACATTTTCAATCATCTCCCTCATCTACAATCAAACCGCATTTACAGAAAAGAGATAGGCATGATATGTTGCGCCTTTGTTCTAATGAACTAAGTTTCACTGCTCGTTTTTGCATCCTGTCGAGCACGTGTAGTGCAGTTTTGGATGGGCCTGACCAAATATGGAAGTCGAGCTTTTGAGTTTTTATTAACTGTCGTTGTAGCAATGTGCCACCTTGCACGGGTTCGCTACTAGGGGCCCCACACGACGGACCCACTCCTATAGCACTTACTCACGCAACAAAAGGTCTCGTCTGATGAAAGGACTTGGCTACCTGCCCCTTGATGAAAAGTACGAGACGTTAATTAGCTCAAATAGGTTATTTCCCTTATTCAGTAGTACTAATACATAAATCAACCATTCCACTGTATACTAGTTAGTCAATGCACTTGGTGTCGATTAATAATTTGAAACAAATTTATATTCTATTTACAATATAGTCAGTGCAGTTGGTTCCAATTAATAGGAAACACAATTTAACACAGTTTATCCGCTGAATATTAGATAGCCAACGCACTTGGTGTGGGTTAATAATTTGAAACAAATTTATATACGGTTACACAATAGTCAAAGGCAAAACTGATTAATAATTTGGAATAAAGTAGTTCTTGTCACGTTTGAACTCGCAGGCTGTTAAAAGAAGACTCCCGTATCTCTTGGGACGCCCCACGAGAGATGTATCTTAATTAATGTGATGGCACAACCTGCCTTCACGGAATCTATATCGCGATTAAACTAAGTTCATCGAAGCGATAGAATACGACATATTCCATCATCGCTTCGATGACCATATATGGTATAATATCCCTTTTGCGTTTTGTTCAACACAAAAGGGGTTGAAATACACACACGACGATTGCTTCTGCTGCTCATCGTGTGCGTCCGCAAGTATGCAGACATAGCATAGATCCCATCTTAATGTTCGCAGCAGGTGCGAGTATCTCAACGGAAAAGGGGTTGAAATGTTTACACGATCAACGACTGCGTAAAGCATTATTGCTCATCGTGTACATTTCGCTGGTATATCCTCGCAATCGAATTCTAATGGTAAATTTCCATTTGCGAACTCGGCTACTTGGGCGTCAGCCGGATGCCTTCATGTATCGGTTGGTCGAGTGACCAATCGATGTGGGCATGCTATGCTGAGGGCAGATACACATTCCTGCAGGTGTACGGCTGGCGCGCAAAAGAATATCGTGTAGATATTGATCGGGCAATATTGGTTGCCTGGCTGTTAAACCAAATTGCTCTAAGGATATAGGATTTGCTTCCACTGGAATTTCATGTCAGCGAGATTCAATGTTTCACCGGGTTATCTAATGTTACAGGGTACGGCATAGAAAGTAAGTACCCGCTTTTTAGGTGTTACAGGTTACTATTTCTTCATTACTAGCCGTCAGGTAAGTAGTGGCGTTCAAAGGAACTGCCACAATACTTGTTTTCTTTATGTCTTGCGCATGCCCTAGATGGGGTTTTTACCTTAATGATGGGAAGATGGATGGTGGCGTTTAGGAGAACCGCCACAAGCTCCATTTTGGAACGAATATACGCCTTGTAAATAGTGGCCAGATATGGCTCCTCGATAGTATAGTGGTTAGTACACCCGCCTGTCACGCGTGGGACCGGGGTTCGATTCCCCGTCGGAGAGCCTCTGGCGCAAGACTAATGACCTTGCCCGGAAAAAACAAATCATTATGGAAAATTTAACAAGCCTCAGGACTTGCTAAATAAGGCTAAGACCGGTTCCCGGTTGTAGTGCCGATCATGATGATGATGATGATGATGATTACCACGGTCGTTGATCAACTGAACTTGCTGAATGTCTTCCTCCCCTTCAGAAAATTTCCCGCGATACCCACCAGACTGTGAATGCGCATTATGAGAGAGCGCACACCGAAGCAAATTTTTGGCCTAAAGTGCTTTGCGAGTGGTTGTCGAAAATATGGTACATGGCATTGCACACGGGCAACGCACACCCAAATAACAAAACGGTTTCAAACCGCGGTCGTTGCTCATAATTGCCTTATCTCGTATGGCGCAACACACACCGCATGGAAACCGAAAACGAACACAAAAACATGACTGCTTGTCGATAGCTGGCCGGTTACTTTTCATACACACACGTTTTCCTTCAATTCAGATGTTAAGAGATGAAAATAACAAACCATCAGGATCGAGTGCCTTGTTTTTCTTATCCCAGAGCACACCAAATGAAGCGAGCAAACGAAAAATGTTTTTGATTTAATTGTGCCTCGCTTGGTGTGTGTTGGATTAAAAAACGCTCTCTTGCCTTGTAAAACAAAAGCGTTCTGCCTGGTCCAGTGTGTTTTCAGCCTCAGGCTTACAATCATGATAGGATATACACCACTCCGCCCTTCTTTAAAAATTAGGTAAACGCGTGTTAAGTACATCAATGGCGACCTAAATAAAGATATGGCCACATTGTCATTGGTGCACTTACCTGGTGTACCGGTGTAAAGTGAGCATCAAGATACAAATGTAGCGATAGTAAACGTTTGTTGTGAACGAGCCCTTATATTTTTTTTATTTGGTTGCTATGACATCTGTCAAACATATTTAGTATGCATCAAGTCATTGTACAAGTAACATCTTTTTTTTTTAATCCTGTTAAAAATGTCCAATTTTATACCAGAAAATGATGATTTGCGGAAAGCATTAGTTTTTTGTTTTCATTTGTAGAAAAGTGCTGCAGAGTCGCATCGAATGCTTGTCGAGGCTTATGGTGATCATGCTCTATCGGAAGCAACATGCAAAAGATGGTTTAAGCGGTTCAGAGGTAATGATTTTGACGTGCGAAATGACGGACGTGGAAGACCACCAAAGAAAATTTGAAGACGCCGAATTGTAAGCAATATTGGATCAAGGTGACGCTTTAAGTCAAAAACAAATGGCACAAATATTAAATGTTGCACAACAAACAATTTCTGACCATTTAAAAGCTATGGGAAAGATCCAACAGTGTGGAAACTGGGTGCCACATAAATTGAATGACAGGCAGATGGAAAAGCGAAACACCACATGTGAACATTGCTTCTTCGACACGAAAGGAAGTCAGTATTGCGTCGAATTGTGACTGGTGATGAAAAATGGATTTATTTTAAAAACCCTAAACGCAAAAAATCATGGGTAAATCCAGGAGAAGCGTCAACATCGACTGCAAAGCCTGATCGGTTCGGAAAAAAGACAATGCTTTGTGTTTAGTGGAACCAGAGGGGGGTGGTGTATCATGAACTTCTAAAACCTGGCGAAACTGTTGATGCGCAACGCTACCGACAACAAATGATCAATTTGAACCATGTATTGGTCGAAAAACGACCAAAATGGGCCACAAGACACGGAAGGGTAATTTTGTTGCATGATAATCCTCCGAGTCATACAGCAAAACCCGACAAAGAAACAATAAAAGCTCTCGGCTGGGAAGTGTTACCCCACCCGCCGTATTCACCAGACTTTGCTCCTTCCGACTACCATTTGTTTTCATCGATGGGACACGCATTGGCTGAGGAGCATTCCAACTCCTACGAAGAAGTCGAAAATTGGGTCTCCGAATGGTTTGCCTCAAAAGACGACCGGTTTTATTAACGTGGTATCCAAAAAAGGTGGTCGAAATGTGTAGAAAGCAATGGTACTTCGAATAAAATGTTTGTTTACTTAAAAAAAAACCCTCACTTCATGTCGGAACACCTGGTAAACCAAAAAACGCCAACCGATTTTGAACCCACATGACCCCCGGAGCGATAATGCAATTAATCGCCCCACATTTCGCCAAAACCATAGAAGTGGAAATTGTGTAATTGCACATTAAAATTTATTAGATCACTTTGCAATCGCGGAAGTTGAACTGTGACGCAAACCGATGGAGGTATATCTGCTGACGTCGCATTTCAAGGCAATTGCAAATTAAAATCGCTAATCAGGAAGTAGGTCGATGGGGGACGAATTTGCATTGTCGTCGTCGAGAGATGTTGACCCCAAGGTAACAATTAGGGGTAAAAGAAAAATAGCAAGGACCGGCTGAAATACGAGTGAGGAAGTGTAGTTGAGTTCGAGGGAGTCGTTTGAAATCAAGGGAGATTGTGATCAAAGTTAAGTAAACAGGGACGTGGATGTGGAAAAAGAAAAGCTGGTTGAAAGGTCGTGATTGAAAATGGAAAGATTTGTGGTAAACACCGAAACGAAAGGAAGTGCATTAGAGAAACGAAACGAATAATATCAAAGACAAGGAATAGTTGAACCTGCTAAGACACACTCGATGTGAACTATAAATTAAGTGATGTATTATCGAAATTGTGAGGAAGTGTGGTAAACAACGGACCGATAGGAAGTGCTTTAGAAGAAACAAAACAAATAAATCGAAATCAATAAATAATAGAAGTAAATATAAAGACAAAAAAAGAAAAACAGTCAATGGAAAAAGCTGTAATAAATATTGTATAAAAATACCGGATAATACCAGTTGAACCTTCTAAGACGAACTCGATGTTAACTGTAGATTAAGTGACGTATTATCGTATAGAATAAAATAAAGTGTAAAGAATAAAGAGAAATTGAGAGGAGTTAATAAAGAAAGTAAAAGAAAAAATAATTGGTGCAAATTTGTTTTCTTTCATTGCGGTGAGTACCCTAGTGTGGAGGAATAAACCCTAAAACCCTAACTCGCGCGAAGATCTTAACGATTTTTAATTCATTTTGAGCCGGAATGATTTTGAAAATTTGTTTATGGTGTACAAAATTTAATAAAAAAAAGTTGTTTACAAATCTTCGATATTCTGCATGATTTTAATTTCTAACAAATGGCCCTATCGTCACCCATCACAGCAATCTAACTGCTTAAGAATGCCTAACGTATGTGCCTACTTTAACAAAGCTAATACAATTTACAGACAGTATTTGCCCTACGATATTATTTATATTGTAGCGAGCTTAGGGTACGCTGGATTAATTATTTTTAATAAATAAGAGCCTTTAAATCGATTCTGAATTAATGTAACACTTTATTAGTCCGTTAATAACAACCGTACACTTAACGATTTCTTGACTTATCGCTTCCGTACTTATCGCGTCTTTGACTGCTTACTTCTGATCTGCGTGTGACGTATTTATACCGTTTCCTCATTCTGATTCGGCGTTTCGTTTCCGTCCATTCCATAGCCTCGAATTTTCTACTGCTTATAGTCTCCAGTTTTCCAGTATTTTCTAGAATATACTAGTACTTTGTTTTGGACTTTCTAGAATATTCTAGTACTGATTGTTATATGCGTCACACTACCCTCCGCCTAGATTAGTTCGTCCCGAACTAAGTTCACTGGTCTTCTGGGTTAACAAAAGTCGCCAGTCGGTCACGATGCACCACTTTCATCTTGGTGTTCGGTCTTAGCTGAATCCTATAGACAACGTCGTTAATTCTTGTGAGAATCTTATACGGTCCTTCCCAATGTTGCTGCAACTTCGGAGACCTTCCTTTTTGCCGATGAGGGTTATAAAGCCACACGTTATCGCCTGCATTAAATCCGGATGCGTTGGCTCGAACGTCGTACTTTGTTTTCATCCTGTCACTTGATACCTTGATTTGCTTTCGAACCAAATGATGAATCTCATCGAGGCGATTTCTCCATTCGGATACGTAATCTTCAGTCTTATCTATGGCGTCTGGGGTTATCCCGAATCGCAGATCGGCAGGTAATCGTATCTCTCGTCCAAATATAATTCTTGCTGGAGAATGGCCTGTCGCCTCGTGATTAGCCGATCTATAACTCATGAGAGAGGTTTGTACATATTTGTCCCAATCTCGTTGGTGATCACTAACGACCTTCGATAAGTGCTCTTTCATTGTTCGGTTAAACCTTTCGACCATTCCGTCTGACTGGGGTGTAAGGGTGTGGTCCTGGTTTTCCTTACGCCCAGTGCCGCACAGATGCCTTGAAATGTCTGTGATTCAAAGTTTCGGCCTTGATCGGAATGAAGCTCACAGGGAACTCCACATCTGCTGATCCAATCATTGATAAGCTGCTCAATGACGGTTGTTGCTTCTTGGTTTGGAATTGGAAGGACTTCCACCCACTTGCTGAAGTAATCCATGATGACCAACATGCATTTGTTGTTGTCGTTGGTTTTTGGGAATGGTCCTGAGATATTAATCGCAATTCTCTCGAAAGGGGCACCCAAGTTGTACTGCTTCATACCGCTCCTTGGTTTTGCTGTTGGTCCTTTGGTCGCAATGCAAGTTGTGCACTTCCTACACCAAGACTCGACGTCATCTCTCATGTGAAGTCAGTAGAATCGAGATCGTAATTTTGAAAGTGTCTTGTTAACTCCCAGATGTCCACCGGAGGCCTCGTCGTGCATTTCTGTTAGCACATCTGTGGGGGACCGATGTGGATGTACTAACGTATGGCGCCGGTTCACTATCGCCCCACCAGAGAGTTGTTCGCCAGCGCACTGTCCACAGACGCAAGTAAAATGAAACACACTGAGTTGGCCGCAAGGGTCTTTTTATTACACAAGGTGTGACGAATATCGTTTTGATTTTTGTACACTGTAAATTAAGCATGCCCATTCCACTGACAAGCACTCAACTGACACAATTGTACCGAATACTGGTTTTTGGATAAAATTAGGCTTTTTCATAAGTTGTTTAGTTCCTATTTACGAACTGCGCCTGAATGTTTTCTCTTTTATTTTTGACGCCGTACCCGCGGCAATTGAAAGGGGGAACGTTCGAACGGACTTCATTTGGCACGCGGGGACGTGCGTGCCCCCCGTGTGGTCACGGCGGTTGTCAGGGGACTCCCTATGTGCGCGTGGCGGTTGCTGAATGGCGACTGACTGAAATGGAAAAAAATCGATTCTAATTTCGAGTAGAATTGCTATGCTTGCATAAGAATTCAGTTCCAGCGAATCCTGGCCGTATAAGCTGAGTTGGATTCGTTGGTTGTGTATACTGGGAAATTGGTTTGGCGGCATAGCCAAGTATGATCAAGGGCCTTGGTTGTTGTGATCGTTTCGTGGAAAATTGGCTGCCGCTTGGTCGCAAGCGAGAAGTATAATTTAAGGAGGAAATGAACCGAGTGGTTTTCGGGGAAAATTGGAATTGCTTGGGTGCAAGGAATATCGTTTAGATAAGATATTGACCGAAGCAAATTTGGGAAAATGTATGTTGGGTGATGTAATTGAGGGAAAAGATTAATATTCCTTTGTAAATTGGAATACGCATCTATTTCAGCTTGGGAAATGGGGTAAATTGGAGAATGTATGAAGTGGCGGATTGGGGGCGGATGCTGTTGCATATTGGGATGGGTGCGCTTGCAGGTTTTGCATGGTTGCGAATATGTGTACTGCAGGTTTGGAATGGGGAGTTGGGTTGAGGTGACGCGCTGTTAGCGGTCAAGATTGGTTGGCATTGTGGGTTGGTTCCCCATGTGGTATAGAGAACCCCAACACATCTTTCACTTTTGATGGTGGGACTAGAATCTGTATTCGATGGGATTTTCCGCGGCTTCCCAATTACGCTTTAGAATTCCATCTTCCACCAGCAAGGAATTCTATTGCGCCCAATATTCTTTAAATGTTCCACTTTTGTCGGAAATATTGTTCCAAGTTGGCCGCTCGTTCTTTTCCTTGTGTTACGTGGTAGCTTCCCCCATCCCCATTGTAACAATTGGAAAGAAGGGGATATAAGCATATAGCCTACTATCCACATATTGGAGGCACGAACCAAAATGTGTTAGATTGTGGAACTTGTGGAAGCAGCTGTGGGCATTCCTTTTCGGAGTGGGAAAAATTCGTAGAGAGAGAGTTGAAGTTTTTTTGTTCGGGACTGATGGCAGTCAGGTGAAGGTCAAGACACCAAAAGAAACAAAGAAAAGAAGATAATTTTGAGATCAAAAAGCAGAAATAACGAAAAAAAAAAACGGTCTTACTGGTGGACGTTTAAGGCGTTTTAATCTGTCTCGTTCGAGCGAACTTTGTAGCAATTCTGCAGCCGTCCCGCGGAGTGACAAGATTAGTGATGTTGACTTTTGCTCATCCGACCACATATAATAATTGTTCGCGGCGTCAAACTGACGTATAAATACGGAGAAGGGTCCCGTTCCATCGAAGGTTGGCGGTTGTATCCTTGTATCTTTGTAGTCATGTTGATTGCTAGGCGATGTCTTATTTCTCTCAACACACTCAAGTCTTTTTTCGATTCATTTTTTTCATCGGCGAATTTCTTAAATTCAGCTTCGGTTTTTAGATCCAGATTTTCTACTTCGTTTCGAATTTCTTCCTTAAAGTGTCGAAGATTACATTTCATCCGCTGAGTTTGGGCATCCAACTTTGCATTAATATCTGCAGCTTGCGCGTCCAATTTTATTATCATCATCCTGAGCATCTCCGAAATGTCCAACTGTGGCGAACTCTTCTCCGTTACATTGGCACCATCTTGACTCGCTGTTTCTTTTCCATCCGGACAGTCTGGCCCAATGGTAAAAACATATGCCTTGACATCAATACCCTCTTCCCCCATTGCTGCTTACAGACGCTGTCGAAGAATTTGCTTCTGTCCTCTGCTATCCAGATTCCGGTCCTCAAGTTCCTTCTTCAACTCAGGAACGCGAAGATCCTCCAAATGTCGATCTGACATCGTCACAGTCTTATTTACTTCACCAATAATTAATCCCCTGGATTAATTATATTTAATAAATAAGAGCCGTTAAATCGATTTTGAATTAATGTAAGACTTTATTAGTCCGTTAATAACAATCGTTACTTTTACCATACACTTAACGATTTCTTGACTTATCGCTTCCGTACTTATTGTGCCTTCGACTGCTTACTTCTGATCTGCGTGCGACGTATTTATACCGTTTTGCCTCATCCTGATTCGGCATTTCGTTTTCGTCCGTTCCATAGCCTCGAATTTTCTACTGCTTATAGTCTCCAGTTTTCCAGTACTTTCTAGAATATACTAGTACTTTGCTTTGGACTTTCTAGAATATTCTAGTACTGATTGTCATATGCGTCACAATATTACTTGTGCGTAATAAGCAATAATAATAACCCTATGATGAAACTAACTTCCGGCGCAAGACTAATGACCTTGCCCAAAAAAAAAAAAAAAACAAATCATTATGGAAAATTTAACAAGCCTCAGGACTTGCTAAATAAGGCCAAGACCGGCTCCCGTTTGTAGTGCCGATAATGATGATGATGATTAAACTAATTTGAATTTACCATAGGCTATCGATGTAACAGAATTCCCAAGAGAAAATGGGTTACATCATGAATGCAAATAAATCCAATTGATTAATTGTTAGTGCTATTAAATTATACACAAAATATTTTTTGTGTTTTAGTACAAATTTATTAAAAGTATTTCCTAAACTATTTAGGTATCTACTTATTGTGAATGGGGCACCAGGATTCATCTTATGTTCGAACCCGACGGACGTTCTGACTTATTCTACCGTTCTGTCTGTCAAGTGTACGTCCTGTAAAGCCATTTTTGCTCGTTTTTGAACAGACGTGATTAAGTGAATTTTTTGAATATTAAAATAGGAATAAATCAAAAAAAAAACATCCAAAACGTAGAAATGCCACACAACCATGGAGACGAGTGCCATCACGAGGCATCCGATGTAGACCACTCACTCGAGATGGGAATCCAGTATAGTCTCTATCAGAAGATCGACCTCGAGAACTTGGAGTGTTTGAATGAAGAAACCGAAGGTAGCGGTAAAAAAGTATTCAAACCCTACGAAAACCGGTTGGATTTCAGTAATGTAAGAATATCTGATTTCATAGTGATGCTCGAATAAGTATTCCATTTATTGTACAGTGTGTCTGCAGCGATGCTGATGAGGAGCTTCTATTCAATATTCCTTTTACGGGCAATGTCAAGCTGAAGGGAATCATTATTCTTGGAGCTAACGATGATTCACATCCAAGTAAACTGCGAATGTAAGAATTTCTGCTGAGATTTCGAGAATTTATTTAATTGGGTTTCAATCAGTTTCAAGAATCGTGAACAGATGTCCTTCAGTGATTCCGCGATAAAAGCAGACCAGGAATTCGAATTGACCAGAGATCCAAGGGGAGAAATCGAATACTCACCCAAGTAAGGAATTACAGGTAGAATGCAAGTGTCATTAGTAAGGATTTGTAACTTTCCAGGGTCGTGACGTTTTCATCTGTTCATCACCTGACGCTGCATTTTCCATCGAATTTCGGAGCAGATAATACTCGAATATATTATATCGGTAAGTTACTTGATATTGAAAGGGTATCCTTAAAAGAGAGGCTTTTCAAGAACCTATAAACTTATCGAGTTATTAAGTATTTATAAGAATCGAGATCTAATCTTGGCCTTCTTAGTTGGGATATGCGCAGTGATTGGCAGATTTGTTAGATGTCAGTATCATTGTATGAGTTGGATAATTAAAATGCTGTGGCAACTTCCAAAACTAGAACTTCATGGTATAAGATTACCGCTCTACCAGGATGTGGAACTACCGCTATTGTGTCCACCTGTCGGTTCCCTAAAAGTTGAGACTTGGCCCTATATAAATATGGATTGCTAGATGTTTTGTTCGCTATACTTCACCAGAAGTATTTGGGCTGTACTTGTTTTCAATTAATCTTTTGTCAATGTGGTTCTCTTTTGCATGAAAATCCATTTCCAACGTTGTCTCATGATTCCATCCATTTGTAGAATAAAATTTAATACTAGTTCGTTATTGCAAATTCACGTCCATTCCCTTCCAAGGTAGGGTCGTTTTTTGGCTTCCTTAAGTGTTAGGGTCATCCGACGCTTTAAATACTTACTTTTAGTACCTATTTAAAGTGCTAAAAAAAAAACCGGAGAAAAGTTCATGTGGCTTCATTAACTATACTTTTATAAGGAACTATTGATATATTAATGATCTTTTTAATTTACTTAAACAAAAGAAATAAATAAGTAAATACCTCCCCCACCTATCGAAAAAGCACGAATGACCCGAGTCTACCATTTAAGGGAATCGTAAAAAACCAAAAAGAGGTACAAAGGCACATGTGCTTAAGATGGTGTAACTTTTTTGTGTCAAACTATGGCACTTAAATTTGTTAGGAATGCCAACAGTAGGCGTGCCAACTTAAGAAAACGTAACTCAATTCGGGTGATTGAGGACGGTGCATGATGGTAGCTCCGGGAACCGAAACCGGGCACAGTCTACTTCGAAGGAAAAGCTCAAGCCAGCGTTATGGTCGCCATTCAACAAAAAGACTTACCCACTGATGTTCCCAGTCTTCGTAAACTTTTCCTCAAATTTCATGTATCATCATCATCGGTACTACAACCGGGAACCGGTCTTGGCCTCATTTAGCAAGTCCTGAGGCTTGTTAAATTGTCCATGATAATTTGTTTTTCCGGGCAAGGTCATTAGTCTTGCGCCAGAGGCTCCCCGACGGAGAAACGAACCCCGGTCTCCCGGGTGACAGGCGGGGATACTAACCACTATACTATCGAGGAGCTCGCTCAACCCACCACCACATAAACTGTCTAAGGATCTCCAGGCTTTCGGTCAATACGTTCACTCCATGAGCTTAAATCTTCAACGCAATAGGGCTGATCGTAATAAATTTGATCGACGCTGAACTGTCGCCGTATCTTTCTTCCACCATAACCCCTAATAATTTCCCTCTTACCTTCCATTACCACAATGCGAGAGATCTTCACTCTAACTGTCGATAAGTCTTGCAGATGATTCACTCCCTCTCTTTTGAAATATGCGCCCTAACTGATACCAATTTAATCCCAAGTATTAACAATCTAGAGTTATTTCCTCCCCCCTTTACTGTGCGATGACGTTGCTAATCCTTCCACTGACTGTGGCGTTTCTAACAAATACACAGACAATACATAACCAAATAGTGAAGAACACCAAAAGAAAGTCGAATAAGAAAGAGCATTAGCCGTATACCAAGCAATAACAAAGCAATTCCGCATCAGGTTGATGGCATTTAAGGGTACTTCAAAATCCTCTTTTGTGCGCGCGTTAGTGTAAAAAAAAAAAGTTGAGTGTACTTCAGTTTAGAAATCGAATTCGTGCACGCAGCAGTGGCCTGATGTATTGAGTATCGGTTCAATTTTTAGTGATTCTTACCGTGATAGCGTCGGTTCGAATAACACACTCTTCACTATTGTCGGAAACGCTATAATTGGTGACCCCGACGTGATCTGTGTACAAATAACACACACTCTCCCATAGTAAAACGGGACTTTACTACTACGGTCCCGACTTCTGCACAGAGCACCGACTCACTCGCTCGCTACTCACTCGCTCCGTTGTTCGCACAGGAAGTTGATCGTAACAAAGTGACTGAGGAGGGAGTAGTTCGGCGTTTCTAACAGATGCACACACAATACACAAGCAAATAGTGAAGAACACCGAAAGAAAATCGAATAAGAAAAAGCATCAGGCGTATAGTTTAGTGGGGCAACCACCCCATTTGTCGGCTTAATTCAAGCATCATAATTACCTACATCTAAAGTATATATAACATTACAAACTAGAGAGCTTAAGAACTATCTTAACTAGGCTTAACCTAAGAACCAGTACAAATTAAGAAAGTTGGAGAGGGGGCGAGAGGTGGGGCCCGGTTATAGTAGAGTGTAGAAGGATCGCTTAGGCCGCCAATGGCGTTGAAGCGGCTGCGGCAATAGATTGTCAATAAACGTTTCCGGATTAACCCGCCAATGGCGTTGATTTAGGGGCCGTAATAGATTGTCAATGAACGTTTCCGGGTTATGTGAAGACGTTCTGAATAAACGAGGCCGCACACGGAGAGCACGAGCTTCCCAGCAACTAAACACGTCGCGAGTATGGTTAGTCCAATGCTGAATTATAAACGGCACTCTACTTTATATATATCTCAACTTTATTGGCTTATGCTTTTGTTTACACCTTGAAGCTTACGTTAATAAGTGGCCTATCGTTTGGCGTGGGCCTTCTATATTTTGATTCATTGATCCGACCAGGGGTTCGGCCTCTGGAACTTGAAAATAAAAATGTGCCGCCTTTTATACTTTGGTTCATCGAGATTTGTCAAAATTTTATTTAAAAATTCCAAGAACCACAAACAAGATTTTGTGTGCTTCAATTGGAATAGGATTCCGGGAAGTTGATAGGAATTTATGTGAATAAATTCCCGGAAGGGCAAATCATGAAATGCATTTAGAGTTAAGTAGGGTTATTAGGAATTGAATCAATGTACGACAAATGGTGAGATAATTAGGAATTGGATCAACGTGCGACAAATTAACTTTTGGTTTAATCCGTCACTTAATGATTCACTATGGGATATGGTTAAGGTGATAGGAAATAATGGGGATTGGATGGGAGTAGTGATTTAGGCTCACTACATCGGTTTATGTTGCATACCAAGCAATAACATAGCAATTCCGCATCAGTAGAGGGTACTTGAGTTTAGAAATGGAATTCGTACACGCGGCAATGGCCCGATGTGTGAGCAACGGTTCCATTTTTAGTGATTCTTACCGTGATAGCGTCGGTTCGAATCACACACTCTTCACTATTGTCGCAAACCCTATAACTCCCCTTGCCGCAGTAACCTTGACTCAACCCTCGTCGCTATATTCTCCTTGCCCAAGCTCGATTATGTCTCTGTCAAAGTAAAATTACCCTGCATATAAATATATGACATCTGCTTCTACATTTTGCCATCCCAGCCCACCGAAGCATACGAACTAGCAATTAAAGCTGTCGATATTGAGATAATGGACTCTCACGACGATGTCGTTGTTTTTGGCGACTATAATCTCCCACATTCACAATGGACTCTGTCAGATGACCATTCCGCCTACATTACCACCTCCAGTGCCAAGGAATGCCTCTTCATCCACAACCTAAGTGATTCAAGCCTATATCAAGTTAGTAATGTCGCAAGCCACCTAGGCAGACAACTAGAACTTATTTTCTTGACGGTCCCTATTACTTCCCCAGCAGCCGCCTCTCCCCTTGTTCAGTCTACCTTTGAGAATCACCCCCCACCTCTTACCCTGTCTTTTTTCCATAATTTTGCATCGCAGCCCATTCCACATCGCGACATTTACTCATATGACTTCCACAAAGTGAACTTTCGCCTTATCAGCGATTACCTCAACAAAATTTCATTCAATTTTGATCATCTAACGGTAGAAGATGCTACCAACAATCTTTACACAGAAATCTTGAAATCAATTTCCATTTACGTTCCCTATTCCAGGCATAAAACGCTTACCTCCTCACCTCCTTTGTTTAATCGTAAGCTTCGTTCGTTACGTAATAAACGGAACAAGCTGTGGGCTCCCTTCCTCCGTAATCACTCGGTCTGCGACTACTCCAACTACCTTGACACTTATCTCCAATTCAACGCACTCTACAAGTCATTTATCAAAAATACCTAACAAATACTCAAGTCAACCTAATAACTGACCCAAAAAGGTTTTTCCTTTATTAATCCGAAACGTAAGTCCGATGATTATCCCACCTCCCTCTCATTTAACTTGGAAATCTGAACGGATTCACATATCATTACGAACCCCATTTGCCTCCTTTTTTTAAACAATCCATCACAGGCGACTCTTTCGTTACCGACCTCACCTATTTCAAATACTTACCAAATTTCTCCCATGGTCCATATCGTTCTCAATTTATTGATCCAACCACGATTGAAAACGAATAACCCTGGTTATGGACGAATTCACCCCCGGGCCTGATGGTCTCTCCAGTATATTCCTTAAAAAATGCTTCTCCGTTCTTTCTTCCCCCCTTGCGACTATTTTCAATGTATCGTTCTCTCAAGGTGAGTTCCCTAATATTTGGAAAACCTGCACCCTCGTTCATAAAAAGGGACCCAAAGCGAGTTCTTAAACTACCGTCCCATCGCCAAACTTTCCCACATCACCAAGGTTTTTGAAAGCATTCTATTGGCCATTTCTCAAATAGATGAAAGTCAGCAAACGTTCGGCCAATTCCGAAAAAGGGCGACAAATCGTCCCTCTCTTCTTATCGATCGATAGCACTAACTTCTATTCTCTCGAAGGTAATGGAATCACTGATTAATCGTCAACTTTCGAAATATCTGGAATAAAATGACCTCCTCAATGACCGCCAATATGGCTTTCGTAGCAACCGGTCCACAGGAAATTTGATGGCGTACCTTACCGAAAAATGGAGCCATTTCATCCACTACTTCGGAGAAAGCAAAGTTGTTACACTGGATATTTCGAAGCCCTTCGACAGAGATTGGCAACCAGCCCTTTTATCAAAATTACTTTCATATGGTGTGGAGAATTCCCTCATCCAATGGATAAGAGACTCTCTCTGGTCGTTCAATCCAAGTGGTTCTTGATGGGGCTAAATATACCTCACATCAAATGAATACAGGTGTTCCCCAAGGTTTTGTACTCTCACCCATTCTCTTCCTCATACTTATAAATGATCTCTTGTCCAATACCCACAACCCAATTCACTCGTTTGCTGATGATAGCACAAACTCTTCGAACGTCATTACCAATCAGCAAGTTATGCTCGATACATTGAATTCCGACCTCAACAAGATATCATCATCATCATCATCATCGGCACTACAACCGGGAACCGGTCTTGGCCTTATTTAGCAAGTCCTGAGGCTTGTTAAATTTTCCATAATGATTTATTTTGTCTGGGCAAGGTCATTAGTCTTGCGCCAGGGGCTCCCCGACGGGGAATCGAACCCCGGTCTCCCGGGTGACAGGCGGGTATACTAACCACTATACTATCGAGGAGCTCGCTCAACCCACCACCACATAAACTGTCTAAGGACCTCCAGGCTTTCGGTCAATACGTTCACTCCATGAGCTTAAATCTTCAACGCAATAGGGCTGATCGTAATAAATTTGTTCGACGCTGAACTATCAACAAGATATATCAATGGCGATTATCTAACCGAGTAGAGTTGAATGCCTTAAAATTTCAGTGCGATCTCTTATCGTCAAATGCGAACCCCAAAAGTAAATATATTGTCGGTGTATGGCACTTGAATCGGCGAAGCCAACCAACTATCTATCCTCGGCACTCTAATTCATTCGACTCTTAATTGGAACGACCACATATTTGAAGCTACGAAAAGTGCAGCCAAATGTATGGGGCTCGTTAAGAGATGGAAAAAATACTTCACTTCATCCAACCTGGCCAATATTTACATTTGTCCTAAAATAAAGTTCAACTATCATATTGAGTCAAGCGTATCCAAAACTGCAGTACACGTCCTCGATAGGATGCGAAAACGAGCAGTGTAACTTATTGGGGACCCAGCTGTATGTCGATCAATTCCGTCGTACATAGGCGCAACGTATCATGCCTATCTCTTTTCTATAGGTATTATCACGGTCGTTGCTCAACTGAACTTGCTCAATGTGTTCCGCCTCCTCAGATATGTTCCCACCATACCCGTCAATCTGAGAATGCGCATCGATTCACTTTGAAAGTGAACATCAGCGCACAAATAAACATAGAGAGTCATTATTTACCCGAACCACGCGAATGTGGAATGCTCTATCTGATCATCTGTTTCCTCGTCGTTGTAATGTCCAGGCATTTAAGAGCAATGTACATCGATACCTCCTTTCCTCATCCACTTCCTCTCCTTCCGCTCGCACTGGGCTCTGACATTTAAGGGTACCCCAAAATCCCCTTTTGTGCGCGCGTTTGTGCAAAAAAAAAAAAACCAAAGGTTATGCTTCCACTGCAAATCCCTAATTTCCCCAGGCAACACGCCTTTCTTGGTGGTACATCTACCACCACTAACTTAGTTGCATTTACTTCCCAACGCTCCTGGCCCTAGACAGGGCCAACGAGCTCAACATACTTACTACGGATTTTAGTAAAGCCTTCGATAAAATTTCGCACAGACTGATACTTTTCAAACTATCCTCCATGGGTTTTAGTTTTAGTTTTATATCCACATTTATTTAACAAACCAATTACATATTTTACTTAAGACTAAATGTTAATTTCTATTTTACAAATATTACTCTTACATTAACTTACTGGCTCTTCGCAAGCACTCTAAATTATACACTATTATTCCTCCTATGCCTTTCGGCGTACAATAACTGTTTTTATAACATATCATAATAATTGATGTTTTCTTTTTTAAATGTATTCTATTTTTTTCTACATCATGTATTTTTTTTCTTTTTTTTTTTTAATTACATATATAAGGGGTTAACACGCAAAAATAAAAAATTAAATAATGAAACAAAACGGACAAACAAACAAGGAATACAAATAAAAATTAAAATTAAATTAAAAACGAAAGTAAAAAAAGAATAAAAATAATTGAATTGGGGATAAGGGGAAGGAAAGCGGTGAGCCTGAGAGGCATACTATGTTTGTGGACGTGTAGTCCTTTCTTCATCACTGATCCACCACCAGTTGGGATGGGATCGATCTTTTATTGATTTATCTCTTTCACCGATCACCATACTAAAACGCAGGCGCTCTGGAAAATTAGAGATATCGTTATCGTGGATAATTCGTTTATCCCTGGCACCACGGAAAGCGTGGTAAATAATAGGAACTCCGCGTTTGTCTTGAATAAGTCCCTTTTTATCCAAGAAAGGGAACGCTTCTGGGGGAATGAACCCATTCCGGAGAGTACTCTCCATATACATATCATTGGGATAGAATGCTCCCGAAATGAGATCATTTTCACTGCACATTGCCCTTGTTGTGTGACCACGAATAATCTTAATAATGAAGTTATCGATTCTGTTTAGTCCTGATTTGTCATACAGGACTTTATTGAGATAGTATTTCTTATACTGCGACTTCGGGGTTCTGTACATTCCGAGGCAGGAACGCAAACACTGCCTCTCGAACACCCGACATTTCTCCATGTAAAATGGGGATATGTTGTACCATACCGGGCAGCCATACACCAATATTGGTCGCATGAATTCTAAGTATGAAATTATTTTCACCATGGAGTCCAGCAGACTACTACGGAAGACTCTTCGTGTCATTGCATATGCGTTCTTAGCTGCTGTAAGAACAGCTGCAGTATGCTTATCAAAGTAAAGATACTGATCAAGCCAGATTCCAAGGTATCTGACTACAGTTTTTACTTATAGGGGAAGATTATTACTTCCTGCAATGGAAAATGTTTTCCAATTCCGTTTTGTATCCCTTGATGCACTAGACAGTGGCGTTCTGAAAAGGATAGTCTCTGTTTTCTGGAAATTTATTTCAAATTTCCAGTCGTCGCAAAAACGTTTGATTTTGTTGAAATCGTCTTGCAGAAGTCTGTTGATGACATCAATCTTTTTTCCAGATCTATACACCACAATCTCGTCGGCATACGCAATTACATGGTTGAGAGAACCCACTAGACCACTAGTGTAAATGTTAAATAAAATGGGAGAATTCACTGCTCCCTGTTGTACACCGTTTTTGATGTGGAAAGTCTTGTTAGAGATTATATCTCCACATTTCACTACAAATTGTTTACCCATTATCATATCGTAGATAATGTATAATAAATATTCGGGCATACCTAGATTTGATAACTTATATACCAGACCTTCTAGCCATACGGTATCGAAAGCCTTTTCAAAGTCAACCAAACAGGCCCCTGTGCATTGTCGCTTCGCCTTGTTCCATTGTATGTCGGAAACAAGTTTTGTCGCAGCATTAACTGTGTCATGTTGCGAACGGAAACCAAACTGATTGTTTGGAATAACACCATTTTCCTCACACCAGTTGGTCAATGCTTTATTTATAATTTTCTCGAATATCTTGCTGATGTTCGGAAGCAAACTAATCGATCGAAGATTGGCTGGATTGCTCTTGTCCTTGCCCTTTTTGGGGATGGGATGGACTACTGCAGATTTCCATTGGGTTGGATAATATGCATTATTTAGAGCGTTATTGAACAAAATAGTGTAAACCTTCACTACTTCAAAAGGTAAATGCTTTAGAACAATGTTTGGAATACTATCTATTCCAGAAGATTTTTTGTTCTTAATCGATCTAAGAATGTCCGTCAGTTCATCTTTGTGTACAAATATGCTAGTGTTTAGATCTCTAAGCGGAGAATCCGCTCTATTATTTTCACTAAAGATAGTGAAACTTCGACTTAAGAGACGCCAATTGTTAAGTTCATTGCGTAGCGAAATATGTTTTTGGAGAGCCCTATTATCCAGGTCAAGGTTAGAATGAGCCGATTCGTTAAATCTATACACTGCTTCTAAACAAGCACCAATTGAGTTCGCCTTTTTGTGCGGATCCTCGACTATTATGAACTCTTCGTTAGCGTTGATGTGTTCCGGGGTAAGTCCTGCGTTCAGCAGAGTTTGACAATTCTCGGGAATCCGCGGCACTCGCAGACATGGGATGTCATTATAATTTTTCCTTCGAAAGACTTTATTTATTTGTGGGAACATATTCGGTCCACTAGCTTTAATGGCTTGAATTCTCTTGTCCCAGTCCTCATTAATTACTGATCTATAGTTATCACGGATCAGTTTTTGAAGATTTTTAATTAATGACTTAATTGTTTTTATTTCCTGGCTATTTGGATCGCTGAATTGTCTGTAGAGCAGTTTTAACTTAGAGAGCAGAATACTATTTTGCCTATACAGCTCGTCGATCGTTGCGTTTCTGTACCGGTTTGTATGGCTCTCCATGTGAGACACTTTTGGGATAGAACGATTCATTGTATTAGTAACAATGTTGTTCATCGTCGAAAGGTAATGATCAATTTCGTCATTATGAAGATTTCTGTCAGTTGGTGGATCTATGCCATTGGAGCGTAATTCTTTTTTTATTATCCGATCAAAGCGCGACCAGTGTGCTTTTCCGAAATTAAAAGAATGTATCTGTTTGTACTGCTCAAGTAGTGAATGTTCGTTTGGGACATGTATTACAGCACCAAGTCCGTAATGATCGCTATCGTACTCGATTGTACGAAGACAATTTCGAGTAGTTAGATCCGCATCTAATAATTGTATTCGCTCGTCGAGCAACAGTAAATCCAAGAAGGAATTTCCTCTTGGATATGACGGCCTACTTGTAGCGTACAATTCTAGTTTATGTTCGATAGCGTTTGTTTGCCACCAGTCGAACAACAAATTGCCTCTTGTGTTTGTGATAAGGTTACCCCAAGTACTGTGCTTGGAATTGAGATCTCCCGTCATAAAGAAATAATTATTTTCCGAGTCTAACTTGAGACTTCGAAGAAGGGTATAAAGTTCATTGATAAACTGTAGATACTGTGGAGATTCGGGAGCATACGCAGAGATCACATATAAATAGATGCCTTTGACTTTTCAAAGGGATATCTATGACGCAGGCTTCTAGTACCTGGAACTTGTATACATCTCTACTGTAGACGACTTTGTGTTGTAGACCATTTTTCACTAAGACCGCGACCCCGCTCCCCTGAGTGGAATTTTGACGATCTCGTCTAATTACTTTATAATTTGGGTAGCCCAATTTGTGCCTTTGATTAAGCTTAGTTTCGCTAACCAAAAGCACATCTGGGCGTTCAGTTTCCAGCAGATTGCTGAGATTATCCCTTCTTTCCTGAATTAACATTCACAGCAATAATTTTTAGAGTTAATTCAGTCGGTGAACGTTCTGCTTAGAGTGTGGGTTCGTCTGGAAACAGGGTCGAATAGATAATGTCCGTTCGAGCCATTTGTTCCGTCAGTTTTTTTTTTTATCTCTTCGAATTTTTTATCAAACGCAGCATACTGTCCTTGTATGGACAGTAATATTGCTGTTATATCAGTGTGTGCCTCTGGAGCAGGCGTTTTAATGATATTACGTGATTGTTCTATAATTGGTGCATTTTTTACTCCACCTGCCATTTGGGCGTATGACACACCTGGTGACACGAAGTTGTTGTAAGAGCGAGTTTTCATCCTTTTATCTTCTTCAACTTCCTTCTTTTTGGCTTCCAACTTTGATTTTAGTTGCTGGTACTTAGGGCAACCTCTAAAGTTAGCAGGATGTCCTGAGTTGTTACAGAGGACACAGGATAGTTTACTTCTATCCGGAAGCTGTTCTTTGCCCAATGGACATTCTCCAATGATATGTTTGTTTACGCATTTTACGCATCTGAAATGCATATTGCAATTCGCTTCCACGTGCCCGAAGCGTTGACAGCGCATACACTGTAATACGCGGTCGCACTTCTTTATTCTCTCCCAACTTATTGTTTTTTTGTTTTTTTTTTATTATTAGACTTCTCTCGGGAGAGGCGAACCTATGGCGTCGAGTGGGCGCCCCGAGATGCCATCAAATAACTGTTGCAGTTCTTTTTGAACAGTTGCAGGTTGTAACGCTCCGGGAACACTCGCGTGGGAAGGGAGTTCCACAGCTTCCCCGCTCTGTAACGGAACGAGTTCTGATACAGGGATGCTCGCGCTGTCGGGAGATGAACCACAAACGGGTGCGATCCGTCGGATTGTCTTGTGGAGCGCATATAGACCGCATTGCCAAGAATCTCCGAAGAACAGCACCCGTGATAATATCTGTAAAACAGATAGAGGTCGGCCACGCGCCTTCGATGTGATAGCGACGTCAGCGCCGAGTCCCCGATCTGGCGGATCACTCGTCTTTGTACGCTCTCAAGTAGGTCGAGGGTATGTTTAGGAGCTGAGCTCCAAACATGAGAGCAATATTCGAGCGCGGGTCTAATTTGACATTTATATAGGAGAAGAAGTTGGGCCGGAGTAAAGTATTTCTTGGCTCTAAAAAGATAACTCAGTTTTCCTGAGGCTGATCTGGCGATACCCGATACGTGTTTATGCCATGATACATTCCCACAGACCGTGATGCCGAGCAATTTCAAACTTTCTCCAGCCTCGAGGGCCCGGCCACTCATTATCAGCTGTGGAACCGATGATCCAGTTTTCTTTGTGAATGTTGTATACTGGGTCTTCGTTGCGTTGAAGTTGACAAGATTGGCCTTTCCCCACTGCAGGACTTTATCTAGATCCTGGTTCAGAGAGTCAATCTGTCTACATCTCAGCTGGTGCGACGTTGATGCACCAATCGACCGATCACTCGAAAAGGAGGAAACAAGCGTACTATCATCCGCAAAACTGAACACTTTGTTATCCGTTGTCTCCAACAAATCATTTATGTGAAGTAAGATAAGCAGAAGATTCTGCCAAGAATCGGCGATAGTTCCGGAGCACAGTTCTTAAGGACTATTGCTGGTATTCCGTCCGGGCCGGTTGCCTTCCTACAATCCAGTTCACGTAGAATGCGTTGAATAGTGCGCGGATGAAATCTTACATTCCGCATGGAAGACTGTACCGGCGAGATCACAGGTGGCCCCAAAGGCCGGGATCGACGTTTGAATTCGCGGAAAATAAATTCGCGAATACATTAGCTTTATCCTTTGGATTCGTGACTAATGTCCCGCTGTCTGTCACCAACGGGGGGAAAGAGGAGGATGCGAAGTTACCGCTGACAGCCCTTGTCATTGACCAGAAGGAGCGCGAACCAGTTGGGCACCGAAGGAGCTTATTGATCACCCTGTCGTTGTGAGCTTTCTTCGCGGTATCAATCGCCTGGTTGCACGCGTTTCTGATTCTAACAAAATTCGTTCTGCTAACATCGGTGGGATTAGAGCACCATTGCTTAAAAGCTCTATTTTTTGCCGCTGTAATTTGCTCGCATTTTTTATCAAACCAAGGTTTATCAGACGAACTTCGTTTGATGGAATGTGGAATATACATCTCCATCCCCAGAAGAATAATCTCTGATACCGACTTCGCGCATGCGTTAACATCGGAGTTTCCGAAGCAAACCTCCGACCATGGAAAGGATGCGAAGAAATCTCGCATATCCTCCCAGTTAGCAGCCCCATACTTCCATACATGGCGAAGCTTCCTAGGTCGGTTATTCGCTTGATATGCAAGTGCTTGCGCGACAGATACCAAGCAGTGATCTGAGTTTCCCAGTGGTGCAGAAACCTTTACGGTATAAATACTCGGTTCGGATGTCAAAAACAGATCCAGGGTGTTCGCATAATCGCCTCGGGCATCCGGCACTCACGTTGGCTCCCCGACGAGTTGAGACAAGTTGTGGCTCACAGCAAACATCTCCGCGAGCCTCCCAGCCTCGTCGGTTCTGTTAGAATGTAACAACCACCCGGAATTGTGCGCATTAAAATCGCCAAGAACAACAATTTCAGAAGATGGGTGGTTGATCTGTATCCAGTCGACGGTATGTGAAAGATGTTCGAAAAATGTCGCCGGTCGATCGTCATTCGGGGAGCGGTAAAGACAACAAAGGAACTTAACGGAATTCTTCAGCACGACCCTCAACCATATGATGTCCATATTATTGGGTTCCAACGCCTCCATCCTCTGGCAAGCCAGATTTGACCGTGTGAAAATGCAGACTCCGCCCTTAAAATGGAATCTCGAATGTAAGTCGTATCCTGAGCAACGAAGATATGTCGAATCAGTTGACGAATCGACCTGGGTCTCAGTTAGGGCAAGGATATCAGGTTTCGTTGTTTGCAAATATTGGTGGACGGCGTTTACGTTCGTATTGGTGAAACCGATGCCCCTGATGTTACAAAATGCCGTCACCAGTCGAGCGTGGGCAGAGCCTCGAGAGCGAGCCCGGTTATGTGATGACGAACCTCTTAAAGTTCTATTATTTATCATGATATCTGTATGATGTTCCCCCTGACATAGTCCCCCCCGGAGATCCGAATGGGAGACTAGTTTACCTCCGGAATTCTTTATATCAGAAGGCACCATCATGACTTATCCCCGTGTCATTCCGGGCCATCAGCTGCACATTTGAAACACCGTTGAAGATTTCTCTCGGCGATATCGCGGAATGTACAGCGTGACGGGGTGGTATCTCACCTTGGGACCGACTACCACCTAACCAACCTTTTCTCGAACCGGTCCATCAGCCAAGCCCCGAAACATGGCCAGGGATTTCTCCTGACCATTTCACGGAGCCTAAAGCTTGATGGGGTGGTATTTCACCGGGCGCACAGGGCGTTGGGACCCCGGCTACCACTCGGCCTTTAGTCGCCTCTTAGGACAAGCTGGCCTAGCTGTGAGTATATTTTAACGCCCTACTCACAGGGCTCCACATCACATCATATTCGATTGCCCAAAAATACACACCATCGCAAACCAACTATTTGGAAACGACCCCTTCATCAACATTCTGGCAAAACCATCAGAACAGAATATCAACTACACATACGAATTACTAACATTTACTAACCGTCACAAAAAATGTTAAGTAACTCGATATTGGCCGAAAGCCCTGGCAGCTAGCGCTACGTAGAATTAAGTTACTGTGTAATTAATTACATCGTAATAAATAGTAATAATAATAATCCTATCAAAATCCCCTTCTTCTTCTCTCACTCGCACTGCATATTGACGTTTGGGGTATGGAAGAAAATCATTTACGCTCGTATTGCAAAAGAAAATCACCAACGGCTAAGTTAAAAGGGTCTTTTGAATTTGAACAATATTCTAATTTTTGTAGATACTCGCGTCCCACATTTCGTCATCAGTTGCACACAACAGTCGCACAATTGAAAATGGATTCCACTGTAACATTTACTTCAAAGGCATTTAAACTAATACCATCTTGTTATCTATTTGATTACAATGCTTTAGATCAGTTTTATTATTTCTGCTCAAAGGATATTTGTCTCAAAGCAATTTCGAGTGTCACATACAAACCTGATTTTCTCATTGAATTCTTTGCTCATTTTCTAGGTCTTCGCGGCGAGTTTAGTGAGTCCCATTTCCACGGAGTAACTATATGCAATTACGAAGCCAGGCCAAACGTTACCGACCATAAGAACAATTTGTTCGATGCAGTGAACAAGGAAATTCAATAAACGACCAAAGGGTGATAGATTTCCCAATCATCCAAACTGGGATTGGAAACTAGAGCACAATCATAACTGTTAACATAATAAAAACTCGATGTTGTCTGATCTAGAGGATTGTTGCGAAATAAAACGTATATCGTAATTTTCTATAAACGCGGAATCGCCAAACGAATTTTTTATATTTAATCATTATTATTATGAGAGTAAAACTCGATTTTGTTTTTATATTTATTGTGAAGATATTGAACACATTTCTGATAAGTTTAACATGTTAAAAGCATTTCACTAAAACTAACGCGTAGATATTACATAAGTGTGGAGATATACAAGAAAAACTTAAACATGAATTTCGAATGCGTAATAAATATTTTATGTAATACCACTAAATAATACTTTGAAGTCAATCAATTTACTGTGAAACTGTAATTAATATTTAAAGCGGTTTAAACCAGATGTCTTAATTAATGTAGAAGTAGAATACTAAACTTAAATTTAAAACTGTGGATTATGGAAAAACCTAAAATTAATTATAAAAAATTGACAAACTTAAAATTAAATGTGGAAAACATAAAAATTAAATGCAAAACACGGAACACCTTAAAATTAAATATAATAAATACATGTAAAACACAAAAATTGAATGGAAAACATTTAGAAACCTTAAATGTAATACATACAAAAACTTTAAAGTAAATGTGGACGTAAATATGTTGGAAAATACTTAATATTAAATATAAAACATGGAAAACATTTAAAATTCAATGTAATACATAGAAAAATAAACATTTACCGTGAAACTATAATTTAATTTTTGGCATCATCTATATAAGACTTGAAAAATTACATTACATAATTATTGAATATCGAAATACGTAAATATTAAATTTGGATTGAGTATTAATATTAGTTGCGAAATTATTAATTAAGCAATATTAACTTGCAATGGATGTAAAGATTCAATGGTGTCGCAGGTACAGAAATGAGTGTAAGTTTAGCAGCCTTTTTTGTGCCATTGAGGCGATTGGAGATTTACTACCTATTTCTGTAAAATCGTGATAAGCCGTGGGAGAGGGAATTTATTTTTAAACTTTATGGATTGTAATTCCATAATTTAACTGATATTCTGTTAAATACCAAATATGGAAGATAAATATTTAACTTGTAACAATTACACCCCACATGATATTTAAAATGTCGTTTCGGAACTATGTATTAATATTTGATGTGAAAATAGAAAAGTTTAAGTTAAAAATAACTGTAAACATGGAAAAATAAATATTGATATATGTAAAAAGTAATTTTTTTTTTTCTTCAAATACTTCCCTCAGGAAGGGCCAACCTGTAACGCCCAGACAACGGACTTACATGCGAATATAGTTTAGGTTTGATATTCGAAGTGAGTGTTTTGTTTTAAACGGAATACAATTCTATAATTTATATTTTACTGGTTGACTACATTGTTCTTAACATTATGAATTGAATTTAATATCGGTCAAGTGGCGGCATCTCATTGAAGCGCAAGGTGGAGCTCTTCTAAGTAATATGTGTGCAAGTAGTAACTCGGCTTTGAAGCCGGTTGCATTAAAAACATACTTGGACGCATCCAATTCGCTCGCTTTTTGGATATATGTACCTTAGTCATTGTTGTTTTTATGACTATGTTTTATTCATTTACAAACTATCATTCGGCCCGCTTCATTTGTATAAAAGATGGATGTCGATAAGCATTATTTACGCCATTGCATTCTATTCTGTTGTCAAATGAAAAGAAAATGCTGCTCAAGCTATGGAATTGATTAATTCGACTTTGGGTCAAGATTCTGTGAGGAAATTTTAGTCTTGTTGAGGACCCTCCACGTCCAAGTGCAGTATGTTAGGTACGACACCCCCACACCCCACCCTTTGATTAACCTAGAGAAAAGGTTGCTTTCGATCGAACGATCGCAAAAGAATGAGTGTAGTACGAGATTCCAAAGAGAGCGGATAGCTTTCACCATCTTTTTTTTAACACTAACGCGCGAGTTATGGTTTTTGATACCTCGCGAAGAGTAACTAGGGCTCCTCGATAGTATAGTGGTTAGTATATCCGCCAGTCACGCGGGAGACCGGTGGCGCAAGACTAATGACCTTGCCCGGAAAAAACAAATCATTATGGAAAATTTAACAAGCCTCAGGACTTGCTAAATAAGGCCAAGACCGGTTCCCGGTTGTAGTGCCGATGATGATGAAGAGTAACTAGAGACACTACGCCTAGGGAATGATGATCAACTCTTCCTTTACACACTAAAAGTCATTAAATAACAAAACTAGGAATTACTCTAAGTTCTTCAATCGTTTTTATTGCTTTCCCTACTTTCCACTTCACTCATTCTTATGTTACACCGACTATTGCTTATTACTTACTCCTTATTCTATTTACAATATATTTCAAGTAGTGTTCTAGTGTTCCGCCTAAATTGTCTTTTACTTTACATCAACTAGTCTTCACTTGTTAATCTTTATTCCACTTTCAACTTATTTCAAATAGTATTCTGGTATTTCGCTTAACTTGCTTTTACTTTACATCAACTAGTATTTACTTGTTACTCTTTATTCCACTTTCACTATCATAATCCCACTCCACTTCTACGACCAACAACAGACTTCACTATCTTCACGACCAACCACCGACAACTTGCTAACTTCTTCCTACCACTTCTCGTCATCTCGGGGTCAACACCTCCCGATGACGATAATGCAATTACATTTCGCAGTGACCTAATTTCCGTATTTTAACTTCAATTCACAATTGCTTTGTACTGTGGCGTCAGCCGATATTTCTTCATCGATTTGCGCCACAGTTCAATATCCGTAGTTGCGAACTGACCCAATTAATTCTTTTGTATTCCGTATGCAATTAATTGCTTTTCCGTGACTTGTTAATTGAATATCAATATTAAATAATTGCTTTTTTGTGATTTACCGATTGCGATGAAATGTGCAATTAATTGCATTATCGTTCTGGGGGTTATTCGAGTTTAGAATTGGATAGCGTTTTTTGATTTGAGTGCATCAATGACCTCATGTACATCATCTTTGTCTATGATGTCACTGACACACTTAACACGCGCACAAAGGGGGATTTTGAAGTACCCTTAAATATCAGAGCACAGTGCACAGGTGGTGTCGGTGTATATTGGTCTTAAATGTCTGGACATCACTTTTCCGGTTAAATTCACTAACAAGAAGAAATTAAACACGACAGCATGGTACGGTACTACAGAGAGCCAGAAAATGCAACAAAATCATGTAAAGCCCGTGGACCAAATCTACGGGTTGATTTTAAGAATACGCACGAGACGGCACGAGCGATTAAAAATATGCCTCTTCGACGCGCCCAACGTGACTTGAAAGCAGTTATTGAAAAGAAAGAATGTGTTCCGTTCCGCCGATTTAATTGTGGTGTTGGTCGCTGTGCCCAAGCCAAATAGTGGAACACCACCCAAGATCGCTGGCCGAAGAATTCGTCAGAATTCCTTCTACAATTACTCCGCAATACCGAAGCTAATGCCGATTACAAAGGTCTTGACGTTGATCGTATCGTGATAGATCACATCCAGGTGAATCGTGCGCAGTGTTTATGTCGTCGTACGTACCGAGCTCATGGTCGCATCAACGCCTACATGTCATCACCCTGCCACGTAGAGGTCATACTCACCGAAAAAGAGGACGTTGTCGCCAAGGCCTCAGAAGACGTGCCAGCTAAGAAGAAGCTCCCAAAGAAAAAGATGCAACGACAAAAGGAAAAAATGAGCAAATAGGGATCTCGGGTCCTTAACGTTAATTTTTAGGATGTGTTGCAGTTCAATAAACTTTTACTGCAGTTTATTCACAGCGACCAGGAAACACATGATCAGGCAGAACATTCCACATTCTTTTGGTGCGGCTAAAGAATCATCATCATCGGCACTACAACCGGGATCCGGTCTTGGCCTTATTTAACAAATCTCTCCACCGGTCCCGATTTCGAGCCGATGTCATCCGGTTTAGCACTCCCATGCTCTGGGCGTCCTGGTCTACGCCATCCCTCCATCGCAGACAAGTTCTACCGCGCTGTCTCCTTCCATACATCCTGTCACAAAGGACTTTCCGGGCAGGGTCCTCTTCGCTCATTCGAGCTAGGTGTCCCGCCCACCGGCGTCTACCGAGCTTGATTTTTCTTACAATATGAGCTTCAAGGTAGATTGCGTACAACTCATGGTTGTAGCGTCTCCGGAATCGTCCTCCCTCACATACGGGGCCAACAATTCTCCTGAAGACCTTTCTCTCGAACGCGGCCAAGAGTTCAGAGTGCCTTTTATTAAGCACCCAGGTCTCGGATCCATACATGAGTACTGGTAAGACCATGGTCTTGTACAGTAGTAGCTTGGATGTTCTGGATAAATTTCGGGATTTAAAGAGCCTTGATAGACCATAGTAGGCTTTGTTGGATTTAATCAGCCGTTCGCGTATTTCTTCTTCCATATTGTTATCGGCTGATACTATTGACCCAAGGTAGTTAAAGGATTGCACTACTTCAAATTCGTGCTCCACTACCCTTATAGTTTGACCAACGTTAGGTCTTCTCTTCGCAGAAGTTGCCACCATGTACTTGGTTTTTCCCTCATTAATGCGCAGTCCCAGTTTTTGTGCCGCCTGCTCGATCTGGGTGAAGGATTCCTGTACCGCCGATTCGGTTCTACCGATGATGTCGATGTCATCTGCGTAGGCAAGTATCTGGCTGGACTTGGTGACAATAGTCCCTCTAGTTGTAACGCCAGAGTCACGGATTGCTTTCTCCAACGCCAGGTTGAAGAGGAGGCAGGCCAGACCGTCCCCTTGTCGGAGTCCATTATAGATGTTTATTGGTTTGGACAGCAATCCCGCTACTTTTACTTGACTAGTTACGTTGGACATGGTCGACCTACAAAGTCGTATCAATTTATTTGAAATGCCGAATTCTCTCATGGCATTATATAGTTCTACCCTGGCTATGCTGTCGTAGGCGGCCTTGAAGTCTATAAACAGATGATATAGTGGAATCTTAAATTCCAGACATTTTTCCATCGCCTGCCTAAGGGTGAATATCTGATCAATTGCTGATTTGCCTGGGATGAAGCCACACTGATATTGACCAATGATGGCTTTAGCGTATGGGGATATCCGGTCTTGTAGGATAGTGGAGAGTATCTTATAGGCGGTACTCAGCAATGTTATACCCCTATAGTTGCTGCACAGTGTGATATCTCCCTTCTTATGTATGGGGCAAATTATACCACGACGCCAATCTTCCGGCATCTCCTCTTGCTCCCATACGTGCACCACGATCTCGTGAATTACGTGATGTAACGCTGTCCCTCCTTGTTTGATCAGCTCAGCTGGTATGCCATCAGCTCCAGGGGCTTTATTTGATTTTAGCTGTCTAATGGCTTTTAGTGTTTCCTCAATGCTTGGTGGCGGCAGCATTTGGTCCTGGTCTTGCATTGGTGGAGCCTCCAATTCTTCTGTGAGCTGACCATTTAGCAATTCATTGAAGTGCACTTCCCATCGCTCCAGAATGCCTTCAGGATCGGTGATCAGATTACCCTCTTTATCCTTGCAGTAAGTGCAGCGTGGTGTGTACCGCGTCATACTGCGGATTATTTGGTAGAACTTCCGCGCCTGGTGCGGACCTCGCTCTCTACTTTTCTCTATTTCACAGACAAGATTTTTTTCCCAGGCACTTTTCTTTTGTCTGTGAAGTCTTTTTTCAGTTCTTCTGAGTTCTTTGTATTTCTCCTCGCGTACCCGCGTCCTATGAGACTGCTGCATTGCCCGGTATGCAGCATTCTTACGTTCAGTCGCTAGTTTGCACTCATCATCAAACCAGTCGTTCCGATCTCTACGACTACTGCCTAAGATGGAGTTGGCAGTACTAATGACAGTATTCTTAAGGAGTGTCCATTTCTCTTCTACGCCCGGCATTCTGGCCCCAGGACTTACTCTCCCTCCGTCGAGCTCTTCGAGGGCGAGTCTTAACGCATGACCAAAGGTGTTGCTGGTGTTCTCATTGCGTAAGGCAGCCGTGTTGATTCGAACCTGATCCGTGGATGCAATACGTCTCCGTAAGGCAATCCGCGCTCGGAAAACTGTACCAACAAGATAGTGATCCGAGTCGACGTTGGCACCTCGGTACGTTCGTACCGTCATCATCAGGCTGGAGGAGTGGCGGCGATCTATCAACACGTGGTCAATTTGGTCGCGAGTGACTCCATCAGGTGATACCCAGGTGGCTTTGTGTATATCTTTACGCGGAAACCTGGTACTCGTAACGACCAAGTTTTTCGATGCTGCCAGTTCGATGACTCGTAGTCCATTGTCATTAGTGTTCTCATGCAAACTATGGGAACCTGCGTAGTGCCTGAAAACCGGCATCCGACCTATTTTCGCACTCAAATCCCCAAGAACGATTTTCACATCGTATCTTGGGGAGGCATTGAGGGCCCGTTCGACGTTCTCATAGTATTCTTCTTTTTCGTCGTCAGGGGACTCCTCTGTAGGTCCGTGAACGTTTATGAGGCTTATGTTCTTAAATTTGCCTCGCACGCGAAGAGTGCATAGCCTTTCATTTATTGCATTAAAGCCGATGATGGCAGGCTTCAGTTTTTGGCTGACTAGAAAGCCTACCCCGAGCACATGGTGTTTTGCGTGACAGCTGTAATAAATGTCATACTCTTTTCTTTGAAAAACACCACTCCCCGTCCATCTTATTTCTTGTAATGCTGTTATGTCAGCCTTATATTCGGACAGGGCATCGGCTAGTTGCTGTGCAGCTTGAGCTCTGTATAGTGAGCGTATGTTCCATGAAAAAATCCTTAAATCGTTTAGCCGTTTTCGTTTCCGTGGTCGTCGTCGTGTATCCGGTCCATATCCGAGGCTTGTTAAATTTGCCATAATAATTCATTTTTACGGGCCTGGTTATTAGCCTTGCGCCAACCTTTCTCAGGATGTCGCTGCATGCATTGGTTCACTACTTGGCGGGTGTCAAAGTAGCTATCCAGGGGTGTCACGTGGAGACTGCATGTCAACTTGGATTGAACAGGGACAAGGATCGTCCTGGCCTTCGCCGGGTTGAAGGCAATCAGAGACTTTGCCCTGTATGTTCGCACCCACCCGGCTAAAGAATGCCTCAATGTTTATTTGTGCCCCTGAAGTCCACTTTCAACGTGAATTTCCATTATCATTTGAAACGTCGTGTAGGCTTTCTTTACCTATAGTTTGGTTGAAAGATATCTTCCTTTCCAATTTCACGTCCACGAGGAGGATTTTAACATCGAATGATGAGATACCATCAAATAATTCCTCTAGGGTGTCGTAGAACGTGTCCTTCGTTTCTTCCTCGGTAGATTCTGTTAGGGCGTGTACGTGTATAAATACATAATTGTACCATGGGCCCTGTATTTTTAGCGCCGACATTTGGTCATTAATAAATTTCACATCTTTTACATGGGGCGTAATCTTCTTGCTTATGATGAAGTCAGTTTCAAGGTTATGTGCATCGGCACCTCCACACAGCAGTGTAAACCCGTTGGTTTCGATTACTTGATGTGGGAGTCGAACTTCCTGAAGCGCGACGATGTCCATTTTATATTGTTTCGCGTTTTCTACGGTCATTGGTATCGCGCCTGGTTTATATAACGTTCGAACATTCCACGTGCCGACGCGTATATCCCGCTTTTTCCGTTTTTCTCTAAGTCTTCTTTTTGCCGAGTCGGTGTTTTCTTGATGATTTGTTCCCTTGTGGTAGTGTCGGCTCATCACACCTACGCCTACTGGGTTTTTCGTGGGATTGGTTTTTGTATATTAATTATTCATTTTGTTCCCACTAGTCTTGGGGTTACAAATAGTCCGCCATATTAGAGCCCCTCTTTGATATGGTAAGGTCTGCTTACTGCTCGACCCGGTGTCACACCTACGCCTACCGGGTTTTTTGTGAGACTGTTTTTTGTGTATTGATCATTCATTTCATTGGATCACTCTGAGGTTTCAAATGGTCCGCCATATCAGAGCCCCTCTTTGATATGGTAAGGTCTGCCTACTGCTCTGATTCGACCCGGTGTCAGAGAGGCGCCGTTATAATACAGCCGGTATACCCCTGGCTGCAAACCATCCAATGAGCACGGTGACGCGTAACACCCTGGATTAGGGGTGGTAGATCTTTGTGTGTTACTCCTCGCTAGCCTGTCTGACATGGGTAGCCCTACTGAAAGAGTATGCTTCCGTCAGGATAGTCTGAGTGATTCATTGTAGTTTAAGCCACCGCACCACGTCAAGGTTTCTACCAAGTGGGGGCCCACGGAGGCTAACAGAACGAATTTTGTTAGAATCAGAAATGCGTGCAACCAAGCAATTGATACCACGAAGAAGACCTACAACGGCAGAGTGACCAATAAACTCCTTTAGTGCCCGACTGGTTCTCGTTCCTTCTGGTCAATGGCAAGGGCTGTCAACAGTAACTTCGCTTCCTTCTCTTTTCGTCCGTTGGTGACGGGCAGCATGACACTAGTCACAAATTCAAAAGATAAAGGTAACGTGTTCGTGAATTTAATTTCTGCAAATTCAAACCTCGATGCCGGTCTTTTGGATCCATCTGTGATCGCGCCGGTACGGTCTTCGATGCAGGATGTAAGGTCCGCCTGCGTACTATTCAACGTATTCTACGTGGACTGGACTATAAGAAGGCAACCGACCCGGACGGAATACCAGCAATAGTTCTTAAGAATTGTGCTCCAGAGCTGTCGTCAGTTCTTGGCAAGCTACTTCGCTTATCTTATGCACGGAGGACATTTCCTAAATCGCTCGAGTTCAGCCAATCCCAAAGAGGGGAAAAAACTGTTTCTCACAAAATTCACAGCCGATAGCATTACTGTCTATGTTATCTGAGGTGATGGAAAAAGTCATCAATGCCGAATTAATTAAGTATTTGCAGTGCAACGGACTTCTGAATGATTGTCAATACGGATTCCGTGGCAGGCGGTCCATGGGAGACCTTTTGACCCCTACCACCTATATAAGGATATTTGAGATTGAGGGGGGTGGTGAGTCAATGGCAGTCGCGTTGGATATCTCCAAGGCTTTCGATCGCTCTGGGTTGTTGTAGACAGCGAATGTTCGGATATGTATCCTTTATTCCCTAAATGAATCGTATGCGCCACAAACTAAACGAATATCTATTTGACGCACATGGATTCGATTCCTATTAATCCTAACATCATGAAATGGCTAACTCCAAATGCATTCCATGATCTTACCTTCCGGGAATTTGTTTGAACAAATTCGTTTGACCTCCCAGAACCCCATTCCAATGTGGCATATAAAGCCACACAAAATTTGGATAGTGGAATATAAAATTGGTTACGTGGTTTTTCCGCCGTTTTCTGCTATTTTGCCGGGGAGAGTTGGAGGTCCGTGCAGCAGCTTTCATCCGATTCAATCCTGGTTCTTCTTCCTACACGATCAAGGCGGCCACCGCCAAATGGTGTTTTTAGAGAGAAGTCGACGTGCCTCTGCGAATCCAATCGCACCACAAACGATGAGATGTCCACCTCCTGCTTTCGATCAGTAATGTGTCTTTCACAGATCAAAACACGAGCATGATGGGCAGACTGGGCCAAACCAAATTCAAACGCTTGTGTTTTTAGTTTTACGTTTAATATTTTAACTTTTACTTTTACGCATTTTTAGTTTTACGTTTACAATTTGAACTTTTACTTTTACACATTTTTAGTTTTACGTTTTCAATTTGAACTTTTCTGATCTTTCTTGTTAAACCAACGGGGCCTTCCAGTTTTCTTGCTTTTCCAGCTAAAAACAAAACTGTCTTTTTTCTTTGCAACTGTGTTTCTCGCACCGAACTGTCTTCAACCAATCAACCGTATTTTTTCAAAACAAAATCAAAAACAAACGGAATCGAAAATTCCTCTTGTTGTTTCCCTCTCTCTCTCCCCATCGACATCCACTCCGTGCGCCTTTCCCACCACCTTACCATCAAATTATATTAAAACCAAATTATCTAAAATCAACTAAATGATGGGGGTGGTGGAAGTCGCACGTAACACCAATTGAAGCACACAAAATCTTTTGACAAATCTCTGTCTCCACAGAGTATAAAAGGGTGGCACATTTTGGATTCGTGATCAGCATTACAGACGATGGAAAATTCGACTTAACCCATCTAAAGCAGTAGCTATAATTCTGAGTAGTAAACACTCCCAACCTACTTCTCGATATTCACAGAATATCCGAATACAAATAGGAGGTACTACGATTAGACCACAGGACAGGGTAAAATATCTTGGGGACATCTATAACCCAAAAATGAATTTAATCAAACATGTGACCCACATTCTTCAAAGGGGCTCGGTCGGTCTAAGCAACTGCACAACATCTTGAAGTGGAGCAACAAAGTTGACACCAAAGTTAAGCTTCTCTGCTATCATACGCCTTTCCTTCCCCATCCCTTGCATATCTTCGGACCAAATGGAAAAACTTCGAGTTTTCGAAAGAAAAATCCAGAGAAGATGCATCAACCACTTTAGAAGACCTGACGGTCGCCATTACCCGAACTCTCACCTATACGAAGGTGCCTCGATTATCCCTATTGACGAGTACTTGCTACAATTAGCATATAAGTACCTCGAAAGCACTCAGAACAGCGAGAACCCACTTGTACGGGAGTCTTGCGTTCTTGGCCCTTCTCTCTTTCGATCTCTTCGGATCAGACCACCACAATTTCTTCTTCAGTACAAAACTGAAGAAAGCACCCTTCCCAACAACATTCTCCTTTATAATACAGGATTCCTGGACCCATCCCATAAGGTTTACTGCTGACACACTACAAACACGCACGCACAGTACAAGACAGCACAAACACACACACATACACATTGACCAAAGCGCAGATTATCAGACGCCAAAGACGTGATCTGCGTTTACTACCGCACTCAAGACCCACCGGTCTTGTACGATTTCTGTAGTACGGGTACGATCATCCATAGCGACCCGTGTTATCGGCATCACAACGGCAAAATAGGACGCCCATCACCTGGTGGGGACCAACTCCTAGAACGACCGACCAAAAAGGGCGCCCGCTGGAAGTTCGACCACATCGGGGCCAATCCGGCCATTAAAGACCCGCAGGGCCCGCGGTACGAAGCCGGGGGTCCAACAGGCCTCCAGTAACCGGAAGCAGCCCGAGCAGGCCTACCCAAAAGGCACGGAGGTGAGCCAAAATTATTAATACAAATAAAATATAACCTCCACAGTATCATGCCTATCTCTTTTCTATAGGCATTACCACGGTCGTTCCTCAACTGAACTTGCTGAATGTGTTCCGCCCCTTCAGACATTTTCCCGCGGTGGCCGTCAATCTGTGAATGCGCATTAGTTCACGTTGAAAGTGGACTTCAGGGGCACAAATAAACATTGGGGCATTCTTTAGCCGAACCACAGGAGCGTGGAATTCTCTATCTGATCGTGTGTTTCCTCGTCATTGTGGTGTCCAGGCATTTAAGACCAATATACACCGGCACCTCCTTTCCTTAGCCGCTTCCTCTCCATCCGCTTGCACTGTGCTCTGACATTTAAGGGTACTTCAAAATCCCCTTTTGTGCGCGCGTAAGTTAAAAATAAAAATCATAAATAACTCAATTTTCCGCACATGCGTTTTTACAACACACCACAAAAGAACCCTGCGCTGTTATTGATTCTCGACTAATATTCTTTCTTTTTTGGGAATAAAAATGTCACTTTTTATTGAATCCTACGGGAGGTATTTTGATAGGATTCGGATACATCCCACGAATGCCTGTAGGGGCGAAGATGCGATAAGGATAATACTGAATTTTCACACTTTGGTGGTGTTTCCTTTTAGGAACAATTTTCTCATTGCGATTTATGGTTCACCATTCTTCGAGTGCGCTGTTATTTTCGGACGCTAAAGCGTTGTCTCATAGACAGGGTGTGATGATATACTAACTGCATTATATTGCTCTGAATGGTTTTTTTTGCAATTCGTATGGGCAAAATTTGCATAGAGGAAAACCCAGCCGGCGCAGACTGCAAAAGAGGTTCGTATAACTCGTTTGTGTTTAGTACATTGTGATTGCGCTTTTAATCCTGGGATTTTCTAAGAAGTTTTTTTGGCCACTTAGGTTTTCACGGCATTTAGGGCACCAGACAATTTTTGTTTTACGATCATTTGTCAAGTAGGCGGTTGGGTATCTTTGCTGGACGAAGGTCTGGTGATTATCTGAGTTTATGGGAGTTTCGTAAAGTCACCACAGCACTCCTTCTCCGGTGATATGGTCACGAGGATATTCTTGGTTGGTTAAAATACAGGAGGAGTTTAGTATGTCACTTTGTCTCGGTCGGTCCACTTCAGACAGGATCTGAATTTAATCGGGAGAGACGCAAAGTCTATTCCGTTGTTTCTCCGCTTGGTGTCACTAACCTGTCTTGGAGGTGCTACCTGCGAATTAACCCATTGCCCTAATTTGGTGGATATGGTGATCTCAGAGTACATCGATCTGTAGGAAGACAGAACTGTGAAGGAGAGGAAAATTAAGCTGGTGCTATTCATCTGCGAAAAGAGAGCATTGATCCCCAGCGAATGAAGTGTCTGGAGAAAGTGAAAAGGACGCCGACTTGGCTAGGGAAATCTGATCATGGGAACTAACTTAAATGCTTTGATAATTTCCCCAGCGGCCGCATGATTAAGCAACCGCGTCGTTTAATCAGACTATGCCGTTGCTAACCGAGATGATGCGATTTCCTGTGGAAATCTCGGGTTAGCGAAATGGGGTTGCCATATGGCAAAAAGGTAGCTAAACTCAATTATGCATTATCTGCATATGATAATGAGTTTAGCTATGCGTCCGTTCAACATGTTTTACGGGCGAATGGCTTATAAGGGGAATGGGTAGAAATGATGCACTGAAAGCGGTCGAAATAAGGTATGGAATTGTGGGTTGGTTCTCCATGTGATATAGAGGGCTCTCACCGTGCGCCCCCCCCCCCCCCCCACCGCAGTGGCATAGTCACGAAATAATTGGTAGGGAGGGAGGAGTTTGGTGTGGTGCTGGAAGGAGGACTAGACGCTTGAAGGATAAGGTGGCCCTTCTCGCTTTGGGAGGCGCGGTGGTGAGGTATTGGAACTGTCCTGAGTGACGAGTTCCTGGGTCATGGTGGGTCTGGGTCGATACTAGGAGTGGACACGGTTGTTACCGCGTTGATGCCGCAGGGGCAAGGGGTGTGCGGTGTGGTCCACTGACCTGTTGTGGGTCGCTTGGACCAACAGGTTTGTCGTCCGAGTAGGTCAGGGCCTATCGGGAATTCGGTCACATCCGCAGTGACGAAGTGGCGTGTGCGGGATGGAGGAGGTTCGAGCCAGGGATAGATCGGATCGCAGTGGCGGATGCCGTGTACGGGATGGAGGAGACCCGGGTCTTGAGTCGGCGTTTTTCGTCCATACGTTAGCGTGGAGAATTGCTTACCGCTGGGACTTGTGAGAAGCCGGGCACGCAGTTGCGCGGCTAACCGATTGAGCGAGGGCCGGTATATCAGCGCCAGTGTTGACGAGGGAGCTCGATATACGGTCGCTGTGTCCTCGGCCGAACGGCAACTTAGTGAGGGAAGACCGGCGGGTCGAGCTTGGGTGATGGTAGGCGACATAGTTATAGGGGGGCTCATTGACCATGGCGCGGGCTCAGAAGCGATAGATTGGTGCACCTGATGCCTGTGGCGGTTTTGCCTATGTGTTGCCGTTTGCATAGGTTGAGAAGCTTGGGGAACGTCAAGAGTCCCGAAGAAGGAAGGGCCTTACGTCTGAGTAAGGAGGATGTGCCGGTCGTCCTACTGATTGTTTGCTACGCGTAATAGCTGTAGTTCAGTGCGGAGCCGGATTTAGGGAATTGTGTCGTGGTTGCGTTGACGGAAGTAGAAAAGAGGCCGCGAGGAGGACGATATTATTTATCCAGTGACGTGGTGGGATAAAGTGAACCGTGTGCCCGTGTCTGGCATCTATACTACATCCCCACAGCACCCTGTCGTGAACATGTCGTTTTTGATGTTCACGAGAGCTTTTGGCGCAGCCATTAAAAAAAAAAACCCAAAATTTCAGTTGGTGAGGTGGTGTTGATATGTCAACATAGAGTTGATGAAGGAATTATATTCTTTCTTGCATTGATGACTGTCGAAGTAGAACTTTGGATGTTAGTACAAATGTCCCGTAAATGTTCTCCTTTTTGGGCGTAAAAACACAGCTGTCGTACGATTCAGCTGACTTTTTATTGAGTTGCAGTCCAGTAGTAGTGCAAGCTATCCAATGGGATATTGATACGATTTGTTGGCGGCTTAAGGCTTTTGGATGGCGTAAACACGACCCGTCTACGTTTTTCTTATATATTAATTATTTTCTTGTTCAGATAATGGGACCAGGAGTAGAAAGTGGCGTTTCCAGTAACGCCACTGCTTGCCTTTTCCAGGTGCGACCCAAAAACTTCCCCCTAGAACATCCAATAACACTGGAAAACAAGTGTCGTGGCAGTTCCATTGAACGCCACTGTAGCGGTTCTACGAACCGCACAACCAACTATAGGTTGAGATGTCCTTTCTGCCAAGGAACATACTTACCTTTATTCATTACACCTGCCCACAGACACGTGTCCCAAGAGTCATGGCCATTCCTGTAACAAGCAACAACGTTGAACCCGATACCAAAAAGCAAGGAACTTAACGTTCCAAAAGCTTCCAATATCGAGTTCAATGTTTCATCCATCATATTCAAAAACAATTGAAATGTCCAGAAATGCACAATCTTCAATTCCGAACATCTGCACGATGTTTCCATGAAATACCATGCCGGTAAGTAAACCGAACAAGGGATACATTCTCGGGTAGCTAAATTCAATTAGCACCTAAACCCCTCGCATGATCTAATGCTAAGGCACACCTGCGCAAACAAACGATTCGTTGCGCCGCTGATTAGCAGCCATAGAGCCACAATTCTCTAAACAGTATGCCAGATAGATCTTTATGAGTGAAAGGCAAACAAAAGCATTGCATTCCACGATTCATATCCCATCCGAATTGCATGGGACCCTTTTCTTATAAACAGATAGACTACGGAATGATCGGAGAATAAACGGCGGCATCCGATCAACACACAAAGGGACGAGATACCGACCACCAGCAACTAATGGTAACGATGGTGATAATGATCATCAGGAAGATTTCTCCTTTTTTACAGAGACTATGGGTAATGCAGCTAACAGATACTTTGGGAAATTCTGTTAGCAGACAGGATGGGAAATTCGGTGCAGAGATGCGCTGTGAAGATTTCCCTTACGATAGGGGATGGGAATACAGTTAGTCGACTTAGAGCATCAGTCTTTATCGCACAGTCTATATCGAAGAGTGGCAGAAAAAAGTCGAAGGATTGAGTGCTAACGTAGATCATCGAACTGCGAGGATCTCTAACGAAGAGATCCTAATAAAGATAATGAAAACCGGGTGCATGAAATTAATCGGGAAAGTCGAGTCGTACGTGTGCTGAAATTTAAAACAAGTAACTTGTGTGTGTCTTAACCGTGTTAAAGATTAATGGAGTGATGTGGGTTTTCTTTCGTGTGTGGTAATTACAATTGTAACCATAAGACAGTTCCTTAACATGTGGAGTTAGATACCGTGAAACCGGATTTCAAATAGACTAGACGAGAAGTGTAAAAACAAGGCAGTCGAAATAATAAAAGTCACCATACAAATAAACAAACAGTTTTTCTAGTTTCATTGTGCTGTTCGCTTCGTATTGTTCTGTGTGTTAGCAGTGTCCGGCGAAACGCTGCAACCAAAACCTTCAACCGAAGGACAACAAACTTTCGCCAAAGCGTCAACCTACGATACCCAATAATAATTCCGCCAAACCACTACTTACCTTTCCATGATTTATGAACAGGCTGCTTCCTGGAGCACTAAAACCCTGGGAAACATATACTCACCTTTTTGTCATCCGCCTAAAATGTCTCCTAACCACCTAAGCCATAGTTCTGCGCTAAGGCAAAAAGCATTGCACCAAACAGACATTTTCCACAAGGGCATAATCACACCAAACGCACCATGATCCGAAAAAGCAATTCGGTCGCATCACTAAGCAACCGATTTAAACTTAAATCATTTTCGGCGCCCATATCTCCTGTCGGATGCCGCCGCACACATGCAGGAGATATTCTTTCTTTTCCTTTTCGGTGCGAGCATGTCGGTCACTAAAACGATCGACAAGCAAATTAATAAATCATGCCTGGTCGCTCAAAAAGGGTAAATCAGATAGCACCAGCGGAAAAGCTGCACCAATTACCAAACGAAGGATGTACGATCGGCGTTGATGCGGTGCACAGTCGCCGATCGTATAAACATCAAATATTCCCTTGTACCAGGTATTGCACAGCTGCAACCCTTTCGGTTGGTATTCTCTGTGTTTGATTTTCCCCTAGGGACTCGAATGATCCTCGGTTCGCAGACACAGGGACATACATCACGAGCTACCAAAAAGGGTCATCGTGTGTGTGTTCCGCGCCCTTTACTGCGACCAATGTGTGGAGAATCATCCGCTATTGGTCACTAAGTCGAGTTTGAACTCAACAACTGTCGGTGGGCGAGCGTTCGGAAAAATTAGTAAAGTTACCTTGCCATTTACAACCATATATGTTAAAGTAAACACAGTGCACTCCCATTCATTTATAGTGAACCTTTTTGATATTTGGAGTCAAATTATTCTCGTAAGACAAAAAAAAAGTATTGTTTAGTTTAGTTTGTATTGTATTTGAGGCTTTAAATAAATCAATATGGTAATAAATAAAGGTGAAGAAGAACCGGTGGCGTTTCCGTAATTGATACGATTGGAAGACTTTCAGAGACAATATAGAGAAAATAACAGCCATATTGGCGACAGACACAGTGAAAACGAACTTATGGTGGAGGAAGGAATAGAATCCCGCGCCGTACGCCGGCGCATAACAAACTTCATCCCCGCAAGAGCTCCGTGATAGATTTACAAACTCGGGATACCTTTCTATTCCCTACCTAAACTTCCCATTGCTTTTTCATTTCAAGATTTAACCGAATTTTCTCTCTGGTCTCGTAGTATCGTATCAGTTCTTATCAGAAAGCCTGATATAATATTATATGCGGATCTGGCTAGTCTTAAAAAACTTAAAAGCCATAAGTATAGTTTGTAGGTCATTTCTTCCTCGTTAGGCATTGAATTACTCAAATCATATCTAGTTGATGTCTGTTAGTTCTTCATGGTTAACAACAATTTACCGATTGTCTTCACATTTCCATTAGTCGGTTCTAAGATATCATTTCTCTCATCACTGAACCATACAAAGTGAACAGTTTCTGGAGACCATAACCTAAGCATCATCCTAATTTCTTACCAAGGTTAATCTTTCATAACACAATTTTCAAATCTCTATCGTATCTCGTGTCTACTGAACTACAGTCAACAAACAACATAAGTGATCATCATCCTCCTCCACCCTGTTTAACCCTTGGATTCCATTGATTCGTACCTATACAATCAGAGAACGACTTTACATCCGAGAGATGTTACGTGGAATGTACTTTATGGTCTTGTGCGTGAATTTTCTTTACTCTGTGCAGACACCAAACACTGGGTCGTTCCGCCTCAAGAATTCCTCCTCCACTACAACTCTATTCACTTTTCCTCTTCTCTGTACGTTTACTGATGTTTTGGCTTAAAGCGTTATGCCTTTTAGATACGATTGTTCGTTGTATAGATATATGAAAACTGTTCCTTGTATTCTCCCTTAGAGGAGGGAGAAATTTTCCACGAGACGTATTCAGCCACCTATGAAATCGTAGAGACATGGTCTTGGAGTTTTCAAACGTTTATGTTATTGCTCCTCTATTGGCAACTTTCCTACTTGGTTAAGACAAGACTCTTGCTCAGTCTTGGACGTAAGTTATTCGAATTAGGATGTGTTGATTTGAACTGTTCACTATATGAGCTTATCGTGTTCCTATAGAGATTTTGTAACCTGTCGGGATGTGCTAATCTTATACCGTGGCTTACAGTGAACCGATAGTAAAAAATCGAAAGTAGCCTTCAAGTTGGGTGGGAACAAAAACAGACGGATTCGTTTTAGTTTCAGTTTGTCTTTTGTTTGTGAGTGATCGCATATGCGAATCTGTTTTTGAAAAATAAGCTTTTGTAACTGATCATTTTTCGGTGGGTGTTAGTGTCTAAGGACGAAAAATTCTTGTGAAAAAATTAAAACTCCGCTGCTTAACGAGAAACTATTCGGAATTATTTGTATTCAAAGTCGGCGTGTAATTGTTTAAACGTTCGAGCACATGATAACAGAGCCATTGTCCCCAGTTTTGGTATAGCAGTCTATAATTATCTGTGCAGCAATTTCAAAAGAACGAAGATCCATTTCAGTCACCCAAGATCGTAAAGGTAGGTTTTTAAAAAGACAACATTAAAATTAGAATATCCTTTTAACATTTTTAAGAGACGAATCAGGGTGATCGCATTATTTATTTTATATTTGTAATATAGAAGTTTGGAGAAAAAGAAATCCATTATTTTCACGTTTATTTCAAAACTATATTTAATATGGTTCGGATTGTCCCATTTTCTGGCGCAAGACCCATGACCTTGCCCGGAAAAAATAAATCATTATGGAAAATTTAACAAGCCTCAGGACTTGCTAAATAAGGTCAAGACCGGTTCCCGGTTGTAGTGCCGATGATGATGATGATTATCCCATTTCCCTCAAAAATACATCGTTTACTTTTATAATCTATACTATTTTAAAGATAAGTTCATAATACCTTTCTCATAGAAGCCCTGACCGCAGTTGGAGAAGAGCTCCACGAATCGATTTTCACTATAAGGTGGATGCATCAAAACTCACCAACCAAGCTCCCCGAGTTGCTGGCGAGTGATTATTGACGTGTGTGACCTAAGGTTGCACTGATGAAGCACAACATTTCTTTTGTTGTAGTGTATACAACCACAAAATTTTTGATATTTAACATAAAGTTACAGTGGTTACCTGATTCCTCCCTCGTGGTGACTAGCTCATGTATCTTGTTGTGCTCGGCTCAGGTCAGTGCAGCAGCCCTCTCATTCCTCGATCATCAATTCCTTGGATTATACAGTGGTTGGGCCATCGTTCCCGTGCCTTGCCGCGTTCTCGCTCCCAGTTAAGTACCCAGACACAATCCTGTCTGTGGTGTCCCTGTTTGCCGGTATTCCGTTTGGCGCCAGTTCAATTTGGAAAAGGAAGAACCCTGATGTAGAATCAATAATCACCACTTGAATTGATGATTCCTGCCCTGATTCCAGCAATAAGTAGTTCATAAATTATCCAGTGTCGGCTCCCCTGGATGTTCTACCCATTCAGCACTGATTAGTTACTTTTAGTTTGTTGAACAACCGCTGTTAATTGAATTTGTGCTTATTACACCCGAAAAGCAACGATAGAGGCCACACAAATTCACAGTAAAAAAAAAACGGAAATCACTTTAACGTCAACACTTGCCTTTCTGCATTTGCTCTTCGATGAAAAAAAAATACTTTTTACTTTTTCCCGTCTTTAATATCCTTTTCTTTTACATTTATTTTGTTTTCTGACAAAACCAAAAATTAACACGGGACAAAGAATTTCCTTTTTCTTTCCTGCTTCTGCCGTTAACCCAAAAAAACCGTTCTCTGATCATTCTCAAAAAAACCGACAACAACGGAATTCAAAACCGTATTCAACAAACATTGACCCCTTGTCTCTCTCGCTCTCCATTCACGTCCACTTCGAAAACCGAATTTGAACTCGAAGAACTGCACGATCCACACCCGAATCGGGGCGTGTTCGAAAACTCACTTCTGGATCGTGCAACTCCTCCACCACCTTACCATCATACTACCTTAAAACAAATTATGTTAAAATTACAAAATGATTAATTGATGGGGTGGCGGACGCACGTAACAGTTGGCGCTTCTGGTCTATCGCCAGCTTCCAAGGGTCCGATTGTCGACGGTACAGGTCAGAATTTAATGTTTAACTATATGGAAGTATGTGATAGTAGTTGATCCCTTCCTAGTTCTAACATGTTTGCACATTTGAAACATGAATAGAAATAAAACTACAAATGTTATTTTGTTGATCATTTATGTAACGTAATAAACGTTTCTTGAAATTTATTTTTAAAAAATGACATCGTCGAGATGTGTCCCGTCTCATCGTTGGCACTCCTGCAATCCACTACGCAAACTTTGGAAAACTCGCTGACACATGCTGCGAAGTATCGCGGCTATCTCCTCCCGAATGTTCTCATCGCTTCTTCTTGAACGTGGCCGCCCTGTTTGTTTAATATTTGTTGATCCGGTTTGCTCGACCTTCTTGACCCGAGCTTTGATTAAATTAACACTTGGACACTCACTTACACGGCGTAATCCTTATTCAATTTAAATAGGCGTCATACAGTAACGCAGGGAACCTTTGTTTTTGTAAAATTGTTTTACACAAAAAGCACGCTGTTGTCCCGTGAAGCGCTCTATCGTGACTAAAATTGCATGAAGCGACGCACAATTCCCCGCGACTCGCGCGCCCCTCCCACTAACGGTTTTTAAGAAATCATTTTTTTACACTAACGCGCGCACAAAAGGGGATTTGAAGTACCCTTAAATGTCAGAGCACAGTGCGAGCGGATGGAGAGGAAGTGGATAAGGAAAGGTGGTGTCGATGTATATTGGTCTTGAATGTCTGGACATCACAACGGCCAGGAAACACATGATCGGGCAGAACATTCCACATTCGTGTGGTTCGGCTAAGGAAATTCTCTCTATGTTTATCTGTGCGCCTGAAGTCCACTTTCAACGTGAACTGATGCGCATTCAAAGATTGACGGGTATCGCGGGAAAATGTCTAAAGGGGCGGAACACATTCAGCAAGTTCAGTTGAGCAACGACCGTGGTAATACCTATAGAAAAGAGATAGGCATGATACGTTGCGCCTGTGTTCTAACGACGGAATTGAGCGACTTACGGCTGGGTCCCCAATAAGTTTTACTGCTCGTTTTTGCATCCTGTCGAGCACGTGTAGTGAAGTTTTGGATGGGCCTGACCAAATATGGGAGTTGAACTCCATTTTCGGACGAATATACGCCTTGTAAATAGTGGCCAGGTTGGATGGAGTGAAGTATCTTTTGTATCTCTTAAGGAACCCCATACATTTGGCCGCACTTTTCGCAGCTTCAAATATGTGGTCGTTCCAATTAAGAGTCGAGTTAATTAGAGTGCCGAGGATTGATAATTCCTTGGCTTCGTCGATGCGAGTGCCGTTCATCGACAGTGTATTTACTTTGAGGCTAACCTTTGACGACAAGGGGCAGCACTGAGTTTGTAGGCCATGGAATCCCACTCGGTTAGATAATCCCCACTGATATATCTTGTTGAAGTTTGAATTCAATGTATCAAGCATAAGTTGCTGGTTGGTAGTGACGTTCGAAGAGTTTGGACGGGAGTGTTCGTATGAGTATGAGAAACTCAACGTCCTATCATCAGCAAACGAGTGAATTGGATTGCGAGTAATTCACAAGAGAACATTTATAAAGATGAGGAAGAGAGTGGGTGAGAGTACCGAACCCTGGAGAACACCTGCATTAATTTGATGGGAGACAGATTTGACACCATCAAGAACCACTTGGATTGAACGGCCAGAAAGATAGTCTCTTATCCATTGGATCAGGGAGTTGTCCACTCCATATGAATATAATTTTGACAAGAGGGCTGGATGCCAATCTCTGTCGAAGGCTTTCGAAATATCCAATGCGACTACCTTGCTTTCACCGAGGTAGTGGATGGAATGGTTCCACTTTTCGGTAAGGTACGCCATCAGATCTCCTGTGGACATGTTGCTACGAAAGCCATATTGGCTGTCATTGAGGGGGTCATTTGATTCCAGATATTTCGAAAGTTGACGGTTGATAAGAAATTCCATTACCTTGGAGAGAATAGGAGTTAGTGCTATGGGTCGATAAGAATAAAGGGATGATTTGTCACCCTTTTTGGGAATTGGCTGAATGTTCGCTGACTTCCATTTATTTGGGAAACGGCCAGTAGAGTAAGATAAATGGAAGAGTTTCCGCAGTGGTTTAGTGAGTGCAGAGGAACATTTCCTCAAGAGGATTGGGGGAATACTATCCGGACCAACGGATTTGTTTGTGTTTAGTTCTTTGAGTGCGCGGGCAACAGTACGCGTTCGGAAGTGAATCTGGCTCATGGTTTGCCACTTATGCTCAAGTTGAGGCGGAACTGATGTGGTATCAGACAGCGTTGAGTTGGCTGCAAAATGTGCTGAAAGTAGATTCGCCTTCTCTATTGCACTCGTGACTGGTTTGTCATCGACTATAAGCGATGGAATGGATGAAGAGACTGCGTTTTGAATGTTTCTCACGAATGCCCAGAAGTTTCTATTACCTGTGGAAGAGTGTAGTTTTTTTTGTCTCACTCTCTGGTCATGCAACAACTTGGGGCGTTGAATATACGCATTGCAGTCATTCCTAGCTCTCTTAAATCTTTTCCGGTTTTTCTCAGTATTGTTTGATTTATACAACCGGAAGCTTAACTCTTTAGCCTTAAAGGCATCTCTGCACCCGGAATCGAACCACATATTTCTCTTGGGTTTGATACTCTTTACTCTGTGTGGAATAAAGGTCCGCATGCCAAGTAGAATCGTGTCTTTCAATGTGTCCGCAATAAAGTCAACATCGTTGAGGAAAAATAGCGACCAATTTAACCTCCCAAAAAAGTTGTTCAGACCTTCCCACTTGCCTTTCTCGTAGAACCATACTGTTCTTTTGGGAGCTTTCTCATTAACGTTACTGTTGGTTAAAGGAAATTTAGCTGACACGACACAGTGGTCTGATGTGCCCAAGGGCGAAGAAACTTCAATTGTGTATTTGTTTGGGTGGGAAGTTAGAAACAGGTCCAGTGTGTTGGCGAAATGACCATATATATCTGGTACCCATGTTGGCTCATTGACAAGTTGAGTTAATCTATTCGCATCAGCTAAAAGCTGAACATATTGACCTTCAGGTGTTGTTGTTCCGGAGTGACGAAGCCACTGAGAGTTATGCACATTAGAATCAACCGCAATAACGATTACAGTGTGCGGATATAGGGTCAAAATCCTATCGGCAGAATCAGACAGAGCATCAAATTCGTTAATTTCTATCCAAGTTTGGGCTTCTGTAAAGAAAGCAGTATTGTATGATATGCTTACGAACGTGTAGTTTTAGCCAAGAGAAATTAAATTCTGGGTTGGAACAGAGCCCATATTGTGGCAGAAGCTGATAAGCAATATCATTTCGTATGTATGTGGCTATACCACGACGTGGAAAGAACAGAGGCACTAGGTTATATCCAGGTAGATTTAAATAGGAAATATCTGTATTAGTAATTACCTGGGTTTCGCTAAGTGCAAGGATAGTTGGCCTCTGGTTAGAAATATGGACAGACACAGAAGAGAAATTGCATCTCAAGCCGCGAATGTTACACAAATCAGCACGAATTTCCCGCTCCAATACCGCCTCGGGAAAGGATGTAAGTCGGGACCAGCGGTAGATAAGCGAAAGCAACCACTTCAGGTGTTATGCCCTTGTAGTTGGTGCCCCACTACATCCGTGCCGAAATCCAGGTCACGTCCCTTCCATGATGAACATTATGCCACTCAGACACAAAAAACTCTCCAAAGATTATTAATCAATAGAGAGTATCGATGCCTGAGTGACGCAAACAGAGGTGCGAAAAAAAGGAAAACACACACAAGGGATGGAAAGGGTAGAGGGTTTTCCCGCACTCCACATCACTTGCGTGTATATTCTCGCACTTTTCACAGCACTAAGACGCGTGTGCAGAGATCCGTTTGTTTGCATAGGATCGCACAGAAAACTTTGCACTGCACTCGGACGCGGGTATGAAGATCCCTTTGTTTGTTTAGGATCCCACAGTAAGACTTCGCGTCCGAACCGATAGTCCAATTGGGTATCTTATGTGTATCTAAGATTCCCAAAACGGATTGCACAATTGATCCGATGGTACGGATCACGAGGCAGAAGCGCACGTGCTGTCTCGTTGGCGGTTTTAAATCGACTGTGATGTCTTGAGTTTAAACTTCGTCACAAATGAAATTTGGGTTTTTCCAGAAAATTAATTACCGTTCCTGGTAAACAAGTAATGAAGCCATTGAAGGGTTTTCCATAGTCACAAAAGTTTACTACTCATTCTAAGAAAACTGAAAATCTACGTTTGTGTCTATAATTTTTCACAGCAGAGGTTCCGTAAGAGATGCAAGAAATACTTCACTTCGTCTAACCTGGCCACTATTTATGTTACAAGGCGTACATTCCTCCAAAAGGGGAGTTGAACTCCCACATTTGATCATTTAAATCCAGATTGCGGAAAAGATGGTAGTCCGACGGGGAAATGTCAGGAGAATACGGTGGATGCGGAAGAGTTTCAAATCTCGACTGCAACCATTTTTGCATCCTTACTTGTGAGGTATCGGGTCTAGCAGCGTCAGGCAAAAGGATCGGGCCGTGCCTATTAACCGACGCAGGTTGCCTTTAAGCCAATTTGGCATGGAATATATCGATTTCCTTACAATATTTGATAGCGTTTATCGTTTCTCCTGGTTGAAGAAATGAAAAGTGGATTGGTCCTTGCGATGTCCACCAAATTGTCACCATAACCTTTTTTGGGTGAAGATCGGGCTTGGGGGTGTGTTTTGGTTTTCCACCTGGATCCAACCACTGCTCATATCTTTTACGGTTATCATACAAAATCCACTTATCATCACAGGTGACTACCAGGTGGAAAAACTGTTCAGTTTGGTTTCTTAATCTAAGCGATGCGCAGACTTCCAGGCGCCGTCGTTTTTGGGACTGGTTCAGTTGATGGGGTACCCACTTATCGAGTTTCTTTACCTTTCCTATGAGAGAAATGTGCCGACTTATTGTCATTGGGGATACTCCCATGCTTTGTAAAATCTCGCGCACAGATTTCGTTGGGTCCACATCCATCGTCGTCAACTAACATTTCCGGCTTCCCACGTGGTTCATTTGCAAAGCTGAAATCTCCCAAACGGAACTTTCCAAACCAGCGCCGTATAGTGCCTTCGTTTACCACTACGTCCTCAAATGCGTCATTAATGTTTTCCAATGCCAATGACGCATTATGTCCCATTTGAAATTCATATAGGAAGAGGGTTCGAATTTCAACTACCGACAACATTGTAAACCATTCCTAGAAAAAAAAATAACTGTACTTGTAACGAACCCTAAAATCCTCACACGTCAAGCACGCGGACCGCTTTACTTCATAAAAAAAATTTTGCGTTCTGGCACAGATGTTCACTCGAGAACTTCTTATTTCCGACTGAGTGAAAATCGGACATTTCATGTAGTACAATACAGTATATGGGCTGAAAAGACCCGCGATTTTTTAATAGGTGGCGCCACTAGAAAATAAACATGACTCATTTCGAGAGTCTCATCAGTCACTAGTTTATGTATGAAATTTCGTAACATTTCGTCCTTTCATTTAAAAGCTACAGTCGTTTGAGTGACGCTACTTTTGCCTTCGTAAGAAAAATGTAAAAACAGGAATATCGCATCTTGATCAAATATTGTTTGTTGGTGGGAAAAACAATCATTGCAATGGTTGCAAAAATCGTATCATACATCTCTTTCCTGCTAAAACGACAGGTTATCGATGGTTTAGTGAAGTTAAAGTGGGTCATACAAGCACCGAAGACGCACCTCGTTCTGGAAGGCCAAAAAAGGCTACGAATACGGAGATCGTAAAGCAAGTGCATCGAATCGTTTTGATTGATCGTAAAGTGAAGTTGCGCGAGTTAGTTGAGGCCGTAGGCATCTCATAAGAATGGGCGAGATACATTTTGCACGATCTTTTGGAGATGAAAAAGCTATCAGCGCGATCGGTTAGCCGAGCCCGTAGGCATCTCATAAGAACGGGCCCACAACTGCTCCTTCGAAAACAACAGTTTATCGGTGGTTTAGTGAATTTAAAATTGGTCGTACAAGCACCGAGGCACCTGGCACTGGAAGGCCAAAAGAGGCTATCGCGATAGGTGCCGCGCTTGCAGACCGTCGACCAAAAATATCAGCGCATTGATGATTTATCGGCCGTTTTGGCGTAGTTGCACCGTAATCAAGCGGAAACGAGGATCCATTACCATACGCCTGAGTCCAATAGACAGCCTGCAGAGTAGTTGAAAAGCCACGAAAGCCGACCAAAGTGGGCAAGAGACCAACGCTCGGGAAGGTTGTGGCAACCGTTTTTTTGGAATGCGAATGGCATAATCTTCATCGATTACTTGCAGAAGGGAAGCAGAGTTACATGAGAGTATTATGCAGCGTTATTGGATAAACTGAACGACGACATAAAGAAAAAGCCGTCTCATATGCCGAAAAAAAAGTCCTGCACCATCACGATAATCCACCGTCACACACGTCCTTGAAAGTGATGGCTAAATTGGACCAATTACAATTTGGATTGGTTGCCCACGTATTCTCCAGACTTGGTCCCCAGCGACTATTGTCTGTTCCCAAAGTTCAAGTGATGGGTCCAGGGAAAGAGATTCAAATCGAATGAGGAAGTTGTGGGTTGTATTAGTTATGTGCAAACTGGTGCACAGGTTCACTAAGCCACCCTACCTTTCTGATCTTGGATCGCTGACGCGAAGATTGGGACACTATGGCTGGTCACCGCTCGAACCAATTAGATATACACAAGCAAAATAAAACGACTCCAATTATTTCTTTTTTTGTTTCTATTTGGGATCTGTGGTTACGTAGAAAAATTAGTACACGACTCCATACAGTTGTTAAATCCATATATATTTCATTACTATCGGTTAGAACTTAAAATACACACCGGGCTCGTTGATGTTAAAGTGAAAATATAATTCAATAGGAACAACGCTTTTGTTCATTTATGTTAAAATTAAACTATAATACATCAGGAACAACACTTTTGTTCGTTTATGTTAAAGTTAAAAGATAATACAATAGGAACAACACTTTTTAGCAGCACATTGGACCCAGACTCGTTTGCAAGCGGTGCGATGCGTATCTTCCGGCGGATGAAACTCGACTCCACTCCATCTCCGTTAATTTTACGTTTTACGTGGAGGACCCGACTTGCCTCCACGGAATCTAAACCGAGATTGAAAAAATTTCTTCAAAACGACTGAATGCCAATTTTCATCCATCGTTTCGGTGACCAATAGGGGATGATCTTCCATACATTGGTTCCGGTGAGGATGTACACGCACACAGATATGGTTGCTTCGCACGCTCATGCTGTGTGTCCATGAGCATGCGAACCGTGGATATTCGAATTCCATAAAAGGAAATGTTACACGACGTGTTTGCAGGTGGGCACGTATCATGAAGAAGATACTTGGGATGTTTACCCGATCAGCAACTGCGTACAGCAGTTATGCTGCTCATGCACTAGTCGGTGGCGTCTTGAAAGGGTCGAATTCTCGTATGTGTACATTAGCGAGAATTCGATTTCCTTAGCAGCCAGTGGTGAGATATGCTATTGCGTATTGTCGATCGGTTTAGCGACCGATGCGGTTCAGCAAAAAGGAAAGGAAGGAATGTCTCCTGCATGTGTGTGGCGGAATTCGTTCGGGGATATGTGCACCGAAATGGTTCAAGTCATGTTAGTTGCTGGTGGTGCAACCAAATTGCTTTTAAGGAACATGGTGCGTTTCATGCGACCATGCTCTTAGGAAAAATACTTGTTTGGTGCTGATGGAATTGCATCAGCGAGAATTATAGATTCAATGCGTTTCAGGTGATAATTTGCGCAAACGATGGAAAGGTAAGTAAATTCTTTCCAGGGTTTTTGGTGCTCTAGGAAGCAATTTCTTAATGATTGATGGGAAGGTAAGTAGTGGTGTTCAATAGAACCGCCACAAAGTCAACGCAAGGGGCATCGAAATTTTGGAAAATCGCTATACCCAGTGTATCGCATTCGAAGACAACTTTGCTCAAAAACCGCTTGTTTTCATTAAAAGTCCCGGGACTTTTCAGCTTATGTAGTATAATGGATGCACCTGAGGAATTGTGGTAATTGAGTTTCAATTTAAGACGGATATACGACTTGTAAAGTATGGTAGTATTGGAATGGGTGAAGTAATTCTTGCATCGTAACTACGCAAGATGACTTGATCGGATATTCCTCCAAGACATCAGTCAATGACCTCAAATAATCTTCAAATCCTATATGAAGCGACGTTGGAGCAGAGTAAATTCTCGTCTTATGCCGTGTAGAAAATGAAGCTACATTTTGCTTACAAAGTTAGAGGGAAATATCCAAACACCATGAGTGGACGGAGTTGTGGGTTGGGACTCCAAGTCCACTTCAGATTATAGCACCGTACGTAATAATTTCAACCTTATAGGCCTTTCAACTCACTAAAGGAATTAATATAAAGAAAGTATAACGAAATGTTTACCTAATGTCATCCAATGGTGAGATTTGTAATCTCTTCCACTTATGCATCCAGCAGGAAGAAATATGTTCTTTCAAGGTGTTTCATAACTACAATGTATGCCCAAGAAAATCCATTTGTCTTATTTCACAGTCTCATGTTCCCGAAATGTTGATTTTGATTGCTTTTTTTTTAATACAACCTCATATAGTTAACACGGCCAGAGAGCAGCGTAACGTAAACTATTAATGTGGATCGGGGATTACATAATAACGGTTGTCCGCTTTGTAGCGTGTCTATGACTTTAGGGTCTAAATGTGCACATAACCGCACGAATATATTATCACATTTATGAGTTACGTTGCACAAACACTCCAATTTCAAGGGCTCATTTCTTTGGAACGAAATTGACAATTTGTGCAATAAGCGCAGGGTTGTTGACGATCCCACTTTGGCATGGTCTGTGATGTTCCCCGACTCATGAACATCATAGACCATGCCAAAGCGCAAGACGGTTGTTAATCTTGTAAAAAGGTGACGAAGAAGAGTTCATTGCCATTCACTTGGGTATCTTCCGACTGCGCTCTTGCGTGACGCAGTAAGGATGTTTGTTTGAAAATCATTTAAATTACGATATTAATCAAGATTCATATTTTTCGATCCCTTTAGACTCATGATAAAAGTTTATTTCATCATTTTCCTCACAATCGTGGATATATGTTATTTTAAACTGTCGTTAAATGGAAATTGAAATTGCATAAAGTATGACCTAGTGACTTAATTTTTGCAGTGTGGGATCAAAACCATTCCACTTATATGTTGTATTTGAGCCTGTAAATTCATCCTCATTACTCAGACTAAGACTCTGTGTAATTTTTTCAAATAACCATTGGGGGCCAAAGATAATTATGAGATCTTGAAAATATTAGCAATCCCCGTTCTGTATTCAAAAATATTAGTGGACATAAATTCTAGTTGATATGTCTAAAAAAATGTTGACGTTACATCCCATGATGGCCTGAAATTGTCTGACATGTTTTTCATGTTCCGCAAGTGATCACAGTTTACGGACTAGTTAGGTTTTTTCTCAAAGACAGACAAAAAGATTGCAAGGAAGAAACAAATAAAGACTTTTGGGTATTTATTCCATTCACCAAAATCAGCGCATCGTTTCTGCTTGATGATTTAGAAAATACGTTCTTAATGGATCACGGTAACGTCCGTAGAGCGAACTTCGGTTGAGGATCTTACCTAACTGGTGCGGTATGGGGTACTCGATAACAGATTAGAATGTCTTCCTTGTTTAGGTTTTCGCCGCACTACAATAACGCGACTGATATAATTATTTTAGTCACGCGAGGGCTGTAATTGCTTGCTTGAGCCGTCTACTCAATTTTGCGACAGTTACACATTGTTTGTCATTCTTAGGCAACCGTTCATGAAGAGATTATCTTACGGGTATTTTTACATAAAAAGTGAACTGGAGACGGAGTATATGCAACTCCAGAAACTTATTTCAATGAACCTATAAGAAAACCTAACAGAAAATAGATATTTTTAGAAACTATACTGAAAGATGTGAGCTTTTCACTCTTGCTTGCATATGTTTAATACTTTTGTGATAATTTCTCCTAGTAGGAGGGATTTTGTTAACTTTTCTGTATGATATTCCCCAATTTATTAGAATTGTTACTCCATAATATTAGTGGGTGCGTGGATTTATAATATACTACGATTTGTTCGTATCAAGCGTGTTGTAGTGTTTTGCAAAGCCCTACAATTCCGCTCCCACACATAATTCTACACCCAATATAACTCACACCCGTAATCAATATCTCCATATAAACCCAGATCCATACCCGACAAACGAAATTAACATTGAATCAAACCTACCATATGTTGCGGATTGGCAGTTGGTTGTGCTGGAGAAATCTAGTACATTCGCAGTATACCAGTTGCGCGGCAGCTGTCACGGACGAGCTGGCGGGTTGTCACCGACGATGAGGTCAGCAGCGTCCCTTTTTTGAATTGGTAGTTATGCGGCATCGTTTCTCAATCTCAGTCTGCAACCAACCTTCACCGCGCTCACACTGTCAGGGCAAACATCACAGGTACCAGTTAACCACAACAAAACAAAGTGTATACGAATTAAATAATAAGAGAAATAAAACTTAATCTCTTGCAATAAAAACCATCAGACTTTGCTGTGCTTCCTCCTCGCTGTCTCCACAGACTTTCTCTCATCATTGCAGCTCTCGGCTATCTTCTTGGATGCAGCTCACCGCTCCTGGACGCTGCCCTCTAATACAGACCAAACACCACACTTGGACGCCTTAACCGTGGAACGCTTTCCTCCTGGATGCAACCTCATTATCGCCGGCCTCTATTAACAACATTTTCTGGTCCTTCGAGCCTAAGCCAGCGACGTGTGGATCCACACCATCGCCGCCGAGTTCGCGGCACAGGATACCTGTGAAGAGTAACACTAAACCTTATAACTACTTCAACACCATCACCACGTGCGTCTAGTGCTGAAAGACCAACCCCATTAGGAAGGATACGAATCAACCCAGGGTTCAGAATTCTCGAACTACATCGCATAATACATCTTCTTCAGAAAAACTAAGAGTTGAATCCAAAGACGTGATGACTCAATCTCTGATTATTGATAATCCTAAAACAAAGACGAGAAGAACGCTTTAAATGTTGTGAACACAGAAGAATTAACTGATATTCAACAATACACTACAGATAATTCACCATCAGGTGTAGATACTGGAACTAAGTCGACAATTGCCACAGTTATTTCGAATCGAATTGATACTGATAGCACCAAAGAGAGAACTGATCAAGGAAGTGAAAAAGAAATAACACACGAACAACACGACAACAGTAAAGATAGTTCAGTGGAAATATTTTTAGGGAAACAGGAAGTTAACTCAAACTAAATGCCGACATCAATGACAGCTAAGTCGAAAATAACAACTGAGGGAGAAGCAAAGGCTGCATTGGCTGAACGCCAAAGACTTGCCAGAGTAGAAGCTGAACTGGAACGTCAACGTTTAGCTGAACTTAAATGTCAAGAAGAGGAATCTGAAACGGAGCGTGAAATTGAGAAGGAAGCTCTTCGTCTTACTGAAGAACAGCGCAAAGCTGAAGAGGGACGTTTGCGTCAAGCCGTTGAGGAAGCAAACAGGCGCAAAGAAGAAGAAAGGCTTAACTCCGAAGAAGCTGAGAAGAAAGCAAAGAAGAAGCCGAACAGTGGGCGAAAACACAGACTAATGAACAAGTAACGATTGAGGAACTCATCGCCGCTCAGTTCGCGGCACAGGACACTATCTCTCGCACCTTCCACAACCTGCAGGACAAGGGACAACCAACCCTGACCAGAATAGAAACCATCAAACGAGACCTCCGCAACCGAATGGGAAGCCATTCTCAGGCGGCACAACGAAATCATCTACACGGCGGCCCCTGAGTATCAAAAACACGAATACTTCGCGGAGGATTTTATCGGCGAGTCCGAGGAAGTATACCTCGAGGAACAGACAAAGCTACTCGAGGCTGGGTACGCGCTCGCATCAGCCTACCCAATAAAGGCGAACAACGGCAATCGCATCCACCCTACAGAGCTGCCCCCGGTGCAGCTGCCAACGGTCGCCACCAAGCCAGCGGAAAAGGAACCGCACCCCAGACTAGTGAGTCTCGACCAAGAAACAGACCAGAATGCTGCTGGCCCAATGATCAACCAGATCCGTGTCTCGATACACAGACTACCGCCGGAACCCCTAAGGCGACAGGCTCCGTGGACATTCTGCGGGGCCTCACACCCTTGCAAGGGCTTCCGATCACTCACACCTGGCCGTCGGAAGTCCTTCGCACACAAAAGAAACCGGTGCCTCAACTGCTTGTGTCGCCACCGTCTACGCGACTGCTACTCCAGCAAGGCGTGACGGCAATGCCAGCAGAGACATCACACCTTGTTGCATGTCCGGACAACCGCCACCAACGGGACAGCCTCACCACCCCCAGGAGTAAGCGCAGTACCCGCCCCCCGGATCGACTGCCACAAAAGGGTCTGCGCACACACAGTCAGCACCCCTTCACAGAAACCCGCGCTGTTCGCAACCGCTCGAGTCATCGTGGCGTCAGAGCACCAACGGGGGATTGAAGCCCGCGCTCTGCTGGACCCCTGCTCCAGCGCCACATTCATTTCAAAGTCACTCGCCCAAAGGTTGCACCTCCGACGCCAAGCACCACCCGTCCCTACCTATCGGGGGCACTTTCAGCCTTACCACAAGGACGCAAGCCCCAATAACCATCGCTCCTCGCCTCCACGGCTCGCAACAGTAGACCATGAGACCCTTCATCCTGCCCCGTCTCTCGGTGTATGTGCCACCACCACAACCAACGACGAGGGATCTCTCGCTCGTGGCGGATCTGGAACTTGCCGATCCGAACATCACCTTCGCCGACAAGGTGGACATCATCATTGGGGCAGACTATACCCCACCCTCATCCTCGAAGGTCTAAGGAAAGACCAACGTTCCGGCCTCGTCGCGTAGGCCACTGAACTGGGATGGGTACTAACAGCCGCAGTACCCACCACGTCATCCAGCTTCGATGTGACAAGACCTGTCACCAGTCACACGTGGCCATTGATCGTGGGTTGGGAATTTACATCCCCGGATATTGGTCGAGCATGCGACTGCAGATCGCAACTCCTCTGAGCACCACAAAGGGATGCAATTGCTCGTCTTCACATTTTTGTGATCTACCAGAGCGCTCACTGTCTTTCACATTGAAATCATCACTTTTAAATTGTCGAAACCATGTCTCACATGTTCTAATTGATGGAGTATGTTCACCATATGTTTCTACCAGCAAACGATGACTTTCAACAGCCCTTTTCTTTTGATTTAATAAGAAAAGCAATGCGTGTCGCAAATGTTCTTTTTCGAGCACAAAAATCGACATAACCACTTAACGATAAAACAAAGATGTTAGGTTTTGGAAGACTCAACTCGCGTGTGTTTGTAGTTAAATCTCAGACGAACAAAATGACGTATGTGTCAAATGAATACAGTGCGTACTTTTCACTGGCGCCATCTCTTATTTAAACCGGAAAAACGTATACATACACTTGATATATATATATATATAAATATGTCCCTTCTTTTTTTTGTGTGTTATCGGTATTTATATTGTTCGAACCTAAATTTGTATTCAATTAATTTAATTTTCACAAGCGTTAGCGCCTGTTTTCCCTTTTTGGACCCTCGTTGCTGTGTTACCCCTTTCGGTTTTGTCTTCTCTTATTGTTTTCTATTGTCTCGTCAGTTTTTATTTTGTGTCAATTTAAGCCCTAATACAACCGAAGTCTGTTCCCGCCGCTGTTATATTGTGTTGTGATATATATCTTTATATCTTCGTCGTTCCATTGTTCTTCCCGTGTTTCCATTATTTTATCGTACGTCTCTTCACTAGTGGACTTCCGATCTTCTCAGAGCGTGGGCCATCAGCCCGATGAAAGTTTGATAGCACTCTTACAGAAATTGCGAAGTGATCTCGCCATGGCCATAGCCAGAATTGCTATTCTCAAAAAGGAGAATGCAGCTTCGAAAACCACATCACTCCCGACAGTGACCGAGTGCGGACGTGTTTTCGATTCGGCGATCGAGTTGAATGAAAAAAGTTGCTTCTATGAGTCGCGAGTGGCTGAAGTGTTATAAGACTATTTATAAACAAATAAATTCCAGTATATAGAAACGGACAAGGCAAAGTAAATATAAATAAACAGAATCAAATAAAAGAGAACGAAGCCACGTGTTGTGACAGTCAAAACGAAGAACAGAGTTCAATACAAAAAGTGTGTAAGTAACACGTTAACGGTGTTTACGTGTGAGTGCGCGAACATTGTGAGTGTGTACGCGAGGCCACAACCTATTTGTCCTTCACGCAAAAAAAAAAAAAAAAGTGAATACTTTCCATAATACGGACGTAGATCCAAAAACAATAAAAAAAAAAAGTGAGAACGCGCGGTCCATAATATGGACGAAAAACAAATGGAGAAGGCAAAATTCAGACGTTAATCTAAAGGCTAAACGCCTTAAAACAAATGAAAATAAGAATACAGACACGTCGATTGTAACCAGTTGACAACACCCATGGTGGCCAGTACTCAGGGGCTGGAAACCAATTCCAAGAACTAGATGTCAGCGAAACAAATGCAGACGCTAGTAATCAGATCGAGGTCCTCTACAGACTCATCCATGAGATTAGTCGTAAAAAAGAAGAACTGGATAGATAAATGGAGGAAGTTGTTAAACTGAAAAACAACCTGACCCAGAACGAGCGAAAATCGAAAATGGTACACATCTCGGCAGGAAACATCTCAGCAGGTGCCAGTCAAAAAAAAGGAGAAAGTACCTCCTATCTACGTCAGCTACATGGAGACAAAGGATCTCATAAAATTGGGTGAGTTGACATGCAAACCTTTTAAAACAAAACGAATAAATAATTTTAAGATAAGTTTAACATACGAGGATTTAGAAGGGTATAACAAAATTAAATCGGCATTAGGGAAATCGAAAAGCGAGTACTACACGTACACCCCTAAATCGGAGAAAACTGTCTCCATGCTCCTCAAAGGAGTTGACCCTTCCTTTACTCCCGAAGAGGTGCTCGAAGAACTAAAAAGCTTCGAAAACGATACCTTGAAATTTACAGGTGTGAAACCATTTTCTACAGCAAATTCTAGAAATCGCAACCGTAAGTTGCCTTTCTTCATTGTGTCGCTATAAGCCCCAATAGTAAAATTGATGGACTTAGATATATTAAATACATTAATCCCCAAACAATAAGTTGGGAGAGAATAAAGAAGTCCGACCGCGTATTGCAGTGTATGCGCTGTCAACGCTTCGGGCATGTGGGAGCGAATTGCAATATGCATTTCAGATGCGTAAAATGCCTAAACAAAGATATCATTGGAGAATGTCCATTGGGCAAAGAACAGCTTCCGGATAGAAGTAAACTATCCTGTATCCTCTGTAACAACTCCTGCTAACTTTAGAAGTTGCCCTAAGTACCAACAACTAAAATCAAAGTTGGAAGCCAAAAAGAAGCAAGTTGAAGAAGATAAAAGGATGAAAACTCGCTCTTACAACAACTTCGTGGCACCAAGTGTGTTATACGCCCAAATGGCAGGTGGAGTAAAAAATGCACCAATCTTAGAACAATCACGTAATATCATTAAAACGCCTGCTCCAGAGGCACAAACTGATATAACAGCAATATTACTGTCCATACAAGGACAGTTTGCTGCGTTTGATAAAAAATTCGAAGAGATCGAAAAAAAAACTGACGGAAGAAGTGGCTCGAACGGACATTATCTATTCGACCCTGTTTCCAGACGAACCCACAATCTAAGCATAACGTTCACTGCGACTGAATTAACCCTAAAAATTACTGCTGTGAATGTTAATGCATGGAAAGAAGGGATAATCTCAGCAATCTGCCTGAAGCTGAACGCCCAGATGTGCTTTTGGTTAGCGAAACTAAGTTAAATCAAAGACACAAATTGGGCTACCCAAATTATAAAGTAATTAGACGAGATCGTCCAAATTCCACTCAGGGGGGCGGGGTCGCGGTCTTAGTGAAAAATGGTCTACAACACAAAGTCGTCTACAGTAGAGATGTATACAAGTTCCACGTACTAGAAGCCTGCGTCATAGATATTCCTTTGAAAAGTCAAAGGCATCTATTTATATGTGATCTCTGCGTATGCTCCCGAATCTCCACAGTATCTACAGTTTATCAATGAACTTTATACCCTTCTTCCAAGTCTCAAGTTAGACTCGGAAAATAATTATTTCTTTATGGCGGGAGATCTCAATTCCAAGCACAGTACTTGGGGTAACCATATCACAAACACAAGAGGCAATGTGTTCGACTGGTGGCAAACAAACGCTATCGAACATAAACTAGAATTGTACGCTACAAGAACGCCGTCATATCCAAAAGGAAATTCCTTCTTGGATTTACTGTTGCTCGACGAGCGAATACAATTATTAGATGCGGATCTAACTACTCGAAATTGTCTTCGTACAATCGAGTACGATAGCGATCATTATGGACTTGGTGCTGTAATACATGTCCCAAACGAACATTCACTACTTGAGCAGTACAAACAGATACATTCTTTTAATTTCGGAAAAGCACACTGGTCGCACTTTGATCGGATAATAAAAAAAGAATTACGCTCCAATGGCATAGATCCACCAACTGACAGAAATCTTCATAATGACGAAATTGATCATTACCTTTCGACGATGAACAACATTGTTACTAATACAATGAATCGTTCTATCCCAAAAGTGTCTCACATGGAGAGCCATACAAACCGGTACAGAAACGCAACGATCGACGAGCTGTATAGGCAAAAGAGTATTCTGCTCTCTAAGTTAAAACTGCTCTACAGACAATTCAGCGATCCAAATAGCCAGGAAATAAAAACAATTAAGTCATTAATTAAAAATCTTCAAAAACAGATCCGTGATAACTATACATCAGTAATTAATGAAGACTGGAACAACAGAATTCAAGCCATTAGAGCTAGTGGACCGAATATGTTCCCTTAAATAAATAAAGTGTTTCGAAGGAAAGATTATAATGACACCCCATGTCTGCGAGTTCCGCGGACTCCCGAGAATTGTCAAACTCTGCTGAACGCAGGACTTACCCCGGAACACATCAACGCTAACGAAGAGTTCATAATAGTCGAGGATCCGCACAAAAAGGCGAACTCAATTGGTGCTTGTTTAGAAGCAGTGTATAGATTTAACGAATCGGCTCATTCTAACCTTGACCCGGAAAATAGGGCTCTCCAAAAACATATTCCGCTACGCAAGGGCCTGTTTGGTTGACTTTGAAAAGGCTTTCGACACCGTATGGCTAGAAGGGATGGTATATAAGTTATTAAATCTAGGTATGCCCGAATATTTATTATACATTATCTACGATATGATAATGGGTAAACAATTTGTAGTGAAATGTGGAGATATAACCTCTAACAAGACTTTCCACATTTTATTTAACATTTACACTAGTGATCTAGTGGGTTCTCTCAAACATGCAATTGCGTATGCCGACGACATTGTGGTGTATAGATCTGGAGAAAAGATTGATGTCATCAACAGACTTCTGGAAGATGATTTCAACAAAATCAAACGTTTTGCGACGACTGAAAATTAAAAATAAATTTCCAAAAAACAGAGACTATCCTTTTCAGAACGCCACTGTCCAGTGCATCAGGGAATACAAAACAGAATTGGAAAACATTTTCCATTGCAGGAAGTAATAATCTTCCTCTACAAGTAAAAACTGTACTCAGAAACCTTGGAATCTGGTTTGATCTTTACTTTGATAAGCATACAGCAGCTGCTCTTACAGCAGCTAAAAACGCATATGCAATAAAACGAAGACTCTTCCGTAGTAATCTGCTGGACCCCAAGGTGAAAATAATTTCATACTCAGCATTCATCCGACCAATATTGGTTGCTGCCCGGTATGGTACAACATATCCCCATTTTACATGGAAAAGTTTCGGGTGTTCGAGAGGCAGTGTTTGCGTTCCTGCCGCGGGATGTATAGAACCTCAGAGTCGCAGTATAAGAAATACTATCCCAATAAAGTCCTGTATGACAAATCAGGACTAAACAGAATAGATAACTTCATTATCAAGATTATTCGTGGTCACACAACAAGGGCAATGTGCAGTGAAAATGATCTCATTTCGGGAGCATTCTATCCCAATGATATGTATATTGAGAGTATTCTCCAGAATGGGTTCATTCCCCCAGAAGCGTTCCCTTTCTTGGATAAAAAAGGACTTATCCAAGACAAACTTGGAGTCCCTATTATTTATCACGATTTCCGTGGTGCCAGGGATAAACGAATTCTCCACGATAACGATATCTCTAATTTTCCAGAGCGCCTGCGTTTTATTGTGGTGATCGGTGAAAGAGATAAATCAATAAAAGATCAGTGATGAAGAAAGGACTACACGTCCCCAAACATAGTATGCCTCTTAGGCGCACCGATTTCCTTCCCCCTATCCCCAATTCCCAATTATTTTTATTTTTTTTTATTTTCGTGTTTAGAGTAACTTCGGGTATTGTGATATGGTTGGGAAATGTGATATACTATCATATTTTCCGAAATAATCAATTCTCGACAAGAATTTTCTTGTCAACATGACGGCAATGGAAAAGAACAGGTGCTACAGTTTTAGGCGCGCTCGCGTTCATTGCGTTGTATGTCAGTGCATTGAAATTGTTTAAGGTGTACAGTCGACAGTTTTTTTGTGTGAGCTTTACGTTATATTTCAGCAAAAATTGGAGCAAAATTAAAAACTGAAGTAATACATTTTGTTTGTGTGTGAATAGAGCTGACAGTATATTGGTTGAGTTTTTAATTCAGTAAAGTGCATTTTTAAAACAATCTCTTGATTGTTTTAAAAGCCATATCACATTATCCGCCAATTTTAATAAGGGGGGTTACAGAGATTTTTTTATTTTGTTGTAAATAGCTGCAGATTGGCTTACGCTGCAGGGTTCTGAAAACGAAATATAATTCGCAATGTATCAAAGAGCTATAATGAATAGTGCGGCAAAAACTATGTAATAAAAATTACGAATAATTGTTAGAAAACAAATACCTATATCACATTACCCGAAGTTACTCTAATTTGATTTTAATTTTTTTTTTTTTTAATATTTATTTGCATTCCTTGTTTATGTTTGTCCGTTTTGTTTCATTATTTTATTTTTTATTTTTTGCGTGTCAGCCCCCTATATATCTAATTATAAAAAAAAAGGAAAATTAGAAATAGTACATGATGTAGAAAAAGAAAAGAATACGTTTAAAAAAGAAAACATATCAATTATTGTGATATGTTATAAAAACAGTTATTGTACGCCGAAAGGCATAAGAAAAATAATAATGTATAATTTAGAGTGCTTGCGAAGAGCCAGTAAGTTAATGTAAGAGTGATATTTGTAAAATAGAAATTAACATTTAGTCTTAAGTAAAATATGTAATTGGTTTGTTAAATAAATGTGGATATAAAACAAAACAAAAACAAACAACATCACTCCCGATTCACTTCAATACAAACTCGGAAACTCTTGATCCAAAGATATGTATCAAACCTTGACTAATAAACCTCGACAGCGACTTTGATGCTTTGCTGGTGAGATTTCCTCCTGTGTCCTTACCCCTAATAATTTTAGTTCCACACCTAGCTTTGTTCGAGCAGAAAACCGCAAAACAAACGTTTTGCCGCCGGCTGTACGCCAATATTGTTCCCGGCTTCGGTTAATGAAACTATTCCAAACTTCCCGGTACACCCCACTGCACGAGAAGCAATTCCTTCCGAAAAATCATACCCACCCAAGGCACTATTGTAATAGTAGATGTTACTATTGGCGTCGCTCCCAGGTAGCGTGACTTCTTGTCCTGAAAAGGATGGGGGATCTCTTTAAGACCGCTCCTGAGGGGACCCGTTGCGATCCCACCACAGACGCCTTATTATCTATCCTTCGATTGTGCAGACCGCTGGATGCATCCATTGCTTACACGCGCAATAGATATTTTTCCCACACAACAGATGTATGCTTCGCAGTACATTTTTAGTTTATCTAACATCGAAAATGTTTACAATCTGCGAGACCTGATTGTGTTAATGCGTCTGATACTCGTACAATTCTTAGAACCTTGTATTTACACAAGTGTTCTTTTATGGTCAACGATGGCAAAGATATTTTGTATACCTTATTGCTTCGCTACCATGGAATTGTTCTCTGTTTTGAGTAGCACATTATTTTCTTTGTGCCGCCATCGATTTTTCCCAGATGTGGTATCTGGATTCGATGATTCGCCCGTGTATGTATTTTGTATTTAATGCACTTTTACAGTTACTCATTGTATATAAGTTGTTGATCTCACAACAAATGTGAAAGATAAAATGACGTTGGCAGCTTGCTGCAGCTGTGGTAAGAAAGGACATACGCCCTGTTACAGAAACTGCCCTAAATATAAAGAGATAGTCTAGAGATCCAAGGACACTCGAGCTAAACAAATAGCCAAGTCAAACTTCTGTAATCAGGTAACACAAAACTTCATCCAAAATAGATTTACATTCGCTGATAAAGTTAAAGCGACCCAAGCAAAGAGTATGAAAATTCTCCCAACACCTCTTTCCCAAAAACATATTCAAATCCCTAAGCGACCCGCGGTAAAGGCCAACACGACGCCACAAATTACAGCGGCAGTACAAAATCCTTCGAGGGGGCAATCCTCAATGCTTGAGAAACTACGTAGTCTCTCTCGCTTGATTGAAGATATTCGACCTCGATATAAAAAACAAACAACCAAGGCTGAGACTATGCACTCCTTTTCACGCATATGTAACACATACGCTTCAAAATGGATTCTAAAATTAAAGTTATTCTTAGAAGTGTCAACTTCCTTGTTGCGCTATCAAAGCTTATGATTACATAAAGGATAACCGGGCGGACGTGGTTCTTGTAACCGAAACTAGGTTGCACCCATGTCACCGTCCGTATTCCCCAACTTTTCCATGATTCGAAGAGATCGAACCTTCACTACCGATCCCACCATCAACGGAGGCGGGACCTGTATACTGGTTAATAGCCGACTTTGCCATGAAGCTATTGACCTCCCACATTTTGAGTCCATAGAGGTCTCCGGGCTTGACCTGCATCTGGTTAATAATGGTAGACTGAATATATACTCCCTATGCCACCCGCATAAAACTAATAATGGCCCACATAACCCTGATGATATCGCGAAATTAATAAGGTCTTCGGGGCATACACCCTTCATCATTGACGGCGATTTTGACTCCAGACATCCCCACTGGAACAACTCTGTCTCTTGCCCAAATGGCACAAAATTGTACCAATGGTACACGGAAAACTCTCATGGCCTCAACTTCGAAATAGACGCACCTACGGTTGGTACGCGAAGCATCTCAATTCTGGACATCTGGTTTGTGTCCAAAGATTTACTTCCCTAAATCACTCCTCCCGAAGTATCGGCGGGTGTATCTGACCACAGCGCTGTGACAACGTTCATTCGTAGCTATCGAGCAACCTGGAGTCATATCAGGTACATAGCCGATTATGGGCGCACAAATTAGGACAACTTCAATGTCACATTAAACAAAAATCTCCACCAACTCTCTCTTCCCACTGACAGGAACCTAAGTTGAGATAAGTGACGCTGCAGTTCTGTGGCGTTTCTAACAAATACACACACAATACACAAGCAAATAGTGAAGAACACCAAAAGGAAATTTGAATGAGGAAAGCATCAGTGCCGTATACCATAGCAATAACATAACAATTCCCCATCAGTTAAATGCACTTAAGTTTAGAAATTGAATTCGTACACGCGGCAGCGGCCTGGTGCGTTGAGCGTTGGTTCTATCGTTTAGTGATTCTAACCGTGATAGCGTCGGTTCGAATCATACGCTCCTCACTATCGTCGCAAACGCTATAACTGGTGATCCCGACGTGATCTGTATATACAACACACAATCTCCCATATGTAAACAGAACTTTACTACTACAATCACCACTTCCGCATAGAGCACCGGCACACTCGCCTGCTCCGACGTTCTCTCACTCGCCTGCTCTGACATTCTCTCGATCGCTCTCTCGCCCGCTCCTCGCTCAGTGGTTCACATTTCAAAGTTGATCGTAACGAAAGTTACTGGGAAGGGAGCGATGTGATGTTTCTAGCCGATACATACGACCAATAGTGAAGAACAACACCACCAAAAGCACATCAATTAAAGCCGTATACCATAGCAATAATATAGCATTTTCCACATCAGTCGAATGTATTTGAGTTTAGAAATCGAATTCGTACACGTGGCGGTGGCCTGACGCGTTGAGCGTTGGTTCTATCTTTTAGTGATTCTAACAGTGATAGCGTCGGTTCGAATCACACGCTCTTCACTATCGTCGCAAACGCTATAGTTCGACTTTACGAGATTCTAGTTGAAACTTCGGAGACTCATGACCCGACGTTCAAATTTGAAAATACTTATCAGATTCCCGTTGACGACTTCATTCCTCGTCTCATCCGGGAGCGTAAAAGGTTTTCCGGAGAATGAGATTCCGTCACCGCTTTACGCAAAGGGAACCCTTATTCCGATCCATCATTCGCAATATTGGCACGCCCATAAAACAGGGCATTCAAAACAATCGTACCCGACAATTGGAAGACAAACTGACGGTGATTCAGATAGACCAGAACGTTTATAAAAATGTTACAAAGATATGTGGCACTTCTCGTATCACTGGACCAATCATACACAATGGTGTTGTTGTCAATAATGACGCCAATAAAGCAAACTTCATCAGAGAGACCTTCGAAAATAGTCACAAGCTCACTCTCGAGGATGGCAACCCGGATACTAATACAATCATTAGTTCAGAGGTTCACAATAAAGTAAACAAGTTTAACGTGCCAATTGTTGTCTTCAATCCAGCCAGTCGTCCATACTTCGACTACACACGTAATAATGGTCACGGCTTCGTCACGCCAATTACCCAACAGAACCTAGTTAAATGTTATGAGTAGTCATCTCACTTGGGGAGGATAGCATCGAAGCAGTAGATAACGTTGTCAAATTGTAATTTATACGGAATTTATTATTTATTTTGTGGTTGCGATGGGATGATACTAAGCTCGTGTCCCAGCGGAATGATTTCTAAGAAAGGTCGATGAAGACGACGGAGACTGAGGGGCAGACACGTGAACACGTCTGCTTGTGATGTTGTTTCAGTCTGTGTCGGAGTATTTGTGGCTACCAGTGTTGTAGCCTGTTTTGTTATTGTCCCGCCCGACGCAATTTTTGCGTACGACGCCTGTGGTGTTACGGCCTCTGTTTTTTTTTCGAGTTCTCTTTGTTTCTTTTTGCCGATCCATACTTCTCGACATAAATTTTCGGAATTTAAGACATCTTCGATAGTTAGCGGTATGTTCCTCATCCCGACAGACTGCGGATTTTAAAAGGATTTTGCCTTCCATCCCTTCTTTCCCCAGAGCGCATTCTTCTGCCTTATGGCCTTCTTTGAATTTTACGCAACGATGCTATATTTCACAGTTTACCCTATGTGACCAAACCGTTGGCAACGGACCCATTGCAGAATACCTCTGTAGCGTTTGTAACAGATACGCACACAATCCACAAGCAAATAGTGAAGAACACCGAACGAAAATCGAATAAGAAAATGCATCAGAGCCGTATACCATAGCGATAACATAACAAATCCACATCAGTCGAATGTACTTGAGTTTAGAAATCGAATTCGTACACACGGCGGTGGCCTGATGGGTTGCGCTTTGGTTCAATTTTTTGGTGATTCTAACTGTCATAGCGTCAGTTCGAACCACACGTTCTTCACTATCATCCCAAACGCTATACCTCCGCCTTATTTAATTGTTCCCATGTGGCAATTTGATGATCCAGGACCAATTCTGCTGCTCGGTGTTAACTGGACCTAAAAGAAGGATAGATTTCGGAATTGCCTTTTTGACTTGGATATGGTGAACGGTTTTACCGCGATAAAATCGAGATCTTCAGGCTTCATCTTTTGAAGCATTTTTAGCAGAACCTCCGTTTCGGTATCGACGCCCTTTAATAGAACTGTTATGTTCTTTGTTTGTTTCGGGGTGAAGGGATAAAATTCCGCTTTGGCTCTTTTCAAAACCTATTTTAGTTTATTGTGGTCTGTGACCGTATAGGTTTGAATGGTAAAGCGTTTCCTCGTCATCCCAATTTTATGCATGTAAAATCAATTTACATAGACACTTTCTTTTCCTATCCTCTCTGTATTTCTGTCCTCACTGTATTTTATCTTTTAAATCGTAGCGATCCGAATAAAGACACACGAACATGCAACCATGGTGAAGAACACATCAAAAAAGAGAATCGAAAAAAATCATCAGCACCACATACGAGTCCATTAAACGTAGCAATGCATAGCTTAACTAGCGAGTTGAAATACCCTGGTATACATACAGCTCTAGTGTGCTGAGTTGATAGTTTGATTCTAAACTCCAATTATTTTCGTCACTCTATCGCAAAACGTTATAGATCCCACAAAATCTCGTTTTATTAAATCCAGCACAGATTCAAGAAAAATGTTGCAAACTTGAATAGCAGCTCGCACGTGTCGAATAGTATTAGCATAATTTGTGACTAGCCCAGATATTACTACTCTGCTTTACGTTGGCACTATAGCTTTTGCGACGATAATGAAGAGGAAGCGATTCGACCCAACGCCATCATGATGATGTGAATTATTATAGTATACGGCTTTGATGCTTTGATTATTCGATTTTATTTCGGTGTTATTCTTCACTATTTGCTTGTGTATTAATTGTATATTTGTTAGAAATGCGACAAAACAGTATAATTGTTATTTGGTGGCATCTCGGGGCGCCCACTCAGCGCTATGGGTTCGCCTCTCCCGAGAGAAGAAAAAAAAAATATATATATATATATCCACAATGAGTTAGAACAAACACATATATTCTGCCTCAACACAACATCTGTGTTAGATCATTCATAAGTTCTCGAAAACAATCTAAGGCGTTTCCAACAGATACACACGAAGATTCAAATCATAGTGAAGAACACGGCATAAAAGAGAATCGAAAAACAATTCATCAGACCCGTATACAAGACCAAGTAACAGAAATCGACACCGTATACAAACGGGCGGGGTCTGATGCCTTAGTTCTTGGATTCTAAACTTTTCTTGTATTCATTTTCGAAGTACCTTCATCGCTATCATTTTAAACCTAATACATCTTTAACAGTCTGTCAAATTTAAATTAAATTGTTTAATTATCTCTCATTTACTCTATCTGTCATACCTACAGGAATTATGCTCCCACCGAGTACAACTATAAACAATTATGAAGCCACAAAATGGTGTTAAAGGTGTTCTCAAAACCAATACGGTCATTTGGAAGCTATTTGCCGCACTTTTGTGTACACATTTTCAGGGAGTGTTTTCTGAGACATGCCCAGCTCCAGATGAAATCCTGCCATGTCGATGTTCCATTCAAGATAAAGAAATTCACATATGGTAAGTTAATCTTTATCACTACAAACCTCGTCTTCAAAGCATGCATCTTCCAGGTGTTCCCACAGCAGCCTGCCGCAAATTTTAAACAGCATCAAACAGCTAGAGACTTCTATAAAAAGTCCTATTGACGAATTAGTTCTAGAAAATAACCAACTGCCAGCTCTGCCTGGACGTTTCTTTGGATCGCTGCAAATCGTTCGTTTAATGTTGCGTCACAACAACTTGGAGCGTGTATCTAACGGCTGGTTGAACGAACTCGAGAATAGTTTAGTTGAAATCTTCATTGTGGAGCCTCGATTGCGAAGCATACCTGTTGAAAGTCTTAATAATTTTATCAACCTCATAGCAATCACCATTCAGAGTGATGATTTAAAATACTTACCGAACTTTTCTGGATTAATGAGTCTATCGTATCTTAACGTCCAAAGCCGGCAACTGATAGAGATGGCGCCGCAAGCCTTTCGTCAGTTGCCACAATTGCAGGAGATTCACATAAATGGTGGACCTAACATCAACAAGTTGCCTCTTGGCACGTTCAAGGAGTTGATTTCACTGGAAAACCTCGACCTAGCAAAGAACGGAATAAATTGGATACACCTTCGAGGACTTTATCGTTTACCCAACTTGAAAAATTTCAAACTATCATACAATGACATAAGTGACGTTGCTATGATTGGGCGCGTTATTAAAGGTCTTGAAGGTTTAAAGGTGTTACGTTTGGACCACAACATTGTTAGCTTACTCGCTGAGAGTTCGTTTGTTGATCTTCCTAATTTAACCGAGTTGTACTTAAACGACAACCGGATCACGGACATCAAATATGGAGCTTTCTATCGAACTCCCACCTTAAAAAAAGTTTATCTACACAATAATCATATCAAACGGATTCATCCTGAGTCCTTTCTGCAAATGTCTGGTACCGGTGTTGAGAGCCTTTACATTTATCATAATGAAATCGAAAGAGTGGATGAGCTTAAGTCTCTACTGGATTCATTGCCCACACTAAGATTTTTAGATATCAGCAACAATTTTCTGGAGGTTATTCCTTTCGGGGCTTTGAGAGGCCATGGCACCCTTGAACAACTCTATCTAAATAACAACAACATACGAAACATCGGCCGAGACGCGTTTATGGCAATGCCTGCCTTAAGAGAGCTAAGGCTACGAAACAACAGCTTAACAGACAAACTGCCGAGGCCTTTTTGGAACTTGCCTGGCTTAATGGGTCTGGATCTCTCCTTTAATCGATTGACATTCATTGATGCCGGACTTCTTATAGGACTGCCCTCTTTGAGGAGGATGGACTTGAGTGAAAACCTCTTAAACAAAATTCATCCAGAGGCGTTCCAAAGTAATCCCGTGTTGGAAACCCTAAATATATCATCCAACAGCCTGACATGGTTGCATTCCGACACATTTCATAATTTGAATCGGCTCTTTGAAATCGACGCGAGTGTAAATCGAATGACCGAGTTCATTCCCGGCCTGCCAAATATCGTCGAGCGGGTGTCAATCAGAAACAACCTGATATCAAGTCTTCATCCATCCTTAGGAAAACTACCGAATTTAAGAATGTTGGATCTAAGTGCGAATAAGATTGAGCACATTCCCAAGAGAACCTTCCAAATGATTAATGAGCTGCGGGTTCTTAGCTTAGCTGACAACAAACTACGAACTCTAGAAAGGAACACGTTCACCGGAATCGAACGCATAGAACTGCTGAATCTACAGAACAACGATATTGGAGAGATAGAAGAGCAAACTTTCTCGGGAATGAATAACTTACGGACCCTTAACCTAAATGGCAACAAGCTTGAGTATATTCCGGATAACATCTTCGCTAACAACTCTAAACTGGAGCAGCTGAACTTAGCTTTGAATACCATCCGCGAAATAGCTAATCGATCATTTGAGCAACAAACTGGTCTGCAATTTTTGGACATTTCAGGGAATCACCTCAGTGATCTTTCAACCACAATGGCCAACATGGAAAACCTTCGTGAAATAGATTTAAGCTATAACAACATCATTCAATTGAAACCGGAGCTTATAGCATCATGGAAATCTGTAGAAGAGATCCGGCTGTCAAATAACTTAATTTCGGAAATTCGGTCTGGAACATTTCAGAACCTTCCCAAACTGCAGTACCTGGACCTGTCAAGCAATGAAATAGGGGTCGTCGAACAAGGTGCTATTAAAAATTTGCCAGATCTTCAGGAGCTAGTTCTGGCGGATAATAAGATTGTCGAACTCAAGCATCAGGTGGTACAGAACCTGCCAAATCTTCTGGCCTTACATCTGCAACATAATCTTCTCAGATTTATAGCACCGGACAGCTTTTTTGATTCTCCCTCAATTGTGTTCATCAACTTGTCTAGTAATAACTTCTATTCCATGGACAATATAGGCTTACAGAATCTGAAAAACCTCGAAGTATTGGATTTGTCGCACAACACAATCCGAGCAATTTCGACTTTGCCGTTGAGGTCACTCAATTGGTTGGTCGAACTTAAAATGGACAGCAATCAGATATGTAAAATACAGGTAAGTAAGAATACGTTTTGTGTTTGAGACGCATAGGCTATAAATTCCGAAATTGCCGAAATGTTTGGTCATATTCTGACATTACTATCCTTTTTATCTATGTGACAGTAAATTCCCAACTCAACCAGTTCTACCGATAAGTTCGGTTGTCATTGATTCTGGTCACTGTCTTATTTGTATTCATCTATCATGAACCCATCACTACACTCAGTAGAAACAATTTTGACGAAAGTGGTGTGGGAACTTGTGTAATAAAACATATTAGGAATGCGGCATCGAAAAAGTTTAACGAAAATAAATTATCGACCTAAACTTAAGATATCCGGTGGGTGGTAGACTGCGTCTTACTTGGATAGGTCACAGCAGTCGAGCCTCTAGTTCCGTCAACAAACATTTGCGAAACTTCATATTTTATTGCGATGGGTGTTTAGGGTTTTTCAGGGCCCGAAGAACCAAGCATCGCTTTAACCCCATAGAATCTATAAACACCACACCTACCCGTTAGTCGAATCCCAGGCAAGATTACACAACCTTGCCATAGCATTAATTTCGGACCTAAATAAAGCTGAAAACAATTCGGTTGTCCCCTTGGGTAACCGTCATAAATATCCCAACATAGCCGAGGAGCTTTTCCTCTACACGCGGCAATGACATACTTACCTTTTATCTGCAGACCCATCGACCAGATGGGATGTTACAGTCTGAGCTGAGCAAAGGGTATACAAACACCGTCTTCATGCCCATTAGCGTCCAAAAATACATGCCGGGCTATTTGCTGGCTTGCACATCTGCAAGCCAGATTTCTAATAGCCCTGCAATAGGAAATGAAGTGCGGGATAAACCAGACCAATAAACCTTTTCCCTAGTATTGACGGCGAGCGATCTTCTGTTGATTTAACATCACAGAAGAATCCACCGCCGCCGCCTGTAATATCCCTTACATACCGTCCATAAAATGCTTCTGTCCATTCAATCTAAACAGAAGAAAATATTTTTGCCTAGACAGCAATGTCTTACACAAATAATGTAGCCTAAAAGAAACGTGCATTCAGGCAGCATCGAGGTTCTGTGATATCATATCAACAAAACAGGAAACTATTCCTATGATTTACGACCGCATTGTCTGCCAGCTTCAATACCCGCCACTTCATTTTGGCAGATGTGTATTGGAATTTCCCTGGTACACCACCAGGTATCCGATAGTCATTTCTTCCAGCGAGTGGGCGTGCCTTCTTGGCCTGTACGGCTGCCGAAGTTATTCTATTGTTGGAGTTTTCAGTTCGGCGGCCATTGGTTACAGCCAATGAAGCGTTCGGAATGGTTTCCGGACTGGACAGCATTTCGTCCTCTACACTACAAGGAATGTTGAGGACAAATTCTAGAGGAGTCTCATAATAACCTTTACGGCGTACACACGTTTTTCTTCAAGGGGTGAGATTTGGGCTGCTGAGCTGGAAACACGTATCGTGGGCGTAGTGTAAAAGTTCGCGTTTTTCACCTAGTCAATGGCAAGAGTCGGGATACACAGTCGAGGAGGTATTGAAATAGATAAATATGGAATCGTGGAAAGTTAGTCCGTTGACTGTTTTAAATTACTCTAAGTTTGCCTACAGTGCCTATCCAAAATTAAATTCGTGTGAACAGAGTAGAAAAACAAAGGACCAGTGTATAATTAATAATGTAAAGACCACATCCGAATCACTGAATCGTAGTGTATCGAACTTAATGTAGAATTACGTGCTAGTGTTCTTGCCACCAATTGGAGTAGTCACATAAGTTTGCAATAAAAATCAACATCAAGCAACTAATAACAACGTGTTTTGTTGTACCTCTTAATCTCGTGTGAACAATTTCTTTCGGATTTATTGGAACAATTACGTTGGATGTAAGTGAAACAGTGTCCGTGTCGACATGCTATATACATTTACCACAGGTGTAAGTAGATATCTTTATCGCACGTATTGCTCGCGCTGAAATGCATCAATGAGACTATAAACCACAATCTCCTGATATAACGTTACATTGTGGCCGTGCCGCCAAACCCCACGGTACACTTACCTAAAAATCCCCATTACCTCATCCCAAGACGCATAAGTTTTCGCCACGGCAATCGCATTAGGCACCTGAAAATGTTTCACGCATTAAAGAGATCAAATCTATGATCTTTAAGTCCCTGTAAAGAAAACTTACCTTTCATGCATTCTCTTGGCATACCAATCCTCTGTAAGATTTCTTTATTGGCTTATCAGGTATTCCAAACCGATTTCGGCATCTACGTTGCCAGACAATCCCCTAGAGGAATTCCTGAAAACAAAAGGATTTGAATACATACTTTGTAACATTCACCAGGGATGATAAATATTGCGCCGTCTATTGTCCAACTTCGTCATGTGCACGAAAAATTACTTTACGTACACATTGGCCGGCGACCTTTTTCTCCCAACAATAAAATTCTCTGACTCGCACAATGTGCAAACCAAAGCAAATACGCATTCCGCGTCTCTTGACATTAATTGAATTCAAAGCATAAACAATGCAAATATAGAATCCGTTTCCACAAACGGATTTCCCTGCATGTACAAATGCAAGCAAGGGATTTGTTTCGTCCACCAACCAATTAGCACATTTCCACATCGCATCCTCGTCTCTTGGTTTAGCCCCACATGTTCCAACAAAGATCCGATTAGCATCCGACGATTTCGGTTTTATTTGCTTTACCGAAATCGTATCCTAGGAATGCACTTTATGCCTTTCTTTGTACTAGGCACACACACCAATGCACTGAAAGAGTACATTTTTGTGGCGCCCACACCCTTAAGAGACAAGTTTTTCTCTCTCTTCCCTTTCCTTAACCCTAACCTAGGATGGAATTGATGTCAGAGTTCTATCCTCGGGGAGTCGAATTTCATCTGCTGAGCACGCTTGTGTTGCGCACGAGCTCCCGCCCCCCGTACCGCGGCGGAGGAGCGTAGATATTTATGGTGGAGTCGCAGGAGTTGTGTCGAACTTGTCAGTTTCAAATTTTTTTGTCGAGTTTGTGCCACAGTTAATTCTAGTTTGTGAAAAAGAATTTATAAGTGAGTAAAGTAATGTTATTTTAAAACAACAAAATCTTTAAATCGCGTTGTCGCTCGAAAACATCATCATCATCATCATCATCATCGGCACTACAACCGGGAACCGGTCTTGGCCTTATTTAGTAAGTCCTGAGGCTTGTTAAATTTTCCATAATGATTTATTTTTTCTGGGCAAGGTCATTAGTCCTGCGCCAGAGGCTCCCCGACGGGGAATCGAACCCCGGTCTCCCGGGTGACAGGCGGGTATACTAACCACTATACTATCGAGGAGCCCGTCGCTCGAAAACAGTGTAACTAAATTCAACAAAATAAAATTAAAACAAAAAAAAAACAGTTTTACTAAACTTTATCCGGAGTGTTTCATTTTCATTGCCGCATCTTCCGTGTGTTTTATCTCCTTTTCCCTGGTGATCGTACTTTTCATCCTTCCTGGTTGTGGACGAACGTCGCGGCGTTTTTTCATTTATTTGTGATTGACTTTTGTATTCCGTGGAACATATATATGATGATGGAGGAAGTGAACCAAGTACCCATGCTGGTACATACTTCCTCCCCATAACATCATAGAACGGTATTGCCCGATCTCGCTACGCTCAACGATCTGATAAAATCTACGCAAAAAGTATACACGACCACTGAACTCTGCGCCAACTCGAATAAAACTAAGGGTTGAAAGCCAAGCCGCTTCAAACTGCGAATTATTAAAAACTTTCGTAGAAGATGTCATTAATACGGACTTCAAAGCAGACTATAGGACACAGCTCTAGGCTATCAAATGCTCAAAGCAGGTGATAAAGAATATTAACTCCCATCAGGTCAATAAGTCGTTAGAAAACGAGGAAGATTTTCTTTTATTCTCTCATTTAGCTAACCTAATTATCACGCATAATACTGTCCAGCTATCGTCTGTCCCTTTTCCAAATAGTCAATGAAGATAATACCACCTGCATCCCAAAACACAGTAGCCATAACCTTTCCAGCCGATTTCACCGTCTTTGCCTTTTCTGGAGCCCGTTCGCCTTTAGCAATCCACTGTTTTGACTGTTCTATCGTCTCGGGAGTGTAGTGGTGTATCCATGTTTCATCTACAATAAGTAATCTGCACAGAAACTTATCTGGGTTGCGACGCATGCGCTCTAAAAGTTCTCAGCTGAGAGCAAATGCGGCACCCATCTTGCAGATATTTTTTTCATGCCCAATTTTTCATGCAAATTGAAACATTAAACAAATTGAAAATTGACAGATACCTAGTCAACAAGGCTCCCGGAGTCGATTGCATACCGGCAGAGCTTGTGAAGCATGGAAGAGAGGCAACCCCTCGAAAGATCCACCAACTGGTCAAAACAATATCGGACAAGGAAGTCATTCCGGAAGAATGGAAAACCTCAATAGTCATCCCCATTTTCAAAAAAGGCGACAGATCTGACTGCGAACATTACAGAGGAATATCATTGCTCCCAACCACATACAATATATTAACAAATGTCATACTGGCAAGAATCACACCGTACGCAGAAGAAATATTGGGAGACTACCAATGCGGATTCCGTAGGAACCGGTCAACAAGCGACCAGGTGTTCACAATAAGGCAACTGCTGGAAAAGAAGTGGGAATACGGAGAGACGGTTCACAAACTGTGCGTTGACTTCAAAAAAGCCTATGACTCAGTCGCAAGACAAAAACTCTACCATATTGTAGTTGAGCTGGGAATCCCAAAAAAATGTGTCGCCCTCATTCAAATTTGCATGAACTAAAACAATGGGCGAATTAGAATAGAAAACCACCTCTCAGAACCATTTGAAATCCGGGGCGGACTAAAACAGGGGGATGGCCTCTCACCATGTCTTTTTAACCTTGTCCTCGAGTATGTTATCAGGAAGGGATAAGACGACAACATGGCCGCATCATCCCTGAACGGGGTCACACAAGTGCTCGCATATGCAGATGACATCGCCGTTCTGGGCGATAATCTCGAAACTGTAAGTAAAAACAGTGAAATCATCATGCAAGCGGCAGAAGAGGTGGGCCTAGAAATAAATGAAGACAAAACAAAATACATGATTACGGCGAGAGCAGGTGGACCTCAGAGAACACATATAAATGTCAAAGAATTTAAATATCTGGGAACGATACTGACGATCAGAAACGAAACGTCGAAGGAAATTAATAAAAGACTACACTCCGGCAACGCTAGTTGACATGCAGCCAGTAAACTGTTGAAATCCAAACTGCTATCACGTAATATAAAGCTCAGTGTCTATAGAACCATAATCATGCCGATTGCTCTATGCCGATGTGAAACATGGGCCCTCACAAAACGGGAAGAGAACAAATTCCGCGTATTCGAGAATAAAGTTTTAAGGGGTATATTTGGCGGTAAATATGACGAGGAGTCAGGACAATGGAGGAAACTCCACAACCACGAACTGGAAGAGCTATACCGCAAACCTACAAGAGTGAGAGTGGTTAAGTCGCGAAGATTAAGATGGGCCGGATACTTAGCGTGAATGGGCGATGATAGGACCGTGCATAGAATTCTTGACGGTAAACTAACGGGAAAGAGACCGACAGGACGGCCGCGACGGAGATGGGAGGACAATGTTAGATTGGACCTCGAGGAGATCAGACCGAATGGTCGAACGTGGAAGGAGAGCGCACATGACAGGGAACAATGGCGGAGCCGAGTCGGTGAGGTCATGAACTTCCGGGTTCCTACAGGCCAATAAATAATAATAATAATAATTGTTGTCTCGGATCCTGGACGGCAATGGTTTAAATGTTGTTTTATATTAAGGACCCGGCCTTATCAGCCGAAGAAAGAAAATTTGTGTAGTGTTCTTGTTGTGATTAATTATTTTCTATTAACCTAAAATTTTAGAACTGTCAAAACTCTGTTATAAGTGTAAGTGTACGCCTTTTGACGTACACGAAATGACAAAAATTAAATCATTGTAAGACTGTGATTACTGAAGGGAGAAGTACTTTTGTAAAATTGTAAATAAAAGAACTGCCCTGTGAGTAGGGCGTTAGAATATACTCACAGCTAGGCCAGCTTGTCGTAAGAGGCGACTAAAGGCCGAGTGGTAGCCGGGATCCCAACGCCCTGTGCGCCCGGTGAAATATGTTAAAGATTTTTTTAACAATTAATTATTCATTTATTGTACACCAAACTTACCCCGTAGTCGGCAGCTTCAATTTCCTGCTGCGATGATATTGAGGACGATGTAAATGTTATTTGCACTAATTAGCGAATATTAGCACAAAACGATATTTATGTCCTTTGCACACAAGAGCGAATATTTGCACAAAACAAGCGAATATAAGGAATATAAGTTCAAAACGATTTTATTTAAATTTGATCGATTTTATTTTCACATTTCAATTGCACATGCACATTTCGTACTTTATTTTAATCTTAATAGAGAATAGCAAACAGGCCAAGACCGGTTCCCGGTTGTAGTGCCGATGATGATGATGAGAATAGCAAACACACCCGTACGCAGCGACTGCTTAACCAACAAGAAGGAATATCTCGTGTCTTTTCGGCACATATACTTTTCGTTCCGCTTTCACGAGTTATTTCTAGGAAGTGGCGGAATTGGCAATTGGCTAATAGGGGGCGACTATGTCTAATACAAAGAAGATGACTATTGCAATGTGAATGGGGTTAAATGGGGTTTTACTTTTATTTAAATTAGATTCTATTGTAAAGGGAATAGGAAAATAGTAATTTGGAGGGAGGGGAAGGATACGGGAAGGATATGTGCATGAAGGCACGAGACGTTAATGACGAGAAGTTAATGATTCAAAGGGGGAAGGATAATTAATTGAAGTATAATTATATAACAAATACCACCCCATCAAGGTTAAGGCTCCGTGAAATGGTCGGGAGAAATTCCTGGCCATCTTTCGGAGCTTGGCTGATGGACCGGTTCGAGAAAAGTTTGGCTAGGTGGTAGTCGGTCCCAAGGTGAGATACCACCCCGTCACGCTGCGCATTCCGCGGTATCGCCGAGAGAAATCTTCGACGGTGTTTCGGATGTGTGGCTGATGGCCCGGACTGACACGGGGATAAGTCATGATGGTGCCTTCTGATATAAAGAATTCCGGAGGTAAACTAGTCTCCCATTCGGATCTCGGGGGGACTATGTCGGGGGGAACATCATGCGGATATCATGATAAATAATGGAACTTTGAGAGGTTCGTCATCACATAACCGGGCTCGCTCTCGAGGCTCGGCCTACGCTCGACTGGTGACATTTTGTAACATTAGGGGCATCGGTTTCACCAATACGAATGTAAACGCCGTCCACCAATATTTGCAAACAACGAAACCTGATACCCCTGCCCTAACTGACACCCAGGTCGATTCATCAACTGATTCGACATATCTTCGTTGCTCAGGATACGACTTGCATTCGAGATTCCGTTTTAAGGGCGGAGTCTGCGTTTTCGCGCGGTCCAATCTGGGGGCGTTGGAACCCAGTAATATGGACATCATACAGTTGAGGGTCGTGCTGAGGAATTCCGTTAAATTCCTTTGTTGTCTTTACCGCTCCCCGAATGACGATCGACCGGCGACATTTTTCGAACATCTTTCATATACCGTCGACTGGATACAAATCAACCACCCAGCTTCTGAAATTGTTGTCCTTGGTGATTTTAATGTGCACAATTCCGGCTGGTTGATACATTCTAACCGACGAGGCTGGGAGGCTGGCGGAGATGTTTGCTGTAAGCCACAACTTGACTCAACTCGTGGGGGAGCCAACGCGAGTGCCGGATGCCCGAGGCAATTATGCGAACACCCTGGATTTGTTTTTGACATCCGAACCGAGTATTTATACCGTAGAGGTTTCTGCGCCACTGGGAAACTCAGTTCACTGCTTGGTATCTGTCGCGCAGCTTCGCCATGTATGGAAGTATGGGGCTGCTAACTGGGACGATATGCGAGATTTCTTCGCACCCTTTCCATGGTCGGGGGTGTGCTTCGGAAACTCCGATGTTAACGCATGCGCGGAGTCGGTATCAGAGATTATTCTTCTGGGGATGGAGATGTATATTCCACGTTCCATAAAACGAAGTTCGTCTGATAAACCTTAGTTTGATAAAAAATGCGAGCAAATTACAGCGGCAAAAAATAGAGCTTTTAGGCAATCGCGCTCCAATTCCACCGATGTTAACAGAACAAATTTTGTTAGAATCAGAAACGCGTGCAATCAGACGATTGATACCTCGAAGAAGGCTCACAACGACAGGGTGACCAATAAGCTCCTTCGGTGCCCAACTGGTTCGCGCTCTTTCTGCTCAATGGCAAGGGCTGTCAGCGGTAACTTCGCATCCTCCTCTTTCCCTCCGTTGGTGACAGACAGCGGGACATTAGTAACGAATCCAAAGGATAAAGCTAATGTGTTCGCGAATTTATTTTCGGCGAATTCAAACCTCGATCCCGGACTTTTGGGCCCACCTGTGATCTCGCCGGTACAGTCTTCCATGCGGGATGTGAGATTTCATCCGCGCACTATTCAACGCATTCTACGTGAACTGGATTGTAGGAAGGCAACCGGCCCGGACGGAATACCAGCAATAGTCCTTAAGAACTGTGCTCCGGAACTATCGCCGATTCTTGGCAGACTCTTCTGCTTATCTTATGCACGGAGGACCTTTCCTGTCTGCTGGAAAATCGCTCGAGTTCAGCCAATCCCAAAGACGGGAAAAAAGTGTCTCCCACAAAATTACCGTCCGATAGCATTACTGTCTATTTTATATAAGGTAATGGAAAAAGTCATCAATACAGAGTTGGTTAAGTATTTGGAGTGCAACGGACTTCTAAATGATCGTCAATACGGATTCCGTGGCAGGCGGTCCACAGGAGACCTTTTGACACTTATAACCGATATATAGACATCTGCGATTGAACGGCATGGTGAGTCAAGGGCGGTCGCATTGGATATCTCCAAGGCTTTTGACCGCGTCTGGCACGGGGCATTGCTGAGCAAACTTCGTTCATATGGACTTTCCCAAAAGCTTTGCGACTGGACGAGGAGTTTCCTTGAAAATCGATCGATCCGGTTTGTTGTGGGCGGCGAGTGTTCGGATCTGTATCCTGTTAATTCGGGGATGCCCCAAGGTTCTATTTTGGCTCCAACCTTGTTCTTGCTTCACATAAATGATTTGTTGGAGACAACAGATAACAAAGTGTTCAGTTTTGCATCAACGTCGCACCAGCTGAGATGTAGACAGATTGACTCTCTGAATCAGGATCTGGATAAAGTCCTGCAGTGGGGAAAGGCCAATCTTGTCGACTTCAACGCAACGAAGACCCAGTATACTTCATTCACAAAGAAAACTGGATCATCGGTTCCACAGCTGATGATGAATGGCCGGGCCCTCGAGGCTGGGGAAAGTTTGAGATTGCTCGGCGTCACGGTCTGTGGGAATGTATCATGGCATAAACACGTATCGGGTATCGCCAGGTCAGCCTCAGGAAAACTGAGTTCTCTTTTTAGAGCCAAGAAATATTTTACTCCGGCCCAACTTCTTCTCCTATATAAATCCCAAATTAGACCCGCGCTCGAATATTGCTCTCATGTTTGGAGCTCGGCTCCTAAACCTACCCTCGACCTACTTGAGAGCGTACAGAGACGAGCGATCCGCCTGATCGGGGACTCGGCGCTGACGTCGGGACTACAGTCGCTATCACATCGAAGGCGCATAGCCGACCTCTGTCTGTTTTACAGATATTATCACGGGTACTGTTCTTCGGAGATTCTTGGCATTGTTCCACGCAATTCGGTTTATATGCGCTCCACAAGACAATCCGACGGATCGCACCCGTTTGTGGTTCATCTCCCGACGGCGCGAACATCCCTGTATCAGAACTCGTTCCGTTACAGAGCGGGGAAGCTGTGGAACTGCAACTGTTCAAAAAGAACTGCAACAGTTATTTGATGGCATCTCGGAGCGCCCACTCGGCGCTATAGGTTCGCCTCTCCCGAGAAAAGTCCAATAAAAAAAAAAAAAAAAAAAAAACAACAATCTGACTGTTTGACAAGTTATTGGCGTTTATTAACTAACAGGTTATGGGCCCAGAGCATGCCCAAAAGTCTGACTCGCCAAATTATCAAACAAAAGAAAAGTCAGTCAAGTCAGTTCAGAAATTGTTGTTGCAAAGTCGCAGTGAGTTAAAGTCAAAGAAAATCTATGAGTATGTAACTGGTGCGAAAACAAAACCTGAGGCTAAAGTTGATGATCCAAAAGTAATTGAATGGTTAGAAAAAGACATTGAAGCTCAAACCGTCATTGGCATAAATGTTAGTAAAGCAATTTCGAAAAAGATTTTGAATCGTGCAACGTCGAAAGAAATGTATGAAAAATTGCAAAACTTAGTCAGACTATGAAATCGAAGGTTTGCAGCGAAAATTGTTCAGCTTCACATTTGACAGTTCTAAATCAGCTGTTGCAAATTGTAATCAACTCGCCGAGGATTTAACCTCTCTGGATGGAAATGACTATAAACAATGGGCAATGACTCGAATGTTATCAATTCTACCATCTCATCTGTATCACTTTCGAACATCTTGGGACAACGTAATGGGACGTCAGCGTACAATACCAAATCTGCTTGAAAAGCTGAGACTTGAAGAAGACAGAATCAAGGCTCAAGAAGGGTCAAGTGAGTCAACATCCGGAAACGCCTTGATGATGCAGCAAAGGAAGAAGACGAGACAGCAAAGCAATCAGAAGCCAAACAAACAGAGTGGGGACGCTGCAATCACTTGCTACAAATGTGGACAGAAAGGACACGTGAAGAAGAAATGCACAAGTAGACCCTGTGCAAGGTATTTAGCCTACTGCAGGGAGAATTATCCCTGTTATGTTTGTGGTCAAAAGGGACATTTTGCCAGAGATTGCTTGAAGAAAAATGATGACAAGTCAGATAATGAAAGACCAGACAGGAGTGATAAAAGAAACGGAGGTCGGTTTGTCGAGTGCTGAATTGAAAATCCATCAACAAGGAGCAAATGAAAATTGGTATCAGGACAGTGGTGCCACACAACATATGACATCGAACAAAAACTGGTTTGTCAAGCTGAGAGAACTGAAGCAGCCAATCAGAGTGACTATGGGAGATTCTCGTCAACTCAAGGCCACATCAGTAGGAGACATAGAACTGGAAGCCTACAACGGTGATGAATGGCGGTTGGCGACACTTGAAGATGTACTTTATGCACCTGGTCTGAATTTCAACCTGATTTATCTTAGTCAAATCATGGATCAAGGTCACACTGAAGAATGTGATAAAGATGTGTCAGCTCTCAAGGCAAAGGACAACCAAGAAGTTTTGTCGATGGCTCAGCGTAAGGGAAACTTGTACAAGGTCATGTTACGCAAACCAACCCGGAACAATAGTCTGATTGCAACTTCGATTGTCACTTGGCATGAGAGGCTCGCACATCAGAATCTGAAGTACGTGAGGGACTTTTTGAAGAAAAACAACATCAAGTTTGTAGATAACTGGAACAACCGAGTATGTACAGGATGTATCGGTGGAAAGCAGCAACGAGTATCACATCCCAGGAATGAGAAAGTAGCCAAACAACCATTGGATTTAGTTCATGTAGATCTTGACGTGCGATCGGAGGAGTGAAGTATTTTTTGATGTTCAAAGATGACTAATCGCACTTTCGAACAGTCTATTATCAAGAAGTCTAAGGATCAAGCAACAGAAAAGTTGAAGATTTATTTGAAGGAAGTCGAAAATCAATTCGAGAGAAGTGTAAAGGTCCTGAGATCTGATCATGGCAAGAAAATAGACAATTTCACTACTCGCAAACTTCTGGAGGAGTTGGGAATCAGGCACACCTTCTCCAATGTTCAAACTCCAGAACAAAATAGCAGAATCGAACGAGAAATGAGAACAATTGTGGAATCAGCAAGGTCAGCCATGCATGCGAAGAACTTGAAGGAAACTTTATGGGCAGAAGCTGTAAACTATGCTGTGTTTACAATCAATCAAACTGGGACAAGCTCAGTCGTCGGGAAAAGTCCAGCTGATTTGTGGTATGGTCGTCGCATTGATATTAACAAACTGAAAATCTTCGGATGCGATTGTTATGTTTTAATCACAAGTCAGACTAGAAAGAAGTTGGATAAGAAGTCAAGAAAGGCAATCTTCGTTGGATATGATCTTCAATCGTCAAGTTACAGAGCTTACATTCCTGGAAACAGCGAAGTGATTTGTTCGGACAATGTTATCTTCGATGAAGGTGGAACGAAAAGCCAGTCAGGAGGAAAGCCAGTGAAGTCAATTCAAGAGTCAGAAGCAAGCCGGAAAGAAGAAGAAAATGAAGTTGGAGAGGAGACTGAAGAGGTTGATGAGACTCAAACGACAGAAGATCAGACTGAAAGTAATTTTGAGAGTCAAATAACTGAAGATGAAGATGAAGAAGTTCCAAAGCAAAAAGACGAGAATGAACAATGTCAGAAGAGGGAAGGTCTGCGAGATCGTAGCCAAATACTGAAGCCAGGAAGACTCAAGAACTACGTTCTTAACTACGACAACAAGTCAGCCAACGTCGCAATGATAGGAGAAGTAGAAGATATTCCAATTTCTGAAGCTCTGAAGGATGAAGGATGGAATGCAATGCAAGAAGAGTTTGATTCCTTGATGAAGATGAAAACTTGGAAAATTGTGAAATGTTCTGAAAATGTCAAACCTTTGACATGCAGATGGGTGTTAAGTGAAAAGGCCGATGGAAGATTGAAAGCACGTCTGGTGGCAAGAGGTTTTGAACAGGAAGAAGGAATCAACTACACCGAAACGTTCAGTCCAGTCGCTCGTCATGCTTCAATCCGTTTGATGCTAAATCATGCAGCCAGCGAGAGGATGAAGCTGGTAGTCTTTGATGTCAAGACAGCTTTCTTACATGGAAAACTGGAGGAGATAATTTACATGCGTCAACCGGAAGGATTCGATGATGGCACTGATGATGTTTATGAACTCAACAAGAGTCTTTACGGACTGAAACAGGCACCGAGAAATCGGCACGACACTGTGTCAACTTTCTTTGAGGAGAAACTTGGACTGATATGCTGTGATGATGATCCCTGCTTATACTACAACAAAGACAAGACAATTATGATGACCTTGTGGCGACTCTAACAGATACACACACAATTAACAAGCAAAATAGTGAAGAGCACCGAACGAAAAATCGAATAAGACAATACATCAGGGCCGTATACCTTAGCGATAACATAACAATTCACATCAGTGGAGTATAGTTGAGTTTAAAAATCAAATTCTAAAATCGGCCAGTAGCCTGATGGGTAACGCTTAGGTACAATTTTTGGTGATTCAAACTGTCATTGCGTCAGTTCGAATCACACGTTCTTCTTCACTATTATTTCAAACGCTATAACCTTATTCGTGGATGACGGACTCATTGCAAGCTGTGATGAAGTTGAAATCTATCGAACATTGAACATCATAAATAGGAAGTTTCAAATCACCTACAGCAAAGAAATTCAGAAGAAAATTGGATACCTTGGAATGGAAATTCAGGTCGCAGAAGCAGGTATCTCCGTCAGCCAATCAAAGTACACAAACAGGATCATCAAACGATTCAAGTCAGTCAGTTGCAACCCAAGTTTCACGCCCATCGAGAAAGGTATGGTGACAGACGAAGAGGACAAGCAGAACGATCAGCCGATACCACCAACTATCCCGTACAGAGAAGCAATTGGAAGTTTGCCACCATCTCTCGACCAGATATCTGTTTTGCAGTCAATTTTTTGAGTCGCTTCAACGGAAGAGCAAAAATGAAAATGGTGAGAAAAATTTTTCAGTATTTACTTTGATGGAGGAGATCAGCTCGTCGCTTATTCGGATTCTGACTACGGCGGAGATCCTGAGACGAAACACTCAACCACCGGAGTACTTGTGATGAGAGGAGGGCCGATAGTTTGGTACACCCAGAAGCAATGACTAGTGGCAACATCAACAGCTGAGGCAGAGTATCGCGCTGCTGTTGCGGCAATTGATGAAGTCTGTTGGATCAAGAGAATTGGACTCGAGTTGAAAATTTTGAAGAAACATGAACCTGTGAAACTACTGATCGACAACCAGGCTGCAATTCAGATGATGCTAAACGCACATGAAGGTAAAACTACAAAGGGAAAGAAACTAATAGAAATTCCGAGAAGATTCATACAAGAACATGTCAACAAGACGGTTGCACTCGAACACGTTGAAAGTGGCAGCCAGCTTGCAGACATATTCATGAAACCATTGTCACGAAAAGTATTTGAAAGTCAGCGTTGTAAAATAATTAAGGAGGAGTGTTGTGATTAATTATTTTCTATTAACCTAAAATTTTAGAACTGTCAAAACTCTGTTATAAGTGTAAGTAATTTGGCGCCTTTTGACGTACACGAAATGACAGAAATTAGATCATTGTAAAACTGTGATTACTGAAGGGAGAAGTACTTTTGTAAAATTGTAAATAAAAGAAAGTCTGTTGAAATAACAATCTGACTGTTTGATAAGTTATTGGTGTTTATTAACTAACAGTTCTGTCAGTTCTGTACGGCTAACAGGTTATTGTTCAACGTAACGTATATAGTCAGATATCCATGCGAGATTATCTATGTAAAGTTGAATGTAGGGGGTTCTGTGTAGAGTTGTTTCCCGTCGAGGCGTGCTGTGAAATGTGGGGTAGTACTCAGCCGGCTAATAACCTTCCCCGGTAAAACAAATTATTATGGACAATTTAACAAGTCTCGGATACGGACCAGATACCGGTGGAGAGACTTGCTAAATAAGGCCAAGACCAGATCCCGGTTGTAGTATCGATGATGATGAAGATGAGGACTCAGCCGGATTATTTGTGTTGTGTAGGGTTGATGAGAACCAAGTTTGGGCGCAATATTTATATTGTGTTGTAGTGTGTTGTGTTGTACTGTGTTGCGTTAATATAAATATTCGTCGACGAATGGTTATTTGGGATAGGGAGAAAATCCGAATGATAGAATTATAACGAAATCAAAACTAAGCTAATCAGTTGTGACACAAGCTAACACCTCGAGTGTCTCGAGTGTAGAGGGTGGAGAGTTATTTAATAAGACGTTATCATAAAGCACCCTCATAATCACTAGTTGCATCGCGCAACAACAGACCCAGTGAGATCATTTGATACATTTATCGACAGTACAACGTTTCGAGTTAACTCCGAAAAATCAGGTTGATATTAGTCACGAATATTTAGTCACAAATATTTAATCACAAATATTTAGTCACAAATACACAATACAAGTTTTGCCATTCCTAATATTACGGAACTCAGACAGAATTCCCCAAACTTCAAACCTTTTCAAGAATTAAGTTTAGATACCAATAAAGAAACTTAATGGAAAACATCGAGGAACAAAAAGCTGACAATTTATTGTATCATAATAAATCATTCTTTCTTAGTTTAATAACATATACATCTCCGTCTCTCCTTTTTCAGGGTTATCCTTTTGAAATAATGCCGCGCTTAAGAGTATTATCTCTCCGGAACAATCGCTTAAAGACGCTTCACGAGAAAGCTTTCAAAAACCTCCGCGGCAACATAGCAATATTCGACTTAGACGGTAAGGCGCCTTGTTTTATATCAACAAAAAACAATTTCATAAATTAAATTTGTTATATTTATTCATCTATCCAAAGGCAACCCAATGATATGCACTTGCACAGTGCAATGGTTGGGCGGATGGCTAGAAGAAACCAACTTCCCTTATCCCGGACCGGCTTGCAAAGATGGGCAATTGCTACGAAATTTACGATCAGAGAGGCTGAACTGTACTGATGACCAGAGATCATCTGATTACCTTCCCCTTTATAATGATCACGGAGATCTGTTCGGAGGGGAACGCCGAGACGAATTTAAAGATGACTGTGATGCCTTGGTAATGGAAATCGATAACCTTACCAGACCTTCCCTAACAGAAAGTGACTATTTTTATGACCAATTTGTGGACTTCCCCGCGCACAATAATTCAATTGGTTCCATTAGCCATAGCTCTCCGACGAATATAAATGTAAACCATATCCCTCCACATCAGAATCATCCTAATCTAGGAATACGTGACAACATTGATCTAAGCAAGACGCTCCTTAATACTAGCTTATTGAACCGGCATCCTGTAGCACAGCAAGCTCAGTCTGCTTTCACATTCTTTGGGTATCCATTGCCCCCATTAAACGTGGGCAGATTTTTCGGAAAGAATTCTCGGAGAGATCACGGCTATACTAAAACAATCCCGACGAAAGGCAAAGTTCGAATGCTGCAACAACTAAACGGCACTGAATTAGAAAAATATTTGGCACAAAAAACTCAGTATCCGAGAATTAGTTCCAGGAATCGTGGCTCTTCTGAATCTAGTTTAGAAGAAGCAAGTATTACTGAAGAGCAAAATCTATTTAAAACATCATTGACAGAACCAAATATTCAGAAAGGTGGATTTAAGCCGATTATTCCAGAACGCTTCGGGGGGTTCATCCCAATGTCGCCAACGAAAACTACCTTCAAATTAACTATAGCCTCAGACGAAACGAGTCGGTCAGTACCCGATCAAGAAACGCCTGAAACAACTGAAGGTTCTGCCTCATTTGAAGAACCAACGACATTCATCGCACCCACTACACACACATATCACGTTACCGAACCGAGCAGTGAAATTATCACAGAGAGAATCCAAACACAACTTTACGGCATAAGCACGACCCTGTCTGCGAATGACGTCCAAATTGAAGATCTATTGGAAAATCCAGCAGAAACAACGACGATGAAAACAATCCTCCTAATTCCACCCGCTGATGAATTGAAATTTCCGAACTACAAGCAGCTCTATGTAACAAATCCCCCTGTGTCCAGCAGTGAAGATGACAAGTTATTAAACTCGATGGAAATTTTCACTCATCGCTCGGCTGGGGGCAAGTCAACAATTACCAAGGTATTTACCACACCAACCTTGAAACGATATTTGCCGATCGCAGCAGAGTATTCCAGTGAATCCGCTACAAATCCAACCCTGAGGTATTCCACAACAGACAGCCCAATAATGGCTTCATCTCTCTATGGCAACACTTACCGGAAGGATGGAATGGATTGGTACTACAATTCCTACAGGACCCAGAAGCGCTTGGAGAGACACGAGAGATTAGAAAACTCTTTATACAATAGTGCCCATCAAAAGTCAACAGGAAAGGTTCTATATATTGTATGGATGTTATTATTTGTTTTGTGTTTGAGTTAATGGCTTCAAAAGTTTTGTAAAATGTTATAAATGTGTTTAATAAATTACCGGTGAACGTCTTTGTTAACTTGTGGCCACTTTTATTGTCTTATCGTGACAGTTCGTTATTATTGGATAACACCCAAATTCTTTATCAATTTATTGGACTTCATTTTTCAGCAGCTAACATGTATGGCGAGAAATATATATATATATATATATATATATATATATATATATATATATATATATATATAGTAGCGAGCTTAGGGTTCGCTGGATTAATTATTTTTAATAAATAAGAGCCGCTAAACCGATTTTGAATTAATATAACACTTTATTAGTCCGTTAATAACAACCGTTACTTTTACCGTATCGCTTCCGTACTTATCGCGTCTTTTACTTCTTACTTATCGCTTGCTTCACTTTCTTAGTTGTTACTTCTCTCCAGGATCTGTGTGCGACGTATTTATACCATTTCCTCACATTCTGATTCGGTGTTTCGTTTCCGTCCGTTCCATAGCCTTGAATGTTCTATTGTTCATAGTCTCCAGTTTTCCAGTACTTTATAGAATATTCTAGTACTTTGTTTCGGACTCTCTGCAATATTCTAGTACTGATTGTCATATGTGGCACATTACCCTCCGCCTAGATTAGTTCGTCCCGAACTAAGTTCACTGGTCTCCTGGGTTAACAAAAGTCGCCAGTCGGTCGCGATGTACCACTTTCATCTTGGCGTTCGGCGGTGGAAGTTCTTGACCTTCTTCCAAATTTTCTACTGCTCTCCTTTTCGCGTCAGCTCTAGCCTGCCGCCATTCTTTCTTTTCCTGACGACGGAATTCCTCTTGCATTTTAGGGATCTCATGCGAATAGTATCAGAGAAAATGCATGTGCATACCCTTAAGCTCTTCTGGAGTTTGCACATCACGTAAGCGATCGATCTAGATCTTCATCTTTAATTACACGCATATCATCTGGTATTGGAGCATCTGTCGATTTCATAACCGCATTTTTCAAATAACTGGAGCGGTTTGTTCTTTGGAGCTGACAGTAACCACCAGCGTGCGTCGTAGTAATAGACTTTCCATAGATCGTCGCACGTTAATTCTGGTTTCATGTGTTCTTCTCTATAGAACGCAATGAACGGCGCCTCTAGCTGTTGATTACGCCTACAATCTAGGGCTTGCTTGATCTTTCCCCCTGTATGTGGTGGCTTACAATAGCGGTCTCGACCTCCAACATCCGTTGATCTCTCTTGTTCGGAAACAGTTGATTTACAAAACGCCTGTTTGGAAATCTATTCAGCTTCGTCTTGTAGTTCATTGGGTCCCTCTGGAACAGGCGTAACCGGAACTTCGCGCAATTGCATTCGCTCAGGAATATCCGTTTCACGGATTTCATTGTCCAAATCCGTAAAGTGACCCGTTTCCAATTCACTAGGTTGGTATTCGGGTTCATATCCGTCCTCGTCATAATTAGTGAAATCCTCATAGTCGAAATCTACACCGAAACTGTCCTGACCTTCTTGCAATGACGCGTCAGTGACTAGAAGTCGTATTTTCTTCTTCTTCTCAGCGTTTGGCCTTCCTTCGTCGTCTGCAATAAAATCCTCAGCATCAGACTCCGATTCCTCATCATCATCGAAATGTTTTGCCGCCTCAGTTTCCCTGTGACTACGTTCAGAGCGGCGTTCAACATCGTCTTCGTCGTCGAATAGCTGTTCGTCTATAGCCTGACGTGCTGAACCTTCATCGATGTGCTGTTCCTCTCCATCACTTTCTTCGTCCTGTGGACGACGCAGACGCTTGGAACGCTTTCTGCCTTCGGCTTTCAAACCAAGATTCTCTTCAATAAGGTCACAGTCGTCGTCTTCCAGTCGGTCGGCCAACTCGTCATCATCATTGTAAATCCGTTTCGGGGAACGGCCTGAAGCATCAGTGTCTTCACCATCACTGCCGTCCTCTTCAATCGGGTTATCATCGATGAGATCCTTCAGTTCTTCACGTAACACATCATCGTCATCTTCCTCACTGCTGTCGGCCATAGCTTTGCTCTTCCTGAGTTTCTTCCTTTCATGTGGCTCCAATTCCTCCTCATCCTCAGATTCTTCCGCTTCCGAGTCCCAGAATTCTTTCATACACTGCCTTTGGGCATCCAATTTTGCATTAACCTCTGCAGCTTGCGCATCCAATTTTGGCTTAAATTCTGCAGCTCGCGCGTCCAATTTTGCATTAACCTCTGCAGCTCGCGCATCCAATTTTGGCTTAAATTCTGCAGCTCGTGCGTCTAATTTTGCCTTAAACTCTGCAGCTGCGCGTCCAATTTTGCCATCATCATCCTGAACATATCCGAAATGTCCAACGGTGGCGAACTCTTCTCCGTTACATTGGCACCATCTTGACTCGCTGTTTCTTCTCCATCCGGACAGTCCGGCCCACTCGTAAAAGCAACTGTGCCGACATCAATATCCTCTTCCTCTATTGCTGCTTGCAGACCCTGTCGAAGAATTGGCTTCTCTCCTTGTTATCCAGGTTCCCGTCCTCCAAATGTCGATTTGACATCGTCACAATACACTTCCACAGACTTATTTATTTCACCAATAATTAATCCCACTTCTGACACCAATTGTAGCGAGCTTAGGGTTCGCTGGATTAATTATTTTTAATAAATAAGAGCCGTTACATCGATTTTGAATCAATATAACACTTTATTAGTCCGTTAATAACAACCGTTACTTTTACCGTATCGCGTCCGTACTTATCGCGTCTTTTACTTCTTACTTATCGCTTGCTTCACTTTCTTACTTATTACTTGTCTCCAGGATCTGTGCGCGACGTATTTATACCGTTTCCTCACATTCTGTGGGATTCGATCTTGGCCTTATTTAGCAAGACTCTTCACCGGTCTCGAAGTCAAGCCGATGTCATTCAGTTTGGCACTCCCAGGCTCTGGGCGTCCCGGTCTACGCCATCCCCCCATCGCAGACAAGGTCTACGGCGCTGTAGCCTTCCATACATCCTGCCACAAAGGGCTTTATGGGCGGGCTCCTATTCGCTCATTCGAGCTAGGTGTCCCGTCCATCGGAATCTACCGAACTTGATTTTTCTTATAGCGTTAGCTTCAAGATAGTTCACGTACAACTCATGGTTGCAGCGTCTCCGGAATCGTCCTACCTCACATACGGAGCCAACAATTCCCCTTAAGACCTTTGTGGCGGTTCCGCCAAGCCCCACTGTCTACTTACCGTAAAACCCCCATAACATTCAGCCATTTCCTAACTTCACTAATGCAATCGCATTAGTACCTGAAAATGCTTCACGCATCATATAGATCAAATCTATGATCTTAAAAAGTCCCTGTAAAGAAAACTTACCTTTTCATGTATCTCTTCGCATACAATTTTCCATAAGATCTCTTGCTTTACTTATCTGGAATTCCAAACCAATTCGGCACCTTCGGTACCAGACAAATTCCTGTAAACAAAATGATTCGGTTTGCATACAATGTAATCGTCAGGACAGGGACCATAAATATTGCGCCGTCTATTTGCCCAGCCGCGCCATGTGTACAACAATGTTTCCTACATACATATTGGCTGGCGACTTACACCCAAGGGACCAAAGCAAATACGCATTCCCCGTCTCTTGGCATCAATTAAATCCTACAGCATAAACAAATGCAAATAGGAATTCAATACCTTCCCTTACTAGCGATGCCATAAACACCATTTCCCAGTAACCTAGCTAAAATCAATTAGCACAGTTCCACATCGCATCGTCGTCTTTTTGTTTAGCCGCGACGCACATTTCCAACAAAGATCCCATTAGCATCCGACGAGTTCGGTTTTATTTGCTTTGCCGAAATCGTATCCCATGAATGCACTTTATGCCCTTTCTTTGTTCTAGGTTCGTTCTCTTCCATGAAAGAGACCACGCACACACACCACTGCACTGAAAGAGTGCATTTCTGTGGCGGCCACACCCTTAAGAGAAACGTTTTTCTCTCTCTTCCCTTTTCTTAACCCTAACCTAGGATGGAATTCATGTCAGAGTTCTATCCTCGGGGAGACAAATTCCATCCGCTTCCATGTCGAATATTATATTTGCGGCAGTCTTCGAAGATTGCGTTATTATTGATTTCATAATGTAACTCTCACGCAGTGCTGACGTAAAATTTTAGCTTCAATAAGAAAATGAAACGGAACAAACAAATCATTCAAACAAGTTATTCCAATTGGTGCGTTGAAGTGGTACGCGTTTCGTTGGCCGCCGATGGACGGTCACAACGACCAATGGCTGTCCAACTCGTTCGGAGCAAAGGGGAGAGAACAGCGCGGTCAATGTAGAAGAGCAGATTGAGCGAGAACCAATTAATAATATCAAGTTATTCTTTATTGTAATGTTTCGTGCTTAAGGAACGTTATAATACACAATGAATTGTAAGTTTGGTTAATTGCAGCGACTGGGAATAACTTGCTGTTCCGTTTGACTGTGTGAGCGTGATGAAGGTTGGTTGCAGACTGAGGTTAGGTAAAAGACGCCGAATAACCGCCAATTCAAAAAGGGACGCTGCTGACCTCATTGTTGGTGACAATCGGCCAGCTGATCCGCGACAGCTGCCGCCCAACTGGTATACACTGCGAATGTACTAGATTTATCCAGTACATCCCAGCACATCCAACTGCCAATCCGCAACATTCCGCCCGCCTTCGCCATTCATTGGCGAACCATTTTGTTCCAGGGGACGGTGGCTAGGGACCGGGAGTGTGCGGTCTGCTGGTGGCGGTTGGTCTTGGTCGTTGAGTCTGTGGTGGTCGGATGTTGCTGCCCACTTTCACGTGGATGGTCGGTTGGGACGGGCCCGCCCGCCCCGAGGAGCGCTGATCTTTTCCACTGAAGGCGTCCGCTAACTTTTGTGGTCACGGAACCGGCCAATTGATCTGAGTCGGATTTGTAAGGCCGCAACCCACCATCAATGACCACGTGATGACTGGTGATGGATCTCGCTATATCGAGGCCAGTGGTGGTGAAAGGTGATGCGCCCGTTAGCGCCCGTCCGAAGTTAGTAGCCGGCGAGATGCGGCTGCTGGCGTGTAAAGCTGTCGCGTGGAGTGTGGTGCGATGTCGTCCCTGGCACTGTCCGCGTGGCCTGGCGGAATGGCAGTCACGGGCAAAGTGCCTCCCGGAGTCGTTGGAGTGCAGCCTCTGTTGATGCACTGAGAGGCGTGCTTTCTTGTTGGAGTTCGAGAGACCGCTGGTTGCTGGGGAGCGCCGCCCGCCAAGCGGGGCATTGCGCGCTCCTGGTCCTGTTGTGGTGGCTACACGTGGTAGCGGTTGGCCTGGGTAGTTTTGGACCTGGGCAGGAGCTTGACCACGTGGTGTCCTGGGTGTGGTGGGATGCCTTGAAGTGTTCGAGTGGCGACCCGACTGGTCACCGATGTTGCGTTTTGGGGGTGGGCACGTGCGTTGGTGAATTTCCTGAGTGTTGGCTCCTGGTTCCTCGATTGCCTCTTGCCCCCGCAGTGGTTCAGCGGGCGAGGGGTATGTCTGGTAGTTGGGTCGCGCAAGTGGTCGGTGGCTGGTAGTTGCATGGGCCTCGTAGGTGGCCCCTGGGGCCGATGCCGACGAGACCTCCTTTTGGTTTTCTGATAGGAGCTGCGATCATCAGTCGCAAGTGGTCGGTGGCTGGTAGTTGCATGGGCCTCGTAGGTGGCCCCTGGGGCCGATGCCGACGAGACCTCCTTTTGGTTTTCTGATAGGAGCTGCGATCATCAGTCGTAAGATCGACCAGTTCCTCTGGGTCGGAGTTGTAAATTCGCAACCCACGAGGAATGGCCATATGATGGCTGGTGACAGACCTTGTCACCTTTAGGTTGGATGATATGGCGGGTGCTGCGCCTGTTAGCACCCATCCCAGTTCAGTGGCCTGCGCGACGAGGCCGGTACTTGGGTCCTTCCTTAGACCCCCCAGAATGACAGTGGGGTACATGTCTGCCCCAATGATCATGTCCAACTGGTCGGCGGAGGCGATGTTCGGATCTGCAAGTTCCAGATCCGCCTCGAACGAGATATCCCTAGTCGCCGATTGTGGTGGTGGTGCATACACTGATAGCCCTGACAGGATGAAGGGCCTCAGTGTCCATTGTTTCGAGCCGTGGAGGCGAGGAGTGATGCTGATGGCGGCTCGAGTCCTTGTGGCAAGGCCACAAGTACCCCCAATACCGTCGGTGGGGACGGATGATGCTTGGCGTCGGGGGTGCAACCTTCTGGCGAGTGACGATGAAATGAAGGTGCCGCTGGAGCAGGGGCCCAGTAGTGCACGAACTTCAATCCTCCGTTGGTTCTCCGATGTCACGATGGCTTTCGCTGTTGGTAGCAACGCGGAATCCTATGAAGGGGTGCTGACTGTGTGTGCGCAGGCCCCTTCATGACGGTCGATCTGGGGGGCGGATCCTTTGGCTCGGAGCGACGGTGAGATTGTTCCGTCGATGGCGGTTGTCCGAACACGCAACACGGTGTGATGTCTCCGCTGGCAACGACGGCACGTCTTGCTGGATTGGCAGTCGCGTAAGCGGTGGCGACCCAAACAGTTGATGCATACGTTTCTTTTGTGTGCGAAGGACTTCCGACGGCCAGGTGTGAGTGATCGGAAACCCTCGCAAGCGTAGATGGAGTGTGAGGCCCCGCAGAAAGTGCATGGAGCCTGTTGCCTTGGGGGTGCCGGTGGTATTTTGTGCATCGGGACATGGGGCCGGTTAGTCATTGGGCCGGCTGCTATTGCTGGAACAGTCGAAGGCGTGTTGGTGGAAGGCACGGGCATTGGATCTGACACGGATCCAAAGTGCGCCGTGCCCACTGCTTGCTCTGGAATGGTCGTGAAGGTAACCAGTTCCTCTGGGTCGGAGTTGTAAGTTCGCAACCCACGAGGAACGGCCATGTCATTTGGTGCCCCACAATGCGTGCGCGGCATCGGCTTCTGTGCGGGCTTCGGCATAGGGTCGATCATCAGGACCCCGGGAAGGTTGAGCTTTGGGCAGGCGACACTCTGGTCGGCGGCCTGCTGACTCTTACCCACTGTTCTGGGGGGCGGTTCCTTTTCCGCTGGCTTGATGGCGACCGTTGGGAGCTGCACTGGGGGCAGCTCGCTAGGGTGGAGGCGATTGGGGCTGTTGGCCATGGTTGGGGAGGCTGAATCGAGAGCGTACTGGGCCTCGAGGAGCTTCGTCTGTTCCTCGAGGTATATTTCTTCAGTCTCGCCGATGAAGTCCTCCGCGAAGTACTGATGCTGTTGGTACTCAGGGGGCGCCATGTAAATGATTTGGTTATGCCGCCTGCGGATGGCTTCCCATTCGGTGTGGAGGTCTCGTTTTGTGGTTTCTATGCTGGTAGTCGTTAGTTGTCCCTTGTCCTGCATGTTGAGGAAGGTGCGAGCGATGGTGGCCTGTGCTGCGAACTGGGCGGCGATAAGCTCCTCGATCATGGTCACCTGTTCACTTGTAAGTTGTTCTTCTTCCTTTACTTCAGAGTGGTCTGGTTGGCGATTCGCTCTTTTTGCTGGTTGTACCGGTTCGTCATTTTCTGCATTGGTGTCCCGATCCGACATATCGACTAGGTTAGTCGGTGGGCCCGGTGGCACAGCAGGCGTTTCCACTTTCTTTGCTTTTTCCTCAGCTTCCTTTCTTCCTGGTTGCGCCTGCTTACTTCCTCAATGGCTTGGCGCAAACGTTCCCCTTCGGCTTCTTGATGTTTGCGTTCAGCCAGACGTTCTGCTTTGGCGAGTCTTCGGCGTTTGGCCAATGCAGCCTTTGTTGCTTTCCACTCAACTGTCATTGGTGCCGGCATTTCGTTTGTGTTCGCTTCCTGTTTCTCCAGAACTATTTTCACTGGATGGATTAAATCCGCAGGTAGCTGGATCCGGTGTGTTTTGCCACGAACTGGGCGGCGATGGATTAGACACACAGATTGCTGAATCTTGAGTAGTCCCCGTGAACATCATTGCACTGGGATACAATTTTCAACAGTTTCCTTTGTTGCAATTACGGCACAGAGCGCACGACTACGTGAAACGTTTTCGATTTATTGATGAATCTGCTCTTCGTCTGCGTTGCTGAACCCTTATCGGTTTTGATTTCACTGCACACTACACTTTGTTAGACCAGTCGATTGGTTGAAATAGTTTGTTGGGAAACTAAGCTTCTGCAGTATTCGATTGTTATGCCGCGAACTGGGCGGCGATAAGTGGATCCAAACGTTTCTGAATCCAGTTTGTTGTGCCGCGAACTGGGCGGCGATGAAGGAGATCCAATAAGCACTGGATCCGGCTCGAAGGACCAGAAAATGGTGCGTTGAAGTGGTACGCGTTTCGTTGGCCGCCGATGGACAGTCACAACGACCAATGGCTGTCCAACTCGTTCGGCGTAAAGGGGAGAGAACAGCGCGGTCAATGTAGAAGAGCAGATTGAGCGAGAACCAATTAATAATATCAAGTTATTCTTTATTGTAATGTTTCATGCTTAAGGAACGTTATAATACACAATGAATTGTAAGTTTGGTTAATTGCAGCGACTGGGAATAACTTGCTGTTCCGTTTGACTGTGTGAGCGTGATGAAGGTTGGTTGCAGACTGAGGTTAGGTAAAAGACGCCGAATAACCGCCAATTCAAAAAGGGACGCTGCTGACCTCATTGTTGGTGACAATCGGCCAGCTGATCCGCGACAGCTGCCGCCCAACTGGTATACACTGCGAATGTACTAGATTTCTCCAGTACATCCCAGCACATCCAACTGCCAATCCGCAACACAATAATAGTGTTTTTCAATTAATACAAATATAAAACTAAACAAAAGGAATCCTGTGTTTCGTATTTTCACTTGGTGTGATGTTCCACCAGTGATCGTGATTGTTATGCTCGGAGTTCCTGGATGTATTTAGTTAATCGCTCTTTTGGTTCGGTGTTATACACGTGATCAATTTATGATGGAGGAGGAAGTGAACGGAGTGTCCGTGTATTGGCACAATACTTCCTCCCCACACCTTCCTCTCGAACGGGGCTAAGAGTTCAGAGTGCCTTTTATTGAGCACCCAGGTCTCGGATCCATACATGAGTATTGGTAAGACCATGGTCTTGTACAGAAGTAGCTTGGATGTTCTGGATAAATTTCGGGATTTGAAGAGCCTTGATAGACCAAAAAACAAATTATTATGGAAAATTTATCAAGACTCGTAGTGCCGATGATGATGATGATGCCAACGCTTTTTATTGTCATTTTTTCTGCCAGGTAGAATTTGCATAAAGTAGTTTATGCAAATTAGCTACTTGAGGATATTTCCAATTTACCTGTAGAGAGGGGAAATTCGTGGCTTATAGTGTGTTGGGCGAGGGCATGGACACAAGGTCCGTAACAGTATTGAAAACACATCATATCGTATAAAGTCTAAAAAAGTAGAAATTCAGAAGATTGTTGAACCTAGCAAAAATTAAATAATTTGTAATGATGTTCAGAAATAAAATAAAAGAAAGAAGTACTCCCAAAACACTTTGCGGATTTATGTGGCAGCTATGACAAGGACTTTAAGAAAGTGCGTTTGGTATGATGACAGAGATATAACACACACGCAACAGCTTATCAACAAAATGAGAAAGAATATGAATCAAAAATCCATCTTTTATTTTTGAATTTAAATTTATTTTTGTATTGAACTCAACTTTAAATAATCGAATATTGTTAACACTAATTTAGTAACATTCAATATTTTGATCTTTCTACTAATATAAACACATGTATATTTCACTATATACACAAAATAATTCACATTTATATCAAACTATTCATTATTATTATTTTTAACTGATATGAAAAGAAAATTCACTAACATATTTTTAAAAATATTTTTAAAAAAATATTAATATAAACATATAATATAAATACTGATAAGACTTTCTCTCACACACACACGCATTTTACATATACTCAATAATTAATAATAATAAAAAAAAAAACAATAGAAAATATATGTACAAATAATATAACCTAAGAATATTATACACAATTATAAAGCAACAATATTTTAACATATTTATATATAATCTATCTTCCTGTTGTTTTTATTATTATTATTTTTTTAAATATATGATAATATATAGAGTGCATAATACAATATCTTTATATCGTTGAATTGAACTGCCCTTATGCAGGTTCATTTTTCCACAATTTATCAAGCTAATATATATTTATGTTATGTTTTACTTTGTCAAGTCATATTTAAAGAATTTCTACACATTAATTACACTTAACTTTTATTAACTAAACTTTTTATATAAACGCAACAATTTATATAATTCATCGTACATTTGGTTTAGAGCTTTTGGATCGGTTGTGCTCGTGTTCGTGAATAAAAACTATTTAGCTTTGCAGGAAAGGCCACATAAACTTTTTTCTTGTTATTATTATAATCCAATTTAGATTTTTTTAATAGTATAAGAAATGTATTTTGGTTTATTAACTACTTGTCGGGGAGAATTATTAATTTTCAGCAACAAAAAATATGAGGATACTCTTTGAAAGATTTTTTTTTAAAGGGTACCGTTTGAGTGGATGATTTTTATAAGTTTTTTTTAAAAACGTGTTTTGTAAGGACATTAATTGAAATTATACTTTTTATAAAAATCATCATCATCGGCACCACAACCGGGATCCGGTCTTGGCCTATTTAGCAAATTTCGAGGCTTGGTACATTTTCCATAATCATTTATCTTTATGGGCAAGGTTATTAGCCTTGCGCCACTTTATGAAAATGCATTTAAGAAAAAAGTTACTTTTTAAGACACTTTTAGTAATGAACGCGGAATAGTAATCTCGCCCGTCCACTTTTCATACTAACGATTAAACAAAACAGCATACTTTGAATAGGACGTGTTTCCAACATCGCTCATAACTCTCACCTCAGTAATACTTTACAAGCATAACAGCCACCTCCGTGGAACCGACCACGGAGGGAACACCAGCAATGTTTGAATGATAATATAAGCTCAAGTCTTCGCCCGCACCTGATAGCCAGTGACTGAGAGGAGCTAAAAAAGGCTACGCAGTGGTGGCACTAGATAAAAGACACGTTCGATTCTGCCAGCTGGAATCAAATTCTAAGAACGCTGAACAATCTCCATGCCTCACCGTACATAATACGTATATTAGTAAACTACTCTCTTATAGAGCATTGCTTCATTACACCAGTGAGGGACCGCAAAACATGAACCACGCTCGTGGAATACCTAGGGGATGTATACTGGGACAGTTGTTATGGCATGTTATGTATGACGGTGTACACAGAGACAATACCTCTGGTGTTGGAGACGGAGCAGCACACGGCGGCTGCACTGGAGGCGACCAGCGAAGTCGCATTGAATGTTGCCATTCACAACACAAGTAACAAATGTCAACAAACAGCTGCCATTCAAATAATATTTAAATCATCTGTCATTCCTTTGTAAATAGACTTCTTCGTAAAACTTCATCGAGACTGTTGTAACATTTAATCTAGTTTAATCAATTGGAAAATAAAGCATTATTTTACAAACATAAATAGTCTCCACCGAGTTCCATTTGACGGGAAGACAAATTTTGGGATTTCAACGAATTGAGGTAATTCCTTTCGGTTTTCACACACATCAGATTTGCCATTGTTTTAAGTCAACGGCAAAGAACACAAACACATTTAGTGTTTACAAATTGGTCCTTCGAGCCGGATCGCAGTCGAGGGAAACACCGCAACAAGGGTAACAACATTACCTATATATACCCCACATAAGGCCAAACACAGCAGCTGCCGACTGGACAACCTCTCCTGCGGTGCAACGTAGGACCCAAGCGTTTCAACCGCAACGCATTGAAGCGCACCTGCGACGACTAAGCAGCAAGACAGACGGTCATCCAGCCGATCAAAGCTAGCAATAAACAGCAATACACTCAGTGGCGTAGTAAGCCACAGCCGATCCACAAGAATCGGAATCAAGTAGCTAGTGGCACTTCGATCCACAAGCAGAAAAGGCAAACTAATTTGCAATGGCTACCAGCGATACGCTAAGCAAGTCAATGGCGGAGCAGACTGTGCCGACAATGAAACGGAGACGAGGAGTCATCAAGGGATTCCTCACCCGGTTGGAGGAGTTCGCGAACAAGTCGAATGAGGTGACCAGGGAGGAAGTCGCAAGGAGACTGCGCAAACTGGAGGACTCGTTAAAATGCTTTGAGAGCCTCCAGGAATGTATCGAGGAGAACGACCCGGATCTAGACTTCGACAGGGAGAACGAGGAGCGAGCAGCCTTCGAGGAGCGATACTTTTCGTTGCAAGGCAGGTTCACCCAGCGGTTGACCATGGAAACAGGCACAGGCTCCACCGCATTGGATATGTCAGGAGACACCCTGGGACCGGCAACTACTCCAACGCCAGCAGCGGAGCAACCAGGAATGGAGAGGTTGCTTGACATAATGAATTCCAGCCAGATGCTCATGGTGGAAAAATTGGTTACGCGGAGAACAGACCTGACAGCAACGGATTCCACGAGTGGAGCGAAAACCCGACCGATCAAGTTGAGGCATATGGACGTGCCTACTTTCGATGGGGACTACCAGCAGTGGGTAACGTTCCGAGACTTGTACCAACCACTCATCCACGACAACCCCCAGTTATCAGCAGTCGAGAAATTCCAATTTCTCCGGACTTCTTTAGGGGCGGACGCACTATCAGTGGTTCGCAATGTTCCAGTCACGGCGGCAAACTATCTAGAGGCTTGGGCTGCACTGGTCTCGCGCTATGACAAAAGGAAGATCATCGTGGAGGCACATCTACGAGCAATAATGACGATTCCAGCTATGCAAACACCAGATGCTACGGAGTTCTGCAGACTTATCAGGGGGCTCTTCGAGCAGGTTCGGGCTTTGCGAGCATTGTAGCTACCAGTGGAGCACTGGAGTTGTTGGTTGGTTTTCACCAAAGTCGAGAAGCTCGATAGTGAGACTAGGCAGTCATGGGCTCGAGAAACCAGCAGGAACGAGATGCCGACATTCGAGGAGCTGACCGAATTCCTTGAAGCCCGCCTCACCGAGCTAGAGAACCTCCCGACAGCGAAGAACAATTCAAAGGGTTACTTTGTTCGGGACAGAGGTATAGCAGCCGGCCCACCCAGGAAGACGTACTCAGCAATCACATCAGCAGCGACGGCTAAGTGTCCCAGATGCGCGCAGCCGCATCCATTGTTCCGATGCAGTGCATTCAGGAATCTCTCAGCTCTACAGCGAGATCAGTTTGTCCACCGCCAAGGGCTATGCAGAAATTGCCTCAGCCCAGACCACAGCATTAACAAATGTGAGAGAGGCAACTGTCGAGAGTGTAACGGACGGCACAACACCCTGCTGCACCAGTCGGTAGACGTTCCGATGTTATCACCAAAGGCTGGACCATCAGAGGGATTTTGCGCGACAGTACAAGCTCAGTAATAATCTTTGGGTGTGCAGATGATCTGGCGATAATGGACGTAGCTAAATACCTAAATTCATTGAAGAATACTCGTTAGATGTGGACGAACTGAAACTAACCGCACAGGTTTGTCTTCTTTTTATATAAAGGAATTAGAAATATTTTCGTGCTGAAATTTCTTAACAAGCATATAAATCCTGACAAGTTCTTCTCTCACCATTTATCGTTTTAAGTGAGCAACGTAACGATTTTTAGTTAAACACCAAATTACGAAAACAAATCACATTAATCACAGAAAATTCACAACATGTACTTAACTATGTTCACAATTATTGTTAATTACTCAGAAACTTAATATAAATTTGAATTCAAAAGGAGTTCTCGTTTCATTCTGGTAGAATGTTTTGTCTTCTGAGAATTTCATTGGAAACTTCTCTACAAACATTTTCAACATATTCTAAATGTGTACTACATTACATTGACCTTAATTTCCTTCCACTAAATTTCAATTCATGCAATAACAATAAAGAAAAAAACAATTAAATCTTTTAACAAAATAATGATAACAATAAAAAAAGAATATATTATAAAAATTAAAAGTATATATATATAGAAAAGAAAAAGTATTCAGTCCATTGCTTTTTTTAAATCCTATTTTAACACAATTTCATAATGTATGTTATACATTTCCTTATACATTTACGACAAGGCAATACTTATATAATTGAGCAAAAAAAAAAAAAAGAAAATAAAGAGTTAATGTATAAGCGATGTTATATCTAAAAATTACGGTGTACTCATTTTTGCATTTAAAAATTTGGTTTTATATTTGTTTCCACAACACTTAATGAATTAATCGGTTTTAGCAATTTATGTGTAATCAAGACAATGAATAGATATCCATATATTTATATATAAAAGAAAATGCTGGGAAATACTCGGAAAACTTCCTCTTGGTAACATCTATTATTTGACGCAAAACTGCACAACTAGATTAATTATTGAAAATTGCATCCGTTAGATAATCGAGTAGATGGGTTAATCTGTTCGTCACTGTTTAATTTGCATGTATATAATTTTTATAATCCTTAGGCTCCAACAAATCCATAAACTTCCAAAACCCGAATCTCGAAATCACCTGATGGGCACAAGGGCGGATTGTTGAACGTTTTGCAGCTATCAGTTTTTCCAAACCGAATGTTTTCATCCATCCAGATAGCTTGGCCCTCCCTTGAAAAATTATTTAGAAAAGAAATGTATTATTTAATATTCAGCTGATATAGTATTTTTAAATTTGTAACACATTAGTCTACTGTTCAACGAATATTTACAACAAAAAAAAATAAACAATTTTATAAAGTTTAATACTTTTTCCGTTCAATGCCTCATTATGGTATTTTATTTTTTCAGAGAAGTGGTTTTCTTATGAATTGACTCCCAAGAAGAAATGATACATAATTAACAAGCGTCAATTATACCCCCCCCCCCCCCCCCCCCCTCCCCCCAAAACCCGTTTAAATCATTAAAATCGATCGACTAAATCGTGTCCTTATCCCAAGAAAAACACATCACATTCCTGAAAACAACATATTCCCGACATGCAAAGGTCACATTCTAAATTCACATTACCCCTTACAACACAAAATCCCATCGACGTTTTGTAATATCAGTGGCATCGGTTTCACCAATACGAATGTAAACGCCGTCCACCAATATTTGCAAACAACGAAACCTGATAACTGAGATCCATGTCGATTCATTAACTGATTCGACATATCTCCGTTGCCCAGAATACAACTTACATTCGAACTTCCGTTTTAAGGGCGGAGTCTGCGTCTTCACGCGGTCCGATATGGCTTGCCAGAGAATGGAGGCGTGGGAACCCAATAACATGGACATCATGTGGTTGAGGATGGTGTTAGGGTTCTTTAAAGCATTCCCAAAGAACCACCCATTTCCTTTAAACCAACCTGCCTTCCCCCCACTCAACAAAACCATTTCACATACCTGCAATCGAGCAGCGTTAACTACCCTTCATTATCTTTCACCTGGAAAGTAAACCCTCAGCAAAGCATGCATATCAACTAAATCATTCCGTTCATATATATGAACCATATAGCAACCCGATCGGCTCAGCTCATCTGCAATCATGATTGGTAAACACACGCCAATCTTTCAGCGTGTCCTTGTTCCAACAATCCGTTGGTCCAAGAAGACACGTCAGGCAACGTACTTGTTTACACAGCCGCAGCCGATTTTTCCGACGACCGATCGCCTATGCCGATCGTCGATCATCGAGTTGGACATGATATGATTGTTATTTAAACAATCATTCCAATGATCATGTCCCACGTATCGTTTTCTAAGCTAAACAATCTCCACGCTAGCCCTTGCCGCTGGTATAAGCGATACGCATCCATTGGATCGGACACGATCATGATTGATATTTAAACCATCATACCAATGATCGTGTCCCACGATACGTTTTCCCTAAAACAAATATGCACCCCATGCACCCTAGCCTTGCCATCGTAAGCGAAGCTCTGTTGACATAACATCAACAGAAAAACTTATTCCCTATCGCTTATGATGCCAGGGCAGCCAGCCTCCGTATTCGATCATGTGGTTGATCAGCCGGATATTCGGATTTTCTTTTGCGCACTCTTCGCTTCTGCATTGTCGTGGCTTCCAACGAATGGATTTTCATCCAGGCCTGTACGGCCACAGGGGAAATGCTTCTATCAAAAACTCCAATTCGATCGCTCATTGGTTATCACCAAGGAAAAGATCGGATTGGCTACTCACAGATCGATGGAAATTCATCGCCATCGCGGCTAGTGGATGTTGACACCAACAGACACTAGGGGACTCAGAATTCATCACCTCAAGTGTTCACACGCACTATACCCGTCACCGGAGAGTCGATTAATGGATATACGGAGTTGAGTCTGAGTTAAGTGTCATTTTTGTCTTGTAGGTGTCTAACCAATGTCGAGCTAGTGTCGAGTTACGTCATATTTTGCGCGAGTCATTGAATATAGCAACATGTTTGTCATCAATTGAAAGAGACACGGTGTTAATGTGAAAGCAACTTATACTGTAGTTCCACTGAGTTAATTATTAATTGAAAGAGACACGGTGTTAATGTGTAGCTAGCTCATACTCTAATACGAATCAGTTGTTATTAATTCTAAAAGACACGGTGTAATGTGAAACTGAATAAAAAGGATGTTATATAATTAAAACCGATCGACTAGTTTCATTAATTGACTTTCACAGGTGATCAGCGTCTTATTCCAACTCCGGCGTCTTTACCTGATTCTTCCTCCTCGGCGAACAATTTAAACACCTGTGTTTTTATTCGTTTTGTCTTTTGGTGCTCGATCACTTTTCGCAGCAGACGGTGGAAGGTTAAGTTAATCCGTGTCATACTAGACACCTACTTAAAACCTACCCACAATGGTGCTGAGGAATTCTGTTAAATTTCTTTGTTGGCTTTACCACTCCCCGAATGACGATCGACCAGCGATATTTTTCAAACATCTTTCACATACTGTCGACTGGATACAGATCAACCAGCCAGCTTCTGAAATTGTCGTCCATGGCGATTTTAATCTGCACAATTCCGACTGTTTGGTACATTCTAACAGAACCGACGAGGATGGGAGGCTGGGTGATATGTTCGCTGTTAGCCGCAATTTGACTCGACTCGTGGAGGAATCTACGCGAGTGGCGGATACCCGAAGTGATTATGCGAACACCCTGAATCTGTTTTTGACCTCCGAGCCGAGCATTTATGCCGTGGAGAATGCTGCGCCATTGGGAAACTTAGACCACTGCATAGTATCTGTCACGCAACCACTTGCATTTCAAGCGAGTAACCGTCTATAGCAGCTTCGCCATTTATGGAGGTATGGGGCTGCTAACTGGGACGATTTGCGAGATTGCTTCGCATTCTTTCCGTAGTCGGAGGTGTGCTTTGGAGACTCCGATGTTAACGAATGCGCGGAGTCGGTCACAGAGATTATTCTTCTTGGGATGGAGATCTAAATTCCGCATTTCATTAAACGAAGTTCATCTGATAAACCTTGATTTGATAAAAAATGCAAGCAGATTACACCGTCAAAAAGTAGAGCTTTTAAACAATGGCGCTCTAATCCCACCGAGGTGAACAACACGAATTTTTTTAGAATCAAAAACGCGTGCAACCAGGTGATTGATACCGCGAAGAAGACCTGTGGCGGTTCCGCCAAACCCCACGGTTCGCTTTCCTAAAAAACCCCCATCCCTACAACCCAGTCTGCATAAGCTTTCGCTAATGCAATCGCATTAACACCTTAAATGCTTTACGCATCTTGGATTATCTAAGGTATAATCTAAAAAGTCCCTGTAAAAGAAAACTTACCTTCATGCATCTTTTCGCATATAATTTCCTGTAAGATTTCTTTTCTACCTTTTCAGGAATCCCAAAACCTATTCGGTACCTTCGGCTCCCAGACAAATTTCAATTTCCAACACCTGCACCGCAATCTCTACCCAGCATACCTGAAACATTTCCTTTTACAAGGACATTTAATGCATACAACGCGTTAGATAAAATTCCTAGAAATAATTCTTTAAAGCGCATATGGCATGAATCCCAAGCCAGTCGGCACCCTTTGTCTGTGTTAAAATCCTATGTCGGACAGCTTGTTTTCATAAACATGCATAGGATTCAACTCATCGTTTGTTTTCCCACTAACAAACAATCTTCAATTACTTTCCCTGCCGCAACTAATTACCCGGCATATACAAAGGCATGCAAGGGATTCTTTCGGCCACCAATCCCATTAGCACCTTTTTTTTCCCACGTCGATAATAGCGACGACGCATCGCGTAAATAATGAAGCGCATTACCAACGGCGCATTTGGCCATATCTCTCTTTTGTCTTTGCCGCGTGTCTACCCATTGCCCTAAGCACGTGTAAACAATTTAGATCTGAACGATCGCACACATACCACCATGATCTTCATTACAAGATCTGGTTTCCTGTTCCACCAAGAGAGACTTTACGTTTTTCTGGTGGTAGGTAAAAACGATATCCTTAGTGGAGAGGATATCTACCACGACACCACAAACTCACCCATAAGCGAATCATTTATACACGAGATGATTATCGCGGAGTCCTTTTACGTCCACCGACCGAGCAGGTCGTGGTCGTTGTCACTCCCGCTCTCCGTCGGTGCACACGGAGACGCGAATACACCAAGAGTCGAGAGTAAGCGCGCTAAAAAAGTGAAAAGTCGTACAAGTAGTGCACACCAGCCTTTCATTATTTTTCTTGTGCATACGAGTCATCTTCAATGTAATTTAAATCAATGTTCGTACCGTGTTTGCAACCGCCATGTCGAATATTATATTGCTGCAGTCTTCGAAGATTGTGTTTTTATTGACTTCACATTGTAACTTTCACGCAATGCTACCGTAAAATGTTAGTATCCAATAAGAAAATGAAACGGAAACAATAATCCATGAATTCAAACAAGTTATTCCCATAATAGTGTTTTTCTTTTAATATAGAAATAAAACTAAACAAAAAGAATCCTGTGTTTAATTTTTCCCTCGTTGTCTTGGCGAACAGTTTTATTCCTCATGTTTGTGCTTTCGTTTGGTGCACGTTGGAACTTTGTCTTTATGATGCCGGTGGAAGGAAGTGAACCGAGTGCCCGTGCCTGGCACTATACTTCCTTCCCCACAGACCTTCAACGACAGAGCAACCAATAAACTTATAGCGTTTTGCGACGATAGTGAAGAGCGTGTGATTCGAACCGACGCTACCACGGTTAGAATCACTAAAAGCTAGAACCAAAGCTCAACGCATCAGGCCACTGTCGCGTGTACGAATTCGATTTCTAAACTCAAGTACACTCGATTGATGTGGAAATGCTCTATTATTACTGTGGTATATGGCTTTAATGGATGTGCTTTTTGGTGGTGTTGTTCTTCTCTATTGGTTGTGTGTATCTGCTAGAAACGCCACAAACTCCTTTAGTGCCCGACTGCTTCACGTCCCTTCTGGTCAATAGCAAGGACTGTCAGCAATAACTTCAGTTCCCCCTCTTTTCCCCCGTTAGTAAGGGGCAGTGCAACGTTAGTCACAAATTCAAAGGATAGAGCTAATGTGTTCGCGAACTTATTTTCCGCGAATTCAAACCTCGATGCCGGTCTTTGGGAACCACCTGTGATCACACCGGTGCGGCCTTCGATGCGGGATGTGAGGTTCCGCCCGCGTACTATTCAACGCATTCTACGTGGACTGGACTGGACTGCAGGAAGGCAACTGGCTATGTCTGAGTTAATCTCAAGACTTATTGAAGGATGTGTTATTACATCTACTTTGCAATGGCCTTGTGAGTAGGGCGTCAGAATATACTCACAGCTAGGCCGGCTTGTCGCAAGAGGCAAATGGTCAAATGGTCGAAAGAAATCCCTAGCCTTCTTTCGGAGCTTGGCTGATGGACCGGTTCGAGAAAAGGTAATATGCTAAGGCTTATATTAAACTTAATAATAAATTTAAAAAAAATTAATGAAACATATCGTTTTCATAACCGATACGAAAGATCGAAACTTACCCTCCGCCGATGGTGATCATTTTTGCATCAGCTGCCATGAACAACTCGGATGAATGTCCTAATCCTTTGTCACTTTCAATGCCAACCCAGGGATATTTAGCCCTCTCTGGGTACAGAGAGAAAAGAAAAGTCTCGCCAGTGCCAAAGTAGGCTTGTCGTTGGCCTTTGTCATCCTTAACATTGCGTTCAAACCACCTCGATGAACAATATGCACCGAAAACCTAAAGGAAATAAAAAATGTTATCTTTTCTTTTCTTTTATAGGAAGGAATAGTTATTGTGAGCTCTTGGAATACAAACCTCATTATTGCACGTCTTTATCATCATTAGAGTTGGCTCATGTTGCTCCACTCTAACATAGAATGTGGTCAACGAGCAACCATGCTCCTCCGTTGTGTATAGCAGTACAGGTTGGTACATTGTTATCCTTACAGGGAGCCATGACCAGAGTGTAAAGAGCTGATGATAAACAATTCATAAGTACATTAATAAATCATCCTGCACCCAAAGACAAGGTATTCAATATTAATTAGTAATAAAGGCAACACTTAAAAATATTTAAATTATCTCGAAAACGCTATAAAAATGTTGTACATATAAAATAAATAAAATCACTGCCAAGCACAACGAAAAATTGCAATGGCCTACAAAGAATAAAGGGATACACGATAATATTATACATAATGTTACAAAAAGAGAAGTTCAGTATAAATGATGATTATGTGGGTATTTAAAAGTCGTGCGTGGTGTTTGACGAATGACTAAGTAACAAGAATCGTAAATGACAGACGATGAGTGTTGAGGATAAAAAATTAAGAATGGTTTTAGTTGATTCATTGTATTCCTTTTTCTCAGTTTTTCAAAAAACCAAGAGAGGATTTTAGGAATGGGTCATGCCATAATAATTGAGATTATTCCATCAACCTCCTAAGTAGAAGTGCGTTAAATGTGATTGCCATAATATGACCGATATATATACGAGTATTTATCAAATATGTTTTCAAATGATTTAACTATATTTCCAAAGTGTTAGACTGATGTCCCAATTTAAATACATATTGTCACAAATTCAAAACCGACACACTTGTCAACCGTTAGCGTGACCTCATGGCGTCGCACCGAGCCTTAAGCCAACTAATACGACATCAACACACCGATTTTGGAGCCATCTAGAGGAATACTGGAGAATATGCTAAAACTGGCGAAAACGTCAGAAGCAGACGGAACCAGGACAGAACACGTGCAAGGACTAAGAAAAAAGGAGAGCCAGAGGAGACGAGGAATTGAGGAATTTAACGGAGCAAAAGAGGTTGTCCTCGAACGTTGAAGCACTCTTGCGATCCAGTGGTCGAACTCGCGTAAAAGAACGGATCGTTTTAAACTGGACATAGTTTAACGGTCGTGTGCGAAGTAAAAACGTAACAATATATAAACATGTTGGACTAAAATGCGTCTGCCTACATCAACCAATCACCACCATTAACGAAATGACATCCTTCAATGACTGCATTTGACAATTTCGATTACGTCTCGGCTCGTCAGTCTTCATTTGATCAGCCAACTAAGGAATTTCGGGCAGTTTTCAAACCAGACGTTACTTCTCATGCTATAGTAATCATATCCACCACTAGGGATGCAGGTATTAGTGCTTTTCTGAACAACCCAGAGAACAGGTTGACGGTGACAGTTCAGAAATTCTTAGTTAAGTATAGCTGAGTCAAATGCAATTATTAGGGCTTGTTTACAGTAGGAGTTCAAATTGGGTGCGAAAGGTGCCGAAGTATTAAGAAAAACTGTGAAGCTTTCTGATGAAGGTGCTGTGAGTGAATGAACAGCTCAAAAGTGGCTTCAAACCTCTTCGGCTGGCGATGAGATTCTTGAAGGTAAATCTCGATCGGGTAGACCAAAATATCTCGATTTGGATCAATTAAATGTAGCAACTGAAGAGGATTCCAGCCAAACACCTCAGAAACTTGATCAACGGTTTGTGCTAAGCGATAAAACAATTCGTGTACACTTGCATCACCTGGGAAAATCGTGGACGATGAGTAGATGGGTCCTCAACGAACTGACTGCTACGAACCGACTCCAGGGATTCAATATTTGGTCTTCCTTGCTCACCAGGAACAGGAATTGTAAAATTTTGAACTGGAGTTTGACTTGGGACAAAAAGTGGGCGATGGCTATACTACAACATAAAACGTTCATACTATTGGATTTCGTCAAACGACCCAATGGGAAGTCGATTTAAGACAGCCAATGAGACAGCACGTGCGCTTCTGCCTCGTGATCCGTACCATCGGATCAATTGTGCTTTCCGTTTTGGGGATCTTAAATATACATAAGATACCCAATTGCACTACCGGTTCGCGCGAGAAGTCTTACTGTGGGATCCTAAACAAACAAACGCAGCTTCACACACGCGTCCGAGTGCAGTGCAAAGTTATCTGTGTGATCCTATGCAGATAAACGGTTTGTTGTAGATTTTTTAACAATTGAAATTAATATTTATTTCTTTTCCGAACTTAGCCCAAATCTTCTTAAGCTATCCTTTTGATGCTTGTGCTGCGAGACGGGCTATTTAATGGAAAAAGCAGTAATTCACACAACGACTCACAACGACTTCTCCACAATCCATTTTCTGTTAGTTCATATTAAACCTCACGTACTTATTTTTTATTTCAAAATCTAATTTACATATTAAAAGCACGTTGTTACTCCACACACGCGTCTTAGTGCTGAGAAAAGTGCGAGGATATACACGCGAGTGATGTGCAGTGTGGGAAAACCCTCTACTGATTCCATCCCTTGTGTATGTGTTCCTCTTTTCCGGACCTCTGTCTGTGTCCCTCAGGCATTGATACTCTCAGCTGATTTATAATCTTTGGAGAGTTTTTGGTGTCTGAGTGGCATAATGTTCGTCATGGAAGGTGTAGCGTTCTATGAACGCACAATTCCACCCAGGTAGGGTTCCTACCCTTCAGGGAACATACCTACCCCGAAAACGTTACACGCGCCCACAGACGCGTGCCACTAAGTCCGCTAGGGCGCTGAAACATTTGGCCAACGTTGAATCCGACAAGAAAAAGCAAGGAACTGAACGTCCCAAAGCTTTCAATGTCAAGCTCAACAATTCGAATATGGCATACCTGAAACAAAGGAAAACATTCATTCATCCTATCCCCAAAGACTGAAATGCGCCGCACTCCAGCATTGCACAATCGGAAATCCTGAACATCTACACGATGTTACAAGGAATTGCTATCGTCAGCAAATTAGCCGACCAACGGATACACGTGCGGGTGGTCTGCCACAAAGACCATCAAATCCATCGGCAAACAAAAGAAACTGCAACCTCATGCAATAAAGCATATCGCCTATCCGCTACCAAATTGTAGGCAACCGTAATTATCTCAAAGAGATAATTCGGAAAATTTATGAGGTTAAAAACCTACAAAGGATCTATTTCGATCACACGGTCCCTTTTGAATTTCACACCATTAGAAAGATCTAATGGATTTCGGGTGTATTGACAAAAGTCAAATAAGACCCACGGACTGTACGTCCAAACAATCGCCGAATATCTCCGGTCTGGGCGCCAGATGTTCTGTGCAAACACAAGGCCGTGGAAATGAAATTCTATCACCACCACCGAGGGTGATAATGATGTATGATGATGAGCGAGTTTCTCCTTTCAGGAAAATAGGAAATTATCCCTGGGATAAAATAGCATGCTGTTAACAGAGATTTCGGGAATTCTGTTGGCAGATCGAATAGGGAAATTTCTCCTGTACGGATGCAGATACCAGTTTTGAATCTGAAGATTTTTTTGGGCAGACAGTTCCAGTGAAGTGAAGTGACCGAACCACCTGACTGAGCCCACCTTCGCCATCACGACGCCCAAGGACACAAGAACAGACAAACACTACGAGCAGTGAACAATTAAAACAAAACGGTCTAGTGTCAGTGCGACAATAGTATGCGGATATAACACGAATGCTCAGCCACTTCAGTCGACGACACCACCCAACGGCAGCCTCCTCCTGCAGCGATCTGTTGCGAGAATTTGCGGACATAACTATTCCGCTCAGTAACCCTCGACGCGCAAAAGCCGGCGTTTTTCACAATATCGAGACGAGCGGCCCTCCAGTAAGCCAACGCCCGCGCCGATTGGCTCCCGAAAAATTGCGCGAGGCTCGTGCAGAATTCGAGTATATGCTCGACTTAGGTATCTGTCAGCCGTCCGACAGGCCATGGGCGAGCCCACTCCATCTCGTCAAGAAGAGTAACGGCGAGTGGCGTCCATGTGGCGATTATCGAATGCTAAACGCAATAACGACACCCGATAGGTATCCGATAGCAAACCTGCACGACTTTTCTTAAAGCTGCAGCGATGCGAAGTTTTCTCGACACTCGACCTCACGAGGGCGCACCACCAAATTTCGGTGGCTCCCGAAGATATACCAAAAACCGCGGTAACCACACCTTTCGGACTATTCGAGTTCAAGGTGACGACGTTCGGTCTACGAAATGCAGCGTAAACGTTTCAGCGCTACATTGATTCAGCTCTCCGCGGACTTGACTTCTGCTATGCGTATATCGATGATATACTCATAGCATCGAAAGAGATGACCGAACATCGCTCCCATTTGAAGCAAGTGTTCGAGCGCCTCCGAGATTTCGGCCTGGTAATTAATCCAGACAAGTGCCACCTCGGACAAGTGGAAGTCAAGTACCTTGGCTATTGCATAAACGGCCAAGGCGTCCGCCCATTACAAGCCAGGGTGGATGCATTAATGCAGTTTCCTCGCCCCAAGAATGTGCGAAAACTTAGGCGTTATTTGGGCATGTCAAACTTTTATCGCCCAACACTCCGAAACGCCGCACAGATCCAGGCTCCTCTGAACGAATACCTAGTAGGAGCCAAACGAAACGACAAACGACCGATTCAGTTGACCAAGTCAGCTGACCAAGCATTTCGCTTATCAAAAGAGCAGTTGGCGAACGCAACTTTGCTTCGACATCCCATCGAAGGAGCCCCATTGTCCATACAGTGTGACGCTTCCGACACTGCAATTGGGGCCGTACTCGAACAAGAGTGCAACGGTAAATGGGAACCGCTGGGTTTCTTCTCAAAGAAATTGAACCCGACCCAGCGACGTTACAGTGCCTACGACAGGGAGTTACTAGCGATTTACTGCGCAGTAAAGTACTTCCGGCACATGGTTGAAGGACGCCAATTGACGATCAAAACTGATCACAAACCACTGGTGTATGCCTTCCAAAAGAAAGCGGGAAACTCGTCCCCGCGACTAGAACGGCGAATTGAATATGTTCCAGGAGCACAGAACGTAATTGCAGACGCTTTTTCCCGTATCGATGCAATTAAACTCCGTGCGCAAATCGACGGTGCCGACTTGGCACAAGCGCAAGGAGAGGACCGTCAACTGGAGTCCCTACTGAAAGCGGAGACAGCACTAGTTTTGCGTAAACTCCCTTTCAACGACTCAAAAGACGAAGCCTGGTGCGATGTTTCGACAGGGGTAGCTCGCCCCTACATCCCAGAAAACCCCCGATGGGATGTGTACGAAACATTCCATAACCCAGCCCATCCAGGCGAACGCGCAACCGCACCAGCCGTCCGACACAAATTCGTCTGGCCACATATGGCCAAAGACATAATAAAATGGGCACGCAATTGTTTGCAATGTCAACGTTGCAAAGTCGATCGACACAACGTGATACAACCAGTACAGTTCCAGCTCCCCGAGGCACGTTTCGCCCATGTACATATCGACATTGTGGGACCGCTTACTCCGTCGAGAGGTTACATGTACCTCCTGACGATGATCGATAGTTTCACACGGTGGCCACAAGCAATGTCACTTCGAACAGTGTCCGCAGAGAATGTAGCCAAAGCATTCTATTCGACCTGGGTCACACGGTTCGGCGTCCCGGCTACCTTCACAGCCGACCGCGAACCACAGTTCGAGGCAGCGATTTTCAAGCAGCTGACCGATCTACTCGGCTGCCAACGAAGCCACACTACAGCTTATCACCCCCAGTCCAATGGGATAATTGAACGATGCCAGTCACTAAAAGCCTCACTGATGTGTCATGACGACAATCAATGGCTGGACGCCCTACCAACAGTTCTTTTAGGCTTGCGCACAAGCATAAAAGAAGACCTGGGAGCCTCAGCAGCAGATCTGACTTACGGAACCAATCTGCGCCTCCCAGGAGAGTTCTTCGCCGATGGAGAACCCCCGCTCGAACAGTTGCCAAATTTGGAAAACCTACGCAAACTCATGCAAAAGGTCAGGGCAACACCGGTCGCCAGACACGGTTCCAAGAGGATATTTGTTCACCCAGAGATGGACAGCTGCACGCACGTCTTCATCAGGGTGGACAAAGTTAGGAAACCTCTAGAACCGCCCTACGAAGGCGTTACGCATTAAATAGAGCAATTTATAATCTAAAAGCCGCTAGAAGAGAATTCTTACCTTTCATGCATCTCTTCGCATACAAATTCCCTATAAGAATTCCTTCCTAACTATTCCCCGAAAGAAAATTCATCGGTTTACATATAATACAACCGCATAATCAGGGAATCTTACCCTTGAGTTGGCTTATGCCAGCCTCAACATGTGTATAATAAAAACTACCTACCTACACATTGGCTGGCGACCACTTTAACCAACGATAAACAGTCCAACGCAGCTGCATGTAATTAGCACCATAGACTAATTCCCTAACTCGCACCATGTGCAAACAAAAGAACGCTGTCCTTCAAAGGTTTTCTGGTGATACTATAAACAATCCACATCGTTCGTGGCATCCCAAATGCGATTCTCATTTAATGAGTTCCAGCTTATTTATTTAGCTGACCCTAATCACAAACCGATGCATTAGGTCGCTTCTCTTTTGTTCTTTTTCCCTAGCTGTAGGTTTTTTTTATCCTTGCTGAAATGCATCGATAAACACGGTGATGTGCACGTTCACACATACACACCACTGCATCAAAAGATCGCGTTTCCTTGGTGGCCACACCCTTAAGAGAAACATTTTCTCTCTCTCTTCCGTTCCTTAACCCTAACCGAGGGTGGAATTCAATTCAGAGTTCTATCCTCGAAGAGTCTAATTCCATCAGCCGACTACGCTGGTCGTGCTATCTCCCGCTCTCCGGTGCGAACGGAGACGCGAATATACCCCGGAGTCGTTGTTATAGTGGTGAGACCTCTCTAATTGTAAAGTGAAATATTTGAATTGAGATCCGTGGCGAAATAAAAAAACATTAATAATAACAAACCTGTGCTCAGTGCGTTTTATTTTTTGGTGATTTCCATCGGTGTGTTTTATTCGCTGTGCTGCGTTTGTTCTGCGTTTTGGACTTAATCCTTGGTGATCGGTTAATGGGGAAACCGATGAACTAATAGTGATGTTTGTAAAGGCGAAGTAGAACCTAGTACCCGTGTTTGGTACACTACCTCGGTCCCCCCGGTCATTTCAATAGAGCGGGAATTTCGCGTTGATTTGTGTAACATTGCGGCTTCAGATGCAATTTCTCTTCTGCGTCTGCCCACTTTTTTAACCAGAAACCAACTATTTTTGCAGTCACTTAGCGAAACTCAGGTAATAACAAATACAGATATTTCCGATTTTAATCTACCTGGATGTAACTTAGTGCCGCTGTTCTTTTCACACCGTGGTCTAGTCACATTCATACGAAATGATATTGTTTATCACCTTCTGCCACAATATGGGCTCTGTTCGAACATTAATTTGTCTTGGCTAGAACTTCACGTTCGTAAGCATATCACAAATTACAGCTTTCTTTACAGAAGCTCAAACTTTGATAGAAACGCATCCTTTAACGAATTTGATGTTCTGTTTGATTCTAGATAGAATCTTGACCTTATATCCGCACATTGAAATTGTTATTGCGGGTGATTTTAATGTGCATAACTCTCAGTGGCTTCGTAAATCCGGACACGCAACATCTGAAGGTCAATATGTGCCGCTCTTTGCTGCTTTAAATAGTTTAACTCAACTTGTCAATGAGCCAACACGGGTACCAGACATATATGGTCATTTCGCCAATACACTGGACTCGTTTCTCACCTCCCACTCAAACAAATATACAATTGGGCACTTCAGACCACTGTGTCATGTTAGCTAAATTTACTCCGACCAATAGTAACGTTAATGAGAAAGCTCCCAAAAGAAGAGTATGGTTCTACGAGAAAGGCAATTGGGAAGGTCTGAACGACTTTTTTGGAAGGTTAAATTGGTCGTTATTTTTCCTCAATAACGATGTTTACTCTACAGCGGACACATTGACAGAGACGATTTTACTTGGCATGCGAACCTTTATTCCACACAGGGTAAATAGTATGAATCCCAAGAGAAATATGTGGTTCGATTCCGGGTGCAGAGAAGCCATTAAGGCTAAAGAGTTAAGCTTCCGGTTGTATAAATCAAACAATACCGAGGAAAACCGAAAAAGATATAAGAGAGCTAGAAATGAACTGCAATGAGCATATTCAACGCGCCATGTTCTTGCCTAACCAGAGAGTGAGACAAAAAATACTATAGTCTCCCCCACGGGCAGTAGAAGATTCTGGGCATTCGTAAAAAACATTCAAAACTCAGTCTCTTCATACATTCCATCGCTTATAGTCGATGATAGACCAGTCACGAGTGCAATAGAGCAGGCGAACCTACTTGCTGCACATTTTGCAGCCAACTCAACGATGTCTGATACCACATCAGTTCCACCTCAACTTGAGCATAAGCAGCACACCATGAGCCAGAATCACTTCCGAACGCGTACTGTTGTCCGCGCACTCAAAGAACTAAACACAAACAAATCCGTTGGTCCGGATAGTATTCCCCCAATCCTCTTGAAGAGATGTTCCTCTTCACTCACCAAACCAGTGCGGAAACTCTCCCATTTGTCTTATTCTACTGGCCGTTTCCCAAATAGATGGAAGGCAGCGAACATTCAGCCAATTCCCAAAAAGGGTGACAAATCATCCCTTTATTCTTATCGACCCATAGCACTAACTCCTATTCTCTCCAAGGTAATGGAATCTCTTATCAACCGTCAACTTTCGAAATATCTGGAATCAAATGACCTCCTCAATGACCGCCAGTATGGCTTTCGTAGCAACCGGTCCATAGGAGATCTGATGGCGTACCTTACCGAAAAGTGGAGGGATTCCATACACTATTTCCGTGAAAGCAAGGTAGTCGTATTGGATATTTCAAAAGTCTTGGACAGAGTTTGGCATTCAGACCTTTTATCAAAATTATATTCATATGGAGCGGTCAATTCCCTGTTTCAATGGATAAGAGACTATCTTTCTGGACGTTCAATCCAAGTGGTTCTTGATGGTGTCAAATCTGTCTCCCAACAATGCAGGTGTTCTCCAGGGTTCTGTACTCTCATCCACTCTTTTCCTCATCTTTATAAATTATCTCTTGTCCATTCCCAGCAACCCAATTTACTGGTTTGCTGATGATAGCACGTCGAGTCTCTCATAGTCAAACGAACTTTCCCGACCAAACTTTTCGACCGTCATTACCAATCAGAAGATTATGCTCAGTACATGGAATTCAAACCTCAACAAATATATCAGTGGGGATTATCTAACCGAGTAGAATCAATGTCTTAAATATACAGTACTGTCTCTGGTTGTCAAAGACAAACCCCAATGTGAATACACTGTCGATGAACGGCACTTGCATCGACGAAGCGAAGGAACTATCAATCCTCGGCACTCGAAATAATTCGTTTCTTGATTGGAGCGACCACATATTTGAAGCTGAGAAAAGTGCGGCCAAATATATGGGATTTCTTAAGAGATGCATAAAATACTTCACCCCATCCAAACTAGCCACTATTTACAAGGCGTATATTCGTCCAAAAATGGAGTTCAACTCCCATATTTGGTCAGGCGCATCCAAAACTTCACTACACGTGCCCGACAGGATGCAAAAGCGAGCAGTAAAACTTATTAGGGACCCAGCTGTGAGTCGATAGAACACAGACGCAAGGTATCATGCCTATCTCTTTTCTATAGGTATTACCACGGTCGTTGCTCAACTGAACTTGCTGAATGTGTTCCGCCCCTTCAGACATTTTCCCGCGATACCCGTCAATCTTTGAATGCGCATCAGTTCACGTTGAAAGTGGACTTCAGGCGCACAAATAAACATAGAGAGAATTTCCTTAGCCGAACCACGCGAATGTGGAATGTTCTGCCCGATCATGTGTTTCCTGGCCGTTGTGATGTCCAGACATTCAAGACCAATATACATCGACACCTCCTTTCCTTATCCACTTCCTCTCCATGCGCTCGCACTGTGCTCTGACATTTAAGGGCACTTCAAATCCCCTTTTGTGCGCGCGTTAGTGTAAAAAAATGATTTCTTAAAAACCGTTAGTGGGAGGGGCGCGCGAGTCGCGGGGAATTGTGCGTCGGTTCATGCAATTTTAGTCACGATAGAGCGCTTCACGGGACAACAGCGTGCTTTTTGTGTAAAACAATTTTACAAAAACAACGATTCCCTACGTTACTGTATGACGCCTATTTAAATTGAATACGGATTACGCCGTGTAAGTGAGTGTCCAAGTGTTAATTTAATCAAAGCTTGGGTAAAGAAGGTCGAGCAAACCGGATCAACAAATATTAAACAAACAGGGCGGCCACGTTCAAGAAGAAGCGATGAGAACATTCGGGAGGAGATAGCCGCGATACTTCGCAGCATGTGTCAGCGAGTTTTCCAAAGTTTGCGTAGTGGATTGCAGGAGTGCCAACGATGAGACGGGACACATTTCGACGATGTCATTTTTTAAAAATAAATTTCAATAAACGTTTATTACGTTACATAAATGATCAACAAAATAACATTTGTAGTTTTATTTCTATTCATGTTTCAAATGTGCAAACATGTTAGAATTAGGAAGGGATCAACAACTATCACATACTTCCATATAGTTAAACATTAAATTCTGACCTGTACCGTCGACAATCGGACCCTTGGAAGCTGGCGATAGACCAGAAGCGCCAACAAAAGAAATGTTGTGCTTCATCAGTGCAACCTTAGGTCACACACGTCAATAATCACTCGCCAGCAATTCGGGGAGCTTGGTTGGTGAGTTTTGATGCATCCACCTTATAGTGAAAATCGATTCGTGGAGCTCTTCTCCAACTGCCGCCAGGGCTTCTATGAGAAAGGTATTATGAACTTATCTTTAAAATAGTATAGATTATAAAAGTTAACGATGTATTTTTGAGGGAAATGGGATAATCATCATCATCATCGGCACTACAACCGGGATCCGGTCTTGACCTTATTTAGCAAGTCCCGAGGCTTGTTAAATTTTCCATAATAATTTGTTTTTCCAGTCAGGTTATTAGCCTTGCGCCAAGGCATATATTCGTCCCAAAATTGAGTTCAACTCCTATATTTGGTCAGGCGCAGCCAAAACTGCACTACATGTGCTCGATAGGATGCAAAAACGAGTAGTGAAACCTATTGGGGTTCGCAGCTGTAAGTCGATCAATTTCCTCGTTAGAACATACCCGCAACTTATCATGCCTATCTCTTTTCTATAGGTATTATCACGGCCGTTGCACAACTGAACTTGCTCAATGTATTGCACCTGCTCAGACATTTTCCCGCGATATCGTCAATCCGTCAATTTATATCTTGTCATCCCAATCCATGAAGCGTTCGAACTCACTCTCAATTTAATTGTCCACATAATCGTCCTGAGTAATTACCAGGACGACACCATCGTTCTTAGAGATTTCAACCTTCCAAAACTAAAATGGGTCCTATCTGAGGAGCAGTATTTCTATATTTCCCACCCCACATCTGCCAAGGAATATCTCTTCATTGATCAACTAGCCGATTTCTGGCTGTGTCAAGTTAGCAACGTTCTAAATTTTATGGGGAGGCAGCTACACCTCATATTTACAACAGCCGTATCAATATTTTTGTCTCCGCCTGCCCCTTAGCCCTCTATACTAACGGCAACTCCCCTCTCTTCATGAGCTTGTGGGGTTAGGAGTCGGTGTGTGCCAGCGTACGGCACTGGGTTCACTCCTAACCACCATCGTCACTGGAAGTTTACCGAAAGAAAGTCAAAACACATCAGAAGCCGTTGACAGAAAATGGAATAAAACGCACGATCTTTAGGAATAAATGGTTCTTTTTATTTTTATTCACTGCTAGTTATTTTTTGTAATTAATTAAATGAACAACATGTACTAAATGTCACTGGGAACCTTACGAACATATTAATTTAAGCATTCTCATTGCCATCGTTCAAACGTTCACAATACACCAACTATCTAAACACTTCGCACTATTGGTTCCGACTATACAATTGACTGGGGAGAAAAAGCGACTCCTTTATGGTACACGTCCCCATTGGGCCAAGGGGGGCGGGAGAAAAACCTACCGTCGCGATTGGTAGTTGTATTTAGACTCCACGATATTTACGCATCCCAGGGGATACGGGGAGCGGAAGACGAACCGTCCGGATCGCCGGTTGAAATACAACTCAGCGATATTAATTCACTGGCAAAGGAAATTCGGCCAGTGGTACTGGCTTTCTTAATTAAGGGATGCATTTTCCATCCCAAGAGAAACGTGGTCTCTCTTTGAGGGTAGGTAACCTGATCTCATAGAGAAGATCATAGAGATACACATGTATGTGTGCACATTGGTTCTTTCATGGGACAAAGCCATGGTTTTAGTTTCAGCTTCGTTTGTGCCAATTGTGTGCAGCTGCGTTGGATTGTTTATAGTAGGGAGAAAAAGGTCGCCGGCCAATGTGTATGTAAAGTGATTTATTATACCATGGTGAGGCTGGGAATAAGCGACACAATGTTTATGATCCCTGTTATGATGGTTTCAATATATGTAAACCAAATTATTTCGCTTTCAGGAATTCGACTAGGGAAAATGCGTATGTGAGATTGGGATTTGCCTGGCAACCGAAGGTGCCGAATTGGGCTTGGGATTTATGATGTTTGGAACAGAATTCTTATAGGGAATTTTGAATTCGAATAAATGAATGCTGGTAAGAATTCTCTTTCAGGAGCTTTTAGCTAAATACATTTGATAAATTTTTGCGTAAAGCATTTACAGGTGCTAATGCGATTGCATTAGCAGAAACTTATGAAAGCTGGGTTGTAGTTATGGGGTTTTTTTGGGTAAGTAGACAGTGGGGTTTGGCGGAACCGCCACAATCTTCTTTCGCGAAACTATCGCCACCGTCTGTTACCCTCTAGTAATCACTACGTCTACGCTTTCTGTAGAGCTAAATTTCGCCTCATCAACGACAATCTAAGCTGTCTTCCGTTCACTATGATCCGTCGAAGATGCCATCACTCTATTTTACGTCGAAATTCTTAATTCTATTTCCCTATGCGTTCCGTACTCTGGACGAAAAACGTCGACCATATTCCCAGTTTGGTACAAACACAGGCTTCATTCTCCGTCTAGCAAAAGGAACAAGTTATGGGCCTGTGGGGTAGAGGTGTTGGGCCAAAACACGGGCACTAGTGTTCTCCTAACCCCAACGCGACAATGTTGTTCAATAAGAGGGTCCACCCAACGCTGATCTCACTACTTGTCACTGGATATACAGATGCAGAATGTTCGCCCAAAAAATTGTCCGCCAAAAGGGGAATAAACAAATAAACCTCGCTTGTGATAATGTTTAAGGAACATTTATTTATTTATGGTTTAATGCCTAGTAACACTATTTACACTTATTATAGGCGAACACTAATTATAATTTTATTCTTAAGGCTAGACGATGATAACGGTTGATGCACATTTATTTATTTATTGTTTAATGCCTAGTAACACTATTTACGCTCATTATTGGGGAACACTAATTATAGTTTTGTTCTTAATGGTTAACCGGTGATCATGTTTGATAGGCGTTTGTTTATTATTGCTTAAATGTAACCACGACCGCGCTACTCTGTGATAGAATTTCTACTCTTCAAACTGAAGGGAACTCCGACACGCAACGTATCCGATACGTGTACGTGGTTCAACGGGTAAGAACTGACTCCTTGAGACGTTGGCTCGATCCTACGGTCAGTCTCAACTGGGGTGGGTTTGCCTGTTTGTGGTGAATAACGATTTTCCTCCGCTATCTATCCGACAGCCAATGAGAACGCGATTTTGCGTTTCGCTGGAAGGATTTCCATTGATATCATACAGATAAGTGGGCTGTCCGTACCTTGGAAGTGAGGACAGAGATGCGTTGAAGAAGGAAAAGAGGAAAACCGACCAGCGGTTGTTCAAATAAATGAACATGCACAGAGGCTGAAAGAATTTGTATCGTAAACGATAGAGGGTGTATTGGATAAACAATTCCACAGGCGAGTGCTGAAATGGACATTTGTTTGTATTAGCAACGAACATGGGACGAGACCGTTGCAAGTTGTTTGAGGTAAACACATTAGGGTACCGTCTAATTCGTTGCATGTTTATTGCTTATGCAACCAGTCGGGGATAATTGGCTGCAGTTGCTGAAAATTCAGGGGTCATAGGATGTGTACACGATCGCGGTTGTGTATACAACTACGTCTGTTGTATTTGGCCCCCATAGCGCCTCAAGGGTCGAATTCCAGTGTGAATATTTACACTGACAGAGAATTCGGCTCTTGGCAGCTAGGAGCGAATTGCGCTATACTTTGACGGTTGGATAGAAACCGCCGTGGGTACAGATAAACTATAAAAATCTATCGCGCACGTGTGGGACAGAAAACGTAGGCAGACAGGGATTCCGATGATTGTTTCATAGTTCATTGCAGTTACCTAGTACGGCAGCCGAAATTTTTTTCGTTTCAGATCAATGCTGAGATGCATTGATGTATGCGGTAATGGCGAACCGATTTCTTTCAGGTTAGAAATGGTTGTGAGGGAGCTTCGTACTGCTCGTATACAGGTAAGAGGTAATTCTTGGTAAAGTATTGGAGGTCGGGAATGGGGAGTTGGGTTAGGAAAATGGGTGGTTCTTCGGTGAGCCTTAAAGAACTCCACAGGACACCCTCTTACGGAATGAACTCGACTACTCAACTTTCTCAGCTCTTTCCTCCAGTTCACTGAACTATACCACACCATTTACCGAAAGTACCTAAGCAAAACTCAAACCCACTGGCAAAAATGACCCCAAACCTTTTTTCAGGTTGTCAATTATAAACTCAAATTCGATGGATGGTCACTTACCTATAACTCTCAAACCTCAACTGGTACTCTCTTTTCAATTGCTAATTCCTTTGACACTCATTTCAGGCAATCACTCACAATCAAAAGGATATTAAATACTCCATTTAGCAACGCGTACATGTACAAAAACAAAAACGATAAACCTATATCAAACACTTTCGCTCAATCCTTATCGGATGCAAAAAAACGTAGTTAAGATTCCATATTATTTGCCACGCGATCCGATAATGAAGAACACGATACAAAGCTTCGATTGTTCAGGGACATCCGATGCTGAACTCATTTTCGATAGCATCTGTGGAAGAACTTAATCAACACAGCGCTTGTGTAAAGAAACTTAAATAGCTAGATGTCATGTTAAATAACTAATTTTGCTATTAATTATTTTGAAAGTAACATGTAAATAAAACTGTTTTTTATAAAATAAAATAATAACGATACTCTTAAATTTTAAATAACGAATATGCAAAAACACCGCAAAACACTTCGTTAAAAAAACTGACTGGAGAAAAAACTCTATTTAAAACAAAATCATAGAAAACGAAAAGCTGAGCAGACAAATCTAGAAAGGAAATCTATGAATTCAAAGATATGCAAAAAGAAAAAGTATCGCCTAGGCATATCTACACATCCAAACACTTACATCTTCACCACTGGCAATTTGGCTTTTTAACGACTGAATAGGATACATGCCCATAGCAAGTACCCTATGTCCTGGGGACTGTTCTCCCTTTAAGGATAAGTGTTTTTTTTTTTTTTCATTTGTGAATACGAGTATTTTTTATTTGCATTTTTTTTTTATGTAGATTTGTGTTGATAAGTGTTTTTAAGTGTTCGTCAAAACATTTTGTACACAAACAATTAAAACATCAATGTGGATGCATTAAATAAGATCAAATCGAAATGATATGCAGGTGGTTGAGTGTTAAAAGGTATGCATATTATTTTTTCCAATATCATTGTTGTTATTACGCACAATAAACGAATATGACAAACATGTAATATTGCAATTTGAATGTATTATATCATAGATTGTGTTAACGCAGTCAACATTTATGTTATAAATATTATACACGAGCAACCAGTAGCAGCAGTAGTAGCAGGAGTAGTAGAAGTAGTAAGAATATGCAGCAAGTTGAGAAAAAGAAAAAGAAAAACAATATAAAAAACAACAATTCGAACGAGTTAATTAATTTTCCAAAAGAATATTCAGCAATGCTATTATTATTATTACAATTTTTCATTTTTCAATATTATTCGAAGAGACGCAGTTTTTCTGTTGCAAAATGCCTAGACACGACACTAGTTGCCATTGAACAACGGAAAGCCCCTTCTCACAACACAATTCTTATATATAAATATTTACCAGCCTTAGTTACTAGTGAATTAATGATAAGACAAACTTCGCTTGAGTCATTCCCAATTTGTTAAAATAAAAATTAAAACCAATCAAACGAAATTAAAAAAAAAATCACGTTGACAAATAAACCAAAGACAGAAAACTTGTTTAATTTAACGCCAACAAAATGCATGTTAACAATTTTTATACATTTTTGCCCCATACCAGATTACGACAGGTCTCGGAATGCACCCTCTGAAATGTTAGGGACACATTTCATATATGAATAAACTTGTTGAGTAACAATAAAACTAAAGGTTTTAAATCAATGCTTGTAAATTCGAAGTGTGGTCAGAATTTCATGTCTATTGCCTTTGATACTACACTTGCTTTTGTCTCCTTTTTTAGTGCGCTTATTGAAGAATTATTCGTGGTACTTAAAATAAACCACAACGTTTTAAATATTAGTTCAGAAAAAAATTATTCGGTGTTCTTGTGTTTAGTCGCGTTTAAAGCATCATAACTTGGAATCGAGTGCATCTGGCAATTCCTTTTTGCTATTTGACAGATAACAGATTAGCTCACTATTGGTGACAGTTTGATTGAGATAGGTACAGTGTGACACAACTTATTGCGAAACAAGTATCATTGAAATTTGGGAACAAGATTCGCTGGATTTTATATTCCCCAAGACTGTTCCCACGAAATGAATAATCAATATACAAAAAACAATCTCACGAAAAACCCGGTAGGCGTAGGTGTGATGAGCCGACACTACCATAACGGAACAAATCATCAAGAAAACACCGACTCGGCAAAAAGAAGACGTAGGGAAAAACGGAAAAAGCGGGATTTACACGTCGGCGCGTGGGATGTTCGAACGTTACGGTGTGATACAGACGGTCGTAGAAAATGCGAAACAATATAAAATGGACATCGTCGCGCTTCAGGAAGTCCGACTCCCGCATCAAGTAATCGAAACCAACGGGTTTACACTGGCGGCTAGAGGTTCCGATACACATAACCTCGGAACCGGCATAAGCAAGAAGATTACGCCCCATGTAAAAGATGTGAAATTTATTAATGACCGAATGTCGGTACTAAAAATACAGGGACCATGGTACAATTATGTATTTATACACGTGCACGTCCCAACAGAATCTACGGACGAAAAAACGAAGGACACATTCTACGAGACCCTAGAGAAAGTATTTGATGGTATCTCATCATTCGACGTTAAAATCCTCCTCGAGGGCCTGAATGCGAAAATTGGAAAGGAAGATATCTTCCAATCAACTATACGTAAAGAAAGTCTACACGACGTTTGAAATATAATGGAATTCGAATTATTACGTTCACAGCGTCAAAAGATCTGGTAGTGAAAAGCACGATGTTCAAGCACAACCAAATCCATAAAGCCATATGGATATCACCTGACGGCGTAACGCGTAATCAAATAAACCACTTCATCATCATCATCATCATCGGCACTACAACGGGGAACCGGTCTTGATCTTATTTAGCAAGTCCTGAGGCTTGTTAAATTTTCCATAATGATTTGTTTTTTCCGGGAAAGGTCATTAGTCTTGCGCCAGAGGCTCGCCGACGAGGAATCGAACCCCGGTCTCCCGGGTGACAGCCGGGTATACTAACCACTATACTATCGAGGAGCCAAATAAACCACTTCCTCATAGACAAAAGACACCACTCGAATATCCTTGACCAAAAGGTATTAGTATTTAAGAAAACAATTAAGTCCAAACCTTGGTTTCACCCCGAGTGCAGGGCAAAGATAGAAGAACGTAAACGACTTAGAGTGATCCACTTAGAAAGATATGATGAAGTCAACGCAGAAAGATATGCGACAATTCGGAAAAAGACAATGAGACTCTTCAAACGCAAAAAAAAAAAACGGGAATGGGAGTAGACTCCGATTGATTAAATCCTAGAAAATGCCAGAGCAAAGAACATCAGAGGTATGTATACTGGCATAACTCAATTAGGAATGGCTAACGAAGAAGAGCCAACATAATTCGAGACACAAATGGCTGTCTGGTCACAGAAACAAACAATATCGTGACAAGATGGAAGCAGAACTTTGAAAACCTGCTCAATGTGCGCACCCATCAACCACAAATAAACGCACCAGACGAACATACAGCCGAGCCTCATATCCCAGAGCCCTCCTTCAACGAAGTTGTAGACGCAATGAATCGATTGAAAAACAAAAAGGCTCCCGAAGCCGACTGCATACCGGCAGAGCTTATTGGAGCATGGAGGAGACGCAACCGCTCGAAAGATCCACCAACTGATGAAAACAATATGGGATAAGGAAGTCACTCCAGAAGAATGGAAAACCTCAATCATTATCATCATCGGCACTACAACCGGGAACCGGTCTTGGCCTTATTTAGCAAGTCCTGAGGCCTGTTAAATTTTCCATAATGATTTGTTTTTTTCCGGGCCAGGTCATTAGTCTTGCGCCAGAGGCTCCCCGATGGGGAATCGAACCCCGGTCTCCCACGTGACAGGCGGGTATACTAACCACTATACTATCGAGGAGCACGCAATAGCCGCCCCCATTTTCAAAAAAGGTGACAGATCTGACTGCGAAAATTACAGAGAAATATCATAGCTCCCAACCACATACAAAGTATTAACAAATGTCATACTGGCGAGAATCACATCGTACGCAGAAGAAATACGGGGAGACTACCAATGCGGATTCCGTAGGAACCGGTCAACAAGCGACCAAATGTTCACGATAAGGCGGCTACTGAAAAAGAAGTGGGAAAATGGAGAGACGGTTCACAAACTGTTCGTTGACTTCAAAAAAGCCTACGATCACTCGCAAGACAAAGACCCTACCATATTGTAGTTGAGCTGGGAATCCCGAAAAAATTTGCCGCTCTCATTCAAATTTGCATGAATGAAAATAAAGTGCGAGCAAGAATAGAAAACCACCTCTCAGAACAATTTGAAATCCGTGACGGACTAAAACAGGGGATGGCCTTTCACCATGTCTTTTTAACCTTGTGCTCGAGTATGTTATTAGAAAGGTACAAGACGACAACATGGCCGGATCATCCCTGAACGGGGTCACACAAGTGCTTGCGGATGCGGATGACATCGCCGTTCTGGGCGATAATCTAGAAACTGTAAATAAAAACTGTGAAATCATCATGCAAGCGGCAGAAGAGGTGGGCCTAGAAATAAATGAAGACAAAACAATATACATGATTGCCGCGAGAGCAGGTGGACCTCAGGGAACACATATAAACGTCAGAGGCAAGTTATTTGAAAAAGTTAAAAATTTTAAATATCTGGGAACAACACTGACCGCTAGTAAGGAAATGTCGAAGGAAATTAATAAAAGAATACACTCCGGCGACGCCAGTTGACATGCAGTCAGTACACTGCTGAAATCCAAACTGCTATCACGTAATATAAAGCTCCGTGTCTATAGAACCATAATCAAGCCGATTGCTCTATACGGATGCGAAACATGGGCTCTCACAAAACGGGAAGAAAACAAATTCCGTGTATTCGAGAATAAAGTTTTGAGGGGCATCTTTGGAGGTAAATATGACGAGGAGGCAGGACAATGGAGGAGACTTCATAACCACGAATTGGAAGAGCTATATCGCAAACCTACAACAGTGAGAGTAATCAAGTCGCGAAGATTAAAATGTGCCGGACATGTAGCGCGAATGGGCAACGATTGGACCGTGCGTAGCATTCTTGACGGTAGACCAACGGGAAAGGGACCGGTAGGACGGCCGCGGCGGAGATGGGAGGACAATGTAAGGTTTGACTTTGAGGAGATCGGATCGAGTGGTCAAGCGTGGAAGGAGAGTGTGTGGGGGTTCTTTAAAACTACGCAAAGAACCACCCACAATTCCAACCCCAACTCCCTTGGCCAACCTGCAGTTACCTGCAAACATCCACCAACCCAAGAACATCGTGCATGCATTTAATGCATCACCCAAAATTCCTTGTAAAGAATTCTTTACATACAAGCATCATCATAAATTAGAAAACCTTATCGGCGCCCATGTCAGCCAGCGTACCCCGCCACACACGTGCGAACCACATTTTCCTGGCTTATACACAGTCTCGGCAGCCTTTTGTCCAACCGACAAAAGTAATCTACGCATCTCGCGTCTAGCCACCAAAAACCGAATTCTCCAGCGTGTAAATATACACACAAACAATTCGATCCTTGCCGTCAGCCTCGATACCGTGCACAATCACCATTGGGTACCTAAATTCCTCTCAGCATCTATTTATACAGCTACATGCACGTCTTCTATGATGCCCATTGTTCTATTTCCCTTTCTCTGTTTCGTTTACCCATGACCTCGCAGTATGAGTAAACAATGGATCAACTAGCACACTAACTAAGATCAACCCAGAGAGATCCTTTCCATTTGGTGACCAAAAAGAGAAACTTCACGTTTCTCTCGAGAAAAGAAAACTCACCCCTAGCTGAGAGTGGACTCACCACGAATCTCGAGGTTAATCCGTGAGTACACTAGTCGAGTTTCATCCACCGTAGAGTGCGCACGGTAGTGCGCACATCCCTGAGTCGAGTGCCAACTGGAGTTAAATTCGGACGCTGGTGAATCAACGTGGTTTTTGAAACTAAGTAACTTAGTTTAACAAGTCGAGTTTACCCGACAGTGAGTCGAGTGTAGTCGGGAAAGCGCATTGAATTATATGCAATATTTGCATTCGCGGTGATTTATCTGTTGTCTTAATGTACATTAATGTTGGAATTTACTAAATAAGTAAGCCAAAAAGTTTAATATTGTAACCCTCATTCGCCGATACTAATGGTATGAATTTAAAAGTGCGAAAATAATCATGTCGATCGTTTTTTTTAAATGTGAAATGCAATATCATACCTACCACCCATCAAACAATGTGCGAATAATCCGAACTAACAACAAAAACATATTACAAGCTACATCCCACCAGTGTGTTTTATTTTCTCCTTTTTTGCGAACGGTTTGCGGCGTTACTCAGTGAACGCATTGGGCATATTAGTGAATCGGTGCCCGTGCCGGCACACCGACCATTATCACCCCCACAAGTGCACAAGACAGGGAACAATGGCGGAGTCGAGTCGGTGAGGTCATGAACTTCCGGGTTCCTGCAGGCCAATAAATAGTAAATAGTATAGGATTTTATATTATAATTTTACTATAATAAAAAGAAAGATGCACCACTTATGTAGTTGTTTCGTGATGTTTACGGTGAAGGTATTATGTCATAACTTCCAAATGTTGTTTCCTCTGGCACGCGTATGACCGAAAAAGTCGTTGAAATTGTGGATTAGGGTAAAAAAAAAAGCCGGAATATGAACAATCACCGCATCGCTAACAGAAGAGCTGATTACGTAAAGCAACTCAATGTTTGGCTCCTTCATCAACTGAGGAAAAAAAGTTAATGGACCAAATTTCCATCTGCGAATCACCTACGATAATGTTATACAACAACGATTGTGACCAAAAAAACGATGAAACTACATAAAAGGTGGCGAAGCCCTGTACACGCAGACGCTTCTGTGTGGTTGGTGAAATTACAGGGATATCATCCTTTATAAACTGGTACCACATGGGCAACAGATTAATTCGAATCTCTACTACCACCAATTAATGCGATTGGAGCAATTTATTACAAAAAAAGGTATTATCATAATAACACTGCGCCACACATATCTCTTACGGACGCACCAGCAAAAATTGAGAGACCTTGGCTGAGAAGTGCAAATAGATCGGACGTGCAGTGAGAATTGGCAACGACAGGACCGTACGTAGAATTCTTGGTGAGAGATTAACGAGAAAGACACCGATGAGAAGGCAGCGGCAGAGATGACAGAACAGTGCAAGGCGCGACCTTCAGGAGATTGGATCAGAGCATGCGTGGATGGAGAGTACACAGAACGGGGCACGATGACGCAGCCGAGTCAGTGAGGTCATGAGCTTCCGGGTTCCTACAAGTCAATAAATGGAATAATAGCTGAGATTTGGCGCAAGGCTAATAACCTTGCCCGGAAAAACAATCATTATGGAAAATTTAACAAGCCTTAGACCTGTTAAATAAGGCCAAGGCCGGATCCCGGTTGTAGTGCCGATGATGATGAATAGCTGAAAAATTTTGACGCATCCATGGCATAATACCTGTCGTCTTCAAAAAACCAGTTGTTCCGATCTCTGCAATACCTTCTCGTTAGCGTTGAACTGACCTCAAAAAAGGTCAGAGAAATCTTCTGAGTTTGGACGGCACATCTAAGCAGGGCGCATAGCTGAGCTGGTAAGGGGGTTGTGTCTTGCGTTTGATTGTGCAAACCTGGGCTCAAAGGACGACTCTTGCTTTTGTGCAGTTCGGCACAATTACTAAATCGTAGGTAGGATTCCAAAACCCAGCCGCCCGGTGAAATACTACCCCATTAAACTATATGCTTCGTGAATTGATTGGGAGAAATCCTTTACCATTGTACCGAGCTTGACCGATGGACATGGTCGTGAAAAAATAGCGTCTAAGGCGCTGACTCGGCGCTATAGGTTCGCCTTTCCTTGGAGAAGTAAAATAAAAACAGGCAATGCTTCAACGAAAATCTGACTATCATAACAAACTCAAATGGACGTGAAACAAACGGCACATTAAGTGATGCGCTACGCTTTCTCAGGTTACGCCAAACCTACTTTCAGTGGGAAAAATAATTGAACAAGGATTCAGTGTAACACTCCAGAGAAATCGGCATCTATAATAAGCAAGGAGCGAAATACGAAGATTGTCGCAAAACGCATCAACGAACTTTACTACGTCGAGGAGAGGGCGCGACCAGATGGTAGATTGACAGCACACTGTGACATCCACACCAAAATGCCAATAGATTCTAATATCGCGAAATAGCAGCGTGTCCTCTGAATCTGAAGGACCTAATAAACTAGGATCGGGAGAGGATAGTACAAGGATTACAGTTGCGAGTTCTGTGACCCACTTGCCCAAAATAGTGTTATTAGGCAGAAGAAATGATAACCACCACACAGCACAAACAGGTCTAAGTGCAAGGCCAGCACGTTTGACGAAGGTTCCTTCGCACTAATAACAACACCACAAACGAGGGAGGCGCCGCTGTCCACGAGTTAATAGGGACTGTGAAAACGGCGTAAAGAAAAAGCAACACGAAGAAGAATAACAATGGATGGAAGAAAACCATGCTACTGATGGACGGACGAAATTAAAGAACTTTCATTTATTACACTTCACTCGGGAGAGGCGGACATTTAGCGCCGAGTCGGCGTCCCGAGATGCCGTCAAATAACTGTTGCAGTTCTTTTTGAACACTTGCAGGTTGTAACGCTCCGGAAACACTCGCACGGGGAGAGAAGCCCACAGCTTGCCCGCTCTGCAACGGAACGAGTTCTGATGCAAAGATGTTGACGGCGTTGGGAGATGAACCGCCAAGTGGTGCCACCCGTCGGATTGTCTCGTAGAATCCTTGCTAGGTGAGAGGATACCAGCCCACTAACGTTGACACTAACTCTACCTTTGTGATGGCCAACATTTGAATTGCTCCTTCCGAGATGAAGCTAGCCCGTGAGCCTTGGTCAAACAATGCTCTTAGTTTAAGGTGTGTTCCGTCCGAACTTCGCACTCCTTACGAGATGAAGCTAGCCCGTAAGCCTTGGTCAAACAATGCTCTTAGTTTAAGTTGTGTTCCGTCCGAACTTCGCACCAGAACCTATGCTATTGCCAAAAGAATTTCGACGAAAAAAAAATGTTTTTTCTTCGTTATAAATCTATGTATGTACTTCCCTCAGGAAAGGCGGACTTATAGCGCCGAGTCGGCGCCCCGAGATGCCACCAAATAACCGTTGCAGTTCTTCTTGGACAGCTGTAGATTATAATGCTCCGGAAACACTCGTGCCGGGAGGGTATTCCCCCTCTGTAACGGAACGAGTTCTGATACAGGGACGTCGCGCCATCGGGAGATGAACCGCAAATTGGTGGGATCCATCGGATTGTCTTGTAGAGCGCATGCAAGCCGAATTGTGCGTAACAATTCCATTAATCTCCGAAGAACAGTACCCGTAATCATGTCTGTAAAAAGGACAGAAGTCGGCTACGCGCTTTCGATGTGATAGCGACTGTAATCCCGACGTCAGCGCCATGTCCCCAATCAGAGGGATCGCTCATCTCTGTATGGCCTCAAGTAGATTGAGGGTATGCTTAGGAGCGGAGCTCCAAACATGAGAGCAATATTCGAGCGCGGGTCTAATTTGGGAGTTATACAGAAGAAGTTGGGACGGAGTAAAATATATCGTGGCTCTAAAAAGATAACTCAGTTTTACAAAGGCGGACTTGGCGATATTCGACACGAGTGGATACACTCCCACAGATCGTGACGTCAAGCAATTTCATCATCATCATCATCGGCACTACAACCGGGATCCGGTCTTGGCCTTATTGAGCATGTCTCTCCACCGGTATCCGGTCCTTATCCGAGACTTGTTAAATTGTCCATAATAATTGGTTTTTCCGGGCACGGTTATTAGGCTTGCGCCAACCTTTCATATTTTCCCCAAATTCGAGAGCCTGACCATTCATCAACAGCTGTCGAGCCGATGATCCACTTTTCTTTGTGAATGCTGTATATTGTGTCTTCATTGCATTGAAGTCCTTCTCCACTGCAGGACCCCATCCAGATCCCGATTCAAAGAGCCGATCTGGCTACATCTCAGCTAGTGCGAGGTTGATACACAAATTGGCAGATCACTCGAAAAAGAGGAAACAAGCGTATCACCATCCGCTAAACTGAACACTCTGTTATCCGTTGACTCCAAGAAATCACTTGTGGAAAGCAAAAGCAAGGTTGGAACCAAAATAGAACCCTGAGGCACTCCGGAATTAACAGGATACAGATCCGAAGACTCCCCGTCCACAAAAACCCGAGTCGATCGATTTTCGAGGAAGCTCTTCGTCCAGTCGCAAAGCTGCTGATAAAGTCCGTATGGACGAAGATTTCTCAGCAATGCTCCGTGCCAGACCAGGTAAAAAGTCAATGTGTCATGCGTATCTCTTTTCTATAGGTATTATCACGGTCGTTGCACAATGTGTTCGGCCTCCTCAGACATTTTCCCGCGATACCCGATGCGCACCAATTCAAGTTGAAAATCAACTTCAGGCGCACAAATAAACATAGAGCGTCATTCTTTAGCCGAACCACACGAATGCGGAATCCTCTACCTGATCATGTGTTTCCTCGTCATTGTCCGGGCTTTTAAGACCAATGTACATCGATACCTCCTTTCCTTATCCACTTTCTGTCCTTCCGCTCGCACTGTGCTCTGGCATTTAAGGGTACTCCAAAACCCCCCTTTGTGCCCGCGTTAGTGTAAAAAAATAATAATACCGTGCCTTTAATTAACCAGCTGTAACTTATATTCGACGAATAAGTAATGAACGCAATCAATGGTATGACATATTTGAACGCAAGTGTCCCATGCTCTATGCCTAATGTTCTGCTTCGACAAAGAATAATTAAATTATAATTACGATGGCCCGTTTCTCAAAGTTCCTTTTATGATTATGGGACAATATAGCAAGGCAGACGCAAACAACAGCCGACTTGTGATTATGTAAAATTAAACAAGATCGATCCCAAAGCAGCACAAGTGGAGAAAGCGGTTGAAGGAAATTCAAACCGGATCTTCATTGTACAGACGATTAAGTAACGAACATAATAAACTAATGTGACTGTCTGTGAAGTACAAACACTGTCTTTAAATTCTAATTCTATCATTCTCTCGTTGTGTAAATGGAACAATTTTTTTAAAAAGGCAATAAACATTGAAATGCTCACACTAAGTATTTACTGTTTTAGTCTACCCTCTATAACCTTCTATTTGATACCTAGTTCTGGCTTGATAAAGTGTATTTTCGTATTGACGGAATTTAATTAATGATAATTGCAACGCCACTTACCTCTCGTATGGTCAATGTGTGTGACATCATTTGAATGTTGACTTGCGATTGACTCGTTGGTAAATTATCACTGGAACGCGATCGAACTAATTGCTTAGAACCGGTTATAACTGTTTTACTTTTTAGTAACATTTCAGTCTTAATAAATATCCTAGATATATATGTGGAGCTGCAATCAAAAGAAAAGCGAAACGATTAGATTTAAATATAAGTACGAGTATTTTAAATTACATATAACAACATTGTGGCATACCTTAGTCCTCTAATACTAAAGGCTGATTGCAATAGTTTTGCAGGAGTAACTGGTATTTTTTTGCAGAATTTTATGAGTGCATTACCAATGTCGTTCTTAATATTATCAGGACTCAATTCATTGTTCGACGTGCATTCCTTGTGGAATAAGCTGAGTATGACCAGAGCGATGCGATAGAAAACTTTGATTCCCTCATGAAAAAAGCAATCCATAACCCGAACTAAATGCTGAAAAGGTAGGCCAGCTAAAATCCACCAGCACCAATCCATGAAAACACGTTCTAATTTTTGTCCAGGGCTCATTCGTTGCAAATATGTTATGGCGGCTTTCTAAATACAAATGCAGATGTAAATATAAATTTAAGTACAAATACAAAAATAAATATAATCACAAATATGATAATAAAAAATTAATTGAATATACTTATTTAATTAGTAACTATTGTTTTAACTAAACGTTTTTTTTTTTTTACATCATTTTATTACAGAAAAGATAATTGTTTTTATTTAAGCTTTGTTAAGTTACTTACAACGTGCTTTTTTGCTATTTGCATAACCGTCTTCCAGGTGACTTCATGGAGAAGTTTCGTCTGATTTATAAACACCTTCTCTTTACACGCGACCAAGCTCGCAAGGCAATGGTATGCTTCTTCCTCTGAAAAATTAAAAGAGATTTCATTAAGTATTTTACATACCATGTTACAATCATCAACCCTAAAAGGGGAACCAACGATTGGTCTTGTGGGGGTTCTCTATATCACACGGAGAACCAACCCACAATTCCTCCCTAATTTCGACCGCTAAGAGCGCGTCACCATAGCCCAACGTCCCATTCAATATGCAAAGAACGCATCCCAATATGTAACAGCATCCGTCCCTAAATCTGCAATTGCACATCCCCAAACTTACCAAGAATCCATTTCCCAAGCTGTAATAAATGCATATTCAAATTTACAACGGAATACTAATCATCTCCCCTAACTACATCAACCCGCATATAATTTTTCCCAAAAACCACTTCGGTTAATTTCCTATTTAACCGTTTTAGTGCTAAGCAATTTTTGTGAATATATATCAAAATTGCTATATATTTGCAAGTTGTTTTTAAATGTATAAATATGCACTCTCGTAACAAATTATGGGCGAGATTAGAATACGTCCACTACCACGAAGCACCAAAAACACACTGATGCGCGCGGCAGTTTTGCGCTGCGGCGCAATTTTCGATTCAAACTATCGCATCACTTTTGCGCCGCTTAGCACTCTAACGGTTAAATTATATTCCTCGCTTGCAACCAAGCAGCTCTACTTTCCCCCGAAAATCATTCGGGCTCACTTCCTGCTTAAACTATTTTCTCGCTTGTAACCAAGCAACATTTAGTTTCCCCGAAAATCATTTCGGCTCCCATCCTACCCAATACCAATTCCCCTAACTGGTAAGCCACCAGCACGATGCGTTGCATTTCCAACCATCGCAACGACCAAGACCCATATTCCCTGTCTAACCGACAACTCATGCCCATACTTGGTCGTGTTTCCAAAACCGATTTCTCAGTACACATAGCGACAGAGGAATCTAACTCAGCCTATACGGCAGTAATTCGCTGGAACGGAATTCCTTATGCAAGCATAGCAACCCCTTTCAAGTTCCTAGTAAGTGGTAGTGAGATTATGTAGCTATGACTCCACTGCCACGACGCGATGAACTTTTTCTTGCCTTTAACCAGTCAGTCGCTAACCATCCGCCAAACGGCGGTTTCATTCAAAACTTACTTTCAGTTTCATTTGTAAAGTGCTCCCTAGTATTCTAAAACCAAATAAACTCAAACAGATTCATGTATAATTCAACATCATGATATCAAATTAAGAACGTATAATAAAGTTAAACTCAGAGAAAGCTTGTGTGTTTTACTTCTTGTGCATGGTTTGTCGCGGAGTTTTGCTTCCTTGGTGGACAGTGTTCGGCGGAACTATTAGTGATGATGGGAGTGGTGCAGTACGCCCGCACACCCATACTCCTACCCCACAGTCTTCCTACCAAGTTTGTTATGCTGGCAAAACAGATCTGCAAGGAACTAAGTAGAATCTGGTTCAGAAAATACTGCAAGTGCTCTAAGAGAACTCCGTTCAGCGAATTCACCAGTGCCTCCCGAAAAATGCGAGTTTTTTTCTTAAAGATAATGTTTGCGTGCATCCGTTTTACGGATACATTCACTTAAGTGATCTCCGTAATTCAGTTATTTCTGCTAAGGCATCTGTCCACGAAAGCCGCTAATGAGAGAGTGCACAGTACTTAAGCTCAATTTTAAACCGCTAGTGTTGCCCTTAAACGTCAGAGCACAACGCGAGCGGCTACTAATCTTCAAACGATATATGTCAAAATTTCATGACAATAGGACCATAGTTTAGTTTAGTGGGGCTACCACCCTATTTATTGGCTTAATTCAAGCAATATAGTAGTAAACACTTATAAGCTAAAGTATATAACACTTTTGGGGGGATGGGTGCGAATATACAGGGCAAAGTCACTGATTGCCTTCAACCCTGGAAGGGCCAGGACGATCCTTGTCCCTGTTCAATCCAAGTTGGCATGCAGTCTCCACGTGACACCCCTGGATAGCTACTTTGGCACCCGCCAAGAAGTGAACCCATGCATGCAGCGACATCCTGAAAAAAGGTTGGCGCAAGGCTAATAACCAGGCCCGTGAAAATGAATTATTATGGCAAATTTAACAAGCCTCGGATATGGACCGGATACATGTCGACGACCACGTAAACGAAAATGGCTAAACGATTTAAGAATTTTTACATGGAACGTCCGCTCACTATACAGAGCTCGAGCTGCACAGCAGCTAGCCGATGCCCTGTCCGAATATAAGGCTGACATAACAGCATTACAAGAAATAAGATGGACGGCGAGTGGTGTTTTTCAAAGAAACGAGTATGACATTTATTACAGCTGTCATGCAAAACACCATGTGCTCGGGGTAGGTTTTCTAGTCAGCCAAAAACTGAAGCCTGCCATCATCGGCTTTAATGCAATAAATGAAAGGTTGTGCACTCTTCGCGTGCGAGCAAGTTTAAGAACATAAACCTCATAAACGTTCAAGGACCTACAGAGGAGTCCCTTGACGACGAAAAAGAAGAATACTACGAGAACGTCGACCGGGCCCTCAATGCCTGCCCAAGCTACGATGTGAAAATTGTTCTTGGTGATTTGAATGCGAAAATAGGTCGGGAGCCGGTTTTCAGGCACTACACAGGTTCCCATAGTTTGCATGAGAACACTAATGACAATGGACTACGAGTCATCGAACTGGCAGCATCAAAAAACTTGGTCGTTGCGAGTACAAGGTTTCCGCGTAAAGATAGCCACAAAGCCATCTGGGTATCACCTGATGGAGCCACTCGCAACCAAATTGACCACGTGTTTACAGATCGCCGCCACTCCTCGAGCCTGATGACGGTACGAACGTACCGAGGTGCCAACGTCGACTCGGATCACTATCTTGTTGGTACAGTTTTCCGTACGCGGATTGTCTTACGAAGACGTAGTGCATCCGCGGATCAGGTTCGAATCAACACGGCTGCCTTACGGAATGAAAATACCAGTAACACCTTTGGTCATGCGCTAGGACTCGCCCTCGGAGAGCTCGACGGAGGCAGAGTAAGTCGTGGGGCCAGAATGCCGGGCGTAGAAGAGAGATGGACACGCCTTAAGAATACTGTCATTAGTATTGCCAACTCCATCTTAGGCAGTAGTCGTAGAGATCGGAACGACTACCGACCAAAGCGCAGATTATCAGACACCAAAGACGTGATCTGCGTTCACTACCGCACCCAAGACCTACCGGTCTTGTGCGATTTCTTTCCCACCATCCCTCTATAAAAGTAGTTAGAGAACACCCGGACTAACACTGTCCACACTATCCTTGGATACCCCCCCTTTTTCTTCTCTTTTCAGATGCCGCGAGACCGAGCCCAACATCCTCACGGATGTGGGTGATTCTGGTTATCGCAAGATGACCAGAAGTCAGAGACAAGATGAAGGACACATATGTCCTGTCTCGCTAAATTCGGCCTTCTCGCCACAATTTTTTTTTTTTTTTTTTTTTTTTTAGATCGGAACGACTGGTTTGATGATGAGTGCAAACTAGTGACCGAGCGTAAGAATGCTGCATACCGGGCAATGCAACAGTTTCATAGGACGCAGGCGTGGGGGGGCAGAAATACAAAAAGCTCAGAAGATCTGAAAAAAGACTTCACAGACAAAAGAAAAGTGCCCGGGAAAAAAACCTTGCCTGTGAACTAGAGAAAAGTAGAGAGCGAGGTCCGCACCAGGCGCGGAAGTTCTACCAAATAATCCGCAGTATGACGCGGTACACACTACGCTGCACTTACTCCAAGGATAAAGAGGATAATCTGATCACCGATCGTTAAGGCATTTTGGAGCGATGGGAAGTGCACTTCTATGAAGAGCTAAATGGTCAGCTCACAGAACATTTGGAGGCTTTACCAATGCAATATCAAGACCAATAACTGCCGCTACCAAGTATTGAGGAAACATTAACAGCCATAAGACAGCTCAAATCAAATCAAGCCCCCGGAGCAGATGGCATATCATCTGAGCTGATCAAACAAGGAGGGACAGCGTTACATCACGCAATTCATGAGATCGTGGTGCACGTATGGGAGCAAGAGGATGTTGTATTCCAGAATACTACCCTTTATTAAATTTAACACTGATTCTCCTTACACATCCTTAAAAACTTCCCTTAACATATATTACATTCTCACTTAATACATACCATTCATAAACATTCACAATATTGCCAGTTACAGCACATTTAATAACCTGCACCTTTTTGTAATATAGTAACTTTGATTTTCGTCCAAATTTTATTCATGTTGAAAGTCACAGAGACCTTGTTAAAAGTTGTTTTGTTCATGTTATAATTTCCAACCAATTAGAACACAATGTTCTATAAGAAGAGGAAAAATTGTATTGTAAAGACACTTTTGAGTTGAGTTCAGTTTCAGTTTGGCAGTAGAGTTTGAATTTGAGAGTTGAAGAAGTTTGAGTTTAGTTTGAATTGTGATATTAAAGTAACAACCTACAGATTGTGGCGACTACCTTTTATTTCAAAAATAAACATAATAAAAAATTCTGTAAACGATAATATAATCAAATGTTTAAAATGGCTGGTAATATGAATTCATCGTAAAACCCTGAACCTCAGGCGTAAATAAAATATCCTTTACCAGAAGTAGACTTATAGTTCATCACATTCTGTTCCGGTCTGCCGACGAGACACTTAACGTTATTCATTTGGAAGTGTGTCTGCATCAAAGGAGAGAACTAATTGCTTTCGGAGAGTACTTAAATAAGTACTTAGCAAAGGGAACAGCGAGAGTGGATAAGAGTAAGGACAAAAAGGAAAAATAAAAGGTCCCCGCTCTTCCCTCGATAGAGGAAGCACGGCGGGACCTCAACAAGGAGATGCCGAAAGATTGGCGTCGTGGAATAATTTGCCCCATACATAAGAAGAGAGATATCACACTGTGCAGCAACCATAGGGCATAACATTGCTAAGTACCGCCCATAAGATACTCTTCACTATCCTACAAGATCGGATAGCCCCATACGCTAAAGCCATCATTGGTAAATGTCAGTGTGGCTTCATCCCAGGCAAATCAGCAATCGATCAGATATTAACCCTTAGGCAGGCGATGGAAAAATGTCTGGAATTTAAGATTCCATTATATCATCTATTTATAGACTTTAAGGCCGCCTACCACAGCATAGCCACGGTAGAACTATATAATGACATGAGAGAATTCGGCATTTCAAACAAATTGATACGACTTTGTAGGTTGACCACGACCAACGTAACTAGTCTAGTAAAAATAGCGGGATCGCTGTCCAAACCAATAAACATCTATAATGGACTCCGACAAGGGGACGGTCTGGCCTGCCTCCTCTTCAACCTGGCGTTGGAGAAAGCAATGCGTGACTCTGGCGTTACAACAAGAGGGACTATTGTCACCAAGTCCAGCCAGGTACTTGCCTAGGCAGATGACATCGACAACATCGGTAGAACCGAATCGGCGGTACAGGAATCCTTCACCCAGATCGAGCAGGCGGCACAAAAACTAAGTACATGGTGGCAACTTCCGCGAAGAGAAGACCTAACGTTGGTGAAACTATCAGGGTAGTGGAGCACGAATTTGAAGTAGTGCAATTCTTTAACTACCTTGGGTCAATAGTATCAGCCGATAACAATATGGAAGAAGAAATACGCGAACGGCTGATTAAATCCAACAAAGCCTACTATGGTCTATCAAGGCTCTTTAAATCCCGAAATTTATCCAAAACATCTAAGCTACTACTTTACAAGACCATGGTCTTACCGGTACTCACGTATGGATCCGAGACCCGGGTGCTCAATAAAAGGCACTCTGAACTCTTAGCCGCGTTCGAGAGAAAGGTCTTAAGGAGAATTGTTGGCCCAGTATGTGAGGGAGGACGATTCCGGAGACGCTACAACCATGAGTTGTATGCAATCTACCTTGCAGCTAATGTTGTAAGAAAAATCAAGCTCGGTAGACTCCGGTGGGCGGGACACCTAGCTCGAATGAGCGAAGAGGAGCCTGCCCGGAAAGTCATTTGTGGCAGGTAATATGGAAGGATACAGTGCGGCAGACCCTGTCTGCAATGGAGGGATGGCGTAGACCAGGACGCCCAGAGCCTGGGAATGCCAAACTGGATGACATCGGCTCGAAATCGGGACCGGTGGAGAGATTTAAATAGTGCCGATGATGATGATGATATATAACTTTACAAACTGAAGAACGTAAGAACTAACTTAACTACGCTTAACTTAAGGTAATAACATACTAAGTTATAATAATTTAGGTGACGCTATTGTTACAATATTGTAAACCGAGTTTCGTATGTTGATGAAACAGTGCTCTTTAATGAGAAAAAATTTCGTTCAAGCTTAGCTAAAAAAGTGTTATCCGGACTTTGCTCCTTCGAAACCAACCATTTGTCGGTGGTATGCCGATTTAAAGTATGGTCGCACGGACGCAAATGATGCTGAACGCTCTGGTCATTCAAATGAATCTGTGACTCAAGAAAACATTAAGCAAATAATTAAAAGAATAGCTGAGAACATGAAGATACCAGTTGGTAGTGTTGTGGCATAAATCTTCGTCTTTGTGCCGACATTGGCACAGGTTCTACTAAGATTCCCCATCAAAACACTTCCGTAGATTGTTCTCACCGAACGATGACACCTCAAGCAGCTCACGATGGAAAAGAGAAACACAAATTGAGTCACTGAAATAACCGAGCAACGATCGCCGAGCTGCGTTCACCAAATAAACAAAACAGGATAAATAAAACACACAGGGTTTTAGTGGTTAATTACTTTCTTTATTTTTGATTAGCACTAATACGGTTCTTTGTTTATATGCGAACTTTATTTAAAAGAAGTTATTTTTAATTTCCGCTTAATTCCTTCACGCGGTCGACTCACACGGTTCGTACTAACACTCGGGGGTTGTAAATTTACTTTAATGATGACACACTCGGTGGAGCGCACACTCTCGTGTGCACTCTGCAGTGGCCAAGAGATGCTGCGCGCGCGATAGTTGGGATACGACTCAGCGATATACATTCGCTAATGGCATAATTTGGGGTGGTGGTGAATATCCTCTCGGCTAAGGATAACAGGTCAATTGAAAAGTCACCGGCCTAGTTAGCCCTAATAAATTTGACAGATGTCGGATCATTAGTTTGTGAATTATAGTATTTTGGATGGGGCAACTTCTGTTATTGTGAAAAAAATGGATAAAAAGGAATTTGGCGTGTTGATAAAATATTGCTTTTTGAAGGGAAAAAATACAGTTGAAGCAAAAACTTGGCTTGATGAGGAGTTTCCAGACGCCGCCCCAGGAAAATCAACCATCAAGGATTGGTATGCTAAGTTTAGACGTGGTGAAATGAGCACCGAAGACGGTGAACGCAGTGGACGCCCAAAAGAGGTTGTTACCGATGAAAACATTAGAAAAATCCACAAAATGATTTTGAATGACCGTAAATTGAAATTGAATGAAATAGCAGGCACTCTAAAGATATCAACTGAACGTGTACATCATATCATTCACGAATATTTGGGTATGAGAAAGCTCTGTGCAAAGTGGGTGCCGCGCGAGCTCACTTTTGACCAAAAACAACGACGAGTTGATGATTCGGAGCAGTGTTTGGAGATGATCAAGCGTAATAAACCCGAGTTTTTGCGTCGATATGTGACAATGGATGAAACATGGCTCCATCATTTCACTCCGAAGTCCAATCGACAGTCATCCGAGTGGACTGCACACGATGAACCCGCCCCAAAGCGTGGAAAAACGCAACAGTCGGCTGGCAAGGTTATGACATCTGTATTTTGGGATGCGCGCGGAACAATTTTCATTGACTATCTTGAAAAAGGAAGGACCATCAACAGCGACTATTACACAGCGTTGTTGGGCCGTTTTAAGGACGAAATCGCCGAAAAACGACCGCATTTGAAGAAAAAGAAAGTGCTGCTTCACCAAGACAATGCACCGTGTCACAAGTCAGTGAAAACGATGGCAAAAATCCATGAATTGGGCTTCGAATCGCTTCCGCGTCCACCGTATTCTCCAGATCTGGCCCCCAGCGACTATTTCCTGTTCTCAGATCTCAAAAGAATGCTCGCTGGGAGGAAATTTTCGTCGAATGAAGAGGTGATCGCCGAAACTGAGGCCTAGTTTGAAGCAAAGGACAAATCGTACTACAAAAAAGGTATCGAAAAGTTGGAGGGTCGCTATAATCAGTGTATCACCCTCGAAGGGAATTATGTTGAATAAAAAAAAAACGAATTTTGCCCAAAAATTGTGTTTTACTATGGACGGCCGGGGACTTTTCAATTGACCTGTTATGTTTCACAAGGGAAACGTAAAGTCTCTCTTTGTGGAATAGAAAACCAGTCTCGTAATGAAGATCATGGTGGTATGGGTGTATGTGTAATCGTGAAGATCACATTGGTTATTTCGTGCACAAGGCCATGGGAACGAAGCTGAAAAATCGAAAGACAAGGGGATCGTATAGATCATTGTTTACGATGTGCATTGTGGCTATCATAGACGGCAATTCATCGGAGAAACTGTGCTGAAAACAAATAAGGGCAACATTACAGTCGTGGATGAGTGGTGCAGTTGCGTTAATAGACGTATCGCCATTCAGACCCGCGCTCGAATATTGCTCTCATGTTTGGAGCTCGGCTCCTAAACATACCCTCGACCTACATGAGAGCATACAGAGACGAGCGATCCGCCTGATCGGGCTATCGGCGCTGACGTCGGGACTACAGTCGCTATCACATCGAAGGCGCGTAGCCGACCTCTGTCTGTTTTACAGATATTATCACGGGTACTGTTCTTCGGGGATTCGTGGTATTGTTCCACGCAATTCGGCTTATATGCGCTCCACAAGACAATCCGACGGATCCCACCCGTTTGTGGTTCATCTCCCGATGGCGCGAACATCCCTGCATCAGAACTCGTTCCGTTACAGAGCTGGGAAGCTGTGGAACTCCCTTCCCACACAAGTGTTCCCGGAGCGTTACAACCTGCAACTGTTCAAAAAGAACTGCAACAGTTATTTGATGGCACCTCGGGGCGCTCACTCGGCGCTATAGGTTCGCATCTCCCGAGAGAAGTGAAAAAAAAAAAAAAAAAAAAAATTAGGAAAAGGTGCTAATGGGCTTTAAATGTTTATGTTATCGCTTGCTTATCGCGTCTTTCACTGCTTACTTCTTACGTCTTACTTGTCTTCCTGATCCGCGTGCGACGTATTTATACCATTTTTCCTCATTCTGATTCGGCGTTTCGTTTCCGTCCGTTCCATAGCCTCGAATTTTCTACTGTTCATAGTCTCCAGTTTTCCAGTACTTTCTAGAATATTCTGGTACTGATTATCATATGCGTTGTTGTTGAATAACGCATTTATTGTACAATAATTTAACAAATGTTGACTTAAGACTAAAATGCTAAATCCTATTTTACAATATTTTCTTATTCTTAAAATAATTTACTGGCACTACACGAGCACTCTAAATTACACGATACAATTATGTGTAATGCTTTTCGGCGTACAATAATATTTTTATATCTTTATATTTTTATGTATTTCCTATTCCCCGAGTATTTTAGAAGAAGAAGTTCTCTCTCTGTATTTTTTTTTTTTTTTAAGGTAAGGTAAAAAAGTTTACAAAAAAAAAATAATAACAAACATATTAACAAAAATGCGGCGCTACATAGCGTTAAGGTGGATTGTATCAAATTAAGGTCATATGCGTCACAATATGCTCTTCAAAAATATATTCTGGACGAGATATCAGGGGAAAAAGGCAAGTCGGCATAGCAGAAGACGTCTGCACTGAACTTGCAGATAAATTACTGAACGAAGGACGTACTTTATTTGTGGACGTAGAGATAATGTAATATTTTTTTCCTCAATATAAATTAATAAAAAGTATAGTATAATACATGTATATATTTTTGATATATTTGTGGGGTACATTCTATATTTATAATTAGTGCTTGTTCCATTAAATCCCTTTTAAATATCCGACTGCAAATCTTATTTAACTTGAACAAGAAGAGCGTTATCCATATTTGTGTGACGGTGCCCCCCACGAAGGCATAACCGTCACCCAAATATGGGTGACGCGGCGCCGAACATATAACGATTATTTTCGGGTTCCGCACTCAGTCACAGAAATGTCTTGAGTTAGTCATTGGGCACCACTGCCCATGAATCTGTAATATCGTGCATTGTCCCCCATAGGGGGCAAGGTAAATTACATCTAAAAACAATCTAAACCAGCTAAGAGTATTTCCAGTCACTGGACTGTTCTTATATTTACAACAAAGTTACACGGATCCATTTTATTACTTAACAACCTAAGCATAAACATCTACTGAACCTATGCGTTACAACGTGCGAATCCCGCCAACTGCACCATTAAAACTGAAAGCGAAAAGGTGTACAATTTAACAGATTTATCATAATAATCTTAAATGGATGACGGACTGTTTTATAACCGAGAAACATGTTACTATGTGGTTATTGTAAGAGAATCGCAGAAAGGATTTTGGAAGGATATATCACGAAAGAGTTGTGCACAGTGTTTTCTAAAGAAACATCTTCCGAAAAAGTCCTATAAAAAAACCTACATAGTGTGACCCTGCATTCAATTGACCAAATAGGTGCAGTAGCGAGTGTTAGAAATCTGGAAAAGGTGAGCAGACAAGGCCGCCGTGCACTATACCTTCTATAATTATCAACTGTACATTGTTATATTGATAGGAATTGCTACAATGTCAAATATTATATTTATGTAAATAGAAAAAAGAATTTGGCACAAAACAACAAAATATTCGAAAACATATAAGCAAAACAAATATTCAATACAATCTATATTCGAATTTAAAAATTTAGTACATTGGCCTTACTGATAATAGAGGTCAAGTCATATTCTTAATTCGAATGATCTACAAAAGGCATCCATATACGAATGCGATTAAACTGCTCTATACGTGGGATGTCTACAATACACAAAATGTCTGTTCAGTAAATACGACGCATATATTCGGCCTCAAGAAAATAAATATGAACAGATAAACATCAATACATCCGATTAAAGTGTTCGACTGCTGACAGTCTAGAGAACAAGTCGCTAACATTATAAAGCAGGAATTGCTCTCATCCTACTGCTCAGAGGTAGTTAAATATAAAAAGCAATCTGAACTGGATTGCAGGTGATTAGATTAAGTAGACAACTTGAAGACTGTGAGTGTGTTGATTCTGATTATCAAATTGGCATTTATCTCTGTCGAATAATACATTTATTTCTTCTGGTATATTTATTATTTATGTGTCCGCTAATGTAGGTTACTGAAAAGGTTGGAATAGTCTGTTTTGAGGAGGAAAGTGTTATGATAAGATGAAGTCAACTATTGCAATTATGATTAAGGTTGGAATAGTCTGTTCTGTGGAGGAAAGTCTTATGATAAGAAGAAGTCAACTATTGCAATTATGATGTCATTATTTTCTATGAACTGACTTTTACATAAAATAGTTTTCTGTAGATTATGTGAATTATCAGCACTAGAATTGAGCTATCGCGTTATACGCGGCAAAGGATTACTACAGATGGCTCATCTGCAACAAATTATTAGGTGTACAAATAAGCTTCCGTTTCGCAAAAGATGGTCCCACCAAAAAATTATGTAGAAATTGTCAGAATTGGTTCTTAAAGCCCCCCATATTCGCAACCCATATTTGCATCCCAATCACCAGCATACCTGAAACATTTCCTTTCTCAAGGACATTTAATGCATCTATGGGTCTTTGCGTTTAATGTTACGTGGCGTGGCAATCAGGGTGCCACAGGGGCACAGGTTAACCACGTAACCCCACTGGTTTAGTTCGTATCCGACTCCAATAATTAAAACGAAGACGTTGATTTTCTTCTGCCGCAGCGTTATACTTTTTATTAGGTAACAAAATACTTCGTAGATAAAAATTAAATGTTTCTTTTCTTCATATACACATTTGAATTGAAAATAAACTGTCTTAATTAATATTTCTTTTCTTCATATACACATTTGAATTGAAAATAAACGGTCTTAATTAATAGACTTTTCTTCATATACACATTTGAATTGGAACAATTATATACACATTTGAATTGAACTAAAACCGTCTTACTTAATGTTTCTTTTCTTCATATACACATTTGAATTGGCGCACCACTTTAGTCTTAGCCCGAACGGTCTTACTGGGTCTTTTCAAGTCTTCTCAACGACTGAGTTTAATAAATCCCTTGGGACGGCCCAAGAGGGATGTAAATTAACGTGAGGGCGCGACTTGCCCTCACGGAATCCGAATCGAGATTAACCTCGCCCATCGAAACGACAGAACACCAAAATTCCATCCATCGCTTCGATGGCCACATATGGTGCGGTTTGGCTTTGGTTAAGCACAAGAAAAAAAGAAAGGGTGAAAACATACACACGATAATCGCTTCTGTCGCTTACGTGTGTATCCCCTGGCATGCAGACATGGGACATGAATTTACATGTTTGCAAGTTCGTACAGGGGTTGAAATGTGTACACGATCATGACTGCGTAAAGCATTATTGCTGATCGTGCACATTTCGCTTGGTGAATCTTACATATGAACGACGAATGTTTACACGATCGCGACCACACCCAGGATCGCCGTAGATCGCATATCGATCGTTGTGCAAATGGTGCAGGTGGCTATTCATTGTGTTTGCTTCTCTTGTGTAGGCGAGCATGCTATTACTTGCCTGTAGGTTGGTTTTTGCTACCGAAATGCCTGCCGTGTTTCGGTGATGAGAAGGGGGCAGGCTGCTTGTGTGTGACGGTGCTGGATCGAAGATATTCTTGTCCGCATATCTCGATTGATCCGTTGGTTGAGGATGCGACCGTTTTCTCCACTCGAGAACGGGTGCATGTTGGCGGGAACCAAAATTGGAATATTTCCGTTGGCCGTCGGCGTCGGTTGAAACTTCCCCGGTGGTGCTGCATGTTGGGCAAATTCGATCGGGTATTCATATTGTGCTACGCACAAACAAGCGATTCATCCTTACAGGAAATTTTGCTCTTATTCCCAATAGAATTTGATGCTTTTCGACGACCAGGTTTTTGTTGTTTCCGCCCCCAATGGTGTGGCACGAAAACCACACTCCATAGCGTATCAACCACATGCCCGATAAATTCGGACAATGCACCGTCGCCTGGGTTCATGCCCTTCTTATGGGGTGCTCCTGTTGAAAATGTTAGGCGGGCGATGGCGTTAGGGGAAACCGCCACACATCCAATGCATTATCTGAAAACCGCTAAAGAGAATTCTCACAGCATTCACGCATTGAATGCGTTATTCAAATTTCCTGTAAAGAATTCTTCACATCATGCGGCACCATAAATCCCAAATCATTTGGCACCCTTGCATCGTAAAACACCATGTCGGACAGCTTATTTATGCAGCTGCAATAATCCGACCAGCGATTCGTTTGTTCAATCGACAAACAATCACCGCATCTTGGGCATTATCATCGAAACCAAATTCTCTAGCATTTCCTAATGCAAACACGAACCCGGTTTCTACTGCAGCCAGAGATGCCATAAACATCTAATTTGCTTATAGCACCATTTCCCGATGAGTAGCGGTTTATTTATTCAACTGCAATGCACACCATAATGCCTTTTATCCATCTTCCTTTTTTTATGTCCGCTTCGTTTCTCATGACGCTCGCGCATGAGTAAAACAATGCATCTCGTTTTTCCTTTGTTTCAGCGCATGGATAGGCACCGTGATCTCCACGATCAACTACACGCACGCTACCACAGGATCTCACCAGCGAAATCCTTCTCCCTTGTTTTCACCACGAGAGAAACACTTTCTCTCTCGAGGAAACTCACCCCATTAGCGAATGTATATCGCTAAGTCGTATTCCAACCACTGATCCGGACGGTTCGTCTTTCGCTTCCCGTATCGCCGGGGATGCGTAAATACCGTGGAGTCTTAATTCAACCGCTTAAGAGGTCGGTCGCCTTGTGACCGCCGCGATTACACGGCGGTGTGCACGCCCCCCAGTGTAAAGTAAAGTCGAGTTTCAGTGTCAGTGGAGTGTTTCGTAATTTCCGTTTGTAATTAACAATACTGCACTCTATTTCAACAAAACTGCCCTCTATTTCAACTCCTTCTATTTCGGGTCTTTCCCATATATTGGTGCACATGCCCGCCAAGCTCAGTCTTCATGCGACTCCGCCCTTCTTTCACAATCTCGGCTCCTCACTAAACCACAGCTACTACGCGTAGCAAATACTAGTTAGGACGCCGGTTCGGCTCCCATACTCAGCCGTAAGGACCTTTTCTCCTAGGGACTGCCGACGTTCCCCAAGTGTAGGTTCTTAAAGCTCACCTGCATAACCCCCCATATTCGCAACCCATATTGGCATCCCAATTACCAGCATACCTGAAACATTTCCTTTCTCAAGGACATTTAATGCATCCAACGCATTATCTGAAAATCCCTAAAGAGAATTCTCACAGCATTCACGCATTTAATGCGTTATTCAAATTTTCTATAAAGAATTCTTCACATCATCATCATCATCATCGGCACTACAGCCGGGATCCGGTCTTGGCCTTATTTAACAAGTATGCATTTAATGCGTTATTCAAATTTCCGGTAAAGAATTCTTTACATCATGCGGCATCATAAATCCCAAACCGTTCGGCACCCTTGTCATCGTAAAATGCTATGTCGGACAGCTGGTTTATACAGCTGCAATAAACCGGTCCGCAATTCGTTTGTCCAATCGACAAACAGTTACCGCATCCCAAGCATTATCATCGGAACCGAATCCTCTAGCATTTCCTAGTACAAACAAGAACTCGGTTCCTACTGCAGTCTGAGAGGCCATAAACATTAAAACCCATTGGCACCTTTTCCTAATGGCGGCGCATCTATTAACGCATCCGCGCCACTCATCCACGACTGTAATGATGCCCTTATTTGTTTTCAGCACCGTATCTCCGATGAATTGCCGTCTATAATAGCCACAATGCACAGCGTAAACAATGATCTATTCGATCCCTTTGTTCCTTTTGTTCCTCGTTTCAGGTTTCGTTTATCCTTTGCTAAATGCATCGATAAACGCGGTGATGGGTACGATCGCCTTCCATTGGTCACTGGTCAAAGGAAACTTCATTTCCTTTTCACCACACCACCAAACTTACCCCAAACGAGGGTTGAATCACTTAGTCGTCTACCATCCTTCAGTGCGCGCACGTCGAGTTTTTTCCTTCTTATGATCCCCAGTAGTTTGTGCACCGGAGTCTGCACCCCTGCGGGACGTATCCCTTTTACTCGCGTAATTATGAATTCAGTGAAAGTTGGACCGTGTTCTTTTTAAAATAAATCTAAATATTTTCACACAAAATAAACAAACCTTTATGAACAAAATTGCGCGTTTTATTTCTCCTGTTTGTGTTTTTCTTTGGTGCACGTTGAACCTTTAGCTTTGTGGGTTGGTAGTAGAACCCGTCGGGGAGCCCTGGCTAATGACCTTGCCCAGACAAAATAAATCATTATGGAAAATTTAACAAGCCTCAGGACTTGCTAAATAAGGCCAAGACCGGTTCCCGGTTGTAGTGCCGATGATGATGATGATAATGGTAGAACTCGCACCCATGCCGGCGCCACGACCACCTAACCCCACATGTCCAACATAAGATTGTGAGTTTGAACACGTGATGACAACATAACCTTAAAATATTAGTGACTTTGTATCAGCTTTACATAACTTTTTTCGTGCAAAAAAGTGTTTTTTGCATCGTACAGTCACTGGGGCTGGAGAATTGATCCACTACGATAACCCAAAGAAGAGAAAATCATGGGGACCACCTGGCCATACTCCAACATCGACAGCAAAACCGAATATTTGTTACGTGGTAACTTCCCGCCGCCGTCCTTGTCTCGCCAAGAAACGAATAAGAAATTAACCAACATACATAACAAGTAAACGTTAAACAATTTTAAACCAAACTTAAATACAATTAGACTAAAATTAAATAAATACAAAACACAACCTACATTGTGATTTACGCATACAATAAATAAAAATATTTACAAAATAAATTAAACATATTCACTTAAACACTTTTTAAACCGTAAAATATGTTAAAATTGGTATAAGAAATTACAACCAATAAACATAGTAGGTGTATAAACCCAGCACTATTCGGCGACGACGGCTTGGATCAGTTTCGGAGTTGATCGTGGCCGAATTTCTTCACCGAGACAACGGTACCAGGTGTTATAACTTTATTACACCACACGCACTACCTACACCTTTAAAATAAAACACTTTTTTTAATGAATATATTTAATATTATATTCTATTGGAGTCACACACACTATACTACTGCTTGCACCACTTTCTTTAGTAATGTCTAAGTTAATTTACATTGCCAATATATTAGTACTTGTTAGAATCACCGAACACGAACGCACTGCACCACTTTTTTAAATTAATTTTCTGACCGTCTCGGTCACTAGTTTCCAACCAACTCCCTCCTTTTTTTCTTAGTCTCCCCGAACGAAGACTTTCTTACACCCTGTAGATCGAAGAATATGTCCTTTTGTCTCCTGGCCCTTTTGCCAGCCGCTATTTCCTTTCTTTATTTTTCCCGGCTTAGGATTAAAAGAGGAAACACAAAGGAAAAATCAACAGAGGATCGTGCTAATGCACATTTATGATCCTCTATGTTGGTGGGCGCTAAAGTGAACGTATGGTTCATTTTATGGCGCAAGTTGTTTGTTTTAGGAGAATGGAAAAAGCTGTTCCCTGTGGGAAATGGTTTGTGTAAAGAAACCTTTAAAGGATCATAAAATCGCAGACCTGCATTTGATGATTCTAAACAACTTTACTTGAAAGTTGGTCATCTGGTCCAAAGATTTGGATCCAGGCGATTTTGCGTGTTGAACATATGGTTCGTTTTTTCACGTCTTGGATTTAGGTTAAATTCAATATGAGCATGTAGCGGTTCTACGAACCATACAACTCCTTACATGTGAGTTATCCTTTCCACCAAGGAACTCTACTCACCTTTCGCAGCACACGTGCCCACAGACACGTGGCACAATGGTCATTACCATACCTGTAACAAAGGTTATATCAAATTGCAACAACGTTGAACCCGATATTAAAAACCAAGGAACTTAACGTTCAAAAGCTTCCAATATCGAGTTCAACGCATCCATACATGGTATTCTACCCCAATTCAAAAGGGCAGATAAAGCATCGCATCTAAGCAATGCGTCAAATGCAGCAATCATTGCATACAGGTCACCAATCACCCATCCTAAGCATCAACGCGATGTTTCCCACGAAATACCACTGTCGGTAAATAAACAACAACGGATGCATACTCTGGTAGTTAAATGCAATTAGCACCTAAATTCCTTGCATGACCCTAATGAAGGCACACTTGCGCAAACAAAACGATTCGTTGCGCCACTGATTAGCAGTCGAGCAACCATAAACTCTTAACACTATCCCAGATAGATGTTTGTGAGTGAAAGGTAAACAAAAGCGTTACATTCCATGGTTCCTATCCCATCCGAATTGCATGGGACCCTTTTCCTCATGCCACATGTGTTGGATAAACAAACGAGCGAGTGATCGGAGAATAAGCGGCGGCATCCGATCAACAGAAAAGGAGGACAGGATGATGGTGATGATGATGATTATTATGATAATGAAAAAACCTTCTTTTACAGATACGATGGAAAATTTCGCTTCACGGATAGGATAGGAAATTCTGTTTCACAGATACGTTGGGGGAATTTCCCTTACGGATGCGAACGGGATATTTTAGTTGTTGAGATTAGACAGTCTATATCGAGCATCCGTCTGAGGAGAACCTACGGAGAACCCGAACGAGAAAGTTAACTAGTCTTACTTCGCACTCAAGAAAACGATTGCGAACACCATCAACACTTAATAACGAAAGATAGAGAATACTTTTCGTGTCGGTCGAAAGTGCATGTGCTCCGGATATCAAGTCGCTAATTAATAACCGCGGAGGTCAGATCTTCCACTTAGAAAAAGGAGTCGTTGTCGTGGATCGAGAGTAGCGTGTGTGAAAAAGGGGCGAGAGTAATACGTGTCATCGAATTAATTAAGCGCGGTATTAAACGAACATTTTGTAATAACAGTTTCTGTGTTAATAAAGAAACAGTATTTAATAAAGTTGAAATAAGAGTTGTAAATAACGTTCCAGGAAACAACTTATCTGTGTTTCATTTGGGTCAAATCCGCTCCGGTGTTGTTTTGTTTTCCGGTGAACAGTGTTCGGCGGAACACCCATTCAGACATTCCACAAAATCCACTAAAAGCAAATTGAACGTGTAGTTCAATTTGTTTGATATTGAATTGATATCGCGATATTTAATGTATGCGCGATTAATGGTGGAGCTTAGCTCCAAAGAGTTAGGTATTCAGGGGTGGAGAGTTTTGTGCATAACACGGGGAATAAAGGGGGTAACGGGAGCGAATGGTGTGAGTTTTTTGACAGTTTCTTGTACAGTAGTGCGTTGGGAGGAAGAAGAGAAGTTTTACGGTGAACAGTTGAGTTTTTCTTTAGACATCTGGCCTGAGTTTTTGTTAAATGACTATTAAGCAGAATTTTTTAGTAATAAACTTATCATTGTTTGTCAAATTTGTATATACACAACGTCGTTTTTTTTTCGTAATCTTTGTGAAGTGAATGTAACATTAAAAGATTTCCAAATACACTAACTAACCTGTTTATGTGATATTGCTTGGGACGGACGATCGAATTGGTTCTGTGAAAATGCTTAACTCTACATAGAAGCAGAGGAATATTCATCCGGGTAATGGAATCCGTCCCAGCCGAAAAACTGATTGATCTACTGTCTACAATTAAACCGCCTGCGTTGAAGGAGCGCACACCGAGCGGATACAAAATAAGTTTGTTGATATTGTACAAAGACAGCAATTTGTCGCCCGGAAATTGTGGATCTGTGGCGGTTCTACGAAGCACACAATCCACTATAGGTTGAGATATTGTCGTTCCACCAAGGAACATACTCACCTACATCCATTGCACGTGCCCACTGACACTTTTCCCACAAGTCCTTTCGTCCGCCTGAAACAAAAGGTAACATTCCAAATACCCAACATTGAATTCAATGATAAAAACCAATCGAACTTAACGTTCAAAATTTCCTAATATTGAATTCAACGCATCCATTCAATGCACCCATTCGATGCATCCATTCAATTCAATTAAATGCAATTCCCCCATTTACTCAATCCATCCATTAAACGCATTTTTTTTAAAACAAACAGAATAACACATATCTCCTCATGTAGCTAATAGTAATTAGCACCCTAAATTCCTCGCAAGATCCCAAACAGAGAAGCGTATGTGTGCAAACAAGGGCCTAGCGATTCGCCCGCCAACCAAAAATTCTTGCAATCATAAACATCGTAACGCCTATCCCACGCTAGATGTTTAAAGCTGAGAAATGCGATCTACAAACCAAATCCCACGGTTCCTTTGTTACCCATCTGAAGCACACAAAAACTCTTGCTGCCGTAAGGCAGATGGGTAACGCAAACAAAGCCCATGAAAGGATCGAGAAATAAGTGGCGATACGCTCGATCTTTCGAACAAAAAAAAAACAGATAAGGAAATGGGAATGATGATCATGATGGGAAAGTTCTTTTACAGATAAGAGGATTAGAATGAAAAGTATAATGGAAAACTTCTTTTACAGATGAGGGGAAGAGAATTGAAAAGGGAAATAGGAATTTGACAAAGACAGTCTACTTCGGAACCCAATAAGGAGGTCGGTCCGCGCTGCGATATCGTGAAAATTAAAAAAAAGAAATAACGTCGAGTTTGTACGAAGGTGTGGTTCAAGGTAGTTTTCAAAACGGTGCAACTAAAGATAAGCGAAAAATCAAAAGTGTGTCCTAGAAGTAAGTGGAGACCGAACTCTGAAACAAAAATAAAATTCAAAATAAAGACAATTCTTTTCGTGTTTTATTTGTGCCATTGAATTCGCTCCGCGTTGCAGGTGTTCCTTTTGATGTGTGCACAGTGTTCGGCGGAACACTTCGACAACAACATACAAATCCGCCAAAAAATCATCACTGAAGTTCTCTATCGAACACAATTAATGAGATTGAGCCGAGCACTCGAGGAAAAACGCGCCATTACTACTCCAGACATGACAAAATTATTCTTCTCCATGATAATGCTCGTCTGCTTGTTGCGGTGCCGGTGAAAAACTATTTGGAAACACTTCATTAGGAAGTCCCACCCCACCCGCCGTATTCACCAGACCCCTTCTGATTATCACTTATTTCGATTCGTGGCACATGGTCTGTCCGAGCAGCACTTTGCAACATATGAAGATACCAAAAAATGGGTCGATTAGTGGATATCCTAATAAGATGAAGAGTTCTTCCGACGTGGTATCCGGATGCCGCCAGAAGGATGAGAAAATGTAGTGTCTAGTAATGGACAATTCTTTGAATAAAACGTAATGTACCGTTCTTTCACAATAAATTCCTAATTTTTTATAGAAAACGGCGGAAACTTTTTTGTACACCTAATATATATAACAAGCCCTAAAAATGATCACACATAAAAACATAATACAAAAATCAGTAACAAGAAATAATTTTTATGTCTAGTAGTATTTGGTATTGATTCAATTGCTCTTTAATTGCCTGTCCTTATCATCTTTCCACAGAGTTACGACTTTACACATCAGAAAAGCATTACCAGTTTGTGAATTACAAAAAATAAACATTCTAAAATATTAAATAAATATGAGTTTTAATAAATAATCATGAATTGAACCTATACCTGTGGCCGTTCCCATAAACGCCGCTGCTCACCTTCCCAAATTACCTAAAAGCTTCCACCCCGGAAGCTCCCATAACCCCATTGTCCTTTGCTAATGCAATGGCATTAGCACCTACAAAGCTACAAGCATTAAGGTTATCTAATGCATAACCTTAAAGCTTCTGTAAAGCTTCTCGCACAAGGGCATTTTCCATGCATCAACGCAGCAATAAAATTTTCCCAAAGGAATTCACCAGCATCCATAATTCTTATGTATCTTCCTAGAAGAATTCCTTAAAGGGCAAACATTATGCCTGAAAGAAAACAATTCGGTTACCGTACCAAGTAACCACATAATCGGGGAATCTTATCCTATCGTCGGCTATTCCCAGCCTCACCAAGTGTACAACAATTTTCCCTACATACACATTGGCTGGCGACTCTGTTGTCCAACTCTGTTATTGACGCAGCTGCAGACCGCTAAAACCAAATTCTTCAGCACGCATCATAGGCAAACAATAGAATTCTCTCCTTACGCAAGCATTCTGGCGATACGATAAACAATCCCAATTGTTTGAAGTATCCCAAATACATTTCACATCTAATGAGATGCAGCTTATTTATTTAGCTGATCCTCATTACAGACCGATGCCTTAGGACGCTTCTCCCTTTGTTCTTTTTCCTCGTTGTAGGTTTCGTTTATCCTTTGCTGAAGTGCATCGATAAACACGGTGATGTGTACGATCACACATACACACCCCTGAATAAAGAGATCGCCGTCCATTGGTTACACCCAGAAGGAAAGGTGGCTACACCCTAAGGAGAAAATTTTCTCTTTCTCCTCCGAATCTCACCCTAAACTGAGGATTGAATTCAAGTCAGAGTTCTATCCTCGGGGAGTCTTTTTCCATCAACCGACCGAGTTGGTCGGGTCTCCGCCTCCGCTCCCGCGGCGTTGCGGGTCGCGATCTAGTTTTTTAACACATCCAGTAGCCGCGAATTTTCAATCTGTAAAGTCAATATACCATGAAACGAACAACCGAATAACCAAGATGTGCTCGGTGTCAGTGAGTGTCAATGATTGTTAATCAATCCAGAAAAACAAAAATAAATTCATGTATCCAAAACAACAAAAATCTATATAGGGTAAAAAGATGTGAAATAATTAAGTTTTACATTTTTTTTATACTTTATCCGTTAACGTACTAAGACATTATACAGACTTACACCCACATGATATATATTAAAATTAATCAAACTGTAGTGGACTAAATCGTGTGTTTTATTTCCTTCGGAGACCAATTTACGAACGATACGTGTTGGATCCTTTTTGTGAAAGCGTTTGATGGGGATAGAAGTGAACCCGCGCCGTACGCCGGCACACCATACTTCGGCCCGCACATACCCAACTAGTTGAAAATGATGCTGATTGTGAGAATAAATTTGGGTAAACAAATTTTTAGAGGATCATAAAATTGCCGACGCGCATTTTATGATCCTCAACAATTTTGTTTGAAAATGGGTCATCTGCTCGGCACATTTGGATCCGAGGGGATTTTTTGTGTCAAACATACGGTTCGTTTATCACGTGTTGGGTTATTGAATTGAATTCAGTGTGAGCAAATTGGACGTTTAGTTCAAATTGTTTGATATTGAATGTGGGGCCATTTAAAGTATGGGGAGAATGCTAGTATAATATTTTTTTGGTGCACCACCGTGCTTCCGGTTCCCCGGGAAGAGTGGGCTACCATTGTTGTCCTTTATACCGCACGATTATATAGATTCTAAAAGAAATGTCACCACAGAATTTGGTGCTGAGTAGTCACTAAAACAACACTTCCGATTCTTTTTAAAATTGATTTATTTTAAGTTTCTTCTTCATGTTTTGAGGAGGTCTTCTCATCAAGCGCGCTACTCACTGACTCTTCTAAACGACTCCAGTCAAGTCACTCCTTCTCACTTCAAAATTCTAATTCTCAAATGTCTTTATCTTCTTTCGAAGGTCAAGACGCATCGCCACTTATCGTTTGATCCTTTCTTGGGGTTTTTGTTTGTGTTAGCCATCTGGCCACAAGATCCGTGGAAATTGGTTGATAGTTTAGGATCTGGGAATCCGTGTCTATTAGCAAGTCATAAAACATCTGGTATGTGAAAATATGATGTTTATGATTGCAAGAATTGTGTGTCGGCGTATCAAATAGATATGCCTTTGTTTGCACACATGCACTTTTAGGTTTTGGATCTTGTAGGAATTTTAGGTGTTACTTGCTTATAGCATACATGGGAAAATAATGCATTATGCTGTTTGATTTTAGGAAATTGAATCGAACAAATGCATTGAATTGAATAAATGAATTTGAATTTGTAGTGATTCTAAATCACTAGACCTTTCCATTTACCTAAAACCCCCTAACCCAATATCCCATTTTGAGATACTTACCCTCGTTAAAACCTATACAATTACTATCCCATAAAATACTTACCTATACCTAAAGCCCACTTCCACTCATACATTTCCCATAGTGAATCATATGTGCGACAGGTTAAACCTAAAGTTAATCTGCCGCACATTGATTCAATTCCCTAACCCTAATTCTATTTGAAGCACAAAAAATCGCGTTTGCGCTTCGACAATTAACAAACACTTGTGGACAAATCCCGATTTGTCACAGCATAAAAGGGCGGCGCATTTTGATTTCGCGGCAGTTAGTAATTGACCACAGTGGGAGTTAGTGACTTGTGGTCAGTCGCAATCCAGCTCTAAAAGGAAAAGCAGCAAAAGAACAATTTACCAAATAAAACAAATCAAAATTAAACAAACTAAAGCAATTATTCTTATTCGGCCCGGAGGTAAGCACTCCAAGAAAATAACTAACAACATTAAATATTGTTGGGTACCAGTATCATCCAGTATACCAACAAATTCAATAAATAAGAATTTGAACGTTTAATTCGATTTGGTTTGACATTGAATTCAATGTTACGTTGGGAATATGAAATGGATTTTGTTATAGGTAGGATTTGTGTATATGTGGGAGAAAAATGGTAGGGCTTCTTGGAGCACTACACTAGGGCTTGAAGAGCGCTTCATCCTTTAAGTGGATAGTTTTGTGTGTGTCGCAATTAATGGTGGAGACTGGCTCCAAAGAGATAGGTATTAAGGGGTGGGCGGTTTTGGACGTAACACCGATAAAGATCAGAAGTTCCACGAACGTGGGATTATGAAGTTGCCAGAGAGATGGCAAAAGGTCATCGAAAAATCAAAAATATATCACTGATTAAAGTTTATTCGTTATATTTTAAAAAAAAGTGTTTAATTTATCTGAAAAAATCGGCAATTACTTAGTTGCCAACCCAATATATCTCGCCTAACCCTAAAATGCTGGTGCGGGAGGCAAACGATTCCCGTTTTGTTACAACACCATCTTTGAACTAGTGATGTATTCACTGCTGAAATTGGATTGAAAATTAGTGTTATACTTCGGACAACAAGTTTTATAAAGTATAAACTTTTTTTAATAAATATTTTATTTATTAAGTTCCACAACTGCACATGTCGATTGCATATTTATTCCCATGTACACTACTTATAAGTGATTTTTAATTGTGTGCGTATTAGATGAGTTCGAAAGACAGGTTACCAAGAAATTATGTGGGGAACCAAACCTTGTTAATGTGCTCTAATGGGTTTAAATCTTTAATGAATGTCAAGTGAGCAGAGGTTGATAAAAATAACGCTGGACAGTGTCAATAAAATATCATGGAACTTCAAAAACCTGTGAGCTGTCAGAGACAACATGCTGCATTGTAGATAACTATCAACAAGTAAAGTAGCAAGATATTTATTTATAAGAATACTGCGTTCAATGGGAAAACTAAGAACATTTTTACTTTGATTTTTGCAGAGAAGAAACGGGTAGTGCGCATTAAATATGTGTGTGTCAATTGACAACAGCAACATTGAGTCAATTGACTATGGTAACATCGACAATTTTAAAAACAATAACCTTAAATTGATTATACAGTGAGCTCTCTATTAATTTGTGCAATCGTCTCTGACAGGCTAAGCCTACACAAACGGTTTGCCTATTGCTTATTGCCCTTTGTAATCAGTCTAGTTGCCCAGTGGTGTAGAGAAGTTCCCACATAATTTGTGCTCCATAAATAGTGCTGTTGACACTCGATCGAATTCTTTTTTAAATTCAGTTTCTTTTTCTTTAACACCTAAGGAATATTTATAAGTTCTGTATGTCAACGATACAAGAATAATTAATTGTCAGAAGGTCACAGGTCAATTGTTATAATCTTACAAACGTCATTTGAACCTAAACACTACCAAGGATATCTGTCAAAACGCAAACCAATATCCAATACTGTCATTTAGTTAATATTATAAAATGATATCATTTTAGAAAATACTAATTAAAATAGGAGGATGTGGAAACCATTGTTCTTCGAGCAGGATGAGTTTACAGCTAACCCAAGCGTAATAACATTTTCAAAGACGTCATTGTTTGCGTTATCTCTAAAGTACAGATAAATGAAACCCATGAGTTAAACCTAGCCTCGTGCAAACACCGTATCGGGAATGCACGTGCTCAAAATGAATTTGAAATAACATCCTAAGTTTTTTACGTATTTTTTACAAAGGAGCTTATTGAAGATTAGTTTTTGTAGCCACATTTAATATGTATGACTATGAAACTCGTTTACAAAGGAAATTATTGTATCACTTTTTTAGTTGTTGTATACAAACGATAAGTGGTTACAATATTTCTCTTTTTGCTGTATACTATTGGCACATTTAAAAGAATTGAAAAGTATGTAGGGTGGTTATATCGATGTTGTGGCGCAAAAAGGGACAATCTAATACAGATTGCTTATGCAGATTGGCCCTTCTTGCGCTACACCATCGACTTAGCAATTACAAAAAAAAAAAAAACGATACCGGAAACGGAAATTCATCAGCAGAGAAATATGAATTTCATTATATCTGCTTTTCTGTTATATGCATCACAATAGCTTATGTCAAATCGTAGATGGATGATGAGATAAAGGGTAGGGTGCTTTAAATGTGACATGAATGGTAGTATATTGAACTTTAGTTTATTTGATTGCTTGTTGGGGACAAGCAAAACTTTATATAGTAGGGCAGGAAATTTGTATGTATGGTAGGAAAAAAAGTCATGTCAGTCTGGGGAAAAAGAAATCCATTATTTGTAAGGTATAAAATGTAGAAGTTGAGAAAGATAAAATTCGGCAAATTTTACGATTTTGCTTAAAAAGAAGCGGGAATACAAGCCGAGCGATTTTTTTTTTTACACAAACGCGCGCACAAAAGGGGATTTTGGAGTACCCCTCAACATCGGAGCACAGTGCGAGTGGGAGGAGAGGAAGCGGATAAGGAAAGGAGCTAATCGATGTACATTGGTCTTAAATGCCTGGACATTACAACGACGAGGAAACACATGATCAGGTAGATCATTCCACATTCGTGTGGTTCGGCTAAAGAATGACTCTCTATATTTATTTGTGCGACTGAAGTTTACTTTCAACGTGAAATGATGCGCATTCTCAGATTGACGGGCATCGCGAGAAAATATCTGAGGTGGCGGAACACATTGAACAAGTTCAGCTGAGCAACGACCGTGATAATACCTATAGAAAAGAGATAGGCATGATACGCTGCGCCTATGTTCTAACGACGGAATTGCTCGACTCACAGCTGGGTTCCCAATAAGTCTCACTGCTCGTATTTGCATCCTATCGAGCACGTGTACTATAATACAATTTGTCCTGGTGCACCACCGTGCTTTCGGTTCCCCGGGAAGAGTGGACTACCGTTTTGTTTTTAGTAAAAATTCATGTTTTAATTTTTAATTCATTGTTCTTTTATTTCATTTAAAACTTTTAACTATTAATTTACATATCGCAGACACTAACCCAAAACCACGAACTCGTCTTGAGTCTTGAGTCGCCCAAGACCAAATCTAGAATGCCTCAATTGCCACCCGCCATTCAATTATTATATAAATGGTCCAACGCGTTATATATAAATGGGGGTTGTGTTGTTTGAAAGGTTTGGTTGGGTGTTAATCTTATTCCCTCGCAGTACGAGGGTTGCCTCTTATGTTTCGGGATTTGGCAACCCTGGCGTTGCAATCCGGCAATTGACAGCTCTGTCGTAAAGTTGGACATTTTTGAGGTTATACGCACTCAGAATGTTTTGACATACGAGCGCTATTTGTGTTGTTTACAGTAACTTAAAAGATTCATCTCGGCCCAAAAATGGAATTAAATCGTCAACATTTTCGTGCGATTATTTTTTACAACTTTCGGCGTGGATTAACTCAGCAACAGTGCATGGATGAACTTAATTCAATTTTTGGCGATGAAGCTCCATCAAGGACCAGTGTTTATCGATGGTATGGTGAATTCAATCGTGGTCGTAGTTCACTCCAAGATGAATTTCGTGGAGGTCGTCCAAAATCAGTTGTTGTTCCGAAAACCATTGATGCTGTGCGCGAACTGATATTGGAAGATCGTCATGTGACCTATCGTGAGATTGAGACAACCTTAGGCGTTAGTGGGACCAGCATACATTCAATATTGCATAAACATTTGACTGTCAAAAAAATTTGTTCCCGTTGGATCCCACACAATTTGTCAATCGCCCAAAAAAAGGCTCGTGTCAATTGGTCGAAAGAAATGTTCAAAAAATACGGTCGCGGTGCTTCGAAACACGTCTATGACATCGTGACAGGTGATGAATCGTGGATTTACGCGTATGAGCCCGAAAGTAAACAGCAGTCGACTGTCTGGGTGTTTCAAGATGAGCCAAATCCAACAAAAGTTGTTCGCGCACGAAGCACTTCCAAGCAAATGGTCGCCTGTTTTTTCGGAAAAACTGGACATGTCGCAACCGTACCACTAGAGCAACGCAGAACAGTCAATTCTGAGTGGTACACAACAATTTGTTTGTCAGTTGTCTTCCAAGAAATCAGGAAAACCAACCGCCGAAGTAGGATCACTCTTCACCACGACAATGCGAGCTCTCACACATCGGCTGCGACAACTGCATTTTTGAGCACCCAAAACATCGATTTGATGGGTCATCCGCCGTATAGTCCTGACTTGGCACCGAATGACTTCTTTTTATTCCCGTACGTAAAAAACAAACTGAGAGGTCAACGTTTTTCGACACCTGAAGAAACGGTTGCTGCCTTCAGAATGCATGTGTTGGAGATACCTCAATCAGAGTGGCAAAAGTGCTGCGACAATTGGTTCAAACGCATGCAAAAATGTATAGATCTTCATGGGGAATATTTTGAAAAACAATAAAGTGATTTTCGATGATCAATATTAGTTTTTGTTCTCTAATCCCGAAATATAATAGGCAACCCTCGTATAAATGGTCCAAGGCGTTATATATAAATGGGTGTTGTGTTGTTTGAAAGGCTCCACATTGGTTGGGTGTTAATCTTATTCCTTCTCAGTATTATATTCTTGGCTGGTGTTACAGTTTGGCGTAGGTATTAAAAATCTGACTACGCCACTGTAACAGAAAGGTGGTTCTGTAACAGAAACTGTGGGCGTATCCACATATATATGTGGATGTTGGAACTTCAAATTATATGCAGTCGCCGATGGTAAGGCGCAAACCAGAATACAGAGCGCGCCTGCTGTGCCAATCATAAACGGGTGTCGTGGTGATCATTTTAGTGCATTTAGTAGTTAACTTGTTTAATTTGAGTGCCGAATGCTGTGTTCCAGGTGCAAAGGCTGTTAAAACTGGGTGAAAATGAAAAGGGGGAGGGGCTGCGCCAATTGTTCCCGTTGTATACGGAACAATACTGTAGATATGCGGTTGTTTCACCTTAGTGGTACCTGGGCACTGATATTCGGTACTTGCCAAGTACAGAGTGCCGCTACCCAACTCCAAAGATAGCACAATTGGATTTTTGCACCTTCTGTGTTTCACTGAATAATACTTGTATAATCTTCACATACCTGTTGCAACTGGATCGTAATTTATTCTAGGGTTGCCTCAATCATACCTAGGAGGTGTCCCTTAGCTTTGACGGTTCACCTTCAGCGCTGTCCGCAAACCTCGGGCGTCCAATAATGTTCGTAGAGGTAAAAGAAACACAACACCTCGCTATCTTCTACCGTCTATATATGTTTATTCAATCTCGCCAAAATTCAACTGAGTAGTACACGATCATTCAATGACTTGAGCCGCAGGAACTCCTCTCCTGCTTTCACGCCGAGTATTTTAATTTCTCTGCCTTACACGAACATGACAAAATTAACACCGATTGACTTTTACGTTAAAACCACAACACGGACCTAAAACAATAATTAATTACGCACGTTTTCTTTTGATGTTTTTATAACACAACCGAAAGACACGATAACCCTTTTTTCTTTCTTAACATTTTTACGTTACTTTTCTCTGGCCGTTGGTAACGGGTCACAACATACTTCCACCTAAGACGGTTCGTCTGACTTCTCTCCTCGGCGGCTAGTTAAAGACTCTCCGTCGTTCGCCTTCTTCGCTTCCATTCGAACACAATCCCGCACCGACGACGGGTAATCTTCGAAACTAACCGAAGACACCTCCGCCGAAACGGCTGGGTTTACACACCTGTCGCCTTCAACCCGAACCACAACTCAGCCACATTCAATCCATTCGATTGTTATATATTTTTGGTATTGTGTTTATTTATTACACATGAACTACTTGATTAATATTTTTGTGTAACGAGTTTGTGTTTCGTCGAAACAAGGGCTACAGACGGGTTACTTACGTAACACAATTGGTTTGTTTTACTTTTGGAAATATGATCACAAAAAGGAAAAGAAAGGAATAAAGATCATAAATGCACTTCGGCAGGAAACAATAGATAAAGGATCTTGCGGATGTGCATTTATTATCCTAGATGTTGATGCGCGATAAAATGAACATGTGGTTCATTTTATGGCGCAATTTCCTTTTTGGGACGCATATACGCCTTGTAAATAATGGCCAGGTTCGATGGAGTGAAGTACTTTTTTGTATCTCTTAAGGAACCTATGGGGGAGTAAGTATGTGTACCATCCTGGCACGGGTTCTACTCCTCAATAAAATACCCCGTAGAATTTCACTGATGTAGTCGTAAAAGTTCCGGGTGCGACTTTGTTATTGAAAGGGCTGACGAAGCATTTCTCTTCAGTAAACGATCGCTGCCGCGAGACACACTGATTTTATTCGGGCGTCTTGTCGAGGGTCTTTTCTATATCACTATAATCGCGACTATCGTAATGCAATGAAGCGGCACATTCTTAATAAAGGCGGATCAATGAGCGAGGAAGTAGCAAAAAAAGGAAAAATGTCAAGGAGTTTCAATGGCGAGCAAGACACTTCCCGCTGGGGTCAGTCCAGATTTAGTTGAAAGTGATTAAAACACATTTTTATTTCCTTAAATAAAACACATTGATTTAAATTATCTTACTGTTCACAATTGGTAGTTTTCACAATGGTTTCGGGAGTACAATTAAATAAATATCTTGTGTTTAACAAAAGTTTTAATGGTAGCAAAGAGAGAAAACTATAATGTAATAGAATATTGTGTATTTAATTAAAAAAAAAAAAATTTTCTTTTTCTCATTCGCGACGAAAGAAAGGGCTCCACATTACACACCGACACCACTTTTATTTAACGTGGAGGCTCGACTTGCCTCCACGGAATCTGAAACGCGATTGATTATTTTCATCGAAGCGATAGAATACCAAATATTCATTCATGGCTTCGATGACCATATTTGGTAATAATCCCTTTGCATATTGACCAAGCAGAAAGGGTTGAAACTTAACACACACACGATGATCACATCTTCGTTCGTGCGGTGTGTCACCCAGCATGCGAACCATGAACTTGAAATAAAATAAACAATCATTCGCAGCTGGGGCGAGTCATTCTGTAAACGGTTGGGATGTATACACGATCAGCAACTACATGTAGCATGATTGCTGATCGTGTGCATGTTGTTGTTGGCATGGTTGCGGCTGATGCTGATGATCACACTTAATGTTTACATGATCAGCGATAGCGTACTGCATTTTTGCTGATCATGTACTTATTGGCGGTAACCCCCAGCAAACGAATTCTTACTGGTAAATTTCCATTTCAAGAAACTCGACTTCCTGGGATGATCGCCGTATGCCACCATGTAGGTGTCTTTCGTGTGACCGACCGATGTGGGCATAAAGGAAAAAACGGAAAATAGGAAATATCTCGCGTGGTATGTGGCAGACACATTAGGAAATATTTCTTTGGCACTGTTTGGGCAATGTTGATTGCTGTGTGTGCAACCGGATTGCCTTTAAGGGACATGGTGCGTTTCATACAACTATGCCCTTGTGGTAAATGTCCGTTTTTGGTGATGAAATTTCATGTCAGCGGGCATTAATGTTTCACAGGATTTTCTGGTATTATGGTACGACTAAGGCAGGTAAGTACATGCTTTCCACGTTTTGCATGCCCTAGGTGGGAGTTTTATATTGGGTAATGGAAAGATAATATGTGGCGTTGAGGGGAACCGCCACAAACCCCATATATTTGGCCGCACTTTTCGCAGCTTCAAAAATGTGATCGGTCCGATGAAGAATCGAATTAATTCGAGTGCCGAGGATTGATAATTCGACAGTGTATTTACTTTGGGGTTCGCCTTTGACGACAGGAGACAGCACTGAGTTTTTAAGGCATTGTATTCTACTCGGTTAGATAATCCCCATTGATATATCTTATTGAGGTCGGAATTCAATGTATTAAGCATAATCTGCTGATTGGTATTGACGTTCGAAGAGTTTGGCCGGGAATGTTCGTATGAGTATGAGAAACTCAATGTGCTATCATCAACAACCGAGTGGATTGGATTGTGGGTAATGGACAAGAGATCATTTATAAAGATGAGGAAGAGAGTGGGTGAGAGTACATAGCCTTGGGGAACACCTGCATTAATTTGATGGAAGGGAGATTTGACACCATCAAGAATCACTTGAATTGAGCGGCCACAAAGATAGTCTCTTATCCATTGGATCATGGAATTTTCCACTCTATATGAATGTAATTTCGATAAAAGAGCTGAATGCCACACTCTGTCGAAGGCCTTCGAGATATCCAGTGCAACAACCTTGCTTTCGCCGAAGTAGTGGATGGAATGGCTCCACTTTTCGGTAAGGTACGCCATCAGATCTCCTGTGGACATGTTGCTACGAAAGCCATATTGGCTGTCATTGAGGGGGTCATTTGATTCCAGCTATTTCGAAAGTTGACGGTTAATCAATGTTTCCATTACCTTCGCGAGAATAGAAATTAGTGGTATGGCTCGGTAAGAAGGGAGGGGCGATTTGTCGCCTTTTTGGGAATTGACAGAATGTTGGATGACTTCCGTCGATTTGGGAAAGGGCCAGTTGAATAGAACAGATATAAGAGTTTCCGCAGCGATTTAATGAGTGAAGAAGAATATCTCTTCAAGAGAATTGGGGGAATGCCATCCGGACCAGCCGATTCGTTTGCGTTTCGCTCATTGAGTGCGCGGGCAACAGTACGCGCTTAGAAGAGAATCTGACTCATGCTCAAGCTGAGGCGGAACTGATGTTGTATCAGGCAGCTTTGAGTTGACTGCAAATTGTGCAGTAAGTAGATTCGCTTTCTCTATTGCACTGGTGACTGGAATGGATGAGGAGACCGAACTTTGGCTGTTCTTCACAAATGCTCAGAAGTTTCTACTACCATATATATATATATATATATATATATATATATAGATATATATATATATATATATATATATATTTATTTATAGATATATATGTATATATATATATATATATTTATATATATTTATATACATATATATATTTATATATACATATATATATGGCTCCTCGATAGTATAGTGGTTAGTATACCCGCCTGTCACGCGGGAGACCGGGGTTCGATTCCCCGTCGGGGAGCCTCTAGCCCAAGACTAATGACCTTGCCCGGAAAAAACAAATCATTATGGAAAATTTAACAAGCCTCAGGACTTGCTAAATAAGGCCAAGACCGGTTTCCGGTTGTAGTGCCAATGATGATGATGATGATACATATATATATATATTTATATATATATATATTTGTTTTATTTATTTATTTATTTTTGTTTTATACATTCAAATTGTGAATGGTGTTTATGATCAAAGTATATATCGAAAGTTTTTATTCGTTGAAGAATATTTCTTCATAAATCGGCCTTGTGCCTTTGAGGGTTTTAAAAAGGCTTTCAGGGAAAGACAGACCCAAAAACATCAGATTTTATTGCAGTCATCTTGGAAAACTAGGTTGATAACATCGAGTTTTTCTTCTGATCAGTATACATGAATACGACTCTTAAATGTCATCTTCACGTCATTCGGCATTAGACTGACAAACGTAGAGAACAATCGATAGTGAGGAGATGTCTAGAACATATTTCCAAATTTTTCTTTGTTAACCTTCATATTTTGCGCGCTGTAATTGAAAGCTTAATCGAGCAATAAGAAAATTGTCAAGGAATTTTTTAATACGGAATGTCACTTTTCCAATCCCATAGAAAGCAAACCGAAATCTTACCGGGCATAAGTCGTAGTTTGCACGTCGTCTGAACCACTTCATTGCCCTTTAATCACGATCGGTTTTCCACAATATTGTTATATGTAAACCATTTCTCATGTCCAATCGCGATCTATTTAAGAGCGGGTCGATTTCGTTCCACTTGCTCAACACATCGCAGAACAATACTCGTTCCCGTCATATTTTTTGCGATAAGTCATACGGCATCCGAACGAGCATCTTATTGAATCTAACTTAATGCAAAAGTGTTGCGACGCCGATCTTTGGCTTATTGCTAATGTACCAGTCTACTTCGGCTTTTTCCATGAGGTTATAGATTGTTACCGCGTCAGAACCGAAAATTTCGGAATGCAAACAACCACACCAAAAATTCACGCAATTGATTGTGATAATTTCGGGACCATAATATCAGTCACCTGGCTTACAATTTCGACCCTTTTCAAAGCAAAACTGTTTGTTTTGTTTCTCTTTTTTAAGTTCCGTATTTTACACACTGTGCGTGGATCAAGCAATCAAAAAACGGTCATGGTTTTTTTTTTGTACGAAACTAAAATTCTGGATTTATTGAATCAATACAGTACCAGATATATATCACTACAGTCATCTAGTAAAAAAATAATGGATTTCTTTATCTTGAAACCAATAGCATTTCTTGACGACTCTTCTCCCGAAAACAGAGTTTTCTATTATTCAATACAAGTGCCGACCGGAAATATTTCGTGACATCCTCATTACCACAACTCACAATTTGATTTCTGTACACTACTGTAGCACAACGTAGTTCGAGAAATGAACACAAAGTAGTTGAGACAAGATTCCCATGATGAGCATACTAAATATGGATCTATCTCGTCGGTTGAAAGGCAAACCGATTAGATAAGTTGATTAGAAATAACACAGTGATTTATTTATCTAGTCTATTTTTAGATGTTTATAAAACTAATCCGATTTGTACATACGAGTTGTAAATTCTAGTCGTGCAATGTGATCTATGTAGAAGAAAGGAATTTGAATGTCTAGCAAATAACCGCAGAGATTTGGAAATTATTAAAATAAAAAATTATAAAATAGATAAAAAATTATATTTAGATTTAACTCACCAGACATGAAATGCAATAAGATAGATGTGATAGGATACAATACTGGACTGTAAGTGATATCGGGACAATCGTATCCTAAAACATTGACGATTCGATCGGCCACTGCTCGTCCTGTCCGTGTCAGATGATATGGCAGACAGTGGACTGAGTCGACAAACGCCGGGAGCATTATTGGCTTTTCTGACAGCTCGGTTGTTCCAAAAACCTAAAATAAAATATATAATTAGCACTTTCTTTTTAAATAAGAATTTAAAAATGCTGAAAGTTTTTTTTTTTTCTGTTAAAAAATGTTAAACTAAAACCTCGCCCCATCGTCATCATTGACTTTTGTCCTCAACAAGGTAACTGAATCAGCGACTGGGTTGATAAGGACGATATGTCAAGCGTTTGGTTATATATGCGTAGGTTCAATTGACAACTCTCGTTATTGTGGTAGTTCGACATAGTTTATGAGCGGTAAGTTGGATTCTTATGGTCAGTACCGCTTGTGAACTACCTCCCCTATAAGTTCTGTGGAAAGGTTGGTATAAATCCTTAAATCATCTTTCAGAACCTGACTGCTGGATTCAGTTATTAAAAAGTAAGATCTCAGGGTGCTGATTCAGTCCTATAGGGTCGCCCTTTCTGAGAGATGTCAAATAAAAAAATAAAAAAAACCAACGAAAACTATATAACCGAATACAATTTAATGTTCCTTAAATCCAAAGCGGTATCTTGTCGTCAAAAGGGACTCCCAACATAGCGTTATTGTCAATGAACAGCATTTGCATGGTCAGAGTCAACGAACTATGAATTTTTATGACTTGAATTAATATGCTGTGGGGGTTCTTTAATACATTCCCAAAAAGCCGCCCATCCTCTTAAATTAACCACCTTCCTCTTTCCATGCAAACCCATAGTACTTACCTGCAATTAGGGGCAGCGTAAGCTCCTCTGCAGCATCATACCTGAAAGGAAAACCTACCCAACGGCATCCACACATTCTGAATTTCCCTGGTTCATATTCCATGAACCAGTTCATCTCCTATCGGCTCAGGCTGTCTTCAATTACGATAAACAAACGCGGTTGCCAGCGCCTATACCCTTAGGTCCGTGGAAGTTGCGACAATTCCCCGTTATCGGCTATCAACCCATCATGGATTTTGGATATGGATAAAATCATTGTTTAGGCAATCTTACCCATGCCATGCCTATGATGACCCGCCTGAAATCTAAATCTCACAACAAAAGAATTTGCTTCCTTGTGCACCGTAGCCATACGGCTAGATTGGATATTGCCTACATCGGTGTTTCCAAGGAATCTTAGGCAAATACCATGACGACCCCTTTGTATCATAGGCACATCATGTACACCATGTGTGCCACCATTTGATTTGTGAAATGGCGTTTTTGTTTACCTTGAAACAAAAATCTATTTCGATCCCTGGCATACATCAGGTACATCGCCGCAGCCCCCGATGATCGTACGTCTGTTTAATTAGGTGTCGACCGATCATCATCCTCATCGCAGGGCATCGCACTTGTCCTATACGGACACATATAGAATCCTCTCCTATCGATGCAATTCGCGGTCATTGAATCTGATGGATGTGAGTTGCATCGTTGAGTCAGATTCAAACCTCGTAGGAGTATACACGTGATTCGTGAGGAGTCAGCTACATCCAGGGGACGTCGCGTAATTTACCGAAATCGAGTGGAGAGGTGTTACTTTATTCCTCTGTAACAACTGGCTAATTACATTTGTTGTGTCTTTTTGCTTGTAATCCAAGTGTTAATCTCCGAAGTACAGTGTGTTTATTAAGTAAATTAATATAAATTAATCGACTCGTGTGTACGATAATAAGTCTTACGAACTTAAGTGTACATTTATCTCTTTCGTATATTTGGAATATCGTGTGTGTACCAAGTGGCACGTAACTTTAAATTTAAAAAAAAAAACTCAAAACGTTAAATAACCGAACGCCAGTAGAGCGTTATGTATGTATGCGCTAATACTCTTGTGAAATAAAAATAAAGAGTTTTAAAACTTTGATCAACAAGGAATCCTCCAGTGTTTTTTATTTCCTCCTTTCTTGGCGAAGCAGTGACATTTTTATCCGTGGTGTGTTGTGGCTTTTCTCCCCATCGTTGGAAGGTTAGTAAAACAGGTGCCCGTGTCTTGGCACAATACAAACTCGCCACAGTTCTCTATACTACATGGAGAACCAACCCACAATTTCAACCTAATTTCGACCACCTACAGCGCGCCACATTATCCCTTATCCCACCGTTCGGCTATTTTACGTGTAAAAGATAGCATAGCTGAATTCATTATTCTGTGCAGATAATGCAATATTGAATTCAGCTCCCTTTTGCCATATGGCAACTCCATATCATTAACCCTATGAGATTTCTACCGGAAATCTCAACGTCATATTGGTTAGCAACAACTAAATCTAACCAAACGACGCTGTTGCATCATAGGAAAACCGCTGGGGTTATTTCAGCATCTTTGAGTCTGGTTCTCACGCTGATTATTTCCCAAGCATCAGCGGCGTCCTATTGACTTTCCCCAGACACTCTATTCGCTGGGGATCAATGATCTCTTTTTACAGGTGAATAGCAAAAATCATTTTCCTCTCCTTTCCGTTTTTATCTTCCCATAGTTCAATGTACTCTGAGATCACCACAGTCACCCCACTAGGTCAGTGGGTCATCCCCAGAGGCTGCATTGATACACGCACACCAAAGCCAAATCAACCATGGGTTATTGTGGTTTTCCTTTTGATTTATTCATCCTTTTTACGCCCATCGACCGTCGAACGAATACGAGGGTTGCCTCTTATGTTTCGGGATTTGGCAACCCTAGTGTTGCAATCCGGCAATTGACAGCTCTGTCGTAAAGTTGGACATTTTTGAGGTTATACGCACTCAGAACGTTTTGACATACGAGCGCTATTTGTGTTGTTTACAGTAACTTAAAAGATTCATCTCGGCCCAAAAATGGAATTAAATCGTCAACATTTTCGTGCGATTATTTTTTACAACTTTCGGCGTGGATTAACTCAGCAACACTGCATGGATGAACTTAATTCAATTTTGGGCGATGAAGCTCCATCAAGGACCAGTGTTTATCGATGGTATGGTGAATTCAATCGTGGTCGTAGTTCACTCCAAGATGAATTTCGTGAAGGTCGTCCAAAATCAGTTGTTGTTCCGAAAACCATTGATGCTGTGCGCGAACTGATATTGGAAGATCGTCATGTGACCTATCGTGAGATTGAGACAACCTTAGGCGTTAGTGGGACCAGCATACATTCAATATTGCATAAACATTTGACTGTCAAAAAAATTTGTTCGCGTTGGATGCCACACAATTTGTTTATCGCCCAAAAAAAGGCTCGTGTCAATTGGTCGAAAGAAATGCTCAAAAAATACGGTCGCGGTGCTTCGAAACACGTCTATGACATCGTGACAGGTGATGAATCGTGGATTTACGCGTATGAGCCCGAAAGTAAACAGCAGTCGACTGTCTGGGTGTTTCAAGATGAGCCAAATCCAACAAAAGTTGTTCGCGCACGAAGCACTTCCAAGCAAATGGTCGCCTGTTTTTTCGGAAAAACTGGACGTGTCGCAACCGCACCACTAGAACAACGCAGAACAGTCAATTCTGAGTGGTACACAACCATTTGTTTGCCAGTTGTCTTCCAAGAAATCAGGAAAACCAACCGCCGAAGACGGATCACTCTTCACCACGACAATGCGAGCTCTCACACATCGGCTGCGACAACTGCATTTTTGAGCACCCAAAACATCGATTTGATGGGTCATCCGCCGTATAGTCCTGACTTGGCTCCGAATGACTTCTTTTTATTCCCGTACGTAAAAAACAAACTGAGAGGTCAACGTTTTTCGACACCTGAAGAAGCGGTTGCTGCATTCAGAATGCATGTGTTGGAGATACCTCAATCAGAGTGGCAAAAGTGCTTCGACAATTGGTTCAAACGCATGCAAAATTGTATAGATCTTCATGGGGAATATTTTGAAAAACAATAAAGTGATTTTCGATGATCAATATTTGTTTTTGTTCTCTAATCCCGAAATATAAAAGGCAACCCTCGTACACAAGTATTTATTCACTGCGATGAGCGGAGAGAATCGAGGAATGCACAGGAATGCGCGATTACCATTGGCTGATCGGCGTGCAAAATCAATTTTCATCCCTAATTCCAGTTAGTCGTTTTACAATCACCACCGCGGGCGGTCACGCCGCAAGAGTCACATCTCAACCAGAGTCGAGCATTAACCTACGTCGTGTGCGCACACATGTTTTATTCTGAACGAGTTTTACCAGCAAGTCGAAGTTTACAGTCGATTGTACGGCGGTAAAGTCAATTTACATCGAAGTGAAGTTTGTTGCAATTAAAAGACAATTCTGATAGAACAAATTTATACTCAATTGCTGTCCACCAGTGTTTCATTTAAACATAAAATTAAATACAGAAAGTGATCCTGTGGAATTACCCATATGTATTAAGAACCACCACCAGAGAGTGATATGTGTATGTACTGATATAAAAATTAGTAAAAATAAAAATAAAAACATTAACCATAAAACAACCCTGGGCGTTTGTATTCATTCTACTTCCTGTGAACTTTTTTTCGGCTGACAAGTGTTTGGGGATAAAGTGAACCTAGTGCCCGTGTTTGGCTACAATACTTTTTACCCCCACAATGCCTCTTCATCGGAACAGCCACGTATTTTTAGCCAATAAAAGTGTATGGAATGTGTTAACAGATGCCAGAAATACTTCCCCCCAACCAATCTGGACACAATTTACAAGCCCAAAATTCGACCTAAACAGAAATTCAATTCGAATCCTTGTTCAAGGCTCGATAGTTTGCAAAAAGAAGCATTGAAACTCATTGTGTACGCAGGCGCAAGTCCTTCAATATAGAACATAAACGCAACGTAACCCGTCTATATCTTTTCTATACATGTTATTTAGGCCGTTGCTTAACCGAGCTTGACATCTTTCCTCCCAAAATATTTTTCCACAACACCCGAAAATCAGAGAGCGCAGTGATAAAAATTAACTTAAGACATATTGATAAACACAGAGAATCTTTCTTTAACCAAACGACACGAATGTAAAACTTCGTCATTATAACTTCCATGCATTCCTTTCCTCATTTTCTCCCTCTTCTACCGCCTATACTTTCCTTGTTGTGCACCAATTTCATGTAAAAGAATAGATAATTTAACCTTGTTTGGATTCTTGTTTCACATAACATTACGTCTGTAGCTCATTGTCCCCACTTTAGCACACCGAATGAATGCAGTGAATAAGAACTAGAAATTAATTATTCCACGTGGGGCATGTGATTCGACTAAATAATGGTCGTGATTGGAATTCTATTCGTGTGTGTCTGCCTTTGAATTGAGATAAGTCGTGTTTACCCAACACACTGTCACCAAACAGAGCCTTGGTAATTAAGTTAACAACAAGTACGTAAAGATCTTATCTAGACGCTAATGATAAACCGGAGTTGTCCATCAAAAAAATTGGATTTGATTTGGTTGTGTCCAGCCCACTCACGGCTGCCTTTCGAAACTTTTTACTTTTGTTGGTGAATAGACGTGAAGCAGATGGTTATCTAATAATTAACATCCCCAGATATAACACGAAATCATTTATTGAATAAGTGTCACGGGTATCAATTTGTTGAATTCATTGTAGTAAGTCTTCACACATTTAAACAAACGAAGAAAGATATCTGAATTTAAGATGGATGACAGAAGTATTGGACATACAACGTAATATCTAGATGCACAAACTTGTAAAAATACGGCAGAACAAATGTCGACGTCATTCCATTCCACGATTGTCAACAATTGAAGCCAAGTTTACGGAGCACTATTAAAAGTTTACACATCCTAAAGTGTTTACACATTGAAAGCGTATTTTCAATCATCATCATCATCGGCACTATAACCGGGATCCGATCTTGGCCTTATTTAGCAGGTCTCTCCACCGGTACCCGGTCCTTATCCGAGACTTGTTAAATTGTGCATAATAATTTGTTTTTCGGGGCAAGGTTATTATCCTTGCGGCAGAATTTTCAATACCTCATGCAAAAAATGCACCCAATTCTGATTTTATATCTGATACACAAAACGAATTTTCTGATGCCCTAAAGTGTCAATGAAAAATGTGGTCAGAAAAGGAGTGGAAAAGGAAAAATATTTTGTTATAATTATTTATTATTGGCATTTAATTTAAAATTACCAATCAATAAAGTTAACAAACAACGGGCCTAGCAGTGGAAACTAATGCAATTGTATATTTAACTTACAATTATTTATATTTTCGATTTTGTGGGGGCTGGGAAGTTCACGGTCCGTGGGAATGTGTCGTGGCATAAACACGTATCGGGTATCGCCAGATCAGCCTCAGGAAAACTGAGTTATCTTTTTAGAGCCAAGAAATATTTTACTCCGGCCCAACTTCTTCTCATATATAAATCCCAAATTAGACCCGCGCTCTGGACTAAACCTCATCAACCCAATTCCAACGTCCTCAACCTGGACATCATGGGTTATATTAGAAGCCTGAATACGCTGCTACCCGCCCTGAAACACAGCTCGGAAATAGAAAAAAAGGTCAGATCTTAGATTTAATAACTTCCCACATTCTTTCCCTTAATGAATAGTTTAACCCTAGTCTCCCTCAACACAGAATCCATATATTCCCACACTCGTAGACAACACCTCCGTTTGTTTGTTGAAAAGTTCGCCCCAGATGTTCTTCTTCTCTCAGAAACTTGGCTTAAATCAAACTCTCGAGTATACATTCCTAATTACACATTTGTGTCCAACCCGTGAACCACTGGCCCTCATGGTGGTACTGGAATTCTAATACACAAGAAATTCCAATTTACTGAAATCAGGTTCCCTAACATAACTAATGTCGAATACACGGCAGTTAAACTCTTCTGCAGAAGTAATAAAGTACTGGTTTTGTCGTCTATATACATTCACCCTTCTCGTGAACCTAACTTCCCTAGTGCAGACATTTCTCAAATAATCCAGCAGTCTCTGCCGGCACCTTTCATCATAGGGGGAGACTGGAATGCTCGACATACATCATTTAATGACATCAAGTGCAACAAATATGGCTACCAACTCCTAGATCTC